>OY757026.1:6107520-7307520 GCA_963580285.1 Lucinisca nassula
GGTCCCGTTCATGTTAGAAACCTTTATTATATTACTTATTTATACACTACTATCGTATATCATATATTATATCATATATTTTAAGGGAAGTAGATGCACCTGAGGGAAAAGCAATTGTCCTTAGTATGGTGACTGTTTGACCTAAGCTAACCTTGCAGACTCAAATCAGATTGCTCTTGGAGGCGCTGAAGGAGCAGTCTGATCAGGGTCTACACCGTTTGTCATTCAGAGGCCACCTTTTGGACTCTTTGCTGGATTGCGATACAAATTTGCTAGACTTTTAGGACAATTACAGCAAGTCCTCACTGTGTCCAAATTTTAGGACTTTTACAGAGGGTAGTGTCGAGTTGACTCCTTATTAGATAATGACATTTTTCGGGTGCATCCATTCACATAACGTGGCATTACGAAAACACGCCTATACAAATACATTGCCACCTTTATCGCTGAAAAAATGAAAATTTTAAGACGAAAAATTGTGATATTTTTCTTATTTCTTCCCTAAATATTGATTGTGGATGCTCGTTAGAACCGCCTCATTGAGGCGGTTCTAACGAGTACCCACAATCATTATTTTAGAGCAGAAATAAGAAAAATAAGGTTTACCCCTGTAAACACCAGTTTTACTATATAAAAGTGGGGTTCAAGGGGGTCAAAATATATAGGTGTGTTTTCGTGATGGAATGAAGCATTTTCAGAAGAGGCAGCTCGCTCAAAAGTACTTTTGCCTCTATCGTTAGGAGCAGTTTTTTTTTCGTTTAAGAATGGACCCCTCATAGAGAGGGCTTCTGTTTATAGAATAGTTAGCAACTTGTTCAAAAATACTTTTGTCTATCCTGTCTGTTGGGGTCTACTCTTACAGGAAGGAACAGTTTCTTTTTTTTTTAAGTGTAGACTCCATTTTGAGAAGGTTTGCATTGACAGGAAAGTGAACAGAAAGTCACAGGAGTCATCTCTTTTGTACTGTAAAACTGAGAGAAAATATGTCAGTTGCATCAATTCCCCTTAACTTCCGAAATAAAATGAATTACTATATTACAGCTATATTCTGTTATTAATACGTTCACGTTCTAACAATTCTAATTTTCAGCCACTTGTCCAGCCATCTTCAGCACCTTCCAAATGGTTTGGAATAACAATATTCCCTTTATATTCTATACATTTTTCTGGGCAAGAGAGATAAAAAAATAACTTTCCCAGTCAACATTTGGACGCCCTCGGCCACTTGGCAATGGATTTGTCAGGCCCTGAATTACTATAGAAATGAATTTCATTTTTGTGGATTTTATCGGAGTCGAACTGTTGGTCTTTTGCTCCAGCATTTCAGTGGTTTCTTGCTGTCGAGTCCTCACAGTTGTCTCACCTCTGTAGTTCTTTGATTATTTGTGTTCACGGAGATGTTGCACTGATGAGTTAGGAGGCCTTCATGCGGACTGAACAAATTATTTGTCTAAATCGCGACGGAAGTAAGGGCGAGGATTGTGGCCACGTAAAATCGATTTAAGCCCCCCAGTGGAAATCTTTCCACTGACCGTTCCAAGGCGGTTCTTCTGTGGCGGTTTATTTATGTTGTTGTTTGTTACTTACTGTGTGTATCACATGTGTCTTTTTATTTTGGATGGGCATATGGGCATATGGCCATTTTGTGGGAAAGTAACTGTCCTTATGGCCTTCCTTTGTTTAGGTTTCCATTATGGTCTGGTCGCTTAATGTTTGTGTTTCTTTCCCTTTGGTGCCTTTGATGGGTGGAGTAAATTAATTGTATCGATTCCTGATCTTTGATTTACTTCTACTTTATTGTAATTAGAGGATATATGTCTTCAAAATTGCCGATTGTAAGTCGTTGGTAGACTGGAAATCATAGGCGTTATGCATTTTGGTGCATCACTTGAAAACACAATTTTTGTTTGATAAAAAAATGACAACCTCCAACTTGAAGGCAGTTTTTTTCCCTTCTGATGCACGCTTTTCATTTCCTTTATTTCAAAGCTATACTAATTGCGTTGCAAGTCAAATGGTGCCAGGAAGCAATTTAAAATCAAATATCTGTCTACAATTGGATAGCAGCACAACTTTTTGAGATAACGGCATCCGTCATGGCCCGCAAACGACTCTTTTTTGATGGAAATTCATGAAAATATTCTTGATTTTGCTAGAAACTTAGATCAATGGTGCTTGTTACAGTAGTTCTAACAGTACAAAAAAGTAATGAAATAATGTATACCATGGTAAAATCCCCTTGTTTCTATATGTAATGGATTCATTAACCCATTTACTACTGGAGACCCCAAAAGGGGTAATTGGCAAACAGTTCAGGCCCAGATCAGACGGTTCTGCGCCGTCTGATCAGGGCCTACACTGTTTGCTACAAAAAGTTCAGCCATTTTCCAAATAAATTTGGAAGAAAACACAACCTGACACCCCTAAATTTTAAAATGGACTCCTTCTATGTAAAAGGAGGAAGATTCCATTTGGTACAATAAGGGTTAAACATGCTTGTCAACGTGATGATGATGATGATTATGATGATAAATATTGTGACAGTTCATCGAACAATTAGGTGTTGCAGTTTGGCTTTCCATCCATGAAGATATCGCATGTAATGCACATAGGCATTAGGATTTTATTATGTTAAAAAATGTTCAGTTTTGTGTTTTGTAAATTTTAGAATGGCAACACATACAGTTTTTGCAATAACATGCTTGCAGAGGTACACAATAATGATTTGTTAATGGAGCCGATTTTACCGATATTAGAAGTTCCGGGATGGGGAGAATAAAAATTTCGGAAAAAATTGAAATAAGAGAGCTAGATTAAAATGATCTAATCTTTGCCGGCATGGAAGAAGCATTTGGGGATTACTGCTAAGATTGATGGTAAAAACTATTTTGAAAGCATGGTGTTGTACATAGAGTATGCTTGATGTATACGTATATTAGAATACAGGTTTGATCCATTTTGATAATTAAGGTATAATTTGTAACCTCGAAGGTCACAATATATATACACAGTAAAATTCCTATATTAAGACCACCTTTGGGACTGTTCAAGACCACTTTTGAACAGTTCCGAAGGTGGTCCCTGACCAGAGGACACTGAGGACAGAAAAACAAAGAAAGATTAAGTGCAGCCTTCATAATAAGTTTTTTTACAGCAGAATAAGTCTTAATTTTAGATGGTCTCAATAGCTGAATTTCACTGTTTACATATTTTTTTTTCTCTTTTAGCAGATTTTGGATATTTGAGAAAACGAAAAAATAAATAAATAAAACAAAACAAAAGAACTACCTATGTATCAAACCATATTGTTGTAGCATATTTTATATTTGTATTGAACAGTAGTGCTCTTAGAACTGCTCCTTGCTTGATGCCTGCTAATACTATGATTTCCAGATGTGTTTGCACCTGATGTTAATGAGGTTTTTTCACCTGTTTGCGAATATGGTACTGTTTCACCCTTATCACCAGGTAAGCATGATGCCTTTTGCACAAAACACCTAACTTATATCACTCTTATGTTTTTTTTTCACTTTCTTTCCTTAATACTCTTAGTGATTTGATAGTATACATGTATAGTTAGATATAGTGGTATATAGTTAAAAAATTAATGATTCAACAAGTTGTACCACTCGCCGAATTGCTATATATAGAGCATCTTACATGAGTATCCGTGTTTTATTGAGTTTTATGAATTCAATAATACATGAGCACGAATGCAAGATTCTATTTACTATATGACATTTAAAACAAATTTTATTCACGACTGGTTTACAAAAAATGTAAATACTCCGCCATTGATAATCGCAATGTCTTTAATAATGTTACGGGGCATATCTAACTAATTTGCATATTTAATCAACTGGTTTCATTCTCAGACCCGACGTCATATAATACATAGAGATATTGTTGACAATCAAATAACAGAGAAAAATAGAAGGCAATGATCATGAATAAATACAATTACCATACACCACAAAATCACATTTAAACCGAAAAAAATGGACTAGATTTATTTTTAAATTTACAGGAATTTATTAAGTGTTGATCAGGTTTGAGGTAGATTGAGTGAAAGTATATGTACAAGGATCTTATGTACGAATTTTTTTTTCAAAGTAGAAGTGGCAATGATCAGAAATCGATACAATTAGTTTAAACCTCCGTCCAAGTCTCCAAATGGGAAAGAAGCACAAATATAAAACAATCACACCATAATAAAACAGGGTCATTACGAAGACACGCCTATACAAATACACTGTAAATTTTACCGCCGTAAAAATGAAAACATTAAGAAGAAACATTGTGATATTTTTCGTACCGTATAACCCAGTAAACCCCAATTTTACTATATAAAAATGTGGTTTAAGGGGGTCAAAATTATATAGGCGTGTTTTCTTGATGAATAGAATATTAAAAGTAGCTAGTCAAAAAGGCAAATCTCTTTAAAATACTTATACTTCCTGTACATACAGCTAAATTACATACACATGCTTTTTTTGTTTTCGTTTGAAGCCCTTTCAAGATTATTTTACTTATTTCGCGGCGATCGTTAATCAGAGGTGGGCGAAAACTGGAGTACCCGGGAAAAACCACATGACCTTCTGTTGGAGAACTTGGCGTCTTACATGTGGCCTAGGCGAAGCTCGAACCACAGCTGTCAAGAGACCATATGATTGGGCGTCAGTGTTCCTACCCACTATGCGACGGAAGCCCGTACAAATGAGTTTTAAAAAACATATACATGTATACCACAAATTTTAGATTTTATATCACCAGTAGACAAAACTTTGTTTGTCCTTTTCTGTCAAGACAATACGGTGAAATATTGATTGAGATATGAACACTATTATATGATCTACATGTTTAAAATTAATTATTTTGAGTTTGTGGCTTGCTTGGTTATTGTTTTACTGTCTGTAGTTTTTAGAAAACTAAGCTTAGTTGAATTTATTCATTCTGAAACTGTTCTTTTTCTCAATTAGCAAAAATAATCTTGGTTAATCCGTTAATATTTTATGTTTCCTCATTACCCGACATAAGTAAGTCAAAACGCCCTAGATTCAGCCAGCGTTTGTTTGAAGTTTTCAGAATGTGAAGCAAAGTAAAATCAGCTTTAGGGTTAAAGTTATAATCATACAGTGTTCTTCATTGGAAACCCGCAGACGATAAACTGGCAAAGACAGACGCCACTGGACGTGGTACCTGAGCAGGGCTTCACTGTTTGCAAAAGGTTGAGCCATTTGCTTAATAGTTTTCTGAAAAAAAGACAATAATACGAAAGGTTCTAGTCAGTACAAAAAATGGGTATCAGATTTTGTTCAAAAGGATTAATTGCATGTTTGGACTGATGGTAAATAGATGTATTGGTCAAAAGTTCTAATCAATACCCACACCCAGTATCTTCCCAACCCAGACCTAATTATATCACCTAAATCAATTTCAAGGTCACACATATTTGTCTTTTCTAACAAAATTTAAAACCTAGCGATTTAATTAAATTAAACCCCTTTTCTTATTCACTTCAGATGAAATCCCATTTGAACATAGGGAGGTGAACACCACATCAGGAAGGAAGTTTGAAGATCTTTATGAATGTCAGCAAGAGGTTGGAAAGTAAGTAGGTGATTTATAAAAGTTTTCGTGCTGGTTTTACAGTGAGCTTCACACATACATGTATTGAGACAGCCCACCACTGTAATTGGGCTGCATGAATCTTTCACGCAGAGCTGAAGCCGACCAAACATAAGAGTCTAAGCCTGTCCTTGCAAAGTGGTACGAGTCAGATCGTACCTACATACAAATATTTTTTGATTGTTTGGGCGGCAGGGCTTGAGATCGTTTTATCAAAATGTCGGGAAAAAGGCCCACAAAATTGAAAGCTACCTCTCCATAATGACCTAAGTACTTTTGAGGGGGACATGAAAATAAAAGTGGAGGCAATGATCAGGAATCGATACAATTAAATCACAGCTCCCATCAGAGACACTAAGGGAAAGAAACACAAACATGAAACAACAGACCCCAATGGAAACATCAATAGCGGAAAGCCAAAAGGACAGTTACTTTCCCACAAAATGGCTAATAGGTTATCCAAAATAAAATAATATAAGCGTCATAAACACCCAAAGACAAATCATAACAAAAATAAACCCCGATAGAAGAAAGGCCTTTGAACGGCTAGAGGAAACGAATTCCACTGGGGGGGGGGGGGGGGGGGGGCTTAAATCGATTTTACATGGCCACAATCCTCGCCCTTACTTCTGTCGGGATTAAGACATATAATTTGTTCAGTCCGCATGAAGGCCTCCTAACTCCTCGATTCTAACAGTCGCTATATAGCTTTTTTGTTGACGCAAAACCCAAATACTCACACACACGTGTTGGTTGTGTTTGTGCATGTGCAGTCTTTCTCTTCCTCTCTTTCCATGGCTATTATGACGGTCAGTAGTGAGAACCCATGGGGAGTGTAACTCTGTGAGCGTTTGATTATTTGTGTTCACGGAGATGTTGCACTGATGAGTTAGGAGGCCTTCATATGGACTGAACAAATTATTTGTCTAAATCGCAACGGAAGTAAGGGCGAGGATTGTGGCCACGTAAAATCGATTTAAGCCCCCCAGAGGAATTCGTTTCCACTGACCGGTCCAAGGCGGTTCTTCTATCGCGGTTTATTTTTGTTATGGTATGTCTTTGGGTGTTTGTGTCGCTTATGTTATTTTATTTTGGATAGCCTATTGGCCATTTTGTGGGAAAGTAACTATCCTTTTGGCTTTCCGCTGTTGGTGTTTCCATTAGGGTCTGTTATTACATGTTTGTGTGTCGAACCATTTGGCGTCTCTGATGGGAGCTGTGGGTTGATTGTATCGATTCCTGATCATTGCCTCCACTTCTATATTGAGATATATTATTTCTATTTCTCGATTATATTCATATAAGTTTCTTTTAAGGGATTATATGAAAGAAGAAAAAAAAGAAACATACCTTAATTGCACAGTTATTGACTTGTTCTGCCTTCTTATCTTGAGCTATGATTCAAACATATTCATGTTTTCAGAGGAAAATTTGGTAGTGTCTACAAGTGTGTTGAGAAAGGAACCAATAAACACTGGGCTGCCAAGATCTTGAAATGTCGTGAGGCAGATAAGGGGAAGATACGACTTGAAATTGAAGTGATGAATCAGTTGAAACACCCCAAAATTCTCATGTTATGGGATGCCTTTGAAGCGTCTAGAAAGATAATACTAGTCATGGAATAGTAAGTTTTAAATAATTCAGCAGACGACAAATTGTTCGTATGTTTCTTAATTTTCCCAGAAAACAGGGTTTTACCTTTTGTGCAAATTGTCTTGGTTTGCATGCAATGTCGAATCATGTTTTCTAGGAAAAGCAAATATATTTCAAAATGCCGTCTGCTGAAAAAAATACTCAAGGTTGCTGTTGGAAGCAAAGAATACAGCGCGGACAGAAAATATGAATCCTGCATCACCTGAACAAGTGCATGGTATGAACACCGACTAAACTCCATTTTGTATAGAGAAAACCCGGGTTTACAGGGTCATATGTTATTTTTTTCTTATTTCTGCTCAAGAATATAGGTTGTGGGTACTCATTAGATTCACTCTAACTTGCACCCACAACCTATATTATGAGTATACATATGTTGTGGGTATTCATTAGAACCTCCTCATTGAGGCTGTTTTAATGGGCGCCTACAACCATTATTATGAGTAGAAATAAGAAAAATACCACACATTTTCATCAGAAAAGAAACCGTTTTCGAGATCTGAAAGAATGCACTGTGGTGCACGGGTATTTTATACCATAATGGGTTCTGTTGATAAGTTTGCAGCATTGCTTACACTTGAACAGAAGCCTGCTCCCTTGGTGGCTGGGTCATCAATAGGTGCGAGTTACATTCCCGCTGGGTCCAGCAACATTATTTCGTGCAGACCTATCCGGCAGTCATTCTGTTCCGTCCGCAGATTCAATAAGGGCAGTTTGTTAGTTTCTGGTGAAAGAATATATCTACTGTTCTGGATAACTGTGTGTGTGTGTGTGTGTGTGTGTGTGTGTGTTCGTGAAATTATAAAAAATGATATTTTTTTTTTATAAAAAAAGAAAACGGATCCGAGTACAGTTGTAATGTTAGCATATGCCGATGATCAAATAATTCATTGTATATAATCATTGATTGTGGTACTGATTAGAATATCCTCATTGAGACAGTCGTAACGGATATGCAGCATCTGTTTTTCATTACGGAAACACGCTGAGTCAGATTCATTGTAAATATTATCACCGAAAAAAAAATGAAAATTTTCAGATGTCAGAATGCTCACAATATAGATTGAAGGTACACGTTAGAACCGCGGTTGGGTTTAACTGTTAATAGCGAGTTTGTGCGTATTTGTGTAATTTACTCTAGCGAATTAACTGGCAAAAACGGTTTTAAAGTAAAATCATTATAACTAATTATCTTAACATATAAACATCGCTATTATCAGATGACTGGTAATAGCATGGTCGTGCTTATATTGTGCCTTATATTTTTATGTATCTTTCTAGTGTTGGAGGAGGGGAGCTGTTTGAACGAGTTCTTGACGACAGCTTTGATCTAACTGAGCGTGACTGTGTACAGTTTATGAGGCAAATCTGTGACGCTGTCAGCTATATGCACAAGAGAAATGTTCTACATCTAGACTTAAAACCAGAAAATGTTCTCTGCGTTAAAAATGAGAGCAACAAAATAAAAATCATTGACTTTGGACTAGCTAGATTTTACAAACCAGGAGAGAGCACTAGAGTATTACTTGGGACACCCGAGTTCATTGCCCCAGAAGTTGTGAATTATGATGAAATTGGATTTAAAACAGATATGTGGAGCATTGGGGTCATTTGTTATGTGCTGTAAGTAGTTTTGCCGTTTCCATTACGAAAACTCGCCTGTACAAATTCATTGTAAATTTTACCTTCGAAAACACGAAAATGTCAAGATGAAAAATTGTGATAATTTTCTTATTTCTGCTCAAAATATAGAAATATAGATTGTGGGTACACGTTAGAACCGCCTCAACGGCGGTTCTGACGAGTGCCCACAATCTATATTTGAGAGCAGAAATAAGAAAAATAAGGTTCACCCCTGTAAACCCCAGTTTTACTATATAAAAGTGGTGTTTGAGGGGGTCAAACTTATAAAGGCGTGTTTTTGTGATGTTATTTGAAAGTATAATTTTATGTATACATGAAAAAAATGATATTTTTTATATAACCTGTATATGTTTCATTGAATATAGTACCAAAAGGGACAAAAATAATTGTATATACTGTTGAATGAGAATAAAAAGAAAGTGCGCATTGGACCTTACCACATTTACAAGGGAATGCTGCTAGTAAGCATTGCGGTACACTCGGAATTTATCATAGATTGTCTATCGCCGTATTCAAGGTTTTAACTGGCCTCTGTGACCTAGTGGAAAAGAGCGCCGACTCTTTATCATTAGGTCTCTCACCGCTGTGGTTCGAGCCTGGCTGGGCTCACATGTGAGACGCCAATTTCTGCATTGGAAGGTCAGGTGGTTTTTCTCCGGGTACTCGTTTACACCCACCTTCGATATAAGTGAAAGAATCTTGAACGGTAGGAAAACCAAAACCAAACTGAAGATTTTACAAACGGCCTATTTACATATATACTAGCTGCTTGGTGCTTCCACGCAGATCTGAAACCGGCCTTACACAAGTACTGGTTAACCGCTTAGAGGACCTAAGCCTGTCCAGGAAAAGGGGCACGAGTCGGACCGTCCATGCTTATAAACCCTATTGGGTTCATTGGGCGACAGGGCCTGGGACGTCATTTCATCTCAATGTCGGGTAAAAGGCCCGCAAAATTGGAAGCGATGTCTCCAAAATGACCTATTCAGTGTTGACGGGGACGTTAAACCTCAAATCAAGCAAACAAAACATATTTGAATGATAATTACAATATGATTGTACACATAATAGTTTTGCAAACACATGGGACACAGATTCGAATAAGTCTCTTGACTTTTTCTTGAATCCCATTTGTAAAGTGATTGTATTGTAATCGTATTCTATACTGTTTTGTATATTTATTATGCATTATGCAAATAAAATAAAGTTTAAACCAAACAAAACATATACTATCTATGTAAATAGGCCATGCTAAGTATCAATAAAAACCTATGTCCACTTTCTTCTTACTTAATAAAGCATAACATAAAGTAAAACGAACATTTTCGGTAGTGCTGTGCAAGAAAAATAATGCAACACAGAGTTCTGTTGTCGATGGGCGTTTCCAACCCTCGGGATGACCGTGCTAATTGGAACCGAGGCTTACCCTCGGTTCCTCTCAGCACCGTCATCTCACCGAGGTTCCGCTCAGCACAGTCATACTGAGGGTTGGAAACGCACATCTACGTAGCCTCGTTCCGCTCAGCATGGTCATCCCTCGGGTTGAAAACACCCATCTACAATAGCCTTCTGTCGCAGTTTATTTTTGTTATGGTTTGCCTTTGGATGTTTGTGTCGCTTATATTATTTTATTTTGGATAGCCTATTGACCATTTTGTGGGAAATTATTTTTTCATTTGGCTTTCCGCTATTGATGTTTCCATTATGGTCTGTTGTTTCATGTTTGTGTTTCTTTCCCTTTGATAGACTTTCGGATGAGTCTTTAAACCGAGGTCCCGTCTCCGTATGACCTTAGCTGTTGGTGGGACGTAAAACTAAAACTCACTCACTTTCCCTTTGGTGTCTCTGATGGGAGCTGTGGGTTAATTGTATCGATTCCTGTTCATTGCCTCCACTTCTTTATGCCCCCAACTTCGAAGAAGTTGTGGGGGCATATTGGTTTTGCCCTGTTCGTCCGTCCGTCCTTCCGTCCTTCCGTCCTTACGTCCGTCCCACTTTTTACTGCATAGCATAACTTTAGAACCATGGGTGCTAGGTTTTTGAAATTTCATATATGGATTCCTCATGAAAAAATAATTGACCCGTGTTTTTTTTCTCGTCAGGATTATGCCCCTTTTTTGAGTTATGCCCCTTTGCAAAAAATACTATGAAATCTTGTAAGCAAGATATCTCAAAAACTGTTTGAGCTATTGCCCTGAAACTTTACATGCTGGTTGGGGATGATGAGTAGATGAACTGATTAACTTTTGAAAAAAATCCGAAATTTTTTTCTTGAGTTATGGCCCTTTGAAATTTTTCGCGTTTTAAGTTTGTAAGCAAGATATCTAAAAAAACTATTTGAGGTTTTTCCCCGAAACTTCACAGACTTGTCGGGGATGATGAGTAGATGAACTGATCAACTTTTGAAAAAAATCCGATTTTTTTTTCTTGAGTTATGGCCCTTAGATTTTTTTCGTGTTTTCAGCTTGTAAGCAAGATATCTCAATAATTGTTTGAGCGATTGCCCTGCAACTTTACAAGCTGGTTTGGGATGATGTGTAGATGAACTGATTAACTGTTGAAAAAAAATCCTATATTTTTTTCTTGAGTTATGGCCCTTTGAAATTTTTCGCGTTTTAAGTTTGTAAGCAAGATATCTCAAAAACTATATGAGGTTTTTCCCCAAAACTTCACAGACTGGTTGGGTATGATGAGTAGATGAACTGATTAACTTTTGAAAAAAATCCAATTTTTTTTTCTTGAGTTATGGCCCTTTGATTTTTTTCGTGTTTTCAGCTTGTAAGCAAGATATCTCAAAAATTGTTTGAGCTATTGCCCTGAAACTTTACAGGCTGGTTGGGGATGATGAGTAGATGAACTGATTAACTTTTGAAAAAAATCCGAAATTTTTTTCTTGAGTTATGGCCCTTTGAAATTTTTCGCGTTTTAAGTTTGTAAGCAAGATATCTAAAAAACTATTTTAGGTTTTTCCCCGAAACTTCACAGACTGGTCAGGGATGATGAGTAGATAAACTGATTAACTTTTGAAAAAAATCCGATTTTTTTTTCTTGAGTTATGGCCCTTAGATTTTTTTCGTGTTTTCAGCTTGTAAGCAAGATATCTCAATAATTGTTTGAGCGATTGCCCTGCAACTTTACAAGCTGGTTTGGGATGATGTGTAGATGAACTGATTAACTGTTGAAAAAAATCCTATATTTTTTTCTTGAGTTATGGCCCTTTGAAATTTTTCGCGTTTTAAGTTTGTAAGCAAGATATCTCAAAAACTATATGAGGTTTTTCCCCAAAACTTCACAGACTGGTTGGGTATGATGAGTAGATGAACTGATTAACTTTTGAAAAAAATCCAATTTTTTTTTCTTGAGTTATGGCCCTTTGATTTTTTTCGTGTTTTCAGCTTGTAAGCAAGATATCTCAACAATTTTTTGAGCTATTGCCCTGAAACTTTACAGGCTGGTTGGGGATGATGAGTAGATGAACTGATTAACTTTTGAAAAAAATCCGAAATTTTTTTCTTGAGTTATGGCCCTTTGAAATTTTTCGCGTTTTAAGTTTGTAAGCAAGATATCTAAAAAAACTATTTTAGGTTTTTCCCCGAAATTTCACAGACTGGTCAGGGATGATGAGTAGATGAACTGATTAACTTTTGAAAAAAATCCGATTTTTTTTCTTGAGTTATGGCCCTTAGATTTTTTTCGTGTTTGCAGCTTGTAAGCAAGATATCTCAATAATTGTTTGAGCGATTGCCCTGCAACTTTACAAGCTGGTTTGGGATGATGTGTAGATGAACTGATTAACTGTTGAAAAAAATCCTATATTTTTTTCTTGAGTTATGGCCCTTTGAAATTTTTACGTTTTAAGTTTGTAAGCAAGATATCTCAAAAACTATATGAGGTTTTTCCCCAAAACTTCAAAGACTGGTTGGGTATGATGAGTAGAAGTACTGATTAACTTTTGAAAAAAATCCAAATTTTTTTTCTTGAGTTATGGCCCTTTGATTTTTTTCGTGTTTTCATCTTGTAAGCAAGATATCTCAAAAAATTGTTTGAGCTATTGCCCTGAAAAACACTGGATAAAAGATGCAAGGTATTATGCTTCTTTGTTTTTCGCGGAAGAATAGTTTGTGGAACTTAATGCATGCTTGCTTAAGACAGGTTGCTCGCTTAATAAAGGTGGCCACTAAGACAAGTTTGACTGTATCTCTAAAACTGTATGAGCTATTATCCTGTAACTTAAAAAACTAGTAGGGGGTGATAAATAAACGACCTGATTAACTACAGCTTTTCTTGTGTAATTTCAGCATTACAGCCACATAAAAACAAGATATCTCAATTACTGTTAGGGACAAGCAGTGTTAGGGTCAAGCAGTTGGGGGCATTGTGTTTCATAAACACTGGCTCTAGTTTTTTCTATATTCTATATCAGATTCTTATTATCCATCCCCGACAAGAGCTGATAAATCAAAACCCTCCGCCGCTATCCATTGGGGCTTGGAGAAATAGATGGGTTGCATGGTGCTTCCACGCAGAGCTGAAACTGTTACACATGAGTACTGGTAACCGCTTAGAAGTACTAAATAGAAGTGGAGGCAATGCTCAGGAATCGATACAATCACCACAGCTCCCATCAGAGACACCAAACCGAAAGACACTCAAACATGAAACAACAGACCCAAATGGAAACACCAACAGCGGAAAGCCAAAAGGACAGTGACTTTCTCACAAAATGTCCGATAGGCTATCCAAAATAAAAAAAAAAACAAAACATAAGCAACACAAACACCCAAAGACAAACCATAACAAAAATAAACCGCGAAAGAAGAACCGCCTTGGAACGGTCAGCGGAAACGAATTCCACTGGGGGTCTTAAATCGACGTGGCCACAATCCTGTCCAGGCAAAGTGGTGTGAGTCAGACCGTCCAGTGCATATAAGCCTTCTGGTTTCATTTAGCGACAGGGCTTGGGATGCCATTTTCATCTCAATGCCGGGTAAAAGTCACAAATAATTGGAAGCAACGTATCAAGAATGACCCAAATAGTGTTGACGGGGATGTTAAACCTCAATTCAAACAAACAAACAAACAAACAGAGAATAAAATCGGAAACTCGGTAAAAGCTCGTTTCAGACTTTTGCCGTTTACTTTCGGGTTTGGATTTATCTATAGACATCGAAGATTGGTTTTTCGATTATACTTACGACAAATACGGTTGCCAAAGAAAATAAATGCTCCATGGAAAATTAAAAACAGGCAAACGTTCCCATGGTGGTCTGAAGAAGCGTTAACAGGACACCCTCAAAATCTCCCTTAAGGACTTCAGTATAAGTCTTAGGAGCTGTGGGTTAATTGTATCGATTCCTGATCATTGCCTTCACTTCTATTTTGGGAACAAATTGCACTGGGCGGAGCAAATTGGTGAGGCCTCATCAGTATATGAGGCAAAAAGAATCAGCGAAGCCAAACAGAAACGTGCGCAGCGCAAAGCCAAAGCTAAGGCAACACCAACAGAGCTGTCTTCCTCTATCCTGTATTGCTCAATCTGGAAACAACTGAGCTACAAGTTGTCTTATCATAGAACACACAAATACTAGCATTTCTTGCATGTGATTAAGATTGGTCATTGTCAGTAATGACATGGTCATTGTCAGTAATGACATGGTCATTGTCAGTAATGACAAGACGAACGAAAAATACAGTTACGACGTCATATAACGTATTACAGTCGAACTTGGATGGCTCTAACACCTTTGGGACCACGAAATTCTGTTCGAGACAGGGGTAGTTCGAACCACTGTGGGTTATTGCCAGGAGGCGAAAAGGGGATAGTTTGGGGCTTCTTTTCGGTGTTCTATAACATAAATGTATGCTGTATGTACACATTAGAATCGCCTCGTTGAGGCGATTCTAATGAGTACACACAGCATACATTTGCAAGATAAGGAACGAAAATAGTCTAAATTTTTCCCTTACTATTTCTTACTGTAGCGAAATTCCCTAGGGACTCGAGAAAGGGTTCGACTCAGCCATGGGATAACAAGCCAGCGGTGTTCGAGCCATCGAAGTTCTACTATAGTTGAAATTCAGTTGGAATTTTTACACTTTACAGATTATCTGGATTATCCCCCTTTATGGGCGACTCTGATGCGGAGACATTAGCCAACGTCACACACGGAGAGTTTGATTTTGACGATGATAGCTTTGAGCAAATATCAGACGACGCTAAGGATTTTATTGACCACCTCCTGATTAAAGACAAAAGGTACCACAATTTCATGTGACTGGGTTTCTTATTGCCGTCGTTTGTTTTTGCCAGTATGTAATGATATATTTTATTTTGGGTAGCCGTTTGGCCATGTTTCAATTGCAGTGCCATTGCTTTATGTTTAAGAAATAGATGAGCTCTAGGTGTAATTTGTTGAGTAATAACTAATAGTTTGGAGGTCAGTTGTAAAGTAGATCAAATCACGAGCGCATAGCACGTGTGATTTGTCTACTTACAACTGATCAACGAACTGTGATTTATTACTCAACAAATCACAGACTAGACCTGATCTATTTCGAATCTTACACGCTGAAAATCGGTAATAATGTTGTTATTTCCTTCAAAATCTCACAAACATTCGCAAAAATTATCGCATGCGACACCTGCATTTATGTCCTTCTGTAACGTATTCAATGCGAGAAAGTGGCCTTATACCGTCTATCATCAAGGAATCTACGAATGACGTCATAAATCTGCAGCTTTGAATGATGTCACTTTCTTCTGTCCCGTGATTTGTTGCATAATAAATCACGATTCCTTTCCAATGTCTATACAGGCGTGCTGTATAAAAATTGTGCTTCTTGCACACCAGATAAGAAAATCCAGTTTTAGCTTGGGATAAAATTCTGTTATAAATGTTCTATAAAAGGGTTATCCTTTGGAAGCAAGGAATACACCACGGAAGTGAAAAATATGGAGTGTACATGTTTTCTGGGCCAGACTAGCTAGTTTCGGCCAATTAGGCCTCATCAGTGACCCTCAGATATTTTCAAAATTCCACAGTGGAATCAATGATCCCAAAGGACAAGAAAATATAATCTACACTATGATGTAGGGCAGGGAGACGTTTTACCGCCGCCACACATTCCAACACATTCCATAACCCTGATGTTCTTACCCAAAGTCAAATAGTCTCACGTGTTTGATAAATGCACTGGTCGAATACCACCTCATATGCGCCGTCGTTAAGGTTGACGTCACAGCACGTTATGTGACGTCACTAACTATTCTTGTAGTGTCGTCACAATATGGCAGATGTCGATAAACGAAGTGACTGCAGCATTAAAAATCCTCGCTTAGAAATGGAAGGTAAAGACTGCCAGACTAAAGTCACTGTCCTTATGGCCTTCCTTTGTTTAGGTTTCCATTATGGTCTGGTCGCTTCATGTTTGTGTTTGTTTCCCTTTGGTGTATTTGATGGGTGGAGTAAGTTAATTGTATCGATTCCTGATCTTCGTTTTACTTCTACTATGCAAGAAAAAGAATCATATATGGGTGTTGGGAATGGATAGAAAAATTCGTCGCTCGGGATCAAGGTCCGGCATCACTGGGCAGCCTCGTGATACCGTACAGTGACCCTCGGGACATATTTTTCCATCCACCCCTCACACCCATATAAGATTCTTACATTTTTTCCATGGAAGTTGAAAGGTAATTTTGTTGATCCTGCTCGTTACCGTCAATTCCAGTTTTTATGCCCCCGCCATTCGAAGAATGGTGGAAAGGGCATATAGCGTTGCCCCTGTCCGTCCGTTCGTCCGTTTGTCCGTGCGTCCGAAACTTAAACGCGGTCAATAACTTCTTTATTTCTTGATGGATTTTAAAATTACTCCGCAGAAATGTTAACCATCATGAGACGACGTGTCACGCGCAAAACCCAGGTCCGTACCTCCAAGGTCAAGGTCATACTTAGAGGTCAAAGGTCAAACAAAGGGTCCGAAACTTAAACGCAGTCAATAACTTTCTTATTTCTGGAGGGATTTTGAAATTACTTTGTAGAAATGTTAACCATCATGAGACGATGTGTCACGTGCAAAACCCAGGTCCGTACCTCCAAGGTCAAGGTCATACTTAGAGATCAAAGGTCAAAAAAGAGTCCGAAACTTAAACGCAGTCAATAACTTTCTTATTTCTGGATGGATTTTGAAATTACTTTGTAGAAATATTAACCATCATGAGACGATGTGTCACATGCAAAACCCAGGTCTGTACCTCCAAGGTCAAGGTCATACTTAGAGGTCAAAGGTCAAAAAAGGGTCCGAAACTTAAACGCAGCCAATAACTTACTTATTTCTGGATGGATTTGAAATTATTT
Source organism: Lucinisca nassula (assembly GCA_963580285.1). Taxonomy (NCBI): domain Eukaryota; kingdom Metazoa; phylum Mollusca; class Bivalvia; order Lucinida; family Lucinidae; genus Lucinisca; species Lucinisca nassula. The sequence goes on from OY757026.1 coordinate 6,124,800, forward strand.
TGAAGAAATGTTAACCATCATGAGACGATGTGTCACGTGCAAACCCAGATCCGTACCTCCAAGGTCAAGGTCATACTAAGAGGTCAAATGGCATAAAAAGGGTCCAAAACTTAAACACGGTCAATAACTTTCTATGGATGAATACGAACATAGACATATTTCAGGCGGGGGCATCCGTGTCCTATGGACGCATTTCTAGTTGTTTTATGTATCACATCACATCCCTGTCAATTATTTTGTTTGTTTGAATCGAGGTTTAACGTCCCCATCAACACTGTTTAGGTAGTTTTCCAATTTTATGGGACTAAAACCCAACACAGATGAAATGACATCTCAAACCCTGTCGCCCAAGGAAACCATAATGCTTACATGCAAGGATGCGGTGTCTCTAATGGGAGCTATGGGTTAATTGTATCGATTCCTGATCATTGCCTCCACTTCTATTTTAGACTGTTACATTCTAGACCTATTAGTTGGTTGCACGTCCGGATTTGAAAATGTAAATGGATCGGATTTTACATGGACTTTTTTCTTTTCTCTGAAACAGGAAGCGGCTGACAGCACAGCAGAGTTTGGATCACCCATGGCTAGCATCAGATTCAGCAAGACTGAAGACACGCCGAATAAACACTACTAATCTGAAAAGGTTTATGGCTCGTCGAAAATGGCAGGTAAGTATTTAATGCTGTATTGGGAATTTCACTGGCTATTTTTACAGATAATGTCCGTAAATCAAACAAGTAGAGACACTCTCAATCAGGTGGAGGTCGTGGTGCAGTGATAAAGCGAAATCGAAATTCGGTTCGATACCTGACAGCACCACGTGTTGAGTCCTTGAGCGAGAATTTATTCACAATGCTAAGCACTGGTTCTTTGATTTTTTTGTGTGTTCGATTTGATGTTTAACGTCCCCGTCAACACTATATGAGTCATTTTGGAGACGCTGATTTGTTTGTATTGGAGTTTAACGGCCCAATTAACACTATGTAGGTCATTTTTGACCCGGTCAGTTTATCTATCCACACTTTTCCTGGGCAAGCTTATACCTAAGCGGTTAACCAGTACAGTGCACATTCATTCGCCAGAAACTGGCAACTGCCTTTCTTGAATCAGCGAAAGGGAGAGAATGACCGTAGAAAAGGTTTCATGATCAACCTCCATGAAAGAATGTTGCCGACCCCGGCAGGTATCGAACCCGCGTCCTCCTGATCTCCAGTCAGACGCGCATCCGACTGAGCTACCGGGGCTTGCTTTGGAGACGTTGATTCCAATTTTGCGGGACTTTTACATGACATTGAGATGGAATGACACCTCAATCCATGTCGCCCAATGAAACCATTAGGGTTTATAATCATGGATGGTCCGACTCGCACCGCTTTGCCTGTACAGACTTAGATCCTCTAGGGGGTTTACTAGCACTGGTTCTCAACTACATAAGTATCATACGAAGATAGATAGAAGCAGCCGCAACATATGTTATTATGCAGGCAATTATAGCAAGTCACCTATATTTTCTCGCTAGTTTGGGGAGAGGGCGGGAACATTAAAATATATAAAAACTGTATCCTTTTAGCCGCCAAGTATTGTCTACTATTTAACCTAAAGGTGGGGGGGAGTGAAAGCGGGAAATCGTATCCTATTGAATAGGATAAAACCCTACTAAACCCTATTTTCGACTTTGATCCGTTGTTGACTAGCTCCCTATGACACAGAATATAAATAACTATTTTTGAAAAGGTGATGGTATTCTTACACACATTTGTTTTATATTTCAGAAAACAGGTAATGCTATCCGAGCACTAGGCAGAATGACATCTCTCCAACGGCTGTTCAAAAAGGAACCTAATACTGCAGCATATGACAGTGGAAATGGTTCTGTCAGTTCAACTTCAAGTGTTTCATCCGCCGACTCACAAACTAACTTAGGCCAAGGTCAGATCGTTACAACAAGCAATGACAAAACAGACATTGCTAAAGATTCGTCAGAGAAAGAAACTGGCAATCCAACTTCACAAGGGAAAAACACGGAAGATAAAATACTTGAAATAAGTAATGGAAATGAAACGAATCACCGAAATGGACTTAATTCTCAAGAATTTAATAACTCTGCCCTTACGAATGTTAATTTCACATCTTGGAGAACAAGATTAAAACCAGAATGTGCAGTTGATAAATCATCAGCATTCACTGTGCAAACGCCTAAACCAGTAAACCAACTTATAGGAAAATTTGAAACAACCAGTAATAAAACAGAAAATGCCGGAATAGACAATAAGTCTACAGCTAAAATTGAGTTAACCAATAATGCTCCAGCTAGGTTTGAATCAACAAATATGATTAAAGTTAAATTAAAATCCTCCTGTGAGACGCAGTTAACAAACAACATCGAGACTGCAAGTTCTTGTGAAAATCAGAAAATAAATGAACTTCATCTTAGAGGCCATAATGACAGTCGTGCTCCAGAATCACAACCACCACATTTTGTCAAAGAAATGGTCGATTCAAAAGCATTTCCGGGTGATTCTGTGAGATTTGACGTGGAATTTATAGGAAATCCAGAACCAGAAGTAATCTGGTATTTTGAAGAAGACACGGTGTCAGAAGATCCACGTCATTTGATACAAAGTTTAAGCAGTGGGACATGTTCATTGATTGTTAAAGACGTTAACGAGGAAGATGATGGGGAATATTCTTGTAAAATTGTCAATAACAGGGGTGAAGTAACATGTTCCGCTGAGCTGATTGTATACGGTGCAATATAATTTCATTCATAACCATTATCTTAAAAGCATCTCAGCTTGAGCAAATTTTAAAAAAAAATTCCATGCTCACTGCATCTCTGCAGTTTGAGCTGGAAGAACGTAATAGTGCTCAATCATATTTTTGCTACAAAATACTTTCTATTTATTATGGAGGTTGCTTGCAACCCAAGAGAGATACAATGGTGCTAGAATAAAAAGTGCGCATGTGATTAGACCCAGCCAATCAGAGCTCGAGGTCCACATAGCTGCCTTAAACAACCAATCAAAAGAGTCTACCATAAATAATGACAACCAATCAAATTGTGACATGTTCACCACTTTTTTTTACATTTTTGTAGCAAGCAGTCTCATTGTAGATTAGAGTATGATAATTGCTCCAAAATTTGGTAATTTATAAAATATTTTATTTTGAATATTTTATCATTTCTGTATCGAAACAATACCACATTTTGTTCAGGTCTAATTTAAATTCAATACTGAGTAAATGGTGGGAGGGGGTGAATATGTTATTACTTTGTACGCTTTCAGCTGCTTTTACAAGAGAAAAACATTTATGATTTTTGTGATATCTAAAATGTATCTAAAATTATTATGTATTCTCGTATTATGCTAGAACTTAAAAAAAAAATAATAAAGAATTATGATTACACTTTTACTCAGATATTTGGATGCTATTATCGTACTTAAGTTTTCGTGCAGTGTATGAATACAATTTAGCATGTTCCTCTCTAAAATACTTGAAATATTATATTCTTGGACTTGCTGATGTTTCCATGACATCAAAATCTTGTACCACCACCCGTGATTTTTTTTATCCATTTTTATTTAAATTACTGTTCATGGGATCTCGGCCAAGTTCATTTTTCGACAATTTTTCGACCCTCTAAACCCTGACAAGTATTTAACAGAAGAACGTCTACAGTTGGTGTGTATTGAAATCTTTCAACTAATTTGTTAGTGGCTATATAGGGATATTTATTTTTAGTATGATGTGTAAATTATAGCTGTCATTTGCAAAAGCAAACATAATTTATACTTGGAGAACAGAATGGAACAATATCTGTTTTGTGTGTATATAACACCTGGAGATGTTGAATGTTACTTTTTGTCATGTTTTTATTATTTAATCAATTGTTATTTTGAGATTTTCATTTGTTACTTTGTGATGATATATTGGGATGTGATATTCTTTTTTTTGTTAATTATTTAATACACATACTGACTGCATACACTGTACAATAACTTTGTGAAATAAAATCCATAAAAAATACTTCTGGTTGTTGTGGATGTCATCCCGATGATTATAAGAATCTTATATGGGTGTGAGGGATGGAGAGAAAAATCCGTCCCTCGGGATCACTGTCCGGCATCACTCGGCAAGCCTCGTCATGCCGGACAGTGACCCTTGGGTTGGATTTTTCTATCCCCCCCTCAAGCCCATATAGGATTCTTTTTCTTGCATACCTTCCATTATTTAGCGCGGATTTTTAATGCTGCAGTCACTTCGGTTACCAACGTTCTCCATAATGTGTTGACACTGCAGGAATGTTTAGTGACGTCACGTAACGTGCTGTGACGTCAACCTTAACGACGGCGCATACGACGTTGTAATCAGCCAGTGCATTTGTCACACACGCGATTTTATTCGATTTTGGGTCGGAACACCAGGGTCAGAACATAAATTTCTATCCCAGGGTAAAATCACGGATTTCCTTGTCTGGTGTGCAAGAAATTGGATTATCGCACTCATGTTGGTGAATGCTGACTTGGTTTAAACTTTTTTGATTGCTTCAGTGACATGTATAGACCATAGACAAATACACATGACCCGCGTTATAACGACATTCGTTATAACAGCAAAACTCGTTATAACGACAATTTCAATGGAATGAATTCTTAGCTCAAGGATTAGCATAGATTCCGAGCGGCTTGGGCCTCCCTTGGTTTTGAAATACCTAAATCGAATCCATGGTCATGAAAGATTTTTGTAATTTAATACTCCAAGAAACAAATGTTATAGATATTTGTTAACAAATGTCTATAACATTTATTTCTTGGAGTAATGATCTGGAAAAGACCTTTTATAACCTTATAACCTATCATAATACTAACTGGGATTCTTCATAACGACAAATTCATTATAACGGCACAATAACAGGGAACAAATACTGTCGTTATAACGCGGGTCCTCTGTGCATATTATCCAGGATCTGACATTAAGCCATAGGCTTGTGCAGAGGCCACCTCCTGGTAAATGTTGACTTGACTTGGAAAATCAAAGGACTTAAGCTAAAGACTGGCCGTTGATATGCCAAACAAGGACAACGTTTGATATCCCAAACAAGGAAAACGTTTGATATCCCAAACAAGGACAACGTTAACAATTATGAGCACAGCAAAAACCTTTTGTTATATAGTGAATACCAGGTGAGTGTCTTTTGATATCAAGTTAATCAGGCAAGGCTTTGAGAACGCTTGTAGAATTGTGAGGCTTGCCAAGCAATTCTACATGCATTCTCGAAGCCGAGCCTGATAAACTTGATATCAAATGATACGAATCTGGTACTCTATTTATCAGTTGATCCCCTTGTACACTCTTGAATTAGCAATTTACGATCAGTTATTCGGCCCCCGCCCATAGGGGCTTGAAGAAATATATGGGCTGCATGATGCTTCCACGCAGAGCTGAATCCGGCCCGCACACTAGTACTGGTTAACCGCTTAGAGGATCTAAGCCTGTCCAGGAACCGCGGTGCAAGGCGGACCGTCCATGCTAATAAACCCTATTGGTTTCATTGGGCGACAGGGCTTGAGATGTCATTTCATCTCAATGTCGGGTAAAAGTCCCACAGAATTGGAAGCAACGTCTCCAAAATGACCTTTACAGTGTTGACGGGGACGTTAAACCTCAAATCAAACAAACAAACAAACAAACGATCAGTTATTGATGTTCCTCAGTGCGTCCTGGAATGCTGGCGGTCGATATATTGAGTATCAGCTGACCATAATTTTCCTATGATATTTCTTTTTCAAGTAATTTTTCTCAATAACAATAACATTTTTTGTCATTTTGCCAGTAGTCCGGTTCATTCATAAAATTGCAATGTCACGTTGACGTGATAAAGCTCACTTGTCCTGAGATAGCATATCTTTATCAGGTAAATGCCTTACAATGCAATATAGGGGGTAACTGATTATTTTTTCTTCTTGTTCAGTTGTTTGTTGATATAAAATTCAAACTCCATAAAAATACACCCACGAGGGAAATAGATGAGTGTTACTTTTTGAGGTGAATACCAAACATATGCTATCGAGTATGTGGAAAACATCAGAATTTTCACGACTGTGAAGCACAAGTGAAAATTCTGATGTTTTCAACACACGAGATAAAATATTTTTGGTATTTATAAAAAAGTGAATTTTCTCCTCAATTTACACGAAAAAGAAACAAAAAATGTAGTACAGGCTGCTGCTGTAAAAATAACATAGTTGTTTTATTTTTCACACTTTATCATTTTCTTTGTTTCAGATATGCACTGATTTCACTGCTAATGATATTATAAAATACGATTTTCAAAAATGGCATTTTTATGAACCTTGCAATATTTTTAAATTTGTGAGGTGTTTTCTAATTCATGCTTCAAACGTGGATTTTGTTGGGGTTTTATGTACGCGTCAACACTATTCATGTCATTTTGGAGACGTTGCTTCCGATTTTGTCGGAGATGAAACCCAAAGACACCGCCAGAATTTAAAGAGCGGTCCAACTCGGACCACTTTTCCTGGACAGGTTTAAACCTTCTTCGTTAATGTTAACCAGTACTCCAACTTGGCTGGTTTCAGCTTTGCCCGGAAGCACCATGCAGCCCAATTTATTTCTTCAAGCCCCGTTGGGCGGCTGTGCCAACAATCTGTTTTAAGCAAGAATGAAATAGCATGCACCTTTTTTAATCCCCGAGTTTCTCTACACATGGATCATCTTACATGGGGGTTCATACATGTATATTATTGAATGTTATTAAACGAGTTGAGGCAATGGGACAAAATGAGAGGCTTTGCCGAGCATTTTATGCCTTTTCCTAAACGACTTTCATAAATTCAATAATACATGAGCACGAATGCAAAATTCTATTTATCATATGACCTTTAAAACGATTTAATCATTTACCCATGACATGCCAATCACAACAAATATCTTCTGCTATGTTGTCCACTGGTAACTTTTAAAGTTTTTGTTGGAAACAGTGTGGACACAGATCAAACGGCTTCTCTAGGAGCCGTCTGATCAGAGTCCACACTGTTTGAGTGTAGCTCAAACTACTTCTCTAGGAGATGTCTGATAAGGGTCCTCACTGTTTGCCTGTTTGCAAAAAATATGTTTGAAAAGCTTTCAAGACTATGCAGGAGACGGCATAAACAGTGTGTGTGTGAATTCGGGTTTAACGTCGCTTTCAACAATTTTTCAGCCATATCACGACGGTGTCTGGTTGCGACAGGGAGCTCAATGCTCACTTTTATAGTGCTGCCTCACTGAAGTATCAAGTCCCAGACACACCCATGATACATGATACCACACCCAGTAACATTATCCTGACATTGGGTCGACCAGTCCTAGCTCTACCCCGTAAAACTGAGTGCCAAGCGAGGAGCAGCTAGTACCATTTTTAACGACTTTGGGATGTCGCGGCTCGGGATCGAACCCGTGACCTCCCGTTCCTCGTGATATGACTGAAAAATTGTTGAAAGCGACGTTAAACCCGAATTCACACACACACACACGGCCTTAAAAATACTATCTATAAATGTATTTTAGATATCTATATATGCAAAGGAATAATGGATATCATAAAACAAATTTATAGATATCAAGAAATATATATTACATATCATTAATTACATTTTATGATATCAAAAATTTTTGATTTTTATAGATATCAATAATGTTAATTATAGATATCTATAATTTGATTTGTAGATATCTATAAATCCATTAATAAAATAATAGATATCTCGGAATTGTATTAAATACTAAAACGGTACCGCATAGTTCCCATTTCCAGAAAAATTCCACAATCAACAGTGCACATCACGTCAACATTGATTGGTTTTAACGACACGTCAACCATTGTGGGCGTTTTTGTGTCGTCTCCCAGAGAATGGGAGAAATGAGGTAAAAGAGATAGAAGAGGAGATGAAAGTGAGGGACAGAGGAGAAAAATGAATGGAAGTGTAGAAACAGAAGAAATAACACCATTCCCCCTCTACCCGCTGCGAGGACAGCAGGTCTTGTACAACTGTAAGCCAATGTCATCACATTAACACTGTTCTGTAAAAGCGTTATCCTTTGGAAGCAAGGAATATACCATAGAACTGTAAAGTATGGAGTGTACGTTTTTTTGTTTGTTTTTTTGTTGTTGTTTTTTTAATTTTTGCATTTTTATTACCCCGTCTAACTGTGAGAGAAAGTCGGGGCCATCCTTTCCGTACCCGCTTACAAAGCATGCACAATAAATCAAAATTCAAAATCAAAGCAAAGCAAGTATCGTATGATATTGAAATAGTTCTTTTCCGTGTATACAGCCCCTGCTAGTCATTCTCTGACCTTTTTTTCTTTTGACTTGTAAATCCACATTTACCAGTATATATACCGGCCCCGATAGCTCAGTTGGTAGAGTGTCCGCTCCGGGGAACGGGAGGTCACGGGTTCGATCCCCGGCCGCGACATACCGAAGTCGTTAAGAATGGTATAAGCTGCTCTTTGCTTGGCACTCAGATTTACGGGGTTAAGCTAGGACTGGTCGACCCAGTGTCAGGATAATGTGACTGGGTGTGGTATCGTGTAGTGTGTCTGGGACATGATACTTCAGTGAGGCAGCACTATAAAAATGAGCATTGAGCTCCCTGTCGCAACCAGACACCGTCGTGATATGACTGAAACAATGTTGAAAGCGAAGTTAAACCCGAATTCACACACACACATTACCTATATATAGAGTAAACAATGGGATAGTATGATCACATAGCGTAAAATCCCATAGTAAATATCTCTCGCTTCAGGCTGCTAAATACTAGAATAGTAACCTGAATGAATGGACATAACTATGAATGAAATTGTTTGTATGGTCAACTATAAGTTTTTCAACAGGCCCGCCACCGGGGCTTGAAGAAATAAACGTGTACGTGTTTCGTGGGCCAGACTTAAAAGTCTGTGAAATGAAAAGCTCTGTGAAAGGCACTTCTTATTGACAAAAGTGAGGTTTGCAGAGGGATACACTACTTTATTTTTTATTAAAAATAGATTATGGGTGTTCATTGAGGCGGTTCTAAACAGCACCATTTGTCCAAGTTTGATGCAAAGATAAGAACAACATCAAAATGTTTGATCAGAAAAACGTTTGGTTAGGAGTTCGCTTGTAAATCGCAAGCCCCAATAGGCGGGCGCGCTCTAGTTTTTATGCCCCCGGAATCAGAGATTTGGGGTCATATAGTTTTTGGTATGTCTGTCTGTCCTTCTGCTTGTTTGTCTGTCCGCAAAGACCTTAACATTGAGCATAACTTTTGAATAGTAACCGGTAGGGCCATCATATTTAAAATGTGCATTCCTTGTCACAAGACTTTTCCAGTGATATCATATTTTTATTTTTATCTTATGACCTTGACCTTTGACCTACTGTAAAAAAATGTTTGTCTCTCCCGCAAAAACCTTAACATTGGGTATAACGTTTGAGTAGTAACCGATTGGGATTTCATGTCACGTCTCGTGACCTTGACCTAGTTTTTAAAAAACGTTTGTCTGTCCGCAAAAACCTTAAAAGTAACTGAAAGGGTTTTCCTATTTCACATGTGCTTTCCTTGTCACAAGACCTTTCCAGCGGTACCATAAGTTTTGATCTCGTGCCCTTGACCTTGACCTACTTTTTTTCCAAAATTTTAACATTGGCAACATTGTGCATAACTTGTGAATTGCGCTTTCCGGGGGCATCAGTGTTTCACAAACACATCTTGTTTAAATCTAACATATCTTTGAAATCAATAAATATGGCAAATACGCTTAAATTTTGCTGAAAAATATGTGTAGCTTTTGTAAAGGTAACTGCTGCTTACATTATTTTTCAGCAAAAGAATACAGTAGAACTTCGATGGCTCGAACAACGATGGCTCGTTTACCATGGATGAGCCGAACCGGTTCTCGAGTCCGCAGGGAATTCCTCCATATACAATATAGGGATAATTTAGAATGATTTTCTTCTTTTATCTTGCAAATGTATGCTGTGTGCACTCATTAGAATCGCATCAATGAGGCGATTCTAATGAGTACTTACAACACACATTTATAATATAGAACACCGATAAGATACCCACAATTATCTCCATTATGTCTCCTAGTATGGCACTTATAGTAACCCTCAGTGGCTCGAACTACCGCTGTCTCGAACAAACTTTCATGGTCCCAAAGGGATTCGAGCCATTGAAGTTCGACTGTAGCTATAGCCTTTACTAGAACAGTTAACATTTTGGCCACTAACGAGCTCGTTGAGCTAACGATGCTTTGAACGAGCGGGCCCTTCATAACCTTACACTCACAAGTCGGTTTAATCATCATCCCGCTGAATAATTAAGTTAGCCACAACCTTTTCTGACTTTGAACCAATCAGATAACGTGATGTAATTTATTCCTAAAAATTCACAAACCGAATTCTTCATAAGCCATCTGATCTGGATCTACACTGTTTGAAAAGGTAGGGGTTCTCGTAAACAGCAGAATAAGGGTTAACTCTTATCATGCTGTTCACGACAACCCCTATCTTTTGAAACAGTGTAGATCCAGATCAGATGGCTTCTGAAGACGCCATATGATCAGGATCTACACTGTTTGACATTCAGTTTATGAATTTGTTGGAATAAATTACATCAAGTAATCTGATCGGTTCAAAGTCAGAAATGGGTGTGGCTAATCTGAATATTCAGCAAGAGAAGGGTTAATAAATATCCCAGTAAAATCTACCTAATAGCCCGGTCACACCTTTACGTTTCTGCTACGTTTCACCACGTTTCTGACAAAAACCCAAAACGTGGCCAAACGTCGCAACCTGCTGCGTTTTTTATGCAAATTAGATGTCTTGTTGTGTACATGGAGTATGAGCTACGTTTCTACTGCGAAGCTGCGGCGTAAGACCCACGTATCGCGGCGTTTGCGTGACGTAAGTGCTTCGTATATCGCGTTGCTGTTACGTAGGAGCTGCGTTTCATTCTGACCTGCGACGTTGCTGTTGCGTAACAGCGGGTTATAAAACGTATGTGGTAATAGTATTGTTGTCATTCATTCAAGTGACATCGAAGTATCAACATGACAAGGAAGAGAGGAAAGGCAACTTGCAAGACCGGGGCAAAGAGAAGCTCGATGCCTAATCTCAGCCCTGCGGTTAATATTCAGACTGATCAGGGATCAGAGCGGGACAGAAATCCGTCCCCATCAGAAAGCTCGACCTTGGCTTCGAAGCAAATCAGTAGCAACTCAGACTCAGACATGAATGCGAAGGACCCGAATGCTTGCTGTTGTATATATATAATTTATATATGAGACCACTTGATCGAGGTTAAAATGTATTATGCGATGCCACTTGACCTCATTTGAAACTCAACAAAAGCCACAATCGTCGCTATTACGCCGCAGGTAAACTTGAAACGCCACAGCTATTTTTACTACGTCGTACATACGCAGCAATAACGTCGCACATACGACAGCTACGTAGTACTTACGCCATGCTTACGTTATGATACGCCGTTTCCACGGCGTATTTAACATTCAAACGTAACAGATACGCCGTAGATACGAAAGGAACGTTGCTGTTACGCAGCGACAACGTGTCGTACGCCACACTTACGTGGTAAGTCTTGAGTGGCGTATGTGCTGCGTAAGAGGCGTTTGTGCTACGCTGCTGCTGCGTTCCTTTCGTTTGCACTGCGTTTCTGCTACGTATGTACGACGTTTCGAACCTGCCACGTATGTGCGACGTAAAGAAGTTGCATGCAACTTCTTTACGTGGCAGCCTCGCGTAAGAGGCGTTCCTGCTACGTATCTCGGCGTAAGAGCTACGTTCCTGCGGCGTACCTTTCGTTTCGCCACGTATTGAGAAACGTAGCGCTTACGCGGGTCGAAACGTAAAGGTGTGACCGGGGTATTACAAAGAGAATAGAAGTTTATTGTGGTATGTTTTTCTCATAAAATCATCATTTTAATTACGAAAACACGCCTATTTAAATATATTCAAAACATGAAACGTTTCAGATAAATTATTCTGATATTTTCAATATTTCTGCACAAAACAAAGATTTGTGGTACTCGTTAGAACGACCTCGTCGAGGCGGTTCTAACGAGTACCCACAATCCTTTTTGAGCAGTAATATAGCAAAAAACAATGCCCCGCAGACCCCAGTTTTACTATTTAAACTTATATAGGCGTGTTTTCGTGATGTTCATAAAGAGCTGTTCTTTCCCGAGTGATAATTCCTTCCTTCAAAAGCCCTCTCCCCTCCCACATTTTGTGCACCTAAATATCAGCATATTTTAACGATTCGTCATGTAAATTGCTAATTTAAGAGTTTACAAAGGGATACACTGATAAATAGAATACCAGATTCGTATCATTTGATATAAAGTTTATCAGGCTCGGCTTCGGTCATGAGTAACTCTAGTCAGGTCTGTATAACGTTCACCAGTACGACGTCAGACTCTTCTACGACCATCACGAAAGTCCAAGTTAAACCGGTGTAACGTAAAATAAGTAGACCGTGAGAAATGTAGACACTTCCGCCACTGCGCATGCGCGTTGCTAAATGGGCGTTAACCGAATGTTTAAGTCGGAGATTACACAATAGTCACATTTTCAATCCTCCTTGGATGAACTATAGCCCAGCCAGCCAAAAAAAATCGGGCCGACAGCGATACGACGTAGCAACGTCGTTTCGCTCTCAGCCCCATATTGGCCGGCTATTGCGATCGTGAAAAAAGTAGACAGCCGTGAAAAAAGTAGACATAAAGAAATACACAATTCCTGAATGCGCTGTTAAATAAACAAACATTCTCAGTGTGAAAAGGATAGACAGGAATGAGAGAAGTAGGCATGAAGAATCCTAAATTTTCTGCCTATAGCAGAACGAATTTTCTTGCCTTGAAAAAGTAAACACGCGTGAAACTGCACATGCAAAACCCCTCACGTTCCTGCTTATGGTGTAACAGCGCGAAATATTCTGACCGCGAAAACAGATAGATAAGGTACCGATCCTTGAAAAAGGATAGATGTGAAAGTAGACAAGAAGAACCTAAAACTCCCTGCCCATCTTGTAACATTATTATATACTTAGTCAAAAAAGTAACTATAACAACTTTCGGGTGAAACTCACTAGATATCCTACAGCTATTGAGCTTAATTTGTCTGTAGACATTTAAATCGGACGTTTAGCTAGAGAATGCTCAAACTTGCATTTGTCCATACCTTTCTGCTCCAGAGTTGTCTTCCAATATGTGCCTAGAAAGATTTTGGTAGAAAATGGACATTGCGCATGCGCAGAAAGTTCTTTTTTGTCTAAGATGGAGGACAATATTCTCTGAACATCGGATAACACTTTACTTTTACAATATCTCATGTTCTCGCATTATAAGCGAGGTTTTAATCTGTGAAATTCTCAAATTATCTCCCTTGCAATTAAAAATATAGCAATTTTCGAACTGCTGTAATTTTTATTCCTGTCAATCAGTTTTTGCCATTTTTTCAAAAAACGCTTTGTGTCCACCATTGCTTTTAATCACGATGATAAAAAATACCGAAAATTCATGTAGCATGTAGCACTATCGATTGCGATTTTCTACGGAGTTCCCATTGAAAGCAGCATTTGCACACAACTTCTAAGAATTGAAGGTCAATATATGATAGCCTGTTTCTCGTAGCTGATGCAACTAAAGTTCCAAATCTTTTGTGAATAGACGCAAATGGTATCTAAAGAAATGTCACATGTATCAAATTTTAGAAATGTAGGGTACAGGGAAATTTTTTTTATGTTAAATCATAGCATGTTTTAATGATTTTCTCTGCGAAAATGATTCAGTGACCCCTTGGGTGTTTAAAGCAATAGTCTACGATGATGTGTTTACGAAAACAAAAACGAATGGTGCTTTTGCACGGGAAAATGAGTCTTCTTATCAAAACATAACAAACTTTGTGTAGTTTTTATCTGTAGTAGCTATAGTAACAGAAGCAATTTTAGGTATAGGAACTTTTTTGACTGAGTATATTTTTATGCCGTGACAAGGTACCAACACGGAATATAATATTTTGTTTGTTTGTTTGATTTGAGGTTTAACGTCCCCGTCAACACTGTATAGGTCATTTTGGAGACGTTGCTTCCAATTTTGTGGGACTTTTACCCGACATTGAGATGAAATGAAACTATTAGGGTTTATTAGCATGGACGGTCCGCCTCGCACCGCGGTTCCTGGACAGGCTTAGATCCTCTAAGCGGTTTACCAGTACTAGTGTGCGGGCCGGATGCAGCTCTGCGTGGAAGCATCATGCATCCATATATTTCTTCAAGCCCCTATGGGCGGGGGCCGCGGAATATAATGTAAACAGGCGTGAAAGAAATAGACACGTAAAACCTTCACTTTCCTGCCCATGATGTAACATAACAGATCGAAATAGTCAAAGTGTGGGAAATATAGACAAGGTACAAGTTGTGAAAGATGTGAGTGAGTGAGTTTTAGTTTTACGTCCCACCAACAGCTAAGGTCATACGGAGACGGGACCTCGGTTTAAAGACTCATCCGAAAGTCTGGAGAAGCCCGGGATCGATCCTGCGATCCCTGGTTTACAAGGCGAGTAGCGTAACCACTGCACCACGGAGGCTTCTGTGTGAAAGATGTAGTCAGGCGTGAAAAAAAAACGAGAAATGAAGAAAGCATGCATAAGTGTTACCACACACACTAAAGTGACCGTGAAAAACGTAGACAACGTATCCGTCCGTAGAAAACGTTGATATAGTAAATGAAGATGTGGAGAACGCTTAACTCCTTTCCTGTGGCGTAACAGAAGGAACTATTCTGTCCGTGAAAAGGGTAGACAACGTATCAATCCGTGAAAGAAGATATGCATGAAAAAGGTAGGCACGAAGAAAAACAGTATTTATCATATGACGTCGCGTCTGAGAGTGTAATAACGCCATGTATTATTTTCGATAATCCCCTGGTGGATTAAATATGGAAATTAGCTAGATACGTTCCGTAACGTTACATGTACGACATCCTTAACGACGTCGCGTTTACTAATGGCGGAATATTGACATTTTTGTAAACAATCGTCAATAAAATGCATTTTAAATGTCATATGATAAATAGAATCTTGCATTCGTGTCCATGTATTATTGAATGTATTAAACTCGTTGAGGAAAAGGGATAAAATGCTCGACAAAGCCTCACATTTTATCCCTTTTCCTCAACTCGTTTAATAAATTCAAAGCCTCGCATTTTATCCCTTTTCCTCAACGAGTTTAATAAGTTCAATAATACATATAGGCCAGTCACAATAGCATTGAACCTCAAACAAATTCCTTCAGAAGGGTTTTCACTATTTTCAGAATCAGTGAGGTGTCCTGACTTACAGGAAAAAAATCCCCAGAAATATTCCCTGGCGAAATTGATTTTTTGGGGGAAAATGTATGAAATTTAAATAAAAATCGCCAAAAACAGGAATTGAATTATAAAAATTTCATTAAATTATATCAAATTTATTTAAATAGCCAAAAATAAGCTAACTGTTGTCAAGTAGTGATAAAAGAAGTTTTAGCTTGAAATGTGAACAGAAAGCTGTCTTTTTTGGGGTAAAAACTTGGAAATATTGACAAAAAACGCAGAAAATGGGAATACATTTTTAAAAAGTTACTGGTGTGGATTCTTGAAAATGTTTTGGTGTAAAAAGTTATATATGTGTATAAGTTAACTACAGGAAAAAAATACAATTTTTTATATGTTTAAAAAGTTCCATTTTTCGGGGTATGAAAATGCAAATGTTTACATAAAAAACACCCAAAATCTAGTATTTTCCGGCCAAGTAGAAATTACATTATAAAAATAAATTGTATGATGTCGAACGGATTTATATAGCCAGATGTACACTGACTATATCAAGTAGCTCTCAAAAACCCTTCAGCTTCGTGCCTGGACAGCAATTTGACTTTTTAAAGGTAGAAAATGTAAAATTTTGATAAAAAAAAACATGGAAAATACGAATATGTTGTGTTTTAAAAGTTAGGGGATGAGGATTCATGAAAATGTTTGGATGTAAAAAGTAAGATATCAGTAAACTACAGGAATAAAATAAATTTTTAGATATTTGAAAAGTCAATTATCCGGGTAGGAAAATACACTTTTTTACACAAAACCCTCAAAATCCATTTTATGCCACCAGTAGCACTATACTACTTAATATAGGGCTCTAACAATATACAAAAAGTACAGTCTTGTGCACTATAACTTGTCTTTCACTGATCATTGTGTGTCCTGCAGGAGGGCATTCATATATATAAATGTCAAAAATATACATACGCATACTGTCAGATCCTGAACCATCTTATATTGTGCAAAAATGTTGTTTATATCCAACAAAATACTGTTTTAAACCCAGATACCGCAGCCCCCGCCCATTGGGGCTTGAACAAATAGATGGGCTGCATGATGCTTCCACGCAAAGTTGAAACCGACTGCACATGAGCACTGGTAAACCGCTTAGAGGCTCTAAGCCTGCCCCGGCAAAGCGGTGTTTATAAACCCTATTGGTTTCATTGGGCGACAGGGAATGAGGTGTCATTTCATCTCAATGTCGGGTAAAAGTCCCACAAAATTGGAAGCAATGTCTCCAAAATGACCTATACCCTGTTGACGGGGACGTTAAGCCTCAAATCAAACAAACAAAGACCCAAATACATTATTTGTTGGTATGATTTATTTGACAGATTCATTCTTGTCTAATATGTGTAATTTCTTAGCTATATAGCAGTTATGCTTCAAGCCAACATGCCCATTTGGAGACAAAGAAGAAATGCATAAAACTATGCACCAAGAATCAGAAAAGTATGTTCACTTTTCCATGACAGAAGCCATCAATTTTTTGACAATCACAAAGACGAATAAGAGAAAAGAACGGGAATTATAGAAGAACATGCAAAATGTTAATAGATCAGAAGCAAATGTTAACTAAATCCATGTCCAAACTATAGTAGACCTGTGTTCACCCTGGATTAATTGTTATTGTAGTGTGAATTCTGGACAAACAATAAGGAAATTTAAAAAAAAAAAGTACGTGGGATATGGCAACCATCCAGCAACTGGAAGTATGCTTCCTTACCTTCTTATCCAGTAACATTTTATTAATAATGTTTTTAGATATATTTTTTGCATTCAAAATCAAACCGCAAACTCTGCAAAACTATATCATTGTGTACCTCGCCATAATCTAACATGAATAAGGACAATGGCAGCAACAAATAGCAGTTTCTGCTTATTTCTATAAATATGCAACAAAGTTACTCATTTAACATACTTTTAACTTAATACTGGAGGAAGGAATAGTCAAACAGTTTTAAAGCAAGAGAACCATGATGGTCCTGCATGTATATCCCTCATCAAAGCTAACATATTTGCATACTCAATATTGAAATTTCACATGAACTTTTACAGTTTTTGTTTAAATTTAATCTCAAAGATTGCCAATGTGTCCTGTATTGAGTACCATTACCGTATTTGACAAGCAGTACTTAACCCTTATCTTGCTGTTCACGACAACCCCTATCTTTGCAAACAGTGTAGATCCAGATCAGATGGCTTCTGAAGAAGCCATCTGATCTGGATCTACACTGTTTGGCATTCAGTTTATGAATTTGTAGCAAAAAATTACATCAAGTAATTTGATTGGTTGATAGACAGAAATGGGTGTGGCTTAAATGAATATTCAGCAAGAGAAGGGTTAAATTTAGACCATTAAAGGACAACAAGGCAAACCAATTAATCTCTATACCACTATTTAATTTGAACAACGTTGGTGGAGGGCCACCCAATGAACATTTGTGTAATCAGCCCGTTACTCTTCTCCAGGTGATACAATTCTATGAAAACTTTTAAAGATCACCTGAGGATTATTCCTGCAGTTGAAACCCTTGCAGTAAAGAAATTGTGAATGGATGGATGATGGAAATGGTCCCAATTACATGGCATGAGCACACTGTGTTCATGTGAGTTCACAAATTACCCCAATGATGGGGCCATATCTGACCGTAGAGCTGTAATCTGAACACCTTGATAAAGGTTTACTTGATGTAGCTACACATACTTACCAAATATCAAAGGTCCTGGGCCTTCTATTTCAACGTTGTTTTTAAAGCTTTTCCCGTTATGAGTCTATGCAAAAAAGTGACCCCCCCTGGAGATGGGCCATTTTTATTCCTGGGCTATAATATAAACAATGTTGGTTGAGCAATACTATATAAAGGCATGCCAAATATCAAAGGCCTTGGCCCTCTGTTTCATCTGGGCCTTCCAGTTTAAAATGCCTGTGTAAAACAAGTGATTCTGAAGGCGGGGCCCTTGTTGATAACAATGCTATGATTTGAACAATCTTGGTAAAAGTCAACTAGATGAATATACATACAAATATCAAGGACATAGATTTTTTATAGTTTTTCCTATATGAATCAATTTTTGAACAATCTTGACAAAAAACTACTATCTGAAGCTATGTTTACCAAACATCAAAGGCCCGACCCTTCCACTTTCAGACAAGAAGATTTTTAAAGTTTTCCAATATGGGTCAATGTTAAACAAGTGACCATCAGAGGGGGCCATTTTTGACCCCAGGGCTATAATTTCAACAGTCTTGGAAAAAGCTACATACCAAATCTCTAAAACCTTACAGCTTTATACAAGATGATTTTAAAGATTTTACTTATTCTCCTTTTTTTCTGCCATGGCCACAAAAGCTGCATGGGATGGAATTCTTCGAACAGCAGACCCCAGTGTAGGCAAATTGGTACCTCAGGGCTATACTCTGGGCAATCTTTATTGGCAGAGATCCACTAGATGAGGATACCTATTAAATATCAAAGGCCAAGATCGTCTAGTTACAGGATGTGAGTTCATGTATAACATTTGTAACACCAGGGATGGGTACATTGTTGACCCCAAGTTTATGAGTTAAACAATGTTGACAAAAGCTGCTTGCCAAACCTAATAAAAGACCTTCTTGTTCTGGTTTCGGATAAGTAATCTTGCTAATCCCCCCGTTTTTGTTGCCATGACAATCAGAGTTGCTTGGAATGGATTTTTGAATTACTCTGAACAAGATTTACTGACTTAAGAAATGTCATTTACGAAAATTGAGAACAGAAGGGCAGACGGATGACAGTGACAACCATGGGCAGTGACCAGTTACAATAGATTCCCAGAAGCCTTAAGCTTATGAAATACATGTTCAGTTTTCATGTTGTTGTTTTTTTCTGTAAAAGTATTACCTTTTTACCCTGAAATAAGGATTTGTTTTTCAAAAGCTAAAATGTTTCTTCGTGCAGTAATCTGATGTAACGTTACATCAAAGTGTTTTCAAAAGCCTTTACTAGATACATGTATTAAAAATGTACGTTTTCCATGTTGTTTTTTTCTTTGGCAAAATGTCCAACAACCTTAGAAAGGAACATTTCTGTGAAGGTATGAAGTTGAAGCATTTAATAGCTGCTTCAAAGTAGTTTGTGCATATCTGGTAATACAAACCAGCTCCACGTCAGACATGTATGTACTATGAAATTTTGTTAAGTAATTCCTACATGGGAAAAAATATGGTATTTTTTCGGTAAAATTCAACGTTTTCATCGCCTGAAAAATGAAACTTTATGAACATTTCAATATCTTTCTTTGTTTCTGTAGTTAACGGTTATCCGCATCAAAACATTTTCAAAAATCCTCACCACTAACTTTTACCAAAACATTCCCATTTTCCTCGCTTTTTTGTCAAAATTTTGAATTTCTCCCTTA
Organism: Lucinisca nassula; assembly: GCA_963580285.1. Classification (NCBI taxonomy): domain Eukaryota; kingdom Metazoa; phylum Mollusca; class Bivalvia; order Lucinida; family Lucinidae; genus Lucinisca; species Lucinisca nassula. The sequence continues at coordinate 6,144,633 of OY757026.1, forward strand.
AAAGGTAAACTTCTGAGCAGGCACAAAACTGAATGTTTTTTATAGCTACTTGAGAGTAGTTGGTGCACATCTGGCTATATAAATTGGTTCGACATCATACAATACATTTTTATACTGTGGTTGCAACTTGCCCAAAAACTAATGGATTATGAGTGTTTTATATAAAAATGTGCATTTTCCTACCCCGCAAAAATGAATTTTTTTTTACATATAAAATTTTACTTTTTTTTCCTGTAGTTAACTTATACACATATATAACTTTTTACACCAAAACATTTTCAAGAATCCAAACCAGTCACTTTTTAAAAATTTATTCCCATTTTCTGCGTTTTTGACAATATTTTCAAGTTTTTACCCCAAAAAAGACAGCTCTCTGTTCACATATCAAGCTGAAGCTTCTTATATCGCTACTTGACAACAGTTAGCTTATTTTTGGCTATTTAAATAAATTTGATATACTTTAATGAAATTTTTATAATTTAATTCCTGTTTTTGGCGATTTTTATTCAAATTTCGAACATTTTCCCAAAAAAAATCAATTTCGCCAGGGAATATTTTTGGGGATTTTTTTCCTGTAAGTCAGGACACCTTACTGATTCTGAAAATAATGAAAACCCTTCTGAAGGAATTTGTTTGAGGTTGAGGGTCTTTTTGGGCTAAAATGACTGGCCTAATAGACACTCATGTAAGATCCTCTATGTCAGCCAATCTGTTACAAGGTGAAATATTCCCACTCTGAAAAAAGGGAGACAACGAACTAGCCCGTGAAAAAGTATATATGTGCCCCGCCAAGCGAATTTGTGTCTTCGAGCATTCCGTCATGACAAATTTTAACTGCGCATGCCCAGCCATTCAGAGGGCCAGGGATATGGCTTTCTTGCTGAAGGTTCCTCTTGATTCACTGCTTGTATGAGCGAGCAGCGAAGGTTCTGGCGAGACTGCGCGGATGCGCAGGCTCGCCTGAACCTTCGCTGCTCGCATAGGCGATAAGTACCAAAATCGCTTGACGGGGCCCATATAGTCTGACCGCGAAAGTACCAATCCGTGAAGAAGTAGACAGGTGCGAGAGAAGTAGACAGGGGAACCCTAAATGTCAAAAATACACTACAGTGACCTTGAAAAACCTAGACAAAGTACCAGTGCGTGGAAAAGGTGGAGAATCGTAATGAAGACATGAATAACCCTTGATTCCTTGCCTGTGCATAAAAGGAAGAAAATATTCTGTCCGCACAAAGGGTTGACAATGTACCAATCCGTGAAAGAAGAAGTTAAGCATGGGAAGGGTAGTCACGAAGAAAATTGTAGACAGACATGTATGTAGAGATGAAGACCTCTAAATTTGATGCCTGTGGTGTAACAGAACACTTTTGTCAATCCTTCAGAAGGGTAAACAAGTTACAAATGGTGCAAAAAGAGACAGACGTGAAAGAAGTAGATATGAAAAAAAAAAAAAAAAAAAAAACACACACACAAAACTACACAACATTCCTATGACGTAAAAGAATGATATAGACTAACTGTGATTAAAAATAGACAAAGCAGCAATCTGTGAAAAAAGTAGACAGGCGTGAAAAAAGTAGACATAATGAAATACAAAATTCCTGTGTACACTTTTAAATAATCAAATATTCTCAGTGTGAAACAGTTAGACAGGAGTAGGTGAAGCTGATATAAGAAATCCTAAATTTTCTACCTATCGTGTAGCAGAACGCATTTTCATGCCTTGAAAAAGGAGACAGTCGGGGAACTACACATGCAAAAATCCTCAACTTCCTGCTTATGGTGTAACAGCACGTTGTAGTCTGATCGCGAACAAAGGTAGACAAGGTGCCAATCCCTGAAAAAGGACAGAAATGAAACTAGACATGCAAATCCCCTCGCTTTCCTGCTTATGGTGTGGCAGCAAGAACTATTCTGACTGCGAAAACAGATACCAATCCTTGAAAAAGGATGGATGTGAAAGTACAGTAAAACCTGTCTTAATGGTCACCTCTATTAAGCAAGCAACCAGTCTTAAGCAAGCAGGCATTCAGTTCAAAAGAAAGGCAAATGTGTTAAATTTCACCTGTATTAAGCACCCCCTGTCTCCAGCAAGCACATGTTGGTTATCACTTAGGTGCTGGCTTAATACAGGTTAGACTGTAAATATAAAGAACCCGAAACTCCCTGCCAATGATGTAACAGAATATAAGAATCTGATATGGGGTTCTGTTGTAGATGAGCGTTTCGAACCCGAGGGAAATTCCAAACGAGAGCATCACCGATTGGTGGTTTCGCAGAATTTCATCTTTGGACAAAGAAGAAAGATTATATGTTGGGTTACCTGTCATAGTGCTCAAACCAAGCTCTTCTTTTAAGCAGTTTATAAAGTGTGTTTTGCAAACAAACACAATATTGTTAGATGCCTTGTCAGCTGGAACAACGACAAACTTCTGATTGATTTCAGCTAACTCAGGGGCAACATCTGGATTATCAAACACCGAATAATGTCGGCGAGACATGGTTCTGCTAAGTACTGTTATACGTCTGTTGACCAATGCCATTACTGATTTTACCCATTCGGAGAGGGTGTCAACCACCACATCCTCTTTCCTAGCCCAGCGCCTTGCATACTCTTCAACAGAATCCAAAATTAATTTGGAATTTTGTTTCCAAGTAAAAGACTTTGGTTCCATGTATTAAGGAAACTTCCTGCCCATGTTGTAGCAGAATGAAATTTTAGAGCCGTGAAACATGTAGAGAAGCCACCAATCCGTGAAAAAAGGTAGACAGGCGTGAAAGTAGACATTAAAATCCTGTGCAAAGGTAGATAAGATACAAGAGCGTGAACATGGAGACAGGCATGAAACACGAGACATGAAGAAATATCATGTTCATGCATGCATGTATGTTACAGAATACTCTATTGTTGGTTGGTGCCTGATGCTCTGTCTCTGGTCGGGCTCATCGGAGTCTAACTGTTGGTTTTCTTTTGCTCCAGCATTTCAGTGGTTTCTGGCTGTCGAGTCCTCACCGTTGTCTCACCTCTGTGGTTCTTTGATTTTTGTGTTCACGGAGATGTTGCACTGATGAGTTAGGAGGCCTTCATGCGGACTGAACAAATTATTTGTCTAAATCGCGACGGAAGTAAGGGCGAGGATTGTGGCCACGTAAAATCGATTTAAGCCCCCCAGTGAAATCATTCCACTGACCGTTCCAAGGCGGTTCTTCTGTGGCGGTCTATTTATGGTGTTGTTTGTTACTTACTGTGTGTATTACTTGTGTCTTTATATTTTGGATGGCCATATGGACATTTTGTGGGAAAGTAACTGTCCTTATGGCCTTCCTTTGTTTAGGTTTACATTATGGTCTGGTCGCTTAATGTTTGTGTTTCTTTCCCTTTGGTGTCTTTTATGGGTGGAGTAAGTTAATTGTATCAATTCGGGCCCATCGGGGTCTGGCTGTTGGTTTTCCTTTGCTCCGGCGTTTCAGTGGTTTCTTGCTGTCTAGTCCTCACCGTTGTCTCACCTCTGTGGTTCTTTGATTTTGGTGTTCACGGGGATGTTGCGCTGGTGAGTTGGGAGGCCTTCGTGCGGACTGAACAAATTATTTGTCTAAGTCGCGACGGAAGTAAGGGCAAGGATTGTGGCCACGTAAAATCGATTTAAGCCCCCCAGTGGAAATCTTCCACTGACCGTTCCAAGGCGGCTCTTCTGTGGCGATTTATTTATGTTGTTGTTTGTTACTTACTGTGTGTATCACTTGTGTCTTTTGGTTTTGGATGGCCATATCGCCATTTTGTGGGAAAGTAACTGTCCTTATGGCCTTCCTTTGTTTAGGTTTCCATTATGGTCTGGTCGCTTAATGTTTGTATTTCTTTCCTTTTGGTGTCTTTTATGGGTGGAGTAAGTAAATTGTATCAATTCCTGATCTTTGTTTTACTTCTACTCTACAGTGACCGTGAAAAACGTAGACAAGGTACCAGTGGAAGGTAAAGGTGGACAATTGTAAAAGAAGACATAGAGAACCTTTAATTCCACAGGAGCTTGATGTATTATAATATTAAAGGGTTCATCTCTACGTTTCTATGTAATAGAAACGAAGGACGGACACTGTGTCAGGAATCCGTTGATTTTTATGCGAAAATCTCAAAATCTACATATTGCTCCGTTGAAGTGGAATATTCCTTACGTTAATGAACGAACCGTAAACCTTCCGCCGCCTATTATAGAACTGCTTTGTCATATAATTCACCGTAAAGTGTGTGTTTCTTAAAAATATCCCCATCGCACAGTTGCTGGTTACGCCGCCATTTTGTTTTCGTTAGGAGAATCGCATTTTTAAGCGTTTTGATAGGTCACCAAAGACGTGACGATTTTCTTGGATTGTTTTAGACCAATCAGACAACGCGCATGGACTCACTCCGAGTAAACAAACATGGCGACGTAACCAGCAACTGTGCGAACGGCAAACTTTAAAGAAACAGACGGATTGTCGGGGATTCAAGAGTAGCGAAGTATTGTTAGGTGCGGCGGAAGTTATATTCACATTAATTAAATGTTTTAACGTTGCATTTCGACGAAGCAATATGTAGATGTTGAGATTTTTGGATGAAAATCATCGGACCTCTGAAACAGTGTCCGTCCTTCGTTTCTATTATATAGAAACGTAGGGACAAGCCCTTTAAATTTTATTGCGTCAAACTCCTGTGCTTAATTCCTTGCCTGTGGCGTAACAAAAAGAAAGTATTCTGTCCGTGAAAAATGGTAGAAAAGGTACCAGTCCATGAAAGAAGAGGATGTGCGTGAAAATGATATTCACGAAGAAAAATGTAGACTGACGTGAAAGAAGAGATGAAGAACGCCACATTTCCTGCCTATGGTGTAACAGAACATTATTTCTGTCTTTTAAAAGTGTAAACAAGTTACAAATCGTTATTAAGAGACAGACGTGAAAGAAGTAGATACGAGCGTTTATCATATGACGTCGCGTCTGAGAGTGTAATAACGCCATGTAATATTTTCGATAATCCACTAGTGGATTAAATATGCAAATTAGCTAGATACTTCCCGTAAGGTTACATGTACGACGTCCTTAACGACGTCGCGTTTACTAACGGCGGAAAATTGACATTTTTGTAAACAATCGTGAATACAATGCTTTTTAAATGTCATATGATAAATAGAATCTTGCATTCGTGCTCATGTATTATTGAATTTATTAAACTCATTGAGGAAAAGGGACAAAAATGCTCGGCAAAGCCTCGCATTTTATCCCTTTTCCTCAACTCGTTTAATAAATTCAATAATACATGAGCACTCATGTAAGATCCTCTATATATAAAAATCTTAAATATCATTTCTATGATGTAACAGAATGATATAGTCTAACCGCGATTAAAAATAGACAAGACACCAATCCGTGTAAAAAGTAGAAATGCGAGAAAAAAGTAGACATAAAGAAATACAAAATTCCTGTATATACATTTACATAATCAAATTTTCTCAGTGTGAAACTGTTAGACAGGAGTGAGAGAAGCAGACATGGGGAATCCTAATTTTTCTGCCTATGATGTAGAAGTAAGAATTTCTTATCTTGAAAAAAGTAGTCAGGGGTGGAACTAGACATGCAAAAACCGTGCTTATGGTGTTACGATATCGTCTGACCGCGAACAAAGGTAGACAAGGTACCAATCCGTGAAAAAGGGCAGATATGAAAGTAGACATGAAGAACCCCGAACTTTCCTAGCCATAGTGTTTGTGTATGTGAATTCGGGTTTAACGTCGCTTTCAACAATTTTTCAGTCATATCACGACGGTGTCTGGTTGCGACAGGGAGCTCACTGCTCACTTTTATAGTGCTGCCTCACTGAAGTATCATGTCCCAGACACATTACATGATACCACACCCAGTCACATTATCCTGACACTGGGTCGACCAGTCCTAGCTCTACCCCGTAAATCTGAGTGCCAAGCGAGGAGCAGCTAGTACCATTCTTAACGATTTTGGCGTAGCCATGTTGTAACAGAATGAACTTTTATGCCGTGAAAAAATCTATAACATGTACCACATCACGTGAACAAGTCTCTGAAATGAAAACCCCACTGTATATAGAGAAAACTGGGGTTTAAGGGGGTATACATTATTTCTCTTATTTTTGCTCCAAAACATAGGTTGTGGGTACTCGTTAGAACCGCCTCAATTAGGCGGTTCTAACGAGCACCCACAACCTATGTTTGCTGTATTTATAAGAAAAATATCATGCATTTTCATCAGAAAACTGGCAATTTAGGAGATGTGAAAAAATGCACGATGTCGCACGGGTGTGTTATCGTAATGAATCCGTGAAAAAAGTAGACAGTCGTGAAAGAAGTAGACACGAAAAATCCTCAATGGCCCACCTTTGGGGTTACAGGCCTGACGTGAGAGAAGTAGACATGAGAACCCTAAATGTTCAGCCAATAGTTTAACAAACTGATATATAAGATAGACAAGGCGCCAATCCGTGAAAAAAGTAGACAACCATGAAAAAGTAGACAAGATGAAATACAATATTCCTGTATACGCTGTTAAATAATCAAACACTCGCAGTGTGAAAAACGTTGGACAGGAGAGATAACCGTGATTAAAAAAATTGATAAGGCACCAATCCGTGAAAAAAAATAGGCGTGAAAAAAGTAGACATAAAGACATACAAAATTCCCGTATACACTATTACATAGCCGGCCTCGGTAGGTCAGCCGGATGCGCGTCTGACTGATGATCAGGATGACGCGGGTATGATACCTGCCGGGTCGGCAACATTCGTTCTTGGCGATTGATCATGAAATCTTTTCTACGGTCATTCTCTCCCTTTGGCTGATTCAAAAAGGGCAGTTGTCAGGTTCTGGTGAAAGAATGTGCACTGTACTTGTTAATCGCTTACCAGGAAAAGTGTGGACAGGCAAACTGACCGGCTCAAACATGACCTAAAATAGTGTTGACTTGGCCGTTAAACTCAAAATACAAACAAACAAACACTGTCCCATAATCAAACATTCTCAGTGTGAAACAGTTAGACAGGAGTGAGCGAAGTAGGCATGAGGAATCCTAATTTTTCTGTCTTTGGTGTAGCAGACCGAATTTTCTTGCCTTGAAAAAGTGGACAGGCGTGTAACTAGACATGCAAATACCCTCACTTTCTTGCTTATGGTGTAACAACACGAACTATTCTGACCGCGAAAACAGATACCAATCCTTCAAAAAATGATAGATGTGAAACTAGACAAAAAGAACCCGAAACTCCCTGCCCATGTTGTTTTTTTTAGTGTTTGATTTGAGGTTTATCGTCCCCGTCAACAGTGTATAGGTCATTTTGGAGAATTTGCTTCCAATTTTGTTAGACTTTTACCCTACATTGAGATGAAATGACATTATGACATTACAAGCTCTGTCTCCCAATGACACCAATAGGGTTTATAAACATGGACGGTCCGACTCGCACCGCTTTGCCTGGGCAGGCTAAGATCCTCTAAGCGGTTTACCAGTACTGTTGCGCGGTCGGTTTCAAGCCCCGATGGGTTGGGCCGACCTGCCCATGTTGTAACAGAATGAATGTTTATGCCGTGAAAAAGGAAAACAAGCTACCAATCCGTGAAAAAAGTAGACAGGCGTGAAAGATGTAGACATGGAAAATCCTCAGTGGTATGCCTTTGATGTGACAGAATGAAACATTCTGACCGTGATATACGGTAGACAAGATACCAACACGGTAAATAATGTAGACAAGCGTGAAACAAATAGACATGTAAAACCGTCAATTTCCTGCCTTTGATGTAACAGATTGAAATTGTCAGACTGTGTAAAATGTAGATAATACAGGTGTGTGAAAGATGTAGTCAGTGTTATGTTTTGTTGGTATAAGACAACAACAATTCAGTCTGCTGGGCAGTACACACACACTATTTAATTTGCATAAAGCTAGCTCTTTTATACTACAGACAAATACATACAATGAATCACTTTGATAAGAATTAGTGAGTAGGTGTATAGCATCATGCAACAATTCTTAAATACATAACAGTCAGGGGTGAAAAACGAGACATGAAGAAAGCATGAATATATGTTATCCGACACACTATAATGGCTATGAAAAATATAGACAAGGTACAGACTTTGGAAAACGTGGACAATGATAAATGAAGATGTTGAGAACCCTTAATTCCTTTCCTGTGGTGTAACAGAAGGAAAATATTCTGTCGGCGAAAAGGATGACACGGTACCAATACGTTAAAGTAGACAGGTGAGAGAAGTAGACACGAGAACCCTAAACGCCCAGCCAAAGGTGTAACAAAATGATATACTATTAGTCTAGTCATGATTAAAGATCGACAAGACACCGATCCGTGAAAAAAATAGATAGGCGTGAATAAAATAGGCACGAAGAAACACAAAATTCCTCTATACACTGTTACATAATCAGACATTCTCAGAGCGAAAAAGTTAGACAGAAATGAGAGAGGTACACATTAGGAATCCTAGACTTGCTGCCTTTTGTGTAGCAGAACGAATTTTCTTGGATTGAAAAAGTGGACAGGCGTGGAACTAGGCATACAAAAACCCTCACGTTTCTGCTTATGGTGTAGCCGAACGAAATATTCTGAAAACGAAACCAGATAGATAAAATACCAATCCTTGAAAATAGGATAGATGTGAAGGTAGACATGAAGATCCCGAAACGCTCTGCCCATGTTGTAACATAGTGAATGTTTATGCCCTGAAAAAGGTAAACATATTACCAATCCGTGAAAAAAGTAGACAGGCATGAAAAAAGTAGACTTGTAAAATACTCATTGGCCTTCCTTTGGTGTAACAGAACGAAACATTCTGGCCGTGATAAAAGGTAGTCAAGATACCACCACGGAACATAATGTACTCAGGCGTGAAACAAATAGACATATCCCAGCAGGCACTCAACGTTAAACTGACGTTGAAACAACGTTGTTGTTTCAACGTTAGTTCAACGTTGAGTCAACGTTTTGTGCCTGCAGGGATAAAGCTCTCAATGTCTTGTCTATGATGTAACAGATCGAAATAGTGAGACTTGTGAAAAATGTAGATAAGGTACAAGTGTGTGAAAGATGTAGTCAGGAGTGAAATCGAGACATGAAGAAAGCAAGCATATGTGTCACCCAACACGCAAAAGTGACCTTGAAAAAATGTAGACAAGGTACCGGTCCTTGGAAAACGTAGACAATAGTAAATGATGTTGTGGCCAACCCTTCGTTCCTTTCCTGTGGCGTGACAGAAGGAAGTATTGACAAGGTACCCATCCGTTAATGAAGTAGACAGATGTGAGGGAAAAAGATATGAGAAGCCTAAATGTCCAGCCAAAGGTGTAACAGAATGATATAGTCTAACCATGATAAAAGATAGACAAGACACCAATCCGTGAAAAAAGGAGACAGGCGTGAAAAAAAGTAGACACGAAGAAATAAAACAAAATCTGTATACACAGTGTGAGAAATGCAGACGGAAATAAGAGAAGAAGACATGAAGAACCCTCCATTTTCTGCCTATGGTGTAACAGAAAGGATCTTCTTGCCTTGAAAAAATAGACAGGTGTGAAACTAGTCATACAAAACCCCTCAATGTCCTAAGTGTGTTGTAACAGTACGAAATACCCTGGCCACGTTGGAAAGTAGACAAGGTACCAATCCGAGAAAAAGGACATATGTGAAATTAGACCTGAAGAACCCGAAACTTTCTGCCAATGTTGAGCCGTGACAAATGTAGGCGAGCTACCAATCCATGAACAAGTTGACAAGCGTGAAAGAAGTAGACATTATAAATCCTCAGAGGCCTGCCAACAAAACACTTTGCCAAGATGAAAGGTAGATAAGTTACGAACATAGGCATAGTGTATAAATAGTGTAGAAATAGACATGAACACTCTTAATGTCTTGCACATGATGCAATAGGTCGTAATAGTCCGAATGTGAAAACATTAGACAAGGTACAAGTATGTGAAAGATGTAGCCAGGCGTGAAAAACGAAACATGAAAAAAGCATACATATGTTTTACCGAACACGATATACTGACCGTGAGAAACGTAGACAAGGTACCAGTCCGTGGAAAACGTGGACAATAGTAAATGAAGATGTAGAGAACCCTTAATTCCTTTCCTGTGGCGTTACACAGGAAAATATTCTGTCCGTAAAAAAAGGTTGACAAGGTACCAATCCTAGAAAGAAGAAAGGTAGTCAAGAAGAAAAACAAAAAACAGCAAATGCTGTTACAAGGAGAGCTAACCTCAAAGCGCGCTAACAGAGCGAACGAGGGGAGGTAACTGCCAGCTACACGATAATTAAACAAATAGCAAACGGTTAAGGCATGCGCAGTTAGACGTATCTAAGGTGGGCGGAGCGAATGTGTTGCGCATGCGCAGTCGCGGAAGTGTATACTTTTCTCACGGTCTGCTTGTTTTACGTTACACCGGGATTCGTCACTGAATATAACGTGAGACTATTGATTAATGTTCCAACGTCTGCGGTGTAAACACCACGCAAAACGTGCTCTACGGTGCCTAGCTTTCAACGGCAGTACAACTTGCGGACACCGTGTCGTAAGGTCACCCGTGTGAAGGCGATTTCGGATCGTTTGTATAGAGACATTAACCCCTCTTACTCGACGCAGGTACTGCTGAAGATCTGTTGACGTTAGTTTCCGGTTGCGTAACGCTTGATTGACAACAATGGGGTCATCGCGTTCGTTAGTACTCTTCGGGCGTCCACTTCTCTGCAAATCCGCTACTGCTCCTGTCCTACGATAGCGTGCCCATAGTCGACTGACAAATGACTGTGACGTTTTCATAACATTTGCCGTCTGCATCTGCGTACATCCGGTCTGGAACACGCCAACGGCTATCCAACGTTGAGCCTCCGTTAGACGAAGCATGGTTCTAAGAACGAATTTGTTTATGAAATCGTTTCATACAACACTTCAACAGTGGATACAGAAAGTTTTATCGAAATCTCGCGTCAATAAACCGGTTTGTCGCTAATGTTAAAATTCACGTTATGCCCCCGTGTTACGCCACTGGAGCATAAGAATGATACTGCTCAACGATAGAATATACACACATGATAAGTCAATTGACATGGTATACCCGATATTAGATTATTCCTATTGTTTAGGCTGATGGGCTCGAAGGAACCCGAATATCCCCTACTTTTTGTGAACAGTATAGATTGAGGGTACACGTTAGAACCGCCTCATCGAGGCGGTTCTAACGAGTACCCACAATCTGTATTTTAGAGCAGAAATAAGCAAAATAAGGGTCAACCTTGTAAACCTCAGTTTTACTATATAAAAGTGGGGTTCAAGGGGGTCAGAATTATATAGGCGTGTTTTCGCGATGATCAACTTTGGGTCGAGTGCTTATCAATCGAAACAAGGAATTTAGTAACGTCTGACGTGTCAGTCAGGAGATATATATTGTCTAGCATATTTTATCATCAAGTTTTTAATGCTGATTGTAAATTAACTTGTGTAAATATTATAACAGTATTGTAAAAACTTGAAAAATAAATGTTATAGAATATTGGATTTGATGCGAACTAAACGATCGGGAAACTAGTACGGTAAGAACATGGGAAGGGCTCTCTCTCTCTCTCTCTCTCTCTCTCTCTCTCTCTCTCTCTCTCTCTCTCTCTCTCTCTCTCTCTCTCTCTCTCTCTCTCTCTTATCGGATTGGCGTAAACCTTTGCGACGGCGTTTGTTTGTTTGTTGGTTTGATTTGAGGTATAACGTCCCCGTCGACCCTGTATAAGTCATTTTCGGAGACTTTTACCCGACATTGAGATGAAATGACATCTCAAGCTCTATCGCCCACTGGAACCAATATGGTTTATAAGCATGGACGGACCGACCTAGCCAGGACACCGCTTAGCCATGGGGCAGGCTTAGGTCCTCTAAGCGGTTTACCAGTATTCGTGTGTGGCCGGTTTCAGCTCTGCGTGGAAGCATCATGCAGCCCATCTATTTCTTCAAGCCCCGATGGGCGGGGGGCGATTACTGCGTCTGTGGGAATGGTTCTTAACCTGGGCTCAAAATCATATATTTTTTTCAGTTGAGCATGGTTTTTGTAATGTTCATAATTATTAAAATATTGACGTAATTTTCCTGCTCAAGTAACTAGAGAATGTTATCTGTCCTGCTTGTAAATATGCATTTTAAAATTTATGAGCAGCCTGAAAATAAATTTTATGCTCATCTGAGCTGAGCACGATAAGAAGTTTTATTACCTCGAGGCCTGGGATTATACCTTCAAACTCTTGTTCTGTGACTAATTCGAATTCTCGAGCATTATGTGCATTTCGAGCGATTTGATTGGCTGAAATAAAAGTTTTTTCTTCAGTAAGTTCCATTTCACACAGGTAGTATTATAACGTGACGTCAAAGAGCACGTTTCGAACCCGCTAGTTACGTCATTGTATATGAAGTGACGTAAACAGCGCTCAGTTAATAGATGAGAAAGTACTGAAAACGTAAATGTTATTATCATATGACGTCGCGTCTGAGAGTGAAATAACGCCATGTATTATTTTCGATAATCCACTAGTGGATTAAATATGCAAATTAGCTAGATACGTCCCGTAACGTTACATGTACGACGTCCTTAACGACGTCGCGTTTACTAACGGCGGAATATTGATAGCTTTGTAAACAATCGTGAATAAAATGTGTTTAAAATGTCATATGATAAATGGAATCTTGCATTTGTGCTCATGTATTATTGAATTTATTAAACTCGTTGAGGAAAAGGGATAAAATGCTCGGCAAAGCCTCGCATTTTATCCCTTTTCCTCAACGAGTTTAATAAATTCAATAATACATGGACACTCGTGTAAGATCCTCTATGAACACAAATAAACTGAATTTAAAGACTTGACGTTTTGTTGCTCCGGTTTCTTTCGAAGATGGCAGCTATTCCGCCGTGGCCGTTCGTAAGTTCGTTCTTACTTGTACGCTTTCGAAAGAATTTCTAAAATGTACAATTTTGGCGACGTTTTTAACATTTCGGTGGCAAAACTGGAATCGTAAGGAATTAAACATTATTTTTTGGATTCTATCGATGTGTACTCTCCGGCGAATCACTCACAAAGTAAGCATAAAGCCCTTTCGTGTAAACTACGGCGAATCACTCACAAACTGAGCATGAAGCCCGGCGAATCACTCACAAACTGAGCATGAAGCCCGGCGAATCACTCACAAACTGAGCATGAAGCCCGGCGAATCACTCACAAACTGGGCATGAAGCCCGGCGAATCACTCACAAACTTAGCATGAAGCCCGGCGAATCACTCACAAACTGAGCATGAAGCCCGGCGAATCACTCACAAACTTAGCATGAAGCTCGGCGAATCACTCACAAACTGAGCATAAAGCCCGGCGAATCACTCACAAACTGAGCATGAAGCCCGGCGAATCACTCACAAACTGAGCATGAAGCCCGGCGAATCACTCACAAACTGAGCATGAAGCTCGGCGAATCACTCACAAATTGAGCATGAAGCCCGGCGAATCACTCACAAATTGAGCATGAAGCCCGGCGAATCACTCACAAATTAAGCATGAAGCCCGGCGAATCACTCACAAACTGAGCATGAAGCCCGGCGAATCACTCACAAATTGAGCATGAAGCCCGGCGAATCACTCACAAATTGAGCATGAAGCCCGGCGAATCACTCACAAACTGAGCATGAAGCCCGGCGAATCACTCACAAATTGAGCATGAAGCCCGGCGAATCACTCACAAACTGAGCATAAAGCCCGAAAGGGCTTTATGCTGAGTTTGTGAGTGATTCGCCGGAATTTACACATCGATAAAATCCACCAAAATGAAATTTATTCCTATAATGTCCCATGTTTTGGTCCTAGGCATTACAGTAACACATCCATGCAATACAGTGCATTTCTCACATCTCAAAAATGGCTACTTTTCTGAGGAAATTCCTTGATATTTTTCTTATTTACATGTATATTGCAAACTTAGGCTGTGGGTGCTCGTTGGAACCGCCAGATTGAGGCGGTTCTAACGAGTACCCACAACCTTTGTTTTGGAGCAGAAATAAGCAAAATAATGAATACCCCCGTAAACCACAGTTTTCTCTATACAAAGTGGGGTTTTGAGGGGTGTTTATCAAGTTCTCGGACTTCTTCACGTTATGCATAATTGTCGTGGCAACATAGGGTCAGGAGCGTCTCTCACCGCTGTAGGTTCGAGCCTGGCTCTGTTCATATGTGAGGCGCCAAGTTCTGCACCGGAGGGGCAGTTGTTTTTGCCCTTGTTAATCCGGTTTTCGCCAACCTCTGATTAACGATCGGCTCGATATGAGTGAAGTTATCTTGATAACCTTATATTGCCCAGGGCAACTCTAAAGACAGCCCCGCCCATAGAGGCTTGAAAAAATAAATGGGCTGTATGATGCTTCCAAGCAGGGATGAATCCGACCGCACACGAGTACTGGTAAACCACTTACAGGATCTAAGCCTGCCAAGGCAAAGCGGTACGAGTCGGACCGTCCATGCTAAAAACCCTATTGGTTTCATTGGGCGACATGGCTTGAGATGTCATTTCATCTCAGTATCGGGTAAAAGCAATGTCTACAAAATAACCTATACAGTGTTGACGGGGCCGTTAAAGTGGTCATTCACCTCTTTCTTCAGTACCTTAATTTTAGATATTAAATGTATGTAAATACTACTGCTATAATTTTTGCCAACAGAAGGTTAATTACATGTAGCCAGTAATTTGATTGTTTATGGTTGCTGTGGGAATCCGCCATTTAATCAGTTCTGTTACCTGATATACTAGGGACAAAAAAAAGGGAAACGCCAAATGCAAATAGAAATAAGCGAACGGTCCCCGCCCATCGGGGCTTGAAGAAATAAATGGGCTGCATGATACTTCCACGCAGAACTGAATCCGACCGCACGTGGGTACTGGTAAACCTCTTAGAGGATCTAAGCCTGCCCAGGCCAAGCGGTGCGAGTCGGACCGTACATGCTTATAAACCCTATTGGTTTCATTGGGCGACAGGGCTTGAGATGTCATTTCATCTCAATGTTGGCTAAAAGTCCCACAAAAATTGAAGCATCGTCTCCATAATGGCCTATATAGTGTTGACGGGGACGTTAAACCTCAAATCAAACAAACAAACAAAGAAAGAAGCGAAACTTCAATCTCACAGTGAAGGTTTATATGCAAAGGGGATCAGAATCTGGTCCATGCACCACGAGCATTGATGCATGCACTACACCTTCTGGGCATGCTAGTGATTGTGCGACGGATTATCTCCCTTGGTATCTGTCGCCATTTTTCTTGCAATGCTCGGCCAAGCTGCTGCAGATTGTTACAACGCTGTGCTCTGTTGCGCACGCGGCGACCCAAGACATCCCAAATGTGCTCAATCGGCGACATATCGGGAGTGTCCTTACACCTTGTTTTCTCAGGAATTCGACGGCAACACGGGCGCGATGTGGGTGTGCGTTGTCGTCTTGGAACACGAAGTTCCCACCAATGCGCCGGGCATATAAACCTTCCCTGTGACATTGAAGTTTCGCTTCTTTCTTTTTGAATTTGGGGGTTCCCTTATTTTTGTCCCTAGTATATATTGCAACTGGCAGCACTTAAGCTGAAATTTGAACAGTTATACGTTGTGAGAATATGGACAGGAAAAATGTCTCCGTGCAAAGCTTAATTTTGCACTGTCATAAGGGGTGTGCTTTTCTCACACCAAAGGAAAACAGATCATAATACGAAGAATGGATTGATAATTCGGCATAAAGAACTTAAATATCAATGCTTACAAATACTAGTTTGTGGGAAACATTTTACAGAGGATTCTCTCTCTCTCTCTCTCTCTCTCTCCTCTCTCTCTCTCTCTCTCTCTCTCTCTCTCTCTCTCTCTCTCTCTCTCTCTCTCTCTCTCTCTCTCTCTCTCTCTCTCTCTCTCTCTCTCATTATAATTACAATGCACACAACCTAGCAGCAGATCAAATATCACCATTAGGAAAATATGTCCGTGTGAAATAATGGCGTCCAACATGGTGTCAGAAGTGATATTTTTAGGTAAAAAAATGATAACATCTTTCTTATTTCTGCTTTCAACATAGATTGTGGGTGCTCGTTAGAACCGCCTCAATGAGGCGGTTCTAACGAGTACCCACAATCTATGTTTTTGAGCAAAAATAAGGCGGATAATGTATACCCCACTAAACCCCAGTTTTCTCTATATAAAGTGGGGTTTAGGTGGGTGTTCATTTCACGGACTTGTTAACGTGATGACTATGATGATTACAGCACATTCTAACACAGCGCGCCTACATAGGCAATGGAAAACAACTGTGTTTTATTCTACAACAAATCACAGCTAGGAAGGGCGTGATAAGTGACGTCATTAAAAACTGCCAATTGATGACGTCACTAGTCGATTTCCTTGACGTTAGACGGTGTAACGTCATTTTCTCGCATCGAAACGTTAGAAAAGGATGTAAATGCATGTGTTTCAGTCGATAATTTTAGCGGGATTTCTTCTAACAATGGCGAAAACTTGTGAGATTTTGAAGGAAACAACAGCATTTTTGCCGATTTTCAACCTGTTAGAATCGAAATAGATCAGCTCTAGCCAGTGATTTGTTGGGTAATAAATCACAGTTTGTCGGTCAGTTGTAAGTAGACAAATCACTCGCGCTACGCGCTCGTGATTTGATCTGCTTTACAACTGACCTCCAAACTGTGATTTATTACTCAACAAATCACAGCTAGAGCTGATCTATTTCTTAACTAAAACTGTTGTTTTCAGGGGCAATATGATTTTTGGTCACAATCGCACTTAAGCTGAAATCTGATCGCTAATGCACACGGCCGAAGAACCACCAAAATTCTCCGTGAGAAAATATTGTTCCATATTCAAAACAGTTTGAAAAGTTTCTTAATAGGCTTTCAGTTTAACTAAATATTATAACTTGTATGTTCTATGCATCTGCATCATGAACTCACTCATCCTACTGTTTATTTTTCAATAATTGATTTTGTTTGTTCAAACGAATTCTTTTCAATGAAAAGCATTGATGACCTATCCGCGGAAGAATACAAGGCACGCCAATGGTAAAACCTGTACGCGACTTAGACGTTTCGCCTCAAACCGGTCTCAAAACGGTAACGGAAGCTGATTATCCCTTTTATCAACCAAGAATCTTTTGGTTTAAACACATTTTATTTAATAAGAATCCTTCATAGATCAGTACAATTGACCAATTATCAGTACAATTGACCAATTTTATGCTGCCTCAGTACAATTTACCCATTTTGTACCATAAATTCAAAAACTGGTAACTGGCAAACAGTCCGACCAAGATCAGATACAACAGAACGCAGCGTCTTATCAGGGCCTACACTGCATGTTTACGAAAGGTTCAGCCATTTGCCAGACCCCCTTAAAACCCATTTTATATCGTAAAACTGGGGTTTACAGGGTATACATTATTTTTCAATTTGCTCAAAACAAAGATTGTTGGTAGGTACTCGTTAGAACCGATTCGCCGAGGCGGTTCTTACGTGTACCCACAATCTATATTTTGAACAGAAATAAGGAAAAATACAATTTTCCAACAGAAAATTTTCACTTTGTGGGGGTGAAATTTTCAATATATTTAGATAGGCATTGTTTTCGTTATGTAAAGATTAAGAGTCTGCGCCCTACACTAGGCTGTGTGAACATAAAGATATCATAACCATACAGCCGGCCTTGGTAGCTGAGTCAGATGCGCGTCTGACTGATGATCGGTAGGACGCGGGTTCGATCTTGCCGGGGTCGGCATTATTCCTACGTGGGGATTGATCATTAAATTATTTCTACGATAATTCTCTCCCTTCCTCTGAGGCGGTTCTAACGAGTATGCGACCGTAAAACTTGTTTGTTTGTTTGTTTGATTTGAGGTCTAACGTTCCCGTCAACACTGTAAAGTTCATTTTGGAGATGTTGCTTCCAATTTTGTGGGACTTTCAATGACATCACAAGCCCTGTCGCCCAATGAAACCAATAGGGTTAATAAGCATGGACGGGCCGACTCGCACCGCCTTTCCTGGGCAGGCTTAGATCCTCTAAGCGGTTTACCAGTACTCGTGTGCGAGTCGCTTTCAGCTCAACGTGGGAGCATCATGCAGTCAATCTATTTCTACAAGCCCCTATGGGCGGCGGCGAGCGACCGTAAAACTAACATGGCATGGTGGCTACTTCAAAACGTTACAACGATAGCGTCTGTTCCGCAATGACGTCAACATATAACATAAAAATGCTACGTTCATGGCGACGACGTTACTTCGCTACAAAGCAAATTCCATTTTAGCTCACCAGAGCCGAAGGCTCCGTGGGAGCTTATAGGATAGGCAGTTGTCCGTCGTCGTCGTCGGCTGCGTCGTCTGGCGTCAACACTTTTAAACGACATTTCTGAAGCCACTGGGCCGAATCAACCCAAATTACATCTGTAGCATCCTTGGGCTGGAGGATTGAAAGTTTGTGTTTTTAATGAAAATCGGCTCATTGGTAGAGTTTCCATAGACTTGTAATGGGGAAACTTGAAAAATGGCATTTACTGCCAAGCCTATGCAGATATTTTGACAAAACTTTCATAGAAATGTTCCTTAGGCAATCTACTATCTGCGATATGATTTTAGGCCTACTGCTCATTTCTATTGGTTGCCATGGAAACCAAGATGAAAAAAAAAAAGAGAGAAAAAAAAATGCTTCAAAAATCATCTCCTCAGAAACCGTACACTCTATGAGGCTGAGAGTTTTTATGAAATATTTACCATGTTTGCCTTTACAGGTTTTGTGTTTTTTTGTTGTTGTTTTTTTATATGAAATTCGGCTCTTTAGGTTGGTTGCTATGGCAACTTAGATTTTGCATAGACTTATAATGAGGAAAATTGAAAAATGGCATTTGCTGCCAAGTCATTGCAGATATTTTGACAAAACTTTTATAGAAATGTTCTTTGAGTAAACGTCTCTCAGCCATATGCTTTTATGTTAACATGGGGGTCCTCCAGGTTGTTCCGGGGCCATGCCCCCACCCCCTTCACTTCATAAAAGACCATATAACTCAGAAACCATTCAGATCCCACCCTAAAAACCATATATATTCTTGTTCCTTATGATAAGACGCATTCAGCGACACCAACCTGGGGGAACCCCGGTATATGCAGGGATCATGCCCCACTCCCTCCATTTCATAAAAGGCCCATTATCTTGGAAACCTAACAGATCCCCACCGCTAAACCATAACTATTATTGTTCCTTATGAAAAGATACATTCAATGGCACCAACTTGGGGGTCTCCCGGGGTGCGCCGGGGCCTTGCCCCGCCCCTCCACTCCACAAAAGGCCATATATCTCAGAAACTATTCAGATCCCCACCCCAAAACCATATATATTCTTGTTTCCTATGATAAGCCGCATTCAGTGACACCAACCTGGGGGTCCCCAGGGATGTGCCGGGATCATGCCCCACACTCTGCATTTCATAAAAGCCCAATACCATGGAAACCTGACAGATCCACACTCCTTAACCATTTTTGTTATTTTTGTTCCTTATGATGAGACGCATTCATTGACACCAATATGGGGGTCTTCCTGGGTGCACCGCGGCCTTGCCCCTCCCCTCCACTTTACAAAAGGCCATATATCTAAAAAACATTCAGATTCCCACCGTATAAACCTTATATATTCTTGTTTCTTATGACAATGACACTAACCTGGGGGTCCCCCGGGATGCGCCGGGGTCGTGCCCCACTCCTTCACTTCATGAAAGACCGAATATCTCGGAAACCTTACAGATCCCCATATCTAAACCATATATATACAGTGTATATATTGTTGTTCTTTATGATAAGACAAATTCATCGACACCAGCCTGGAGGTCTCCCGGGTCAAGCCAGGGCCTTTCCCCAGCCCACAACTTCACAAAAGGCCATATATCTCAGAAACTGTTCAGAGCCCCACCCCTAAACCAGATGTATTCATCTTCCTTATGATAAGACGCATTTAAATAGCACTAGCTTTGGAGTCATCTCATGTGCCCGGGTCATGCCCCACTGCTTTACTTCATTAACAGCCATATTTCTCAGAAATCCTTCAGATCACCATACATGAACTATTATATTCCTGTTCCTTATGATAAGGCTCGTTCAATCACACCAACCAGAACCTGGGGGCCACTTGTGCCCCGCCCCTCCACTTTAAAAGCTCGTGTTCCTTATCAATAGCACAACAACTTGGAGGTCCGCAGGGGCCATTCCTCTTTTTGCACCTCATAGAAGGGCCTCATATATCAGAAACCGTTCAGATATCCACCCATAAACCATATTTAGACTGCGGTTTGTGACGTGTCTTCTCTTTCAGCCAATCAGAAGTCGTTTCTGCTGCTGACTATATTGTGAAGAGACCTTCTTAATGATTAAGAAAGGTTCTTAACCATTAAGAAGAATTCTTAACACATTAATCAGCCAAGATGCTCCTGAGTGACTGAAAAGCAATAAAACTTTACCCTGTACCTGGCAGAGAAATCAAGCAAGATGATTTTAATGTCCAGTGAATATTATCTATGGTCTTCTTTTTTTCTGGAATATCAAAAGGAAATTAGCAGAAACTGACAAACTGACAGTTCAAAAGAAGTAGGAGAATCAATACAAAGCATGCATAGCCAAAGTCTCACAATAAATGAAAAAAAAACAAAAAAATCTTTAACCCTTTTGTACCAAATGGAATCATCCACCTTATATTTAGCACAGGTTCTTTTCAAAACTAGGGTTGTCAGGTTGTGTTTTCTTCAAAATTTGCAAATTGGCTGATTTTTTTGCAAAAAATGTAGGCCCTGATCAGAGGCCGTCTTCTGTGGCGTCTGGTCGGGGTCTGCACTGTTTGCCAATTAGCCGTTCAGGGGTTTCCAGTACAAAATGGGTACACTTCCAAGGGAGGCTACAGTTTGTCAAAACAGCAACACTTTTTTTCTTGTTTTAACATAAATCATATCATACAAAACAAATATTCCAGACCAGAGCTTGTGAGTGAGACTAAGTAAAAAATTCAAAATAAATCAAATTTCATACCTGACAACAACCATCCGATTGATGAACAACCTATAAACCCCTGGTTTACTATTCTTCGCAGGAACAGAAAAAGTGTTGCTGATGATAAGCCTGTTTCAAACTCTTGAAATCCAGACCGTGTCTCCCATCTGACATTTTTTTCTTCAAGTTCAAATTAAAAAAAAAATGAAATAAAAAGACACCTTCTTATGGTAACTTCTCAGTGAAGAGCGACTAAGTGAATGGATGAGAGTACAACAAAGTTTTGAGCATAATTAATGTAATCTCAAGAGACCATAGGTGGACATAATTCAAGAAAATTGACAGCAGTCTAAGCCAGTTAGACGTCATAAAGAGATTTCTTGACAGTAAGAATCTGCTACGCTTCGCTTCGCAGATTCTTACTTGTGAAGAAATCTCTTCATGACTTCTAACCTATACATATTCTTGGTCCTTATAAGACACATTTAGTGACAACAATCTTGGGCTTTCCTGAGATCATTAGGGCATGCCCCAACCCCTACAACGCTTGAGAGGCATTATGGCTCCGGCATACAGATCCCCACTGCTACACCATATATATTCTTGTTCTTTATGATAAGACGCATTTAGTGATACCAACACGGGCTCCACTGGGTCCATGCCCTGCACCCTCTACTTAATTAAAGGCCTAATGTTTCAGATACTGAGTCCAGATGGGTGCTCATTCGGCTATGAGGCTTCATTTTGGAGACTTTATAATTGGTAGATTAAATTGGTATCATGTTAAAATACATGGCTGCCATTGGGCAGTGCGCACCTGAGCTCTGGTGAGCATAGTGGCCCATGGGCCTCTTGTTTTATATTCAACGTTCAAACCTCATATTCAAGCAGTACGTTAATTTTATATTTTCTAAATGAATACGCCTTATGGGCCGGAATAGTTTCAAACAGCTATGCTCATAGGGGTTTATGAAAGAGTATATTCTTTATAAGTCTGATTATGCCCCCAACTTCGAAGAAATTGTGGGCATATTGGTTTTGCCCTGTTCGTCCGACCGTCCTTCCATCCTTCCGTCCGTCCCGTTATTTACTGCATAGCATAACTTAAGAACCATGGGTGCTAGGTTTTTGAAATTTCATATATGGATTCCTTATGAAAAAATAATTGACCCGTGTTTTTTCTCGTCAGGATTTTGCCCCTTTCTTGAGTAATGCCCCTTTGCAAAAGAATACTTTGAAATCTTGTAAGCAAGATATCTCAAAAACTGTTCGAGCGTCTGTCCTGAAACTTTACAGACTGGTTTGGGATGATGAGTAGACTTAACTTTTGAAAAAATCCGAAATTTTTTTCTTGAAATATGACCCTTTGATTTTTTTTTGCGTTTTAAGCTTGTAAGCAAGATAACTAAAAACTGTTTGAGCTATTGCTCTAAAACTTTACAGAATTGTTGGGGATGATGAGAAGATAAACTGGTTCACTTTTGACAGAAATCCATTTTTTTCTTGAGTTATGTCCCTTTGAAATTTTGCGCGTTTGAATCTTGTAAGCAAGCTATCTCAAAAACTGTATGAGCTATTGCCCTGAAACTTTACAGGCTGGTTCAGGATGATGAGTAGATTAACTGATTAACTTCTGGAAAAAATCCGAAATTTTATTCTTCACTTATTGCCCTTTGAAGTTTTTTTTTGCGGTTTAAGCAAACACGCCTATACAAATACATTGCCACCTTTATCACCGAAAAAATGAAAATTTTATGATGAAAAATTGTTAATCAGTTCATCTTCTCAGAGTCATCATCCCCAACCATTCTGTAAAGTTTCAGGGCAATAGCTCAAACAGTTTTTTAGTTATCTTGCTAAATCACGAAAACACACCTATATAATTTTGACCCCCTTGAACCCCACCTTTATATAGTAAAACTGGGGTTTCCGGGGGTATACCATATTTTTCTTATTGCTACTCCAAAAACAGATTGTGAGCACTCGTTAGAACCGCCTCATCGAGGCGTTTCTAACGAGTACCCACAATCTATATTTTAGAGCAGAAATAAGAAAAATATGGCAGTTTTACTATATAAAGGTGGGGTTCAAGGGGGTCAAAATTATATAGGTGTGTTTTCGTGATTTAGCAAGATAACTAAAAAACTGTTTGAGCTATTGCCCTGAAACTTTACAGAATGGTTGGTGATGATGACTCTGAGAAGATGAACTGATTAACTTTCGACAAAAATCCATTTTTTTTCTCTCGTCAGGGTTATGCCACTTTCTTAAGTTATGCCCCTTTGCAAAAAATACTTTGAAATCTTGTAAGCCAGAAATCTAAAAAATCTGTTTAAACTTTTGTCCTGAAACTTTACAGACTGGTTTGGGATGATGAGTAGATGAACTGAATAATTTTTGAAAAAAATCCGAACTTTTTTTCTTGAGTTATGGCCCTTTGATTTTTTTTGCGTTTTAAGCTTGTAAGCAAGATCACTCAAAAACTGTTCGAGCTATTGCTCTAAAACTTTACAGAATGGTTGGGGATAATGAGAAGATGACCTGATTAACTTTTGACAAAAATCCATTTTTTTCTTGAGTTATGCCCCTTTGAAATTTTGCGCGTTTTAAGCTTGTAAGCAAGATATCTAAAAAACTGTTCGAGTTATTGCCCTGAAACTTTACAGGCTGGTTCAGGATGAACTGATTAACTTTTGAAAAAAAAAATCCGAAGGATTATGCCCCTGTCTTGAGGTTTATGCCCCTGCCCCTTTGCAAAAAATACTTTGAAATCTTGTAAGCAAGATATCTCAAAAACTGTTTGAGCATCTTGTAAACAAGATAGTACAAAATCACTTTGATACTTGACAGGCTGATATGGGATAATGACAAGATGATCTGATTTTCTTTTCTCAAAAAATAAAATCTGCAAAATAATCCACAACTTATGGCCCTTTGAAAATTTGGGCATTTTAACTTTGTATGCTAAGTACTTCCAAAACTGTGAGGTATAATCTTTAAAAGCAGATAATGATTTGATGGCCTGATTTTTTACTCGCGTGAACACTAACAGCTCAAGGCGAGCTATTGTGATTAGCATTTGTCCGTCATCCGTCGTTCATCTGTCAGTCGTCAACTTTTTTCTTTAAACACTTTCTTCTCAAAAACCGCTGGACGCATTTTGAAATAATTTCACAGGATTGTTCCTTGTTAACGAGATATCTCAAAACTAGTTTGAGATATTGCCTTGAAACTTGACAGACTGATATGAAATGATAATACGACCTGATTTTCTATTAAAAAATAACAAAAAAAAAAAAAACAACAAAAAAAAAAACAAACAAAACAAACAAACAAAAAAACTGAAAACTTTTTCTTGAGTTATGCCCCTTTGAAAATTTGGGCATTCAAAAAACAGTCCAACCTGTATTAACCATGCACCTCAAGGATAATCAAAATGTGCTTGCTAAAGACAGGTGCTTGCTCAATACATGTGAATTTTAATGCATTTGAATTTTTGGGGAACATATTGCATGCTTGCTTTAGACAGGTTGCTCGCTTAATAGAGTGGACACTAAGACATGTTTGACTGTATCTCTAAAACTGTATCAGCTATTGTCCTGTAACTTAAAACGGTATGGGGTGATAAATAAATGGCCCGATTAACTTCAGTTTTTCTTGTGTTTTGTTCCTTCTAAAACTTCAGCATTGCAGCCAAATAAAAAAAGATATCTCTATTACTGTTAGGGACAAGCAGTGTTTGGGTCAAGCAGTGTTAGGGTCAAGCAGTTGGGGGCATTGTGTTTCATAAACACTGGCTCTAGTTTAAACTGCCGACCAGACGCAAAATCCAATGATCAAAGACAATGGCACCATCAGCCTGCACGCCCAGTGCTTTGATTCTTATTTCTTTACTAAAACATAGATTGTCATACTGTTCCAGTTGCCTTGATATCCAATGTTTACCTAAAATTTGAGAGCTGTCAGAGCAATTCACAGGACTGTAATAAAGCTATGACTTGTGCCAATTAAATTTATAGTTGTGAAGATATTTACTTTTCATGTAGATTTATAAGCATGAAAGAGATCTGAAAAATCACTTTAAACATCAACTCAAACAAAAGATGACAAACGGCTTCTTATGGTGAAGAGCAGGCAAATCATATAACAAGTGCATGTAAAGTCCGTCTTTTCATACAATATGATCATACATCCGTGTGATATAGTACATTATCATATGACGTCGCGTCTGAGAGTGTAATAACGCCATGTAATAAATTCGATAATCCACTAGTGGATTAAATATGCAAATTAGTTAGATACGCCCCGTAACGTTACATGTACGACGTCCTTAACGACGTCGCGCTTACTAATGGCGGAATATTGACACTTTTGTACAAAAATCGGGAATTAAATGTCATATGATAAATAGAACAAGTAAAAATTGCTCCATGTTGGAGCAAAGGAGGAAGCGCTGCGGAAAACAACTTTTTTATACCCGCTTTTTCGAAAAAAAATCGGGTATATTGTTTTCGTGTCAGAGTCGAGTGTCTATCAGTCCGGGGGTCTGTATGTATGTAAGTATGTGTGTGTGTGTGTATACATACGCCCGTCGAGTTTCTATGGAATGGATCTCCTCTGAAACCGGTTAAGATACATTTTTCAAACTTTGCCTGTGGATAATACATGGAAAGCAGATGGCACTGGGCTACTTTTGGCGTGACCTTGACCTCAACATGGCCCCATGGTCAAAGGTCAAAAAGTATTATTTTGCAATATCTTCTAAACTATTGGAGTTTCACTTCTGGAACTTTGGTTATTGGATGACCCTTGGAATATAGAATAAATTGGGCTCCTTTTGGTGTGACCTTGACCTCAACATGACCCCAAGGTCAAAGGTAAAAAAGTATGACTTTGTCATATCTTCTAAACAATCGGAGTTACACTTCTGAAACTTTGGTTATTGGACGGCCCTTGGAATATAGAATATATTGGGCTACTTTTGGTGTGACCTCGTTCTCAACATGACTCCAAGGTCAATGGTCAAAAGTATGATTTTGTCATATCTTCTAAACTATTGGAGTTACACTTCTGAAACTTTGGTTATTGGATGGCCCTTTGAATATAGAATAAATTGGGATACTTTTGGTGTGACCTCGACCTCAACATGACCCCAAGGTCAAAAGTAAAAAAGTATGACTTTGCCATATCGTCTAAACTATTGGTGTTACACTTCTGAAACTTGGATATTAGATGGCCGTTGGAATATAGGATAAATTGGGATAATTTTGGTGGACCTCAACATGAACCCAAGGTCAAAGGTAAAAAAGTATGACTTTGCCATATCTTCTAAACTATAAGAGTTACACTCCTGAAACTTTGCTTATCAGTTAGAATGTTCTTTGCAACTTTTTTAACTTATATGTAGTTTTGGCTAGCTAATACATAGTCATTAGTGTTTTTCATAGAAAAAGCGGGTATTTGCGATGGTATATCATCGACTGCGTGATCTAGTTTACCTTTAATTTCATTAAAAGATTTCATAATTGTGCATGTCTTTAAAGGGTTGGACCTAATACATGAGAATGAGCCTTTTCTTACCGATTCATTATAGGAAAGGTTTTCTAAGGCCATTCCCAATTGCGGGCAGTACAAATCATAAACAGAGAAGGTGGAACAAGAGTATGAAATATCGCGAGCAGGTCATAAAGAGCATTTCGCCGCAAATAAGCAACAGAATACTTTAGGAATTTTGAATGACTTCAGAATTATAGCTTTGAGATCTATCTGTCACCAGTCAATGACACATTACATGATTGTTCGTTATTATCCCCTCGCAACAAAGTTGCGATCGATACCATACGTCTGTGTGTGGGTGTTTGTGTGTGTCCGTGTGTCCGGAAACTTGTGAACAGGATTAAAGACAATGCCATCATCGGAGAAGCATCATGCCTTCCATAAATGTTCCCCATGGAGAGAGAATAAATCCTATTGATTTTCAAGGTCAAGGGTCAAATGCCAAGTTAACAATGGACTTGACATTGAAAACATTGTGAACAAGATAAAAGACAAAGCTATCATCATTGGAGTATCAAACATTCCACAAATGTTTCCCGTGGAGCGATGATGAACACTTCAGATTTTCGAGGTCAAGGGTCAAATGTCAATGTCACCATGCACCGTGTGAAAAAAACACTGAAGTGTCCTATGCACTCTGAGGTGAGTGACTCTATATTTGCCTTCTGGGATGACCCTAGGAAATGCTGATTCTTCTCCATCGGTAAAGTCACATACCAGAATCAGCATTCGGAATTATTACTGAGGATACGACAAATGCCATTCAAAGATCAGGACCTGTGAAGTTAGTCCCTTGCTCTCACGAAAGAGGCAAAATTAGCTTCAGTATTATCAGCACCTTCAACTGTGGAAATGATCGAATCGGAAAGAGCATTCCACTCTCTAATGGTCCGACGAAAGAAAGATTCTTTGTACATACGGGACAATTGGGATCATCATACCTCATGTCAAATCAAGGGACTTTACCTGTACTGGCATTTTTCCAGCTCCGAAAATCCCGAAAAAAATTAAAACAACCGCAAAATGACCCACTTTGTTTTTACATGTATTTGATTTTCTCAAATTTAACACTGGATGAAAGAAAAATTATTTTTCTACTTAAATTTTCAGTCCCATTTTTCATTGCATAATGAATGTTTTAAATACTGTAGTTTTAAATCAATATGAGAATATCAATTCCCCAGCAGGCACACGTCGCAAGGGCAACGTCAACTCAACGTCGGTGCAATGTCACGACGTTGCACCGACGTAGATGTGACGTTGCATTAAAGTCATGACGTTGCACCGACGTTGATGTGACGTCACAATTACGTCATGTGCCTGATGGGAAGTAACCAACAAGGTCGGATATCACTGTTAATTCCACCCCTCCCAGACTTACAAAAAACACTTATGGGTCGATTGTTTGCCAATCGACCAAAGTTACTAAGCACAACACTTTCAACGTTGCGCTACGTGACTCTCACTCTTTACCAAAGAACACCTATTCAAATACATTGAAAATTCTACCGTAAAAAAAAACTGAAAATTTTCAGATAGAAGAAAATCTGATATTTATCATATTTCTGTTCAAAATATAGATTGTGATTACTCGTTAGAATCGCCTCGGCGAGGCGGTTCTAACGGGCATCTACAAGCTATTTTTAATCAGAAATAAGAAAAAATAATGGGTGTCACCGTTAACTGCAGTTTAACTATATAAAAGTGGGTTTTAAGGGGGTCAAAATTATATAGGCGTGTTTTTTAGGAAATCCAGGTAGGGATCATTTACAAAAAAAAAAAAAAACGCCCCCAATGATCGGGGCTTGAAGAAATAGATGGGCGGCCAGATGCTTCCACGCAGAGCTGAAACCGACCCGCACACGATTACTGGGAAATCGCTAAGAGGATATACGCCTGCCCAGGCAAAGCGGTGCGAGTCGGCCCTTCCATGCTTATAAACCCTATTGGTTTAATTGGGCGGCAGGGCTTGCGTTGTCTTTTCATTACCAGGAATTCTCGTACTACAGGAACTGTCACTCAGATTACCGATATCCCATATTTGATTGACATCAGTTAATTCCCTTACACCGTAGTCGAAATAGCGTCGTTTACCTGTGTTAACAGTGTGTAATAAGAGTTTCACACCTCCCGGTTTGTGTTACAATACACAACCAGTCTGTGTTCTATCCAGTGCCCTGTTAAAATTAGTATGGATATTTTTGTCACCGAAAATTTAAAGATGAAAAATTCTGATATTTTATATAAAAAAGGCATGTTTTGCTAACGGTTGACCAGGTGTTTTGTCCTCGATATAAATTAAATATTCATGGCCAAAATTATAGGGAAATAAAAATAGATCACGTTTATACATGTATAAATATATTATTTCTTTTTTATATATTTCATGGGTATATTCATGTAATTTTGTTCCTTTTTATATTGTGGCCCTTTGTAAATAATAAAAGAAACGTAATGATGACAATATGCAAAAGAATTTATTTAATTAATGAAATTCAGCGTATAGTAATGACATGCCATTTATAAAACTCTGGCCTCTAGTGAGGACTGTTACGCCGTAAATTGTTTGTTTGTATTGGAGTTTAACGGCCCAGTCAACACTATTTAGGTCATTTTTGAGCCGGTCAGTTTACCTATCAACACTTTCCTGGGCAGGCTTATACGTAAGCGGTAAACCAGTACAGTGCACATTCTTTCGCCAGAAACTGACAACTGCCCTTCTTGAATCAGCGGAAGGGAGAGAATGACCGTAGAAAAGATTTCATGATCAATTTCCACGTAAAACAATTATGTATCCGAACATAGGCCCTAGTAGACACGGTGGCGTATGTTTGGAATTCAGCTTCGACACAGGATTTCAAATAATGTGGTAGTTTTTAGGGTGAAAACAAGATCAGCCTGCACGTTTACTGATTCAATAACGGTTCTATGAATTGCATTGCTTCCGCGTACCCAAGTCTCTGATCAGACTGCACTTGCTTAAGCGCAGTCTGATATGAGTCTATGCTAGTCGCCAATGCCACATTGTTTAAAATCACGTCGCGGCTTTTTTTTTTTTTTTTGTTATGGAAAATTCATTTTAAATAACCATATATGAAGACCTAATTTTACATGGGTGTTGACTTATTTCTGAAGCCGGCCTCGGTAGCTCAGTCGCATGCGCGAATGATTGGTGATCAGGAGGATGCGGGTTCGATACCTGCCGGAGACGGCTATATTCTTTCGTGGAAACTGATCATGAAATCTTCTCTACATTCATTCTCTTTCTTCCACTGTTTCAAAAGGGCAGCTGTCAGTTTCAAACAAAAGAATTTGCGCCATACTGGTTAATCGCGTACGTATACTCAGTAGAAAAATGGGGAAAGGTAAACTGACAAGCTCGATATCACAAAAAAGTGTTGAGAAGGCCTTTAAACTCCAGTCTTATTTCTGATATGAAGAGCTCTATACCTATACTGGGATGTGCTAATTAAAGCAACTAAAGCTCTGTCGTTTATATCAGATTAACCCATTTTGTACCGACCGGAATTCGTCAACCTTATACATAGCACAAGTCCATTTCAAAATTTGATTGCTTGAAGCGTTTTCTAAATATATTTAAAAAATAAAAAATGGCTGAACTTTTTGCAAAAAGAAGTTCCTGAACAAAAGCCGAGCTCGGTGGCGTCTGATCTGGGGCTGCACATTTTGCTATAACCCGTTTTGTGGGATTCGGTACAAAACGGGTTAATGCACAACATTCACAAACTTTGGATAAACATATCTCGGACGCCCTAGGCGAGCAACTCACATTATTTCAATATACACCGATACATCCTGAGTCATTTCAGAATAAGGAAACTGGGTTTGTGTCGTAATTTTCTTACTTTAAGATTTAAACAAGACACAACGAAAGGAGCCTATCCTCACATTATATTATATTATATTAAAACCTTTACCACCCTAAAATTGAAATGTTCAGATTAAAAAATTCTGATAATTTTAATATTTCTGCACATAACATACATTGCGGATAATCGGTAGAAACGCCTCGACGAGGCTGTTCAAACGAGAACAATATAATAAGTCACATCTATACTATCAGCCAATCAGACTACATTGTATACTGTTTTCGTTCAGATTCACAAACTGGTAGACAAACAGTATAGATCCTGATCAGATTGCTTCTTCAGAACTAATCTTATCGGGATCTACACTGTTTGCAAAGTTAGGGGTTGTCGTGAACAGCAGGATAAGGGTTAATGCAATGTAAAAAATGGTTTGTGATTTGTTTGTCATTATAAACTTCAATTTTTTGTCTATGTAATTAAGATAATCAAACAATTCATAAAACTAACGTGGTCTTTCAAAATTTGATGGTGTGAAGTGTTTTCTAAATATATTTGAAAAATAAAAAAATGGCTGAACTTTTTGCAAAAAGAAGTTCCTGAACAAAAGCCGAGCTCGGTGGCGTCTGATCTGGGCCTGCACATTTTGCTATAGCCGCTTTTGTGGGATTCGGTACAAAACGGGTTAATGCACAACACTCACAAACTTTGGATAAACATATCTCGGGCGCCCTAGGCGAGCAACTCACATTATTTGAATATACACCGATATATCCTCAGTCATTTCAGAATAAAGAAAGAGGGTTTGTGTCGTAATTTCCTTACTTTAAGATTTAAACAAGACACAACGAAAGTAGCCTATACTCACATTATATTATATTTCATGTATATTAAAACATTTACCACCCTAAAATTGAAATTTTCAGATTTAAAAATCCTGATAATTTTGATATTTCTGCACATAAAATACATTGCGGGTACTCGGTAGAAACGCCTCGACGAGGCTGTTCAAACGCGAATAATATAATAAGTCACATCTTTACTATCAGCAAATCAGACTACATTGTATACTGTTTTCGTTCAAATTCACAAACTGGTAGACAAACAGTATAGATCCTGATCAGATGGCTTCTTTAGAACTAATCTGATCTGGATCTACACTGTTTGCAATGTTAGGGGTTGTCGTGAACAGCAGGATAAGGGTTAATGCAATGTAAAAAAACAATTGGTTTGTGGTTTGTTTGTCATTATAAACCTCACTTTTTTCAATGTAATTAAGATAATCAAACAATCCATAAAACTAACGTGGTCTTGCGCGGTATATCACGCCCCCATCCCCACCTCACCACACACACACCTTTTGACATAAACGATCAGTTTCATAGCATAGCCTTCGGGTGAACCATTGTGTATTTTGCATTTAAAAATGACAACATTGTATATTGTAATTTAAGGGAGTAGGTGTGGGAAAGAAACACAGCTTCTGAAACGATTGCACAAATGAGATATTTTGCCAAATTTAATATTTTATTTCGGCTAAGCCCAGAGAAGATTAAAATTAATTAATGAGACAAAAAAGAACCACTATGTTTGGACTTCATAAGAGAAAAATGACACGATCCAGACGAAAGATTCTTACTTCTTATGTATGACTTTTAGCCACGAACCATAAATTCAGGGTGCTCATTTTTCTTATCTTTTCTCTTAAATATAGATTGTGGGTACTCGTTAGAACCGCCTAGCAGAGGCAGTTCTATCGCGTACCCACACAGTATATGTATAAGAAAAACATCATATTTTTTTTACAACTGCTGGTTTTGACGGTGAAATTTACAGTGTATTTGAATAGGCGTGTTTTCGTAATGATGGAAATATGCATCGTATTATATAAATTATAACATATCAAGAACATTAAAGTTTTCTAAACACATGAATTAAAACACTGCATCTACAGGACTGGTGTAAAATCTAACAAACATTACCTAAACATGCCTATTCAAATATAGATTGAAAATTTTACCGTCAAAAACTGAAAATTATTTGATCCTCACAAACAATAATTGTCTTATTTCTGCTAAAAACATAGGGTGTGGTTACTCGTTAGAACCGACTCAGTGGGGATTTTAACAAGTACCCACAATCTTTATTTTGAGCAGAAATGAGATAAAAATAATAATAATAAAAAAAAACGTTTGAGCTTAAAATCATACGTTTGACTGTTCTATCGAGTCATCATCGTCATTCTAACGAGTATACCCTCAATCTATAATTAAGAGAAGAAATAGGAAAGAACTTTTTCTTAAATTGTTGTAAGTTGGTCGTGAAATTTACAATGTATTTGTATAGGCGCGTTTTCGTAATGGTGGAAATATACATCGTATCATTCAAGATTTCTAATTAAGCAGTTAGTAGTTTTCCTAGGCGAAAATATAATTAAAGCAAATCTTAAAACAAGCTTCAAAAGGTTGCAAATTAAAAACATAATTTTACATTACCAAAAATAAATTAATTAAGTTATGAGTGCAAAGTTTTTAATTATGGATGTATGTTTGTTTTCTTAAAGCAAAATATTCTTGCTAATTCTATCAATAATATTAGACAATATTATTCATATTGATACCGATTTTCAATTCTTATAACTTCTTTTGCGATTCATTCTAATATACTGTGTATACAAGCCCTGCGTCTGTGTAATCTTTACACATTCTTGATCCGAAACTTCAAATATAGCTATTTTCTACAACCTGTGGGCCACTTTTAATAAACTGTTTTTCTAAATTTTTTACCACATGAATATAGATATTAAATAGATCTTTCTAGTGAGAGGTTATAGCGCACGGAGAAATTTTAAAAAATATGACTTTTGAGCCTTTGAATTAAGGCTATTTTTAATTTTTGTTGTAAAATACAAAGACTTAATAGGGAAATACCCCAGTGACATTCATTAGAATCTGGGCCACTTTAAAATTTATTTTATTTCAACAAATTTGGCACCAAAATGAAGCAGATACATTTTTCTATCAAATGCGAGGTTATAATAATATCTTGTAGAAATGAAAATAAAAGATTTTATTAGTTAAATGACGGGCTCCTATATAACTCTATACATTTTCCTAGTATTACCTGTATGAAAACTAGCGAGTGGCTGTGACGTCACAGAAGTGACAGATAAGTGTGGATTAGTACCTCTAGTACGAGTATTCCTGCTTATGCATTACCAGGAATTCTCGTACTACAGGAACTGTCACTCAGATTACCGATATCCCATATTTGATTGACATCAGTTAATTCCCTTACACCGTAGTCGAAATAGCGTCGTTTACCTGTGTTAACAGTGTGTAATAAGAGTTTCACACCTCCCGGTTTGTGTTACAATACACAACCAGTCTGTGTTCTATCCAGTGCCCTGTTAAAATTAGTATGGATATTTTTGTCACCGAAAATTTAAAGATGAAAAATTCTGATATTTTATATAAAAAAGGCATGTTTTGCTAACGGTTGACCAGGTGTTTTGTCCTCGATATAAATTAAATATTCATGGCCAAAATTATAGGGAAATAAAAATAGATCACGTTTATACATGTATAAATATATTATTTCTTTTTTATATATTTCATGGGTATATTCATGTAATTTTGTTCCTTTTTATATTGTGGCCCTTTGTAAATAATAAAAGAAACGTAATGATGACAATATGCAAAAGAATTTATTTAATTAATGAAATTCAGCGTATAGTAATGACATGCCATTTATAAAACTCTGGCCTCTAGTGAGGACTGTTACGCCGTAAATTGTTTGTTTGTATTGGAGTTTAACGGCCCAGTCAACACTATTTAGGTCATTTTTGAGCCGGTCAGTTTACCTATCAACACTTTCCTGGGCAGGCTTATACGTAAGCGGTAAACCAGTACAGTGCACATTCTTTCGCCAGAAACTGACAACTGCCCTTCTTGAATCAGCGGAAGGGAGAGAATGACCGTAGAAAAGATTTCATGATCAATTTCCACGTAAAACAATTATGTATCCGAACATAGGCCCTAGTAGACACGGTGGCGTATGTTTGGAATTCAGCTTCGACACAGGATTTCAAATAATGTGGTAGTTTTTAGGGTGAAAACAAGATCAGCCTGCACGTTTACTGATTCAATAACGGTTCTATGAATTGCATTGCTTCCGCGTACCCAAGTCTCTGATCAGACTGCACTTGCTTAAGCGCAGTCTGATATGAGTCTATGCTAGTCGCCAATGCCACATTGTTTAAAATCACGTCGCGGCTTTTTTTTTTTTTTTGTTATGGAAAATTCATTTTAAATAACCATATATGAAGACCTAATTTTACATGGGTGTTGACTTATTTCTGAAGCCGGCCTCGGTAGCTCAGTCGCATGCGCGAATGATTGGTGATCAGGAGGATGCGGGTTCGATACCTGCCGGAGACGGCTATATTCTTTCGTGGAAACTGATCATGAAATCTTCTCTACATTCATTCTCTTTCTTCCACTGTTTCAAAAGGGCAGCTGTCAGTTTCAAACAAAAGAATTTGCGCCATACTGGTTAATCGCGTACGTATACTCAGTAGAAAAATGGGGAAAGGTAAACTGACAAGCTCGATATCACAAAAAAGTGTTGAGAAGGCCTTTAAACTCCAGTCTTATTTCTGATATGAAGAGCTCTATACCTATACTGGGATGTGCTAATTAAAGCAACTAAAGCTCTGTCGTTTATATCAGATTAACCCATTTTGTACCGACCGGAATTCGTCAACCTTATACATAGCACAAGTCCATTTCAAAATTTGATTGCTTGAAGCGTTTTCTAAATATATTTAAAAAATAAAAAATGGCTGAACTTTTTGCAAAAAGAAGTTCCTGAACAAAAGCCGAGCTCGGTGGCGTCTGATCTGGGGCTGCACATTTTGCTATAACCCGTTTTGTGGGATTCGGTACAAAACGGGTTAATGCACAACATTCACAAACTTTGGATAAACATATCTCGGACGCCCTAGGCGAGCAACTCACATTATTTCAATATACACCGATACATCCTGAGTCATTTCAGAATAAGGAAACTGGGTTTGTGTCGTAATTTTCTTACTTTAAGATTTAAACAAGACACAACGAAAGGAGCCTATCCTCACATTATATTATATTATATTAAAACCTTTACCACCCTAAAATTGAAATGTTCAGATTAAAAAATTCTGATAATTTTAATATTTCTGCACATAACATACATTGCGGATAATCGGTAGAAACGCCTCGACGAGGCTGTTCAAACGAGAACAATATAATAAGTCACATCTATACTATCAGCCAATCAGACTACATTGTATACTGTTTTCGTTCAGATTCACAAACTGGTAGACAAACAGTATAGATCCTGATCAGATTGCTTCTTCAGAACTAATCTTATCGGGATCTACACTGTTTGCAAAGTTAGGGGTTGTCGTGAACAGCAGGATAAGGGTTAATGCAATGTAAAAAATGGTTTGTGATTTGTTTGTCATTATAAACTTCAATTTTTTGTCTATGTAATTAAGATAATCAAACAATTCATAAAACTAACGTGGTCTTTCAAAATTTGATGGTGTGAAGTGTTTTCTAAATATATTTGAAAAATAAAAAAATGGCTGAACTTTTTGCAAAAAGAAGTTCCTGAACAAAAGCCGAGCTCGGTGGCGTCTGATCTGGGCCTGCACATTTTGCTATAGCCGCTTTTGTGGGATTCGGTACAAAACGGGTTAATGCACAACACTCACAAACTTTGGATAAACATATCTCGGGCGCCCTAGGCGAGCAACTCACATTATTTGAATATACACCGATATATCCTCAGTCATTTCAGAATAAAGAAAGAGGGTTTGTGTCGTAATTTCCTTACTTTAAGATTTAAACAAGACACAACGAAAGTAGCCTATACTCACATTATATTATATTTCATGTATATTAAAACATTTACCACCCTAAAATTGAAATTTTCAGATTTAAAAATCCTGATAATTTTGATATTTCTGCACATAAAATACATTGCGGGTACTCGGTAGAAACGCCTCGACGAGGCTGTTCAAACGCGAATAATATAATAAGTCACATCTTTACTATCAGCAAATCAGACTACATTGTATACTGTTTTCGTTCAAATTCACAAACTGGTAGACAAACAGTATAGATCCTGATCAGATGGCTTCTTTAGAACTAATCTGATCTGGATCTACACTGTTTGCAATGTTAGGGGTTGTCGTGAACAGCAGGATAAGGGTTAATGCAATGTAAAAAAACAATTGGTTTGTGGTTTGTTTGTCATTATAAACCTCACTTTTTTCAATGTAATTAAGATAATCAAACAATCCATAAAACTAACGTGGTCTTGCGCGGTATATCACGCCCCCATCCCCACCTCACCACACACACACCTTTTGACATAAACGATCAGTTTCATAGCATAGCCTTCGGGTGAACCATTGTGTATTTTGCATTTAAAAATGACAACATTGTATATTGTAATTTAAGGGAGTAGGTGTGGGAAAGAAACACAGCTTCTGAAACGATTGCACAAATGAGATATTTTGCCAAATTTAATATTTTATTTCGGCTAAGCCCAGAGAAGATTAAAATTAATTAATGAGACAAAAAAGAACCACTATGTTTGGACTTCATAAGAGAAAAATGACACGATCCAGACGAAAGATTCTTACTTCTTATGTATGACTTTTAGCCACGAACCATAAATTCAGGGTGCTCATTTTTCTTATCTTTTCTCTTAAATATAGATTGTGGGTACTCGTTAGAACCGCCTAGCAGAGGCAGTTCTATCGCGTACCCACACAGTATATGTATAAGAAAAACATCATATTTTTTTTACAACTGCTGGTTTTGACGGTGAAATTTACAGTGTATTTGAATAGGCGTGTTTTCGTAATGATGGAAATATGCATCGTATTATATAAATTATAACATATCAAGAACATTAAAGTTTTCTAAACACATGAATTAAAACACTGCATCTACAGGACTGGTGTAAAATCTAACAAACATTACCTAAACATGCCTATTCAAATATAGATTGAAAATTTTACCGTCAAAAACTGAAAATTATTTGATCCTCACAAACAATAATTGTCTTATTTCTGCTAAAAACATAGGGTGTGGTTACTCGTTAGAACCGACTCAGTGGGGATTTTAACAAGTACCCACAATCTTTATTTTGAGCAGAAATGAGATAAAAATAATAATAATAAAAAAAAACGTTTGAGCTTAAAATCATACGTTTGACTGTTCTATCGAGTCATCATCGTCATTCTAACGAGTATACCCTCAATCTATAATTAAGAGAAGAAATAGGAAAGAACTTTTTCTTAAATTGTTGTAAGTTGGTCGTGAAATTTACAATGTATTTGTATAGGCGCGTTTTCGTAATGGTGGAAATATACATCGTATCATTCAAGATTTCTAATTAAGCAGTTAGTAGTTTTCCTAGGCGAAAATATAATTAAAGCAAATCTTAAAACAAGCTTCAAAAGGTTGCAAATTAAAAACATAATTTTACATTACCAAAAATAAATTAATTAAGTTATGAGTGCAAAGTTTTTAATTATGGATGTATGTTTGTTTTCTTAAAGCAAAATATTCTTGCTAATTCTATCAATAATATTAGACAATATTATTCATATTGATACCGATTTTCAATTCTTATAACTTCTTTTGCGATTCATTCTAATATACTGTGTATACAAGCCCTGCGTCTGTGTAATCTTTACACATTCTTGATCCGAAACTTCAAATATAGCTATTTTCTACAACCTGTGGGCCACTTTTAATAAACTGTTTTTCTAAATTTTTTACCACATGAATATAGATATTAAATAGATCTTTCTAGTGAGAGGTTATAGCGCACGGAGAAATTTTAAAAAATATGACTTTTGAGCCTTTGAATTAAGGCTATTTTTAATTTTTGTTGTAAAATACAAAGACTTAATAGGGAAATACCCCAGTGACATTCATTAGAATCTGGGCCACTTTAAAATTTATTTTATTTCAACAAATTTGGCACCAAAATGAAGCAGATACATTTTTCTATCAAATGCGAGGTTATAATAATATCTTGTAGAAATGAAAATAAAAGATTTTATTAGTTAAATGACGGGCTCCTATATAACTCTATACATTTTCCTAGTATTACCTGTATGAAAACTAGCGAGTGGCTGTGACGTCACAGAAGTGACAGATAAGTGTGGATTAGTACCTCTAGTACGAGTATTCCTGCTTATGTCATCTCAATGTCGGGCGGCCCCCGTCCATCGGGGCTTGAAGAAATAGATTGGCTGCATGATGCTACCACGCAGAGCTGAAATCCGATCCCCTACGAGGACTGGTAAACCACTTAGAGGAACTAAGCCTGCCCATGTAAAGCAGTGGAAGTCGGACAGTCCATGTTTATAAACCCTATTGGTTTCATTGGTCGACATGGCTTGAGATGTTATTTCATCTCAGTGTCGGGTACATATCCCACAAAATTGGAAGCAACGTCTCCAAAATGACCTTTACAGTGTTGACGGGGACGTTAAACCTCAAATCAAAAAAAAAAAAAAAAAAAAAAAAAGCCGCGTTATTTACATCTTAGAGAATTATCTGTAGAATCTGGACTGCAATCATGTGTTGGTTTTTGCAAACAGTGTAGACCCATATCAGAACGCGGTGTCTGTTCAGGGTCTACACTGTTTGCTCAGGGTAAAGGGTTAAACGAAACAGTTCAAGTTCCCCTTCAGGGCCATTTTTTCAATCTACACTAAGAGATTCTCGACCTATCAGTGCTGTCATTGCTTTGATTTATTTGCCCTTCAACCCTTCCACCCCTGAGTTATCGGCGTGGGCTCTACCATCACTGACTTTGGGCACGTCCATTCTACTTTATATAGTATCTAACTTAAAGTGAATGACCACCTTTAAAATATAATTACTTCATTTGCAAGAAAAAGTTACTGTAATGATTAATCTCTGACTTTTATTACCAATTGAAATCAGCTAAGGTAATTAAATCAACATTTAATGGTTTCAGTGAAGCCTTCTGGCAGCGGCCATATTTTCCCCAAGGTAATCCAAATGTATCCCAGCGTCCAACATGTTTGCTCAATTCCTTACCTCAAGGAGACCATTGAAGCTCTATGTCTCTCTATGTAGCTACTAAAGGAGAAGTAATTAGGCTCTCTAATCAGGTTGCATTCTCAAAAATCCTTGAATGGGCTGTCACTTCAGGATCTTACATACTGGCTTCATTATGTTTTTGGATGAAAATAAAGACTTTGAAGACAGTTTTCCTGAGTTCATCTCAATGTCGGGTAAAAATCCCACAAAACTGGAAGCAGCATCTCCAAAATGCCCTAAATAGTGGTGATGGGAATGTTAAACATCAATTCAAACAAACAAAATCTGTTCTTTCCTACAAAACAAATGTTTTCTGTAATCCTTGTCTAAACTACAGTTAATCACGTTGTACACCTGTACACTGTTTGCATAAAATCCAGGACTTTATCCAAAAATGAAAACATAAATTATGGGTACTCAAAGGAATCACCTCATTGAATACCCACAATCTATGCTTTAATCTGGATTAACCCATTTAGTACCCGAAACCCCAAAAGAGGTACCCTGGCAAACAGTGCAGGCCCAGATCAGACGCCGCAGCACACGGCATCTTATCAGGGCTTACACTGTTTGCAAAATGTTCAGCCATTTTCCTAATAAATTTTGAGGAAAACAACCTGACAGCCCTTAATTTTGAAATGGACTCCTGGTATATATAAGGAGGAAGATTCCATTCGGTACAAAAAGGGTTAAGAAAAATATCACAAATTACCATGTGAAATGCCATGAAATATTACCTAAAATTGTCAAGGCGTGTTAACCTAATGATTGGTTAAATGACACTGATAGGCATTAATTAATGAAGAAAAGAAACAAGTAATCAACACACTTTCAAGTCCACTTGAAAACAGCTATCTTCAAATTTTTTAGCACAAATGTTATGCTTTGCATAAACAACTGTCTTGATGTTAAGATTCTCTGTTCCAAGATTATGAATCCATTTTTTTTTTTTACATAACTCTCTATTTTTCTAAGGGTCAGGGATAGAAAAAACAGTTAATTCCTTGTCCAGTATTTGCCCTTACAAGAAGGCATTTTTATTATTTTCAAGTTCACTTTCTCCTCTAAAATCCTCAGCTGCTAAAGATAGCTGTGAGAACATGGACCTAGACCGAACAGTCTCCTTGAAATCACTGCAGGAGATATAATCATCTGTAAAAATGGCTGACACCCTATAAACAACTTTAATGAGCCATTACAGTTAATTAGAGCAACAGTTTAGGAGGAGAATATGATTTTATCATTCCTCAATGGTGTTATTGTAAAATGGATCTGAGAAAAAAAAATGGTGGTCATCAGGATAACAAGTTATATTCCCCTATAAGGTGGCTCATTATGCGCCATCTCATCAGGAACAACATGTTTGCATTAGTATCTGTGCCGGGCTTCAGCGTTGAAAGGGTTAGTCTTTGCTGCAGTAACAGGCTTAAATATTGCGCAGTAAACAATCATTGGAATCGAAAGGGATACGTTTAAACCGTAGATTGTACCATTCTGTGTAGAAGCACTGTCATCTATTTTAAACACACATAGACTTCTGTCATCCATTTCAAACAATGAATTTTAATTTTGGGATAATTCAACAATGAAATATCAGGAGTATATTCAGGACTGTGCTGACTGAAAATAAAACAATAATCAAAACCGAATACCCTTTCGATGATTAAAACAAAAAATATAGTTCGTTATTAAAAATCCAGAATGTATCAAAAATAGAATTCGAATGGCAAAAATTCAGATTTTAAATATATAATTGAATGTAGTAGCAAATTAAAATTGTTAAAAAAGTGTTTTAATTTTATCAATAACGCGAACTCCTGTAACTGACAATTCGCTTACATCATTGAAAAGTCAAGTTTCATGATTACATAGTCCGTGTCTCAAACTCAGTACAAATGGCGCTGCGTTGGTACGCAGCGCAATCATGCATTCGTGCTCATGTATTATTGAATTTATTAAACTAGTTGAGAAAAAGTGTTAAAATTTTCGGCAAAGCCTCGCGTTTTATCCCTTTTCCTCAACTCGTTTAATAAATTCAATAATACGCGGACACTCATGTAAGATCCTCTGTTTCTTTCATACCTCCAAATCTATAATTTTAGCGGGGAAATGTATGTAGAATTGCCACGCGAACAAGTCCGGGCAATGAATACCATCTAAACCCCACTTTATATAAAGAAAACTGGGGATTACGGGGAATTATATCATTTTGTTCTGATTTTTGCTCTAAGGCATAGATTATGGGCACTCATTAGAATCGCCTCATAGGATGTGGGTACTCGTTAGAACCGCCTCAATGAGGCGGTTCTAACGAGCACCCATAACCTATGTGTGCTGTATAAATAAGATAACAATGATGGATTTCATCGGAAAAGTAGTCATTTTGGAGAAGTGAAAAATTGCACTATGTCGCACGTTGTGTACATGTTGTCGTAATGTCGATAAGACGATTCTAATGAGTACACACAATAGACATATAGAGAATACCAGTTTCGTGTCTTTTGATATCAAGTTTATCAGGCAAGGCTTCGAGAACGCTTGTAAAATCGCGAGGCTTGCAGTTTATCAGGCAAGGCTTCGAGAACGCTTGTATAATCGCGAGGCTTGTCGAGCGATTTTACATGCGTTCTCGAAGCCGAGCCTGATAAACTTGATATCAAATGACACGAATCTGGTATTCTATTTATCATATAATCCCCTTGTACACTCTTACATTAGCAATTTCCGATTGTTTATCGATGGTTCACAGTGCATATTATGTATCAGCTGACCATTTGTTTTCTTATAATATCTTTTTTTTCAAATACAGTTTACTCTTTTTATTTTCAAGTAATAATAACTTTTTTTGCTAATTTTTCTAGTTGTCCGAATCATTCATAAAATTGCAATGTCACGTTGACCTGATAAAGCTAACTTGTCCTGAGATAGCGTATCTTTATCAGGTCAGTGTGCTACAATGCAGTTAATATAGGAGGTAACTGATAAAGTGCATTCTTTCATATCTCCAAATCTGTAATTTTTTCCGGTGAAATGTAATTTGTTTATATTTATACTCATTAGAATTGTCTCTATCGCGTGAACAAGTCCGTGCAATAAACACCCCCACCCCCCTCTAAACCCCAATTTATAAAGAGAAAACTGGGGTTAACGGGAAAGTACATTATTTTTTTCTGATTTTTGCTCTAAGACATAGGTTGTGGGTTCTCTTAATAAACGCATCATAGGTTGTGGGTACACGTTAGAACCGCCTCAATGAGGCGGTTCTAACGAGCACCCATAACCTATGTCTGCTGTATAAATAAGATAACAATGATGGATTTCATCGTAAAAGTAGTCATTTTGGAGATGTGAAAAATTGCACTATGTCGCACGTTGTGTACATGTTATCGTAATGTTGATAAGGCGATTCTAATGAGTACACACAATAGACATATAGAGAATACCAGGTTCGTGTCTTTTGATATCAAATTTATCAGGCAAGGCTTCAAGAAAGCTTGCAGAATCGCGAGGCTTGCCGAGCGATTCTACATGCGTTCTCGAAGCCGAGCCTGATAAACTTGATATCAAATGACACGAATCTGGTGTTCTATTTATCATTTAATCCCCTTGTATACTCTTACATTAGCAATTTCCGATTATTTATCGATGGCCCACAGTGCATATTATGTATCAGCTGACCATTTGTTTTCCTATAATATCTTTTTCAAATACAGTTTTCTCTTTTTGTTTTCAAGTAATAATAACTTTTTGGCCATTTTTTTTCTAGTTGTCCGGTTCATTCATAAAAGTGCAATGTCACGTTGACCTGATAAAGCTAACTTGTCCTGAGATAGCGTATCTTTACCAGGTCAGTGTGCAACAATGCAGTTAATATAGGAGGTAACTGATAAAGTGCATTCTTTCATATCTCCAAATCTGTAATTTTTTCCGGTGAAATGTAATTTGTTTATATTTATACTCATTAGAATTGTCTCTATCGCGTGAACAAGTCCTTGCAATAAACACCCCCACCCCCTCTAAACCCCAATTTGTAAAGAGAAAACTGGGGTTAACGGGAAAGTACATTATTTTTTTCTGATTTTTTCTCTAAGACATAGGTTGTGGGTTCTCTTAATAAACGCATCATAGGTTGTGGGTACACGTTAGAACCGCCTCAATGAGGCGGTTCTAACGAGCACCCATAACCTATGTGTGCTGTATAAATAAGATAACAATGGTGGATTTCATCGGAAAAGTAGTCATTTTGGAGATGTGAAAAATTGCACTATGTCGCACGTTGTGCACATGTTACCGTAATGTCGATGAGGCGATTCTAATTTCTTTATAGAACATCGAAACTAAACCCATTTTTTTCTTATCAAGCTTT
Organism: Lucinisca nassula; assembly: GCA_963580285.1. Classification (NCBI taxonomy): domain Eukaryota; kingdom Metazoa; phylum Mollusca; class Bivalvia; order Lucinida; family Lucinidae; genus Lucinisca; species Lucinisca nassula. The sequence continues at coordinate 6,188,614 of OY757026.1, forward strand.
TGCATCGTTCGCTTAGTTTAACCTTCAGACGCTAGAACTAGCCACCCCGCCCACCGGGGCTTGAAGAAATAGATAGGCTCATTATGCTTCCACGCAGAGCTGAAACCGACCGCACACGAGTACTGGTAAACCGCTAAGAGGATCTAAGCCTGCCCAGGTAAAGCGGTGCGAGTCGTACCATCCATGTATAATAAACCCTATTGGTTTCATACGGCGACAGGGCTTGAGATGTCATTTCATCTCAATGTCGGGTAAAAGTCCGACAAAATTGGAAGCAATGTCGCCAAAATGACCTACACAAAATGCAGCCCACGTATTTCTTCAAACCCCGACCGGCGGGATCGTACAATGAATGTAGAACATTTGGAGGAAAGCAATTTTCTAACATAATATGGCTGTTTCATAAACTTATACTATATATTATTACTCTTCCTTCAACTGGTCGAAAACAATAGTTTACCCTCTCCTAACAAGTGTTTTTATTTCCGCGGCGTCTTAGTCATATGACCACAGTAGTCACGTCGCGAGAAAACCTGTCCTCTTGGTTTGCGCATGAAGAAAACACGCCTATATAATATTTACCACCCCCACACCCTTGCAGCCCTGTAAACCACAGTTTTACTATATAAAACTGGGCCAGTTTTATATAGTAAAACTGTGGTTTAAAGGGGTAAATTTTATTTTTCTTATTTCTGCCATGTTACCAAGTCCGTGAAATGAACGACCTTATAAACCCTCAAATCAAAAACTGATGATATTGGTGAACATTAAGGAACTTTATTTGGTCTATTGTAGGTAAGAGAACTCCTCGATGTTAACAATTCCGTGAAATGAGCGACTTAAACACTCTAGATATTGGTGAAAATTAAGAAACTTTATTTTGTTCCACTGTAAGCTTCAAATACAAGGTAAGACCTAAAATTAGCTGTGTTTCCGCTAACATGCCGAAAAATTAGGGCCGATAGGTCGATTATTTTTTCTCAGTAGGAAAACTTGTCCGTAAGAAATAATGGCGTCCAACATGGTGTCAGAAGATGATAAATATTAGGCAAAAATAATAACATCTTTATTATTTCTGCTTTCAACATAGATTGTGGGTGCTCGTTAGAACCGCCTCATTGAGGCGGTTCTAACGAGTACCCACAACCTATGTCTTCGAGCAGAAATAAGGAAAATAATGTTTACCCCCGTAAACCCCAGGTTTCTCTATATAAAGTGGGGTTTAGGGGGGTCTTTATTTCACGGACTTGTTCACGTGATGTCAACTTTTTATTTGATGGAAAAAAGAGCAAGTTTTTTGAAGGGCTCAATTCCAGCCATATTACCAGAAAACTGAATACTGAGGTTTAGAGCATCAAGGAAGCTCAAGGACAGGATGTTAAGTATTAGTTTTGGTTTTTTTTTGACAATTTTATGATATTTTATCAAAACTGCTAGAAAATATTAATGTCGGTAGGTATGAAAATCTTTTTTTTTTTTCTGGATGGCCATAAAAATTGCAGGGTCGGCACAAAAAAATCAGAGTGTGTCGGGTTAGCGGAAACAAAGCTATTTTTAGGCTAAGAGGATTCCGTTAAAAACTGTAAAAGCAAAACCCAACTAAAACTACTATAACTACTTTTACTACTGGTACTATAATTACTACTACTCCTTCAACTTCTACTATTACTACTACTACTACTACTACTACTACTGCTACTACTACTACTACTACTACTACTACTACTACTCCTCCTCCTCCTCCTCCTCCTCCTCCTCCTCCTCCTACTACTACTACTACTACTACTACTACTACTACAACAACAACTACTACTACTACTACTACTACTACTACTTCTACTACTACTACTACACATCATTGCGGCCCCGCCCATAGTGGCTTGATAAAATAGATGGGTTGCATGATGCTTCCACGCACAGCTGAAACCGACCACAAACGAGTTCTGGTACATTGTAAATCGCTTAGAGGATCTAAGCCTGTCCAGGGAAAGCGGTGCGAGTCGAACCGTCCGTGCATATAAACCCTATTGGTTTCATTGGGCCGCAGGGCGCGAGAAGTCATTTCATATTTTGTTTGATTTGATCTTTAACATCCCCGCAAACACTATAAAGGTCATTTTGGAGACGTTGCTTCCAATTTTGTGGGACTTTTACCCGACAATGAGTGCACATTCTTGATCAGAAACTGACAACTGCCCTTCGAGAGAGATTGACCGTAGAAAAAATTTCATGATCGGTCTGCATGAAAGAATGTTGCCGACCCCGGCAGTTATCGAACCCGTGTCCTCCTGATCACCAGTCAGACGCGCATCCGACTCAGCTACCGAGGCCGGCCAGGCCAATCGTATCTGCGACTACTATAGCACAGGTGGGTCAATTGTCGATTACGAAAACACGCCTAGACAAATACATTGTAAACTTAAACAACGAAAAAACGAAAATTTTAAGATGAAAAATTGTGATTTTTTTCTTATTTCTGCTCAAAATATAGATTGTGGGTACTCGTAAGAACGGCCTAATCGAGGCGGTTCAGTCAAACGAGTACCCACAATCTATCTTTTAGAGCAGAAATAAGAACAATAAGGTTTCCCCTCTAAACCCCAGTTTTACTATATAAAAGTGGGGTTCAAGGGGGAGGGGGGGGGGTCGAAGTTATAGAGGCGTGTTTTCGAGATGTCTCTGAGTGTAAGCTGGGAAAAAGTCCTGGGGCCAGTTGTTCAAAACTAACGACGTCGTTAGTTAACGTATCGTTAAAACTTTGATTATTAAATATGGCAAATATGCTGAAATTTTTGCTGAAAAAATGTGAGCAGCTTTTGCGGATGCAAAAGCTGCTCACATTTTTCAGCAAAAATACCAAAACTTTTGATATTGCACTAGCTAGAAGAGTTAACAATATGACCAATAACGAGCTTGTTAACCTAACGATGCTTTGAACAACTGGGCCCTGAACTAGACTATCGTTAAATCCTTAAATTTTCGCAGTTTAAGCATACCTCGCAAACCCTGATTGGACGCTGCAAAAAGTTCCGGAAACTGTTTTAAGTGTGTGCTTGTTGTGGTTTTGCGGCCCAGTCTAAAGCTGAGGTCAGGTCGGGTCGGTCATATCTTTACTTTCCTAGACAGGCTTAGACCCTCTCACCCATTTACCAGTACTTAGTTAGATCGCCCCTAACCCCCACTAGACCCCTCCCCCGACAGTTACTGACAACACCCAGAGAGTCAACGGCCAAGTCCTCAAGCAACCGTTCATCTCAGGCCGACTCAAGAGATGGAACCTTATATAAAGGAAACACAGGATTTTTCTAGCCACCCCTCACACATATAGGATTCTTTTTCTTGTAAACCTTCCATTTCTTAGCGCGGATTTTAATGCTGCAGTCACATCGGTTACCGACGTCCGCCATATTGTGATGACACTACAGGAATGTTTAGTAACGTCACGTAACGTGCTGTGACGTCAACCTTAACGACCTTTATTAAACGCGCGATTATATTCGATTTTGGGTCGGAACACCAGGGACAGAAGATAAATTTCTTTGCTAAAATCACAAATTTCCTTGTCTGGTGTGCAAGAATATAAAAATCTTATATGGTTGTGAGGGGTGGATGGAAAAATCGGCCCCAAGGATCACTGTCCGGCATCACGATGCTTGCCGTGTGATGCCGGACAGTGATTACGGAGGACGGATTTGTCTTTCGATCCTACACACCCATATAGAATTCTTTTTTCTCCATACCTTCCATTTCTTAGCACTGATTATAATGCTGCAGTCACTGCGGTTACAGACGTCCGTCATATTGAGGTAGCACTACAGGAATGTTAAGTGACGTCACGTAACGTGCTGTGGCGTCAGCCTTAACGGCGGCGCATATTTGATCGTATTCAACCAGTGCATTTATCTAATCGGCCCCCGCCCATCGGGGCTTGAAGAAATATATGGGCTGCATGATGCTTCCACGCAGAGCCGAATCTGACCCACACGCGAGTACTGGTAAACCGCTTAGAGGATCTAAGCCTGCCCAGGCAAAGCGGTGTGAGTGTCAGACCGTCCATGCTTATAAATCCTATTGGTTTCATTGGGCGACAGGGCTTGAGATGTCATTTCATCTCAATGTCGGGTAAAACTCCCACAAAATTGGAAGCAATGTCTCCAAAATGATCTTTACAGTGTTGACGGGGACGTTAAACCTCAAATCAAACAAAACAAACAAACGAAGCATTTATCTAACACGCGAGAATATTCGATTTTGGGTAAGAACACCAGCGTTAGAACAGAATTTCTATCCCAAGCTAAAACTATGGATTTCCTTATCTGGTGTGCAAGAATAGAAGAAAACAACCTTCCCGAACCCTTTTCAAGCACTTGTCCTTTCTCTGTTGAAGCCAAACCAGTAAAACCCTGGCACTGAAAGCTTAACAGCACCTTCACACTGACCCGACCTCCCATCACGTGAACAAGTCCGTGATATAAAGAACCCATTCTCCTAAACCCCATTTTATATAAAAAATGAGGTTTACGGGGTATAGACCTTATTTTTCTTATATCTGCCTAAAGAGATAGGTTGTGGGTACTCGTTAGAACCGCCGCAATGAGGCGGTTCTAACGAGCACCAAAAACCTATGTTTGGAGTATAAATAAATGCCTTTTTGGAGGGTTTGAAAAATGCACAAAATCAAACGGATGTGTTATCGTAATACAATCAATTGACCACCACTGAACACTCAAAAACAATCATTCAACCAGTGCTGTCAGCACAGCTCCGCCCATCGGGGCTAGAAGAAATAGATAGGCTGCATGATGCTTCCACACATAGCTGAAACCGACCCGCACACGAGTACTGGTAAACCGCTTAGAGGATCTAAGCCTGCCCAGGCAAAGCGGTGCGAGTCGGACCGTCCATGCTTATAACCCTTATTGGTTTCATTGGGTTGCAGGGCTTTGGATGTCGTTCAATCTCAATGTCGGTAAAAGCCCCACAAAATTGGAAGCAGCATCTCGAAATGACCTATACAGTGTTGACGGGGACGTTAAACCTCAAATCAAACAAACAAGCAAACAAGAACGCCCCGGCACTGAAAGATTAACAGGACCTTCACACTGACCCGACCATCCATCACGTGACCAAGTCCGTGAAATGGACACCCCCTTAAACCCATCTTTATATAGAGAAAATCGGGGTTTACGTGGGTAGCAATTATTTTTCTTATTTTTGCACCAAGACCTAGGTTGTGGGTACTCGTTAGAACCGCCTCATTGAGGCGGTTCTAACGGTCACCCAAAACCTATGTTTGCGGTATAAATAAGAAAAATATCACTGATTTTCATTGGAAAATTAACCATTTTGGAGATATGAATAAATACAGTTTGTTATCGTAATGCCATCAATTGACCATCACTGTACCTCACATACGATCATCCACTCCGTGCCCTGGAAGCCTCCGTCGTACAGTGGTAATGCTACTTGCCTTGTAAACCAGGGATCGCAGGATCGATCCCGGGCTCTTCCAGACTTACGGATGAGTCTTTAAACCGATGTCCCGTCTCCGTATGACCTTAGCTGTTGGTGGGACGTAAAACTCTAACACTCACTCACTCAACCCAGTGCTGCCAGCGCACTGATTGTTCTAACCATTGCGTTTGTCTTAGATTTCAGCCATTATGTCTTTTGGAAGAGGTTCTATTGAAGATGTGCGGCAACATGAAGAACATGTGCCACGTTCAATCTTGCCACCCACTCAACGTCAGCTTGGTGTAATCTATATACAAACGATTCACAGGGGAAATACGCTCGGGACAACAAAACTCACGTACCAAATGCATCCCGGGAGATCTGACAACCTCCTTATTCCTGCCACCTCTGAAGCAAAGGTACCTTAAAATAAAACTACATGTATACAGGTTTCTTCTTTCAGTCTGACTGAGCTGAAAATTCCACTGACAGCTTCCGAGAACAAGTTGGCTTCTTTAAAAAGAATCCAAAGGAAAAGTCTGCTGCTTTCTAGTCAGCAGAATGAAAAGAGCATTATCACAATAATGATGATAATAACAATAATAAACATAATAATAATAATAAAAGTGCGTAATGTTTGTGTTTTGCAAACATGACCAACCCTTAACAATTCGCTTTAGAACCTTAAAAATCAATAATGATCAAATACTACTGTCATTTGGTGAATCGCTTTTATTTTTCAATAGCAGTCATACTTAAAACTAAGATGAGAAATTCTAAAATTGTGTAATTCGCATTTCCTGTCTTTAAACTTCGTTTTAACTGGGGTCTCAAAACAAATCAGTGGTAGAATTGGCAACTACACCAATAGCTGCCATACTTCTTGCCAGCGAAAGGCAAAAAAACCCCAAAAAACCCAACAACAACCAGAGAAAGTGATCAAGGGGTCATGGATACTATCGGCAGGTGCAACCATGAATTGCAGAGCACACTTTTTAAGTTTATGACCTTGATCTCAATTTCTAAATAGTAAGTTTTTGACCTAGATCTGCTGACAGCAGTATCGTTTCTGCACCCATAAACGTGTCTACATATCAAACCTAATCATAGGTTTGAAGTATGCAATGAAAACCACAACTATACAAAACCTTTAACATGACTCAATCAAAATTCAAAGTGTGCGATCTTGGCAGCAGAAGTCAAATCGGTGTTTCTGTACTTTGTCAGCTGTCAAGTAATACCACATATCAACTTCGAATAACATGAAAGATAGAGATCAAATGTTTTACATAAACATGTAACATGAATATCATGCAAAGTTCTGTCACTGACACCTTTACCTTCTGTGTCAGCTGCAGCAGCAGTCACATTACAGTAACTATACATTATCTGCTGTAAATTATAATATATCATACAAAACTTCAATGCAATCAACACGATGAATGGCAAAGGTTAACAATGACCATTCAAATTCTGCGACCTTGACCTTCCGTCAGCACAGCAGCCACATAACTGGAACACTACTCTATACTTGTCTATTTATAAGTAATACCAGTTAGGCATTATAAGTTCACACTGCAAAGTTAAAGGAAAATAAAATAAAATATGGCTATATCCTCATTACTGGCGCTAGCCAAACCCGGGCACTTGATCCAGGAGTGTTACTGACCCATGTTTAAGGCAATGCTAAAGAAACACGATATACCAAATAAAAATGCATTGGACAAATGTTTAGCAAGATATTAGAATTAAAGCAAAACTTTGAAGTTAAGTGTTGACGGACGTCCACGTGTTCTCACGAAACAGTCAATATGTGACTTTTCGTAGACAGGACAGATTGCTATGTGTCAATTTTTTTGTGTGACAGCCACTTTAAAAGCTATTTGTTCGTATGAAATGGGTGTTAAAGTGATAGAATGTATGACAAAAAACTGCAAGTGACTGTTTCGCAATAATTCTATAGAAACCAGTTAACAATCATTTCGTGGGCTCAAACAGACAAAGGACAAACAGACGGAAGAAAAACAGTCACAGAACGAAAAGTACATACCACTCAACATTCTTCTCATGCCGGGGAAATTATCAAAAAGGTTAAAAAATTCCTAAAGGTTTGAAAGTTATATGTCCATCATCAGCTGGTGAAAAATTTGCCTCGGCCAGGCTATTTTTATATATAAAAAAAATATTGCATTATACAAATTGGTTAGGTCTTGCCAATATACATCTCCATGCCAAAGTTATTGAAATATACCTTGCGGATAATATAGAGCGTTTTACTACGTGTTTTTGCTAGGTATACACTCCGTATATTGCAATGCCATGTAAATTTTTGAAATTTCAAAGCAAATGCAGCTGTAGCCATGTATAACCGTATGTACTACGATTATTGCCGTTCCGCTACGTTTAAAATACGCAGTAAAACCCAGTCCGCAATACGTTACGGTGAAACGGTGACCTATGTTGCCATGTAGCAGATTTTCACCACGTTTTACTACGTTTATTGCCGTTCTGCTACGTTTTTTAATGTGCTAAAACCTAACCCTCAATACGTGATAGCGTAACTGCGGCCTAACTCGTACGTGCAACACACTATACCATGCCTAGGCGTCCTCATTAAAATTAGATACCAGCATTTAACAACAACTTTAGTCTGCCTGAGCAATCAAATTTATTTCCGCGCAGAGTACTTGTTACTTTTAATTTCGAGTAGTGGTTTTCAGTTACTAGATATCAGTATGTTACATGTAACTGTAATGAAGTTGGGATAACAGGGATTACATTAGTTTTCTTATTTTTTGTTATAAAACGTAGGTCGTGTTACTCGTTTGAACGACACTAACAAGGAACAATATATTTGTATATTGGATCCGTGCCAGCCATAAGAAAGATTAGTTATTCCCAGCGAGCACATGACGTCTAAGCAACGTCGTACCAACCCCAATGCAAGGTTATGTCAGTAACACTGTTTATACTGTCACAGAAACTGTATTGACTTTCTTCCTCAGCAATTGATTCGCTAAGGCTGATAAAACGCCTTTTCTCGTTGGAGAACAGGCAGCTGATCACTTTCCTTTCCGTTGCATTCTTACTGTATATCAAATATTTGGTTTGCTCTTCCTGTTGGTGCCATTGGTAACATGTTTTCTGTGATGTCGCCCTTTCTGGCCATCTTCATTAGTTCTTCATTAGTACATGTATTTCGCTTTTTCTCAGTTCAAATATATTGCAAATCAGCGTCACGCATACGAAAAGGACGTTGCCAGACGGTTCAACAATTTGCGGAAGCTGAAATAAGGATAAATTCAACTACAGATATGCTGTGCCAGTTGCTAGCGTAGGGCAGGATTTTTGTGAAACCTCATACTTGTAAATGGAGTAACTTTCATTTATGACCATTTCGCCGCCAAATAGACACACTGCATAGAAAGTATCCCTGCATATTTTTGACTGGTTCACATGGTTTCTTTACGTCGACTATGATTGCAATTGGCAACTTGTAGCGAGAAGTCTGCACTGGAGCGAAAATGCTTCAAATTTCACATAAACACTGTGGGATTTCAATTCGTTTCATTTTCATTTCTAGAAACAAGCGTGGGTCAAATTAGACGCTCACTTTAGTTTTACATGTACCAAAAAAAAAAAAAAAAAAAAAAAAAAAAACACAAAAAAATATTCATTAAATCCCCGTTTTTCAAGGAGGAGGGTGAAGTAAACGGCTTACGCTTATCCTTCCGTCCACATGTCCGTCTGTCTATACATTCTTTCCCCAAGTCCCTTGATATCAAAAGCTCAAAATTCATGTTCAAACAGCACGCAAATTTTATGATTTGAAAATGGTTTTTCGCTTTTTGAGCACGGCTTTCGGTCCATTTGACAATGGCTTCAAACAGCCATGCGCATAGGTATTTATGCAAAAATGTTTCCACCGTGTAGCATCGACTCCGGAACTTGTTACTGAAAAGTACCAGCGAAATCAATATTTATCGCAAGCATGGCACACAGTCATTGGAGTTGTCGTTATGACGAATGTTGCCGTTATAACGAATGTCGGTATAAAGAGGGTCGACTGTTTCATTTAAGAGGTATTTCTTGATCGTCTCTACCTCTATGCCTGAATCACGAAAACACGCCTATATAATTTTCACCCCCTTGAATCCCACTTTTATATAGTAAAACTGGGATTTACAGGGATATACCCTATTTTTCTTATTTCTGCTCTAAAATATAGATTGTGGGTACTCGTTAGAACCGACTCAATGTGGAGGTTCTAACAAGTACCCAAAATCGATATTTTGAGCAGAAATAAGGAAACTATCACAATCTTTCATCTTAAAATTTTCGTGTGTTTTTTTTTCGGCGGTAAAGATTACAATTTATCATATGACGTCGCGTCTGAGAGTGTAATAACGTCATGTATTATTTTCGATAACCCACTAGTAGATTAAATATGCAAATTAGCTAGATACGTCCCGTAACGTTACATGTACGGCGTCCTTAACGACGTCGCGTTTACTAACGGCGGAATATTGACATTTTTGTAAACAAATCGTGAATAAAATGCGTTTTAAATGTCATATGATAAATAGAATCTTGTATTCGTGCTCATGTATTATTGAATTTATTAAACTCGTTGAGAAAAAGGGATAACATGCTCGGCAAAGCCTCGCATTTTATCCCTTTTCCTCAACTCGTTTAATAAATTCAGTAATACATGAACACTCATGTAAGATCCTCTATATATTCGTATAAGTGTGTTTTCGCAATGGACAGCTGTTTGCATCAAACTTGGAAAAGCATTACGAAAACACGCCTATACAAATAGAATGTAAATTTTACCGCCGGAAAAACGAAATTTTTAAGTGAAAAAGTGCGGTATTTTTCTTATTTTCTGTACAAAACATAGATTGCGGGTACACGTTAGACATTAGGAGGTTTATGGATCACCGTTTTACTATTTAATCCGTATTTATAGATATCCATAAATATTTATGGCTATCCATAATTCCATAATTCGAATTATGGATATCCATTATTATTAATGGATATCCATAATTATTAATGGATATCCATTATTCGAATTATGGATATCCATACTTCGAATTATGGATATCCATAAATCGAACTGAATTAATGATATTCATAAATCGAATAATGGATATCCATTATTCGATTTATGGATATCAATAAATCGAATTATGGATATCCATTATTCGGCTGATTTACGAATATCCATAAATCAACTTATGGATATCCATAAATCGAATTATGGATATCCATAAATCGATTTATGGATATCATTAATTTAGATCGAAATATGGATATCCATAAATCGAATTATGGATATCCTTAATACGAATTATTGATATCCATAATTCTCCTCTGCAAATAAACCTAATGAATAATGACTGCTCCCTTTGCCAAAAAAAAAAAAAAAAAAAACTCGACTATCGCGTCAGTTTTCCGATTTACGTGTGTAATAAAAGCCGGGATGGAGGTGGAGGTAATGTAGGGTAGGCATAATGGTGGCCTATGGTGTGGGAGAGAGATTTTTTGTTTGATTTGAGGTTTAACGTCCCCTTCAGTACTATTTAGGTCATTTTGGAGACATTGCTTCCAATTATGTTGGACATTAAGCCTTCATTGAGATTAAATGACATCTCAATCCCGCCGTCCTCGGTAGCTCAGTCGGATCCGCGTCTGACTGGTGATCAGGACGACGCGGGTTCGATACCTGCCAGGGTTGGAAACATTCTTTCGTGGAGATAGATCACGAAGCTTTTCTACGGTCATTCTCTCCCTTCCGTTGACTCAAGAAGGGCAGGTGTCAGTTTCTGGCGAAAGAATGTGCACTGTACTGGTTAACTGCTTACGAATATGCCTGCCCAGGAAACGTGTGGATAGGTAAACTGACCGGCTAAAAATGACTTAAATTAGTGTTGACTGGGCCGTTAAACTCAAATACAAACAAACAAACATCTCAATCCCTGTCGCCCATTGACTCGCACGACTTTGTTAGGACAGGCTTAGACCTTCTAAACGGTTTACCAGTACTCTCAGCTCATGCAGCCAAATCTATTTCTCCAAGTCCCAATGGGCGGGGGCCAGGAGATATATCTGAATCTGCCTGGTACTCCATGCACCTCAAGGAGAGTATTGTATGGATATATGTTTGTTTGTTTGTTTGATTTGAGGTTTAATGTCCCCGTCAGCACTGTATAGGTCATTTTGGAGACATTGCCTCCAATGTTGTGGGACTTTTACCCGACAATGAGATGAAAAGACAGCTCAAGCCCTGCTGCCCAATGAAACCAATAGCATTTATAAGCATGGAAAGGCCGACTCGCACTGCATTGCCTGGGCAGGCTTAGATCCTCTAAGCGGTTTACCAGTACCCATATGCGGTCGGTTTCAGCTCTGCGTGGAAGCATCATGCAGCCCATCTATTTCTCCAAGCCCCGATGGGCGGGGGCCGATGGATATATGTAAATACTATATATAACGACCATGTGCATTTTTCTCAAGAAAGCATGCGCGGATTGCCTGTTTGGATCTTTATAATCTGACGTCCGACTTTCAGTGTCCTTAGGCGCGCAGTCCTCATAGAGGTGATTCCAGAGGGCCTGAATTTCCAGATCTTATGGCGGGCGTTCTGCGTATGGCGTCCGTTGCTTTGGAAGCCTTACGGGCTGACAAGGCTGCACGGCAGAGAGGTCACTTTAACTGGCCATCATCTACCAGCGATGATGAAGACCTTGAAGATTTTGAACAACCACGTGTCTTAAGGAAAAATCATTAAACCAAAAGCTTTGGTCGTGATTTATGGATATCCATAATTCGATTTTGGGATATCCATAAATAGATCTGAATTATGGACATCCATAAATCGAATTATGGATATCCATAATTCGAATTATTGATATCCATAAATCGAATCATGGATATCCATAAATCGATCTGAATTAACGATAACCATTAATCGAATTATGGATATCCATAATTCGATTCATGGATATCCATAATTCGAATTATGGATATCCATTATTCGGCTGATTTATGGATATCCATTATTCGGCTGATTTATGGATATCCATAAATCGAATTAGGGATATCCATAATTCGATTTATGGATATCTATAAATACGGATTAAATAGTGAAAGGGCGCCCTACAGAGGTTCTAACGTGCATACACAATCTATATTTAAGAACAGAAATAAGAAAAGGGTTACCCCAGTAAACCCCAGCTTTGCTATATAAAATTAGGGTTCGAGGGGGGGGGGGGGGGTAAGGATAACACAGGCATGTTTTCGTGATGGGAGAAATTTCATGTCTGTTTCAGTTTGATGTAATTATCGGGTTCCAGATAACGGCGAGTAGTAGCAATGCCCAGGCAGTTCGAATTGGGTCTATTACGTTGAAATACAGACGGCGAGAGAAGAACACATACGTCAACAGTTCTATTCCACGGGGTTCTAGAAAGAGTTATTATTTCTAGATTGTTAAGTACATGATACGGTCAAAACACGCCTATACAAATGCATTGTAAATTTTACTGCCAAAAATTGAAATATTTAGATGAAATATTGTGTTATTTTTGTTATTTCTGCTCAAAATATAGATCGTGGGCACACGTTAGAACCGCCTCGATACCGCCTCATCGAGGCGGTTCTAACGAGTACCCACAATCTATGTTTTTGTGAATAAATAACAAAAATAAGGTGTACCCCTGTAAACCCCAGTTTTACTGTATAAAAGTGAGGTTTGAGGGGGCCAGGATTATATAGGCGTGTTTTAGTGATTCCATCGGACTATCCGACTTTTTTTCGAGTTCTAGTTACTGAGGGTTGATAATATGACTACGTAAAGAGGTATAAAAGCATTATCTTAAAGATAGCCTTCTGATCACCTGGAGCCAGTTGTTCAAAGCATCGTTAGCTTAACGAGCTCGTTAGTTGTCATATTGTTAACTCTTCTAGCAAGTACAATATAAAAAAATTTGGTATTTTTGCTGAAGAAATGTTAGCAGCTTTTGCATTCGCAAAAGCTGCTCACATTTTTTCAGCAAAAGTATTAGCATATTTGCCATAATAAATGATCAAAGTGTTAACGATACGTTAACTAACGACATCGTTAGTTTTGAACAACTGGCACCAGATCTTTTTTTTTGTCTAAAAATAAAGGTATCTTGTGTTAGCGCATTAGCATCTAATGAGAATATACAGCATATTTGCGAGATAAAATCAAAATTACTCCTTACGTATATAAAGCGACGTCTGATTGGATAACGTCAAAATTTGCGACAGTATTTTCTGCGATATACTGTCGAAAACCCGACGTTATTTAAGAAATAGATCAGCTCTAGGAGTGATTTATTGAGTGATATGTCACTGCTTGGAAGTCAGTTGTAATGTAGATCAAATCACGAGCGCGTAGCGCGAGTGATTTTTCTACTTGCAACTGACCGACAAGCTGTGATATATCACTCACTAAATCACGACACTAGAGCTGGTCTATTTCGATTCTAACGCACTAAAAGTCGACGAGAATGCCATTGATTCCTTCAGATTCTCCCTACCTTCCACCGTTGTGTGAAGTTATCCATCCAATATAACTGACTGTATCACATGCGATTACTTGTTTTCATAACATTTCTGATACAAGAAAACGACGTTACACAATCTAACGTCAAGGTAACAACGAATGGCGTCATGAAACTAAAAGGAAAGGCGGCTCTTCGCGACGCACTTTTTCCCCCAGTGATTTATCACTCAATAATATTATATCACCCGATTTATCCATTGGCTATACAGGCGACCAGTGTTAGAATCTGGTTTTACAATCATACTTTTGAGGTAACAAAATTCGATTATATACCTAATTAAAGACATTATACCGAATGTTATTCATAGTTCTGAAACTGTATTTCTGCAACATAAATTTCATGTTCTATATTTATGTTCTATATTTCACGTGCTTGCACGTATAAACTATATAAAATAAGTTTGGTTAACATTTTGTAAAGTGACGTCTTTACATGTGCTAGATTTTACAGTTTGTCTGAACTTTTTAAAAATATAGGGCAATCGTTTGTGATTAAGACCCCGTAAACAAAGTTCAAATGAGCCCAGCATCATGGCTAATATAGCGTTATGTCGTTTTCCGGTACCCATCAAACAAACTCGCTAGTGTGGTCATTCCAAAAAGTCAAAACCATACTGTATCATTAGTGCGAGAACCAGAATGAAAGAAGCCCTAAAATGTTCTCACAAGCATGGGTTATTTTCTGTATATAATTGTTGATGTCATTTTGTAGGAGAAGGGCGTAACTAATGTTGAGAGAACCCCATTGCACACATATATGTGTAAAAGTTAGAATAAAATATGGTTATGGAATAAAAGTCATTTTCATCGATTTGACATTTTTTCTCAATTTTACGTTCGTGTCTTAAAAGGACGTTTCTGGAGAGCATTCATACAAATCCTTTTTGGATGAATTACAATATGCCAGTACAAATAACCAAAATAAATAGAGGATATTTGATTTTTTCAGTGTAAGATCGAATTTTATTTCATCGAATGAACACCAAAACTGTTATTTTCACGAGTAGCGTAGCCACGAGTGAAAATAGCAGTTTTGGTGTTCATGAGTGAAATAAGATTTGATCTTGCACTGAAAAAATCAAATTTTCTGTTTCTTACATGCTTCAAAAGGCAATATTTAGCGTCTTTAATGGTGTCGCTCACATTCGGAGAAAATTATCTTTGTTCCTGTTCGTTTCGCGTCAATTTAGTGGTGTCCATCGTGTTTAGTGGGTATACTATTGGGTGTAAACTGAAAGTTTGCACCCGAGAAATGGCCTGGGATGGTATTATTATGAATGATTAATGAAATAATTGAGAGAGTAGTTTTCCAAAGAAGTTGCTGGCAAGTCTAACGTCGCGCGACAAAAGACGTGACGTCAGCGTCATAAATGACGTCAGTAACGTCCCCGCCACACATGAACGGGCTATGCGTCAATTAGAACACATTTCAGTATTGTTCAGTTATCTGACAAAGATAAAATTGAAATTAGAGTTAGATTTGAAGAAAAAAGTAGTCCCAAACAGTGAAAAATAAAAAATCGTATTTTCACTGTTTGAAACAGTGAAAATATCGATTTATATTTCACTGATAAATCTCTATCATTCATTGAAAAGCATGTAAGAAGGAATTTGTCGTCATCTTAAAGCACAACGGTTTTAGGTTCTCTGACAATGTGCGTATTTCAATTACCTTTTAATATCAACATGTCTGTATGCTCAAAATGCATCCTCTTTATTGCAGTTAATTGCATCCATAAAGGAATAACGTGATATGGAAGTTTTTGACGCCATTCATATGCAGTGTCTGCTTGGGTTTAAACAACTTTCGTATATACACCGTAGCGTTATGAAATATTGAAGCGTTATCAAGAATTAAAGGACGAAACCATTTTTATCAAGAGAGTGTAATTACGCCATGTAATAAATTCGATAATCCACTAGTGGATTAAATAAAACATGCAAACTAGTTAAATATGCCCCTTAACGTTACATGTATGATGTTCTCAACGACGTCGCGTTTACTAATGGCGGAATATTGACATTTTTGTAAAACAGTCGTGAATAAAATGCGTTTTAAATGACATATAATAAATAGAACCTTGCATTCGTGCTCATGTATTATTAGATTTATTAAATTCATTGAGGAAAAGAGATACAATGCTCGGCGAAACCTCGCAATTTTTCACTTTCTTCAGCTTGTTTAATAAATTCAATTAATACATGAGCTCTCATGTAGGATCCTCTATAACTTAGACAGTGAGTGTTTGAGTTTTACGTCCCACCAACAGCTAAGGTCATACGGATACGGAACCTTGGTTAAAAGATTCAGCCGAAAGTCTAAGACAGGAAAGTAACAGATTCATTACAATAACACGCCCGTGCGACATAGTGCATTTTGCACATCTCAAAATGGCTACTTTTCTGATAAAAATCTGTCATATTTTTGTAATTTTTACTTCAAACATAGGTTGTGGGTGCTCGTTAGAACCGCCTCATTGAGGCGGTTCTAACGAGTACCCACAACCTAAGTCTTGGAGCAGAAATAATAAATATAATGTATACCCCCGTAAACCCCAGTTTTCTTTATATAAAGTGGGGATTAGGGGTGTTCATTTCACGCACTTGTCCACGTGATGGGTTTAAATAGGGTGGTGTTTTTAAATGGGGACCCGGTGATACAAATTTTGCCTTTCAAGGGTATGTTTCCTTCTTCAAATACTTGTGA
This sequence comes from Lucinisca nassula, assembly GCA_963580285.1. Classification (NCBI taxonomy): domain Eukaryota; kingdom Metazoa; phylum Mollusca; class Bivalvia; order Lucinida; family Lucinidae; genus Lucinisca; species Lucinisca nassula. The sequence continues at coordinate 6,205,374 of OY757026.1, forward strand.
CTTTTTCATATCTAAGATGTTCAGGCCCTGTTTAAAATAAAATTTTAATATCTACTGTGTAAGAATTTATTTCTTAAAATATATTGTTTGTTTGATTGATTTGAAGAGTAAAGGCATTTATTCTTGATTATTAAGGACTATCATTTCATTACATAATATTATGTAGCCCTCAGTGCTGACTGAAGAGAACTTCTCTGTCTGCAACAGGTAGGGGCCTCCTTGGAGAAAATCAATAATTGACTAACTGTTAACTAGAGTGTACCTTATTGATTTTCCCCTTTAGTGCCTCAGTCAGGGAATTCAACAGGAGCTACTAATCACCCTATTAAAGGCCGCCTTTGATCTGCTATATACAATATATCACGGGGGGGGGGGGGGAGAGAGAGAGGCAATAAAACAATTATGAACACACGGTGTGTCCTACTGTCTCAGAATAAATGCCTTAAATGTCATTTCGGAGACGTTGTTTCCATTCAAATTTTGTCGGACTTTTACCCGGCATTGAGATAAAATGACATCTCAAGCACTGCCGCCCTATGAAACCAATAGGGTTTATAAGCATTGCACAGGTCGACTCGCACCGCATTGCCTGGGCATGCTTAGATCTTCTAAGCGATTTACCAGTACTCGTGTGCGGGTCGGTTTCAGCTCTTCGTGGAAGCATCATGCAGCCCATCTATTAATTAAATATCTTAAAAGATATAAATTGTTGCTAAACTTACCTTACATTATATATACTTAGTCAAAAAAGTAACTATACCAACTTTCGGGTGAAACTCACTAGATATCTGGCAGCTATTGAGCTTAATTTGGCTGTAGACATTTAAATCGGACGTTTAGCTAGAGAATGCTCAAACTTGCATTTGTCCATACCTTTCTGCTCCAGAGTTGTCTTCCAATATGTGCCTAGAAAGATTTTGGTAGAAAATGGACATTGCGCATGCGCAGAAAGTTCTTTTTTGTCTAAGATGGAAGACAATATTCTCTGAACATCGGATAACACTTTACTTTTACAATATCTCATGATCTCGCATTATAAGCGAGGTTTAAATTTGTGAAATTCTCAAATTATCTCCCTTGCAATTAAAAATATAGCAATTTTCGAACTGCTGTAATTTTTATTCCTGTCAATCAATTTTTGCCATTTTTTTCAAAAAACGCCTTGTGTCCACCATTGCTTTTCATCATGATGGTAAAAATACAGAACATCCATGTAGCATGTAGCACTATTGATTGCGATTTTCTATGGAATTCCCATTGAAAGCAGCATTTACACACAACTTCTAAGAATTGGAGGTCAATATGTGATAGCCTGTTTCTCGTAGCTGATGCAATTAAAGTTCCATTTTTTTTGTGAATAGACGCAAATGGTATCCAAAGAAATGTCACATGTATCAAATTTTAGAAATGTAGGTTACAGGGAAATTTTGTGATGTTAAATCATTGCATGTTTTAATGATTTTCTCTGCGAAAATACATAGTGACCCCTTGGGTGTTTAAAGCAATTGTCTACGATGACGTGTTTACGAAAACAAAAACGAATGGTGCTTTTGCACGGAAAAATGAGTCTTCTGATCTAAACATAACAAACTTTGTGTAGTTTTTATCTGTAGTAGCTATAGTAAGAGAAGCAATTTTAGGTATAGGAACTTTTTTGGCTGAGTATATATTAAAATAGAAATATAACAAAGAGGCATATAGATTACATGTAATTAGCAGAAATGTTGTCAAGAAATTAATAAATTTCCACGAACGATTTGAAACAGACGATAACCCAGCAGACTTAAGCAGTGCAAATACAAAAATAGTGTTGATTCAGATCGAACAAATTTTTAAGCGAGCCGTCTCATCGTGAGTTATACTGTTTGCAGTTATGTTGATGATTAATGGATTGATTTATCGATTGATTGATAGACGGATTGATTTCGATGGGGTTTAACGACAAATCAACTCTTGTGGGTCATTTTGTGTCGAGAAAGGGAGAAAAGAGATAGGAGGGATGGTAGAGGAGATGAATCTGAGGGACAGGGAGACCGGGGAAAATAAATGGTAGTATAGAAACAGCATTGCCCCTGTACTCTTTCCTGCTGCAAGGACTGCAAGCCTTGCCCAAATTAAGTGTATATCACCTGGACGCCCCAGAAACGCAAGATCATCACGCAAACACTCCTATATAAGTTTGACCCCTTTGCACACCACTTTCATATAGTGTGTGTGTGTGTGTGTGTGTGTGTGTGTGTGTGTGTGTGTGTGAATTCGGGTTTAACGTCGCTTTCAACAATTTTTCAGTCATATCACGACGGTGTCTGGTTGCGACAGGCAGCTCAATGCTCACTTTTATAGTGCTGCCTCACTGAAGTATCATGTCCCAGACACATTACATGATACCACACCCAGTCACATTATCCTGGCACTGGGTCGACGAGTCCTAGCTCTACCCCGTAAATCTGAATGCCATGCGAGGAGCAACTAGTACCATTTTTAACGACTTTGGTATGTCGCGGCCCGGGATCGAACCCGTGACCTCCCGTTCCCCGGAGCGGACACTCTACCAACTGAGCTATCGGGGCCGGTACTTTCATATAGTAAAACTGGGGTTAGGGGGGTAAACCTTATTTTATTTATTTCTGATCTAAAATATAGATTGTAGGTACTCGCTAGCATTAGGAAAACATGTCCGTAAGAAATAATGGCGTCCAACATGGTGTCAGAAAATGGTAAATATTAGGCAAAACTGATAACATCTTTATTATTTCTGCTTTCAACATAGATTGTGGGTGCTCGTTAGAACCGCCTCAATGAGGCGGTTCTAACGAGTACCCACAATCTCTGTTTTTGAGCAAAAATAAGGCAGATAATGTATACCCCGTAAACCCCACTTTTCTCTATATAAAGTGGGGTTTAGGGGGTATTCGTTTCACGGACTTGTTATCGTGATGGAACCGCCTCGTCGAGGCGGTTCTAATGAGTGCCCACAATCTATATTTTGAGCAGAAAGAAGGAAAATATCACATTTTTTCATCTAAAAATTGTCGATTTTTCGGCGGTAACGTTTACAATGTATTTGTATAGGCGTGTTTTCGTAATCATACGCACACGGCGCCTTCGCCTCATCTCCATCTCCGTTATGTCTGAACATGTTGGCTGCTTTTAAAAAGAATCCAATGAGTTATGCTGTGAACCAACGAATATCAACAACTCAAACTGCATAAACTTAATTGTTTGTGGAAAAATAGATAATAAAGTAGAAGTAAAACAAAGATCAGGAATCGATACAATTAACTTACTCCACCCATCAAAGACACCAAAGGGAAAGAAACACAAACATTAAGCGACCAGACCATAATGGAAACCTAAACAAAGGAAGGCCATAAGGACAGTTACTTTCCCACAAAATGGCCCTATGGCCATCCAAAATAAAAAGACACAAGCGATACACACAGTAAGAAACCACTGAAATGCTGGAGAAGAAAAGAAAACCAACAGTTAGACTCCGATGAGCCCGACCAGAGACAGAGCATCGGGCACCAATTGTATAAGCAATCCCTGAGGATTGGAAAAATAAGAGCATTAAATGTATGTACGGGGAGACCTTTTACAGCCGCCACACGGCACAAACAAAACACCTTAATAAAAGAAAATAAAATACAATTGAGAAGCATGTGACCTTTCAACAAGGGTTAAGGACAAGATTGGCTGCGTTGTGTTGAGTAATTTAGGACCAGTATCTAACACCATGCATAAACTAAATCTACCCATAATATGGTTTGGAATTCATTGGATCTTAAAATTGCATGCGCAAATCTTTATAGATAAAAATATACGTCTGTGATCCCCACATAAAGGCCACTGGGACAGCGCTATCTATCAATGAGCTTAATTCCTTCAAGCAGGTAAGTTGTCGATTTTTAATGAAAGAATGTATACTATGGTCAATTGTCGGGAAGATAAATGCAAGAGAGTCCTAAATACCTTGAACAGCCGAGGGCTTCTAATGGGAACAACTTACATGATCTTCACAGCAGAGCTGCTTCAAGAAATACCAGGAACAGAATTTGAACTTCTTAATGCCCTCTGCCCACATGACGTATTTGTGACGTCACATCGACGTCGGTTCAACGTCATGACGATTATGCAACGTCACATCGACGTCGGTGCAACGTCATGACGTTGCACCGACGTTGATTTGACGTTGCCCTAGCGACGTGTGCCTGCTGGGTGTCGACTATACTAAAACATTTGATACAGTCAGACGTAAGGGACTTTGGAAAACTACAACTAAGTTTGGTTTTCCAGCCAAGTTCATAAAAATGGTGCGGCGGTTCCACCATGGTATCCTTGCCGGGTTCTGAATGGCAAATTTTCTGATCAATTCCGTGTGACTAATAGAGTCAAGCAAAATAGAAATGAAGACAATGGTCAGGAATCAATACAATTAACCAACACTCAAATTAGAGACACCAAAGGGAAAGAAACACAAACAAGAATCAGCTAACCCCTAATGGAAACATTTATAGCGGAAAGCCAAAGGGAGGGTTACTCTCCGGCAAAATAATACAAGAGGGCCATGATGGCCCTGGATCGCTCACCTGATCCATAGTGTAACAAGTGGGTCTTAAAGGTGGAGCTTCATACCAAATATCAACAAAGGCTATAATTTGAACAATCTTGGCAAAGGTCCACTAGATGATGCTACACACCAAATATCAAAGACCTGGGCCTTGCAGTTTCAGAGAAGAAGATTTTTATGAAGATATTCCCTACATAAGCCTATGCACCAGGGCTATATAAGTCTATGTAAAACCAAAGGGCCCCGGGGTAGGGGGCATTTTTGGCCCCAGGGCTATAATTTGAACAATCTTGGTAGAGGTCCACTAGATGACGCTTCATCCGCTATTAATCCATCCACTGGTTAAGCAGGAGAAGCTCTGGTGGCCATTTTTTCACCCGAGCGGGTCAGTATGATCAATTTGGGTAGAGGGTCAACAAACGAACATTCCTGTGAAATAATTTCAAAATCCATCCACTGGTTAAGGAGAAGAAGTCGTTTTAAGGTTTTTCTATTTTTAGCTCTGGGGCCAATTTGTTCACCCGAGCGAAACGGTATCAGCAATTTTGGTAGAGGGTCACCAAAGGAACATTCCTGTGAAATAATATCAAAATCCATCAACTGGTTAAGGAGAAGAAGTTGTTTAAAGGTTTTTCTATTTGTAGCTCTGGTGGCCATTTTATTCACCCGAGCGGAACGGTTTGAGGAATTTTTGTAGAGGGTCACCAAAGGAACATTCCAAAGAAATAATTTCAAAATCCATCCACTGGTTAAGGAGAAAAAGTCGTTTAAAGTTATTCTATTTCTAGCTCTGGCGGCCATTTTGTTCACCCGAGCGGAACGGTTTGAGCAATTTTAGTAGAGGGTCACCCAAGGAACATTCCTGTGAAGTAATTTCAAAATCCACCAACTAGTTAAGGAGAGGAAGTCATTTAAAGGTTTTTCTAGTTTTAGATCTGGTGGCGATCTTGTTCACCCGAGCGGAATGGTTTGAGCAATTTTGGTAGAGGGTCACCCAAGGAACATTCTTGTGAAGTAATTTCGAAATCCATCCACTGGTTTATGAGAAGAAGTCGTTTAAAGGTTTTTCTATTTTTAGCTCTGGCAGCCATTTTAGTCGCCCGAGCTAAATGGTATGAGCAATTTTGGTAGAGGTTCATCAAAGGAACATTCCTGTGGAATAATTTCAAAATCCATCCACTGGTTAAGGAGAAGAAGTCGTTTAAAGGTTTTTCTAATTTTAGCTCTGGCGGTCATTTTGTTCACCCAAGCGGAACGGTTTGAGCAATTTTGATAGAGGGTCACCAAAGGAACATTCCAGTGAAATAATTTCAGAATCCATCCACTGGTTAAGGAGAAGAAGTCGTTTAAAGGTTTTTTCTATTTTTGACTCTGGTGGCCATCTTGTTCAACCGAGCGTAACGGTTTGAGCAATTTTGGAGGAGGGTCACCCAAGAAACATTCCTGTGAAGTAATTTCGAAATCCATCCACTGGTTAAGGAGAAGAAGTCGTTTAAAGGTTTTTCTATTTTTAGCTCTGGCGGCCATTTTGTTCACCCGAGCGGAACGGTTTGCGCAATTTTGGTAGAGGGGCACCCAAGGGACATTCCTGTGCAATAATTTCAAAATCCATCCACTGGTTAAGTAGAATAAGTCGTTTAAAGGTTTTTCTATTTTTAGCTCTGGCGGCCATTTTGTTCACCCGAGCGAAACGGTTTGAGCAATTTTAGTGGAAGGTCATCCAAGGTACATTCCTGTGAAATAATTTCAAAATCCATCTACTGGTTAAGCAGGATAAGCCGTTTAAAGGGTTTTTCTATTTTTAGCTCTGGCGGCCATCTTGTTCACCCGAGCGGAACAGTTTGAGCAATTTTGGTAGAGGATCACCCAAGGAGCATTCCTGTGAAATTAGATCAAAATCTGTCCAGCAGTTTTGAAGAAGAAGTTGTTTAAAGCAAAAGTTGACGACGGACGCACGGACGCACGGACGACGGACAAAGACCGATCCCATAAGCTCACCTTGAGAACGTCGTGCTCAGGTGAGCTTATTAGCGATACACACACTCAAAGACAAACCATAACAAAATAAAATGTGCCAGAAGAACAGTCTCGGAACGGTCAGTGCAACTGATTCCTCTGGGGGCTTACATCGCTTTTATGCGGCCGCAATCCTCGCTCTTTCTTCCGTCGCGATTTAGACAGATAATTTGTTCAGTCCGCATGAAGGCCTCCGAACTCATCTGTGCAACATCTCCAAGAACACAAAAATCAAAGCAACACGGAGATGAAACAACGGTGAGGACTCGAAACTACTGAAAAGCTGGGGCAAAAAAAAAAAAAAAAAAAAAGTTAGCCCGCGATGGGCCCGACCAGAGACAGAGCATCAGGCACCAACCAACAATACATAAAATTAAATTCTCTCTAATTCTCAGTAAGTCTTTACACTGGAACTGTCAAAGAATCTGTGACCTGACCCACCGGCATGCAGTTAAAGAGGGAAGCAAAGTTGTCAACCGTGATTCGTTTAACCACCATGCATGCAGTCTGTCGTTTAACATTTATGCTGTACCCAGTATTTTTAAATCAAAGAATGATTTTACGAAATTTATTGTTGAAGTCATTGCAAGTATATATTTTTCTGAATTTATAAACCAAGCCATCATAACATTACGGTTCCGATAGACCTTGTTGCAGAAGAGATATAAGTCCAACATTGAATTTTGAAATTAAATCGGAATGACGTCTATAAAATTTTGAAAAGGCCTTGCGTATTTTATGATGCCGATTACCCTGATTAAGAAGTTTAGCAGTTAACAATTTATTACGAGTGTTGGAGTCAGTTACAAGACTAGATACTCTAGCAAATCGAATTAAATGCGAAAGATAAATGCCATAGGCAAGACCGTGTACTGGCTCCAACGCTATTTAGCATGGTGTTTTCTGCCATGCTCACAGATGTTTTCCAGGAGGGTTACAATAGTTTACATATAAAGTGCTCTTATAGGGAGCTTTTCAACTGCTGACAGCGGTGTTAGACGAGTTCCCTTTATCTGATGAAACGGCAAAGGCTTTTTCAACAGAAAAAAAACAAAGACAAGTTTGAATCACATATATCCCGATTTACGTGACAGCTATTATCTCACAGTCATCATAAAAAGTCCGTGGTGGTTTATGAGCCAGCACCTGGAAAGCCTTACAAGGAGACTATTATCACAGTAAAAGGTCAACCATTGATAGTTGGTTGTACACAAGGCCACGTGCATTGGGAGCACATTGTCAAGGAGTTGTGCACATTGATGATGAAGTCAATGTCAGGATTGCCAAAGCTAGACGGCATGTGGCCCACTGAGTGAAAGTATTTGGTATCCATGTGGAATCAGGCTTAGCACAAAGCTGGAAGTCTACGGAGCTGTGGTGCTGCAAACGCTATTATACATGTGAAATTCGGACAGTTTATCAATGACATTCGAAAGGCTGAATGTCTTTTATTCAAGCTGTTTCCTAAAGATTAAATGGCAAAACAGGATCCAGTCACAGAAGTTCTGAAAAGGACAGAGATGCAGATACTCGTTTAAAACTTGCACAACTATGTCAGACAGGCAATGTTTTCTGAATGCCTGATGAACATTTACCGAAGAATATCCTGGTTGCAAGAAGTGATACAATGAGGACCTCATAGACAACCTTCAAGGACTTCAACATAGGAACAAATTGCACAAGACCGAGAGACCTAATAAGAAGGTGTGTGTGTGTGTGTGTGGGGGGGGGGGGGGGGGTTGGTGAATACGAAGCAAAACAAACAGAAACCTACTCTGCGGAAAGCCCGAGCAGCACCCGACAGCCATTACGATTAGGGTCGGCTAATCGGTTCTGTAAATATAATCGATTATCAGTCCTGTCATTGCGATCGATAATCGATTAGTAATCGCTAAGGTTTTTGTCATAATTTTATCTGGCCTTCTGTCTGAGCATGACTCTTACCATATATGTCACTTTACCATATGTATATTTGAACAGACATGCCTGGGCAAACAGTGTAGACCCAGATGAGACGCCGCATTCTGCGGCGTCTCTATCTATCTATCTTCTGATACTGCGTCGGTCACATTTGACCATTACCGCAGGTGTATATTACATACACTCCATGATTTGCAGGATGAAAGCCTACACAGTAATCATGTAATTACGGTAGGGATCTTTAACCTGCACAGGGGATGGTTCTCCCAGCACAGGGGGTCTCCATTTAACCTCCCGATCCGAAGGACGGTGCTTTTTATGACATTCATCCCTGCAAATGATGCCAATGGAGCATGTTCGGACACCGAAATTTTATCGCCGCTGCCGGGGATCGAACCCGGGACCTCTATCACGCTCCACCAGGGTCTGCACGGTTGCCACTCATCCAGCTATTTTAGGCATAACTTTGAGTTATAAATTGTACCTATCAAGTAATCGATTCAAAGCAAATCAGAAATGATAATCATTTTTGTGGAATCGATTAATCGATTATGTGATTAATTGTGTCAGCCTTAATTACGATTACAAACCCGAGCGACAAAGTGCATTTATTCTGTTGTGTCGTGAGCTATCCAGAAACGCCGACCGGAAGGTGATGGGTTTTACCCACTTGAAATAAAATACAGTACCGGGAAAGCGAGAAAATCATGCAGAACAGACCACACTTCTCAGTCTAGCTGAGCCATCCAAAGCAACCAGAACAGAGACTCTGCCAGGGAGATTAACAACCATTTACCCAGGTAAGACTTCTTCCTTGTCCTGTCCCCAGTCCTGGTCCCACATACGGGTTATCAAAAATACATTATTTGGCGACGAGCGATAAAACGGAAGGGGGAATTCTCCGGTCATTTCGTTAGAGGTGTATTACTACTTCACGAGTTATCCTCGGATTCGTGAGGGACGGTGAACATGATACGCGGTCCACTTCGTTATTTTTTTAACGTTGGGGATTGTGAAGGGTTCAGATTTACTTCACGTTTTCGGACGTGGGGGACGGTGAACATGATACGCGGTTCCTTTTGTTTACAGAGGGAACTGTGAAGGGTTCAACTCTTGATAGCCTGACGGGTTGAGATTGTGGGCAGGGGAAGTTCAGAGGCATTTAGCTTCTTGGTTTGGCCTGTTTATTTTTTCAACAACGTGGAGCCAGTCAGTTTTGGGGACAACCGGTGAGTTTGGCATTTAGCTGAATGAACCAATTCTTAAGGCAGTCTTAAATTAATTTAAAATTAGCTAATTGGATTGATTTTGGCTTGTCTTCTGCCAGTTTTTCTTGGGGTAATTTTCAGTTTGGAAAAATTCTAAATTGTCCCTTGCCAGTTGGGGTTTAGTTTTGCCTGGTTGGGTGGCTGATTTTCTCCGTGGAATGGCAGAGGAATACCTGGTTGTCAAGAAAGAAGAAAAGGTAATCTCTGTGTTTTCTAAACCAAGATTTACATGTACTTTTCTTCGATTGTTCGCTGTATTTTATACGCGACCATTATTATAAAAGAAATCCCTAACCTGTATCATTGTGGTATTAATTCAAGAAACCTACGTAAAATCTTTGGCGTATTCTATACACAAAGTACTTTCTTGAATAAAATTGGTGACAAATAACTGTCTGCATTTTTGGGAAAAGGGTTGGTTGGTTGGTTGCAGACGAGAAAGGGTTATTTTCTTGAGTTTTCTAAACCGAAAATAGTCCTTTTTCTTCAAATTTGTTGTATTGAAAAGTATTGGCAAACAGCCATATATTGAAAAAGCATAGTTCTTACATTTTAGGAGTATTCTATACCCAAAATAGTTAAAAAGAACTGCTTATTACTTAAAAGAAGCCAGCCATCCATTAAAAAGCATTGTTCTAACGTTTTAGAAGTACGGGGCAGTCCTGTAACATTGCGCATATAAAGTTTTTATAGCTACGTGTGACTTTGTTCAAGCCACTACTCTATTTTCACAGTCAACAACATTGCAACATTTCCCTATCGACAAGCTGCAATGAAAATTGGCCTCTGAAGTTATTAATATACAGGACAAAGAATACTATGAAAAGGGATACCCCCTTTAAATTGAACTACCAATTTTGTCGCTTAACATTGCGCACAATGTTTTTTGAACAGTTTGAACATGAGGGTTGACTCATAAGTTGTTGATTCGTTCTTCTGCAATGTTGTCAGAAGCAGTAAGTTTAGAATCAAGGGAATAGCGACTTTGGCTAGTTTTAAACTCAGTCTTGACTTTTAAGAGTTCGTATTTTGAGAAAAATTGGGGGGTTCCGCGAGGCTATTTCATCTGCACGTGCAGGACATCTTTTTCGGGTTAAAGTTAAACTTAATGCCGATGCACTGAATATAGTGGAATTGATAATTAGGGATACAGTTTGTGAAAATGCGAATGCAGGGTGCGCAAAATAAACGGCCATGCAAAGTTGCCGGACTGGACTAGTATATTCTCAAGATTATTAGTAAATAACTGCTTATCACTTAAAAGACAGACTTTTCTAGGGTTTTCGCAGTATTCTATACGCGAAAATTATTGAAAAGTGTTCTGCCTGTCGAAAAGCCAGAAAAAAAAAAGGTAAATATTTTGGGAAAGAATCTCTGGAGTATTCTATACACAGAGGTTATTCTTGAAATATTTATATTACACTTTACAGAAGTTTGTATTTGTCACTCCTTGCACAAATAAGATAGCAAATGTTGAGGCAAAGATTATTGACCAGACAGATGGCTTGATGGAGCATTAGTCGTCTTCTAGATACACAGGCGCCGGACGACACCATCAGTCAAAGGATGAAGGAATGCTTTCACGTGAACAGAATTGATAGAAGAATGTAGTGGGCATGGCGTTGATTTCTAATCCCCATGACCAAGAACAGTAGTAGAGCAGTCATGCAGTTGATTTCTAATCCTCATGGCTAGGAAGAGTAGAGCTAATTGGGTTGATTTCTAATCCCCATTGCCAAGAACAGTAGAGCAGTCATGGAGTTGATTTCTAATCCTCATGGCTAGGAAGGAACAGAAGAGGACATGCATTGGATCTCAGAAAGAGTTTAAAAATGAACAGAAAGAAGTGACTGATCAGCCAGATGGTTCACCTTAGTGCTTGGAGTCTTCTAGACACATGCGCTTTGGTTGACATCATCAGACAAGAATGAAAAAATAGTTTCACGTGAAAAAATAGTCTTTGGTCTCTCCGAAAGCAGATATGAAAATGGACTTGATAAGAAGAACATAGGCCCCATGCCAGTGAATATGATTCCTACAGCCGTAAAAGACATTCATGGTCAAGATCACATGGTAGGAAGTGCGAAGAGTCCAGCAGTTTATGGTCATTGTCAAGAAGGCAAACCGGACCAGGGTTAAACTCCAGAGGTTAAAGGTCAAAACCAACCACAAGACGGCAGATTAAGCCAAGACTGGAGACACCTTCTAGAAGGCATGGAAGGTCGGGCTCATCTTCAAGGAGACAGAAATTGTCATGGTCACCTAGGCGAGAAGGTCAAGTTCACCATCAGGAAGACAGAAATTGTCATGGTCACCGAGGCATGGAAGGTTGAGCTCCCCTTCAAGAAGACAGGAATTGTCAAGGTCACTTTCTAGAAGGCATGAAAGGTCAAAAACGCCTTCAAGATGACATGATATGAGGAAATCACCTTCAAGGTTATGATGTCAAGGTCACCTTCAGGAGGGTAAGGAAGGTCAGTCACCTTCAAGAGGACGTAAAGCGTCAAGGTCCCCTTCAAGAAGGCATGGAATATCAAGGACATCTAGAAGGCATAACATGTCAAGGACACATAGAAGGCATGACAGGTTGACTCTTCAAGAAGGCATGGCAGGCCAAGGTCACCATCAAGAAAGTATGACAGGTCAAGGTCACCAAGAAAGCATGAGAAGCCAAGGTCATGCTCCAGATATGCAAGGGCAGGGTCACAAACAAGATCATATGCTCGACACCGGATGTCAATGTCACCAAGGACATATTCAAGGTTGAGCGTGTCAAGACACTTATGATATAGTACTTCTAGGTCAAGGTCACCATGGCATACCGCACTGATGTGGGAAAAAGCGAGTGATAACATATCTCCTGAGGAGTCTTCTAGACACTCATTTAGAGAGAGGCGTGGTGATCTGAAACAGCTTCCAAAGAACATGAATTTGATGGAAATGTGTGCTGGATGTTTTTCTGACAGACACAAGTTTGAAAGCTGCTGGTCAGTTTTAAAATGGTTCGACAGAGAATGTTGTGATTACCTATATTGGTCTTTCGAGGGCAAAGCTTTGGATTTCTTCCCAATCACTGCAGGACTTGGAAGAGATTTGAGGATAGATTGGGATACAGCAAGAATGAAATTCCAGCAATCATTTCAAGATGGGAAAGATCTTTGGAAGAACAGCTGACCAAGTTCTGACCCTTGCCACTGCCACATTTAGAGACCCGCCTGAAAAGCATCGGATGCAGGAGGCTATTTCAAAATTCTGTCAGGGATGTGCTGATGAATAGACAGCCAAGCAAGTTTGTTTTGAACATTCTAGAAGTATGGAGGCTGCTCTTAATGGAGTTAAACAACACCAGTGCAAATCCCAGGCTGTGGAAGGAAAGAGACATTCCAATGGGGAAAGAAAAGATGTTTTCCGTTAACAGTCAGCTCACTAACAGAATCCCGGGTACAACGACTGACTGCTAATGGGATTGATGGACAAGATTTGAACGGCAGAAGAATGAAACATCAAATGGAATGATCCACGTTGGTATTTACAGATCATCGGTGGAAGAACCAGTTGTCTTACTTCTACACTAAATTTTGAAATGGCTTGATGAAAACAGTTTCTTAAGTAGGCTTCTAGCCACTAGGAAAGGCTTACACTTAAGTGCAAGGCAAGAAAATAGCAAGTAATATGACAAATGCAAACTATGACAGGCAAAAATAGTAAAAATAATGATGGCAAATAAGGCTTCTAAAACAACAAAGAAAATTTGTCCAAACCTAATGATACAGGTCCCTTTATTTTGATATGTGAATGCTTCCAAACGTTTGAAAGTTTAAAATGGAGTAGAAAGAGTATAGGCTTATAAAATAGCAGTTTCTCTTTGCCTCCATATTAAAGATAGACACATATGAATGAATTAAAGATTTTAAAATGGAGTAGAAAGAGTATAGGCTTATACATAGCAGTTTCTCTTTGCCTCCATAAGAAAGATACAGTTGAATGAACAAAAATAGATTTTAGCTGGAGTTGAAAGAGTATAGGCTTATAAATAGCAGTTTCTCTTTGCCTCCGTTAAAACACATTTGAACGAACAGGAATGAGATTTTAGCAGAGTTCTCCCTAGGGTTTTGAAAATTGGAGTAAAAATGCAGTCCTCCAGAAAAAGTTGGGAGTTTTACCATACTTTTCAAAAAGTTGGGAGTCAGAAATGAAGGAATTAACTAGAACTCTGTAAATTAGCCACAGTATTGTTTACCAGTTATCTTGGGTACTATCTTCTAGGCAAGATTTTGAAAAGGCTCATTCAAGTTTAACATGGTTTTTATTGTTCAGGGACCTTCAAGGGTCAGCTAGATCAATGGGTTGAGGGATTATCCCAATAAAGCTTAATATTAAAATAGACAGTTAAGGAATTCAGATCCTCTGATGCCATGTGCAGCATACCGCACATGAGTACTAGTAATCTACTTAGGGGATCCGGGCCTGCCCGGACGGGGTAGTGCAAGTCTGACTGTCCATGCATATAAGCTATGCTGGTTTCCTTGGGCGGCAGGAATGGAGATGTCATTTCATCCCTGGTAAGGATCGCGCAGGGTTAGGGGCGGCGTCTCCGGGGTGCCCTAGGCGGTGTTGATTGGGACGTTGGGTCTCGGGGTCAGGTAAACAGAAAATGAATCTATCTGACACACAAGCTGTAGTTTTGCCCTGCGGTGGTTGTCATAACTGCACCAGGCCAGATGTTGAATGGGTCAGGTTCACGGTAAATGTGGGTGGCTCCATTTAGGTACAATTAGCTGGGCAGGGAGGAAAAATAATGGGATATGCCATAAGGAGACAACCACAGAGATGAAAGACAAATTGTTACTAGAAGATGCACACGGATAAAGAATTACCCGGTAACCATTAGGTTTACTGATTACTTAGGTTCACTGGTTAACAAACTGTGCTGATGTTTTGGAAGTATCCACTAAGAATGAAGGAAAGATTGATTTTCTAGATCGCACAAATCCAGAAATGTGTCTTCTAGACGGCAGTCTATCCGCGGATTTCTGTAATAGTCCACTAAATGACATTGAGCTTCTAGTTCTGTCACGATTTCTGGACTTCTAGTTCGAAATCTGTTGGACTTAACGAGATGGCCAGACAGCGACTTGAGTGTGTCTTCTTTGTCCGCTCAAGCTGTCAAATAACAAGCTAGACTCAACACAGCAGCTTGCAAGTGAGGCTTCTTCGTCTCCTTCAAGCCAGACAATAGACTGAGACTTCTAGTCTCGTCCAAGCCCGAAGTAACAGTGGGACATCAGTCTCACTTGAGGAACAGTGGGACATCAGTCCCACTCAAGGATGAACCTGGCAGCTGGTGACAAGGCCTTCAAGATAAAGTGGGGAGGAGTGTTGTGTCGTGAGCTATCCAGAAACGCCGACCGGAAGGTGATGGGTTTTACCCACTTGAAATAAAATACAGTACCGGGAAAGCGAGAAAATCATGCAGAACAGACCACACTTCTCAGTCTAGCTGAGCCACTCTAACCAACGAGACCAGACCCTCTGCCAGGGAGATTAACAACCATTTACCCAGGTAAGACTTCTTCCTTGTCCTGTCCCCAGTCCTGGTCCCACATACGGGTTATCAAAAATACATTAATTCTTATCTCCAAACTGACTACTTTTCTGATGAACTTAGGTGATACATGTATTTGTCTTATTGATACAACATACATAGGTTATGGAAAATGGGTGCTCGTACCCACAACCTATGTCTTGGAGCAGAAATAAGAAAAATATTCTCCACCCCCGTAAACCTCAGTTTTCTCTGTATAAAGTGGGGTTTAAGAGGGTGTTCATTTCACAAACTTACTTACGTGTCAGAGTCACGATCGCTCATATTACGCAACAAATAACACTCGTAAACGAAAGCATTTCACAAATTTGCTTAAGATTGGTCATTGTCAGTAACAAAGACGAATTATTCTTTCATATAAAAAGATTGGGTACAACATAAATATTATACGGCGGATTGCATGAATGGTAGTTAACCCAACCACGGTTGAAAACTTTGCTTCCATATTTAATTACACGCCGGTGGGTCAGGCCTCAGATTCTATGACGGTTCCAGCGTAAAGGCTTAGTTGGTGTCTGATGTTCTGTCTCTGAGACACGAAAGGGAAATAAACACAAACGTCAAATAATTAGACCCTAAAGGAAATATAGGTAGCGGAAAGCCAAAGGGACAGTTACTGTCCAACAAAATGGCCAACTGGCTATCCAAAACCAGAAGTTACGTATAAGAGATGCACACACTCAAAGACGTAATATGACAAAAATTAAACCGCGACAGAAGAACCGCCTTGGAGCGGCCAGAGAAAAGAATTCCACTGGCGGGCTTAAATCGACTTTACGCAATCCTCGCCCTTATTTCCGTCGCGATTTAGACACATAATTTTACAGTCCGCATGACAGCCTCCTTACGCATCAGTGCAACATCTCCGAGAACATAAAAGTCAAACAAACACATAGATGAAACGACGGTGAGGACTCGACAACAAGAAACCACTGAAAAGCTGGATCAAACGAAAACCAACAGGAAGACTCCAATGAATACGACCAGAGACAGAGCATCAGGCACCAACCAACATTACATGGGCCCCGTCAAGCGATTTTGGTACCTATCGCCTATGCGAGCAGCGAAGGTTCAGGCGAGCCTGCGCATCCGCGCAGTCTCGCCAGAACCTTCGCTGCTCGCTCATTCAAGCAGTGAATCAAGAGGAACCTTCAGACAGAAAGTCATATCCCTGGCCCTTCTGAATGGCTGGGCATGTCATGACGGAATGCTCGAAGACACAAATTCGTTTGGCGGGGCTCACATAAAATTAAATTCTCTCTAATTCTCAGTAAGCCTTTACACTGGAACCGTCATAGAATCGTGGACCTCACCCACCCGTGTACAATTAAAGCGGAAAGCAAAGTTGTCACCCGAGTTTGGGTTAACTACTATGCATGCAGTCCGTCGTATAACATATATGTTGTACCCAATCTTTTTTTTATATCAAAGAATGATTTTACGCAATTCGGTGCTGAAGTCATTGCAAATATATATTTTTCTGAATTTATATGTGTTTAGGCTGATTAACTCCCTTGGTTTCGCTGCGCATGCGCAGTTTTGTGTGGCAAAAATTAATCAATCGAGCCCGTACATGTACAGTGAACTAAGGAAAAATAAGATTTTTTAAGCATAGTGTTTGTCATTTCATCCACAGCATTCATAGACTTTTATACTGCAGTTCAGCGGCCCCCGCCTATCTGGGCTTAAAGAAATAGATGGGCTGCACAATGCTTCCACGAAGAGCTGATACCGACAAGCTCACGAGTACTGGTAAACCGCTTTGAGGATCTAAGTCTGCCCAGGCAAAGCGGTGCGAGTCGGACCGTTAATGCTTATAAACCCCATTACTTTCTTTGGGGATAGAAGCCTCCGTGGTGCAGTGGTTACGCTACTCGCCTTGTAAACCAGGGATCGCAGGATCGATCCCGGGCTTCTCCAGACTTTCGGATGAGTCTTTAAACCGAGGTCCCGTCTCCGTATGACCTTAGCTGTTTGTGGGACGTAAAACTCAAAACACACACACACAATACTTTCATTGGGCGGCAGGGCTTGAGAAGTCATTTCATCTCAATGTCGGGTACAAGTCCAATAAAATTGGAAACAACGTCTCCAAAATGACCTTTACGTTGTTTACGGGAATCAAAGAAACAAAAATTGCAGTTCACAATCTTTTGAATCACAACAGTACTTAGCAGATACCATGTCCGAATATCCGAATTCTCCGATTTTAAAGGTTATTTTACTATTCCATTATCGGTCGGCCCCCGTCCATCGTGGCTTGAAGAAATATATGGGCTGCATGATGCTTCTACGCAGATCTGAATCCGACCCGCACACTAGTACTGGTAAACCGCTTAGAGGACCTAAGCCTGCACAGGCAAAGCGGTGCACACGAGTCGGACCGCCCATGAGTAGTATAGGGGGGCTCTTTAGCGCCAATGACGTCACAAGACGGGCGACAAGATGGCCGCCATTTTGACCCTGGATGACCGCGCGAATGACCCTCCACGGGGTTTGAGACCGAAATGGCCGCCAATCCTGACCCTCGAGGAGGTCGCCGGATGACCTTTGAGGGATTTGAGACCAAGATGGCCGCCGTGTTGGATGACCGGAGAGGGGTCGCCGGATGAGGGGGCGAAGCGTTGGCGAGCGAGATGGCCGCCATAAGTTGGATGACGCGTTTAGCGAAAACGCCCTAGACCACGAGAAGGTAGCGTCACGTCCAAGGGTACGGGGGTCTTCTATATACAGGCTCATCTATAGGGTGGAAGGGGGTTCGGATCCTATTCTACCGAATGGTGGCTATCTCCGGTAACGGATTGGCAAACCGTAGAATTTCTGAAGGAAGTCGGATGACCTTGCGGGGGTCGCCGGATGACTGTTTAGACAGAGACACCATATCCATATGATCCGTATCCGACATGCTTTCCAGCCCTTCGACAAACACTCTTGATCTCCAGAATCTCCTTCTGGTCCTCTCTCGTAAGCGAGTAGGCTTCCTGTTTTCGAAGCCATTTTACTTCGATCCGAGCCATATGGAACCGGATAGGAGCGGTGAAGCTCGACCCCCTTCTTCTTTTGACTAAATAAAATGCCAAAATATTTAGCAGACGACACAAAAGTAATAACATCGCATTATTTTGCCTACTCTCTTTGCTGCCTCGTCACTAAATAATTGAAAAATGGCTAAACTCTTCGTTTGATATGTCGGCTGACCCTAGATGACCTTTCAGACCGGTGTAGGTCTTCACCTCATTTACCACTAACTATCGGAAAATGGAACACTCCGTACTTATTAGGCGGAGAAGGTCCATTGTCGTATAAGGGTTAGACCATTTATAGTGAGAAAAACATTCGCCCATTCCGTACTCATTACGAGCACTCACCATTTCAAGCCTAACATCCTATAAATGGAACGAGGCAAACGGCGTAGATCCTGGCGGCACGGCCATAGGCAAACGGTACGGGCAACGACCCATCATACGGGAATGTCTTGAATTATGACTTTTTTCATGAAAATGAGCAAGAGGTCTAAAATCGTATCGTAGCTGGTACATTTCTATCAAAGTTTTATCAAAATATATGCAAAGGCGTGGCAGTAAATGCCAGTTTTCGACTACATTCGACACTTCACCTGTCGATTCCAGTCGTCTAAGATGGAAGAACTCATTCGGCTTAAATGGTCTTTGGTCAGTTTTTATCGTGTTACAGCGCTGTGTCATTAAATTCGGCACCATTTCAGGCCTATTTATACGCTGTTTTTTTCTAACTTCGACTATTTTATTTTATATACATCGCCATTGTTTAAATACTCCAGCAAGACGGAAAATCCTCTCCGTCATAGATGAAAATTAATGAGAAAAGCATTCGCCCCATTTCGCCCTTTGAATTGTCTTCATTCGTCCAAGAAACTCATTCGACTGAAATGGGTTTATGTCAATTTTATCGCGTTACGGGTCGTTAAAATTAGTTCGCATTATTTGTTTTTCGACACTTACCCAGGTATTGACTTTTATTAATTCCGGTGGTCACATTTTTAAACTTCAGCCGCCTGAGCTCATCGGGGCTTGAAGAAATAGACGAGGCTGCGCATACCTGAAACGACCGCATACTGGTAAGGTTCTAGGGCTGCCAAGGCAAAGCGGTGCGAGGAGGTCCCTATAAACCCTATCGGTTTCATCGGGCGACAGGGCTCGAGATGTCATTTCGTCTCCATATCTTTTCCATTCTTATACCGCGATCGGTCACATTTAACCATTACTCGCAGGTGTACATTATATACACTCCAGGTTGCAGGATTGAAGGCTGGTGCCTTAAAAAAGCACCATGTCTGGAGAACACGAGGTTACAGTCAGAGCATTGATTCATTTTTGTTATTCAATAGTTTGCAGTGGGGTCAGTCTTACGAACTTTTTTGACCAACACCTACACCACCACAGACACCATCACCACCACCACCACCACCACCACCACCACAGCCACCACTACCACCACAGCCACCATCACCGCCACAACACCCCCACCACCACCGCCACCACCACCACCACCACAGCCACCGTCAGTGCCCAGTGCATCTCCTTTCAATTCGTTTAATAATGATACTGGTCCCCCTTCGTCCTGACTCGCTCACAATATAACGCTGTATAAACCACCACCACCACCACCACCACCACCACCACCACCACCACAGCCACCACCACCACCACAGTCACCACCACCACCACCACAACACCCCCACCACCACCGCTACCACCACCACCACCACAGCCACCGTCAGTGCCTAGTGCATCTCCTTTCAACTCGTTTAATAATGATACCGGTCCCCCTTCGTCCTGACTCGCTCACAATATAACGCTGTATAAATCTTCGCGATGTTGTCTTTCACATACTTCTATCCATCGTTCTGTAGCCTCTCTGGCTTCTCTTTGCAACTGATGACATCTTAACCACCAACACAACTCGTCTAATATCACCAGTGTCATACACACAAATCCATACATTGTTCGCATATAGGTTCTCTCCGTTTTTTAAGTGTTTTTTGGATCAAATGTTCTCACAAAATTATTGGATCCTGCCCCAGAAGCTGACCATGCGTGTCATTTTCTCTTCCTCAAGCGCTTTATAAAGTCAGAAACCTTCCCAGAGAGCGCCGTTATTTTAGAAACAAACGTCGGTTACTATAAATAGACTACGAATAGTACCGAAGATCTACGCTATCGTGTATCAGGCGCGCAACGAAAAAATCAAAGTATCAACGGTACCCCAAATCTTGCAAAAAAATCAAAGTACTAAAAGCACCTTAAATTCTTATATTGAGAAACAAAAAAATAATCAAAGTACTAACAGTACCTTAACTCCCATTTAAGGCAGATTACATACGTCCATACATACATATATCCATACATCCAAACGCGCGTTGAGGCGGATCATTTTATAAAATAAGGGTTTCGGGCTCTCGCCTCAGTGAGGCGGTTCGTAACGCACAAGTTCTTGGCGTTTGTTAGAGGTGATTCCTCCAAAAACATGCTGTGGGTGCGCGTTAAAACAGGTTCAATGAGTCTATTTATAGTAACTGACGTTTGTTTATAAAATAACGACCTCATGAAGGTCAAACCATGAGTGAGGCTAAATAGAGTAACTGACGTTTATTTCTAAAAATAGCCAACAAGTACACGCATATATCTATAAACGCACGCATACACCTAAAACGCAAATTGCTTCAAACTCTAATTGAATGCGAAACGTTTAAAACGACATACTCGACCTTCGCTCTCCTATCAGACAATGAACTCTAATAAGTAAAATCTATGTTAACAATGACTACGACACATACCGATTGGTTGTTATTAATAACCGACTTATGCTGTGAACAAATGACAGCCTCGTTTTGAAATCTGCGAAGTGAGCATGAACGTTGCAGTAAAGAACTTCATTCTCAAACGAATCCTCAAAGAGAAAACACGGCGCTCTCTGGGAAGGTTTCTGACTTTATATAGCGCTTGAGGAAGAGAAAATGACACGCAATGGTCAGCTTCAGGGGCAGGATCCAATAATTTTGTGAGAACATTTGATCCAAAAAACACTTAAAAAACGGAGAGAACCTATATGCGAACAATGTATGGATTTGTGTGTATGACACTGGCGATATAAGACGAGTTGTGTTGGTTGTTAAGATGTCATCAGTTGCAAAGAGAAGCCAGAGAGGCTACAGAACGATGGATAGAAGTATGTGAAAGACAACATCGCAAAGATTTATACAGCGTTATATTGTGAGCGAGTCAGGACGAAGGGGGACCGGTATCATTATTAAACGAATTGAAAGGAGACGCACTAGGCACTGACGGTGGCTGTGGTGGTGGTGGTGGTGGTAGCGGTGGTGTAGGGGTGTTTGTGGTGGTGGTGGTGGTGACTGTGGTGGTGGTGGTGGCTGTGGTGGTGATGGTGGTGGTGGTGGTGGTGGTGTTTATACAGCGTTATATTGTGAGCGAGTCAGGACGAAGTGGGACCAGTATCATTATTAAACGAATTGAAAGGAGATGCACTGGGCACTGACGGTGGCTTGTGATGGTTGTGGTGGTGGCGGTGGTGGTGGGGGTGTTATGGTGGCTGTGGTGGTAGTGGTGGTAGTGGTGGCTGTGGTGTGGTGGTGGTGGTGATGGTGTCTGTGGTGGTGTAGGTGTGGTCAAAAAAGTTCGTAAGACTGACCCCACTGCAAATGAATCAATGCTCTGACTGTAACCTCGTGTTCTCCAGACATGGTGCTTTGTTAAGGCACCAGCTGTCAACCCTGTAGCCTGGAGTGGAAAGCATGTCGGATACGGATCATATGGATATGGTGTCTCTGTCTAAACAGTCACCCGGCGACCCCCGCAAGGTCATCCGACTTCCTTCAGAAATTCTACGGTTTGCCAATCCGTTACCGGAGATAGCCACCATTCGGTAGAATAGGATCCGAACCCCCTTCCGTCCTATAGATGAGCCTGTATATAGAAGACCCCCGTACCCTTGGACGTGACGCTAAACGCGTCATCCAACTTATGGCGGCCATCTCGCTCGCCAACGCTTCGCCCCCTCATCCGGCGACCCCTCTCCGGTCATCCAACACGGCGGCAATCTTGGTCTCAAATCCCTCAAAGGTCATCCGGCGACCTCCGCGAGGGTCAGGATTGGCGGCCATTTCGGTCTCAAACCCCGTGGAGGGTCATTCGCGAGGTCATCCAGGGTCAAAATGGCGGCCATCTTGTCGCCCGTCTTGTGACGTCATTGGCGCTAAAGAGCCCCCTATACTACTCCCATGCTTAAAAACTCTATTGGTTTAATTGGGCGACAGGGCTTGAGATGTCATTTCAGCTCAAGGTCGGGTAAAAGTGTCACAAAATTGGAAGCAACGTCTACAAAATGACCTTTACAGTGTTGACGGGGACGTTAAACCTCAAATCAAACAAACAAACAAAACGATTCCATTATACATGTACAGTCATGATATTTGTTGTTTGCTGTATGTTTTAAATGAATGCTTGTTTAATTCTCATACCCTGAGTAAGGGAGCCCTGAATAAATCTTTGACATGACTTGACTTGCAAGAAACAAAAATGAGCAGTTAAGCAAAAACATTACGGGCAGAGTTTTAGATCCTCTAATTGGTTTACCAGTACTCATGTGCGTTGGTTTCAGCTCTGCGTGGAAGCATCATGCAGCCCATCTATTTCTTCAAGCCTCCATGGGGGAGGTGGGGGTGGGGGGGGGGTGCATGGGGTCGCGGGGACGATGAATTTCAATATTCAAACAACCCTTTTACTGGTTGTAAACGATTCATCTTCACTGTCGAGCCCCCGCTCACAGGGGCTTGGATAAATAGATTGGGCTGCATGATGCTTCCACGCGGAGCTGAAACTGACCACACATGAGTATTGGTAAACCGCTCCAAAATGACCTAAATAGTGTTGACGGGGACATTAAACCACAGTTCAACCAACCAACCAATCATTTTCACTGTCGCATCGTGTGTGTTGCGATTAGCGCACATGACGCGACCATCGCTAGTTTATTATTCGATTACTAATTGTTTTGGGTTTAACGACACGTCAACCCCTGTGGATAATTTTGTCTCGTCTCCCAGAGAAGGGGATACAAAATATAGAACAGATCGTAGGTTAAGTAAAGGGCAGGGGGGAAAGAGGAAAATGAATGGAAGTGTAGAAACGGTAGGACTAAGAGCCCTCCCCTCTACATAGCAGGTCTTACCCAATTATCAGCCAATATCAGTTGGACGCCACAGTGACGCACGACATACGTCATCTTTATCTTACGCAATGTTTAAAATTGTCAAATTCAAAGATATTAATAACTGCTATCGGATCAGTCTGAACAATTGTTATTTTTTTTTTTTGCCACACAAAACTGCACATTCGCAAAAATACGGAATCGTGGGATAGCATTTCCTAAGCGACCGGTGGCTTCCTAAACTCATCTATACCAAGTCATCATAACATTCGGGTTCCGATAGACCTTGTTGCCGAACAGATTGTCGTCCAATACTGAATTTTGACATTAAAACGGAATGGCGTCTATAAAATTTAGAAAACGCTTTGCGTCGTTAATGATACTGATAACCCTAATTAAGGAGTTTAGCAGTTAATAATTTATTACGAGTGTTGATGTCGGTTACATTACTAGACACTCTGGCAAATAAAATTAATTTTGATATATAAACGCCATAGGCAAGAATGTGTACTGGCACCAACGCTGTTTAGCATTATGTTTTCTATGGAACAGGATTTAGGTAAAAACTCAATTATGCAACATTGAGATTGCAATATGCAATTTTGATATTCTGTTATGCTATATTCAGTTACAATTGTGCAACACTGCATTATGATATTCATTTTTGTAGTCGGCTTTTGGAATCTGTGTACTTTTCTTTCTGTTTCTCGTCCTATTTTGCAACTTGAAATTCCGCTTCTGCTTCTTCTAGTTCCCATTATTCTCGTTCAGTGGCGCTGTGATCGTTCTTTCGTACAGTTCCCGTAAACGTCCGCCTGTATTCGGCAGATACCCAAAAAAATCTACAAGCGTATTGGTGACACGGAGGAGTGAAAGAAACGAGAGAACTATATTTTTGGCATATGTCATAGGGTGAATTTAGGCCCCAGACCTGTCCTGAAGCCAGTTAATATATTCCCTATAATTTATGTATTTCCCCTATATTTATTCTCAATTTGGCGCAATGCACTTCCATTTATTAGACATGATTGATGTAGTGAAGTATTGTACAGCAGCTGTAGTTATTCTGGGTAGTATAGGTTAGGCAGTTTGATCTTTAGTAGTTAGTTATGTAATACTTCACCGACTTTACACATTTCATGTAACGGTTCTGTGCATTTGCCACTCAGAGCCGTTACCGATAATAAATATTGTTACATGTCGATGGATTTATTTATATGTGAAAAAATCAAATATCCTCTATTAATTATATTTGCAGGTAAATATACATGAAGTCAACCATCATCATCATCAACATCATCATCATTTATTAAGTTTATTCTGTAGCATATTTTGTGATACAGATACTGCATTTCTATGTTTTTGTAACGTTTTCAAGTCTTGTCGATGCGAGGTTGATCTTGAGAAAAGGTGTTTATGTAAATGTCCATTTTATGAAATAATGCATTGTTGTGTGATTGTATCGGGTCTGGGCATTTGCCACTCAGAGCCGTTACCGATAATAAATATTGTTACATGTCGATGGATTTATTTATATGTGAATATAATAATTAATTATATTTGCAGGCGTTGACTCTCTTTGGTTAACCCACGTTAACATCCGCCTGACGTTCTCAAGCTCGTTTATACCTGGTCGAACATGCAGCGATACTCATAACCCGCTTGTAACCAGACGGGCTAGATGACCCGGCGACAATGGTGAGCCAGTGTACCCAAAGAGACAGCCGAATGCCGTATTTCCATGGGACATTTTTTACTCTGACCCTGTGACGTCACATGTAAATGGAGCGTGCTCCAATGAAATTTCTTCCGGAAATGGATCATTATGTTTGTTTACATCCGACACGTGTTGACTGATATATCGAGGGCCCTTACAGCTGTTTGCCTTGTGTTTCAACGACGACGACGAATCGACGAGACCCGGGACAACGCTGGATGTGTTACCGTGATCTGGATTGTGTTATTTGTGTACTGCGCAGTGAATAAACATTGTGTGACACTTGGTTTATTTATGAATGAGTGACGTTGGATTATGAATGGATAAGGTGTAGTAGTGTTACATTGGATTGTGCCATTTTATACAGGTATGTTTTTTCTAACCTCGCATCAATTTTCTAAAGCTTTATTATTGTAAGCATTAGTTTGTTATTCATGCGATGGTCAGTATTGTGTGTTTTGCATATGCCAGTGTACATGTGACACAGTGAAATACTACACGGTCGTTACTACGCTCATAGCAGTCTGCTGTAATAAATCAATTTTTCATCGAGTGTGTCACGTTTATATTGGCATTGTAAGACTGAACACTGACATGCTGGCTTTGTACTTGTAGTAGTTGTCATCTTTTTCATTTATCATAATTATTTCATTGTGTTGCTGAAGTAAGATTTCTTACTTCAGTTTGTAAACAAAACCTAAATAGTACTGTATAAGTCTTGAACTTACACATCCCTTGCGCTGCGATTGCTTTGTAGCTATGTAGTTGTGTGGTGTACTAGAGTAGTGTCATAGTTATGTTATCTTAGGAACTTCTACCCAAGTCCAGGCCCCAGCCCCTTGCGCCTCCTATATCCTATATTGCCGTCTCGATCCCCGTAAAACCCTATCTTCCGTGTCTCTAAAGTCCTACTCGTTACACCCACAACACAAATCAAAACAGGGCCCTGAATCCATTAGAAAAATGTCGCTAAAATGTGTCCTTACAATTTTGACATAAAATCTTATTTTCGCCGTTTTCTTCCCAAACAAATACTGTATTCCCCCCTAAAATCAATTGCCTGAATTAATGCCCTAAGTTATCTTCCGAATTTCTGTCGTTTTATACCGTTTTTCGACTTAGTTTCCGGTCGCGAATTTTCTCGAAAAATGTACCATATATGGGATTGCGCCGCGTGCACTCAGGTGTAAAACATAAGTAGATTAAATAAACAATAGATGGTATCATTCGACGCCGTGGCCTAATGGATAGAGCGTTCGTCTCCAAACCAGGAGTTTTTGTCACGTAGGTTCGAATCCAACTGGGGAACATTTTTTTTTTCTTTCCCGATTTTTTTTCCTTTTTATAAAATAATCTCATTTTTTTTTCTTTTCTGGGTTATTAGAAATAGATGGAGTAATAAAAGAACGCTTATTACTCAAATGTCCTAAACCAGAACGAAAATATACGTTTCTTGTTCAGTTTATGAAAGTGCACAGTGGTCATTGTAACAGCTATCGATACATTGACTTTAATCGGTCTACCTGACAATGCTACACCCTAGACATATTAAAATGTGTAGTAGCTGTTATCCGTGTTAGGCCTCAATACATATACGTTCTGGCTGAACGCTGTGATGGGATTGTAACAGTTGTGTCCCTTTGACCATATACTTACCAAAGTGATAAAGCCCAACATTTTTTTACGCTTTTCAACACCCATATTTAAATGCGGTGAACAGCCCATCAAAAGTAGAATAAACACTGTGTTATGTGGTACTTTGTGAATTATTTTAGTGAGCCATAAGCTAAAAGGGACAGAGTATTTTTTCCTCCGGAAAATCTCACTTTACACACAAGTTATATTGTGAATAAAAGAAGGTACAGTGGCTGAGTGATTCTCTGCCATCCCTTTCACACTGTTACACGTGATACGGCGTAAATATTTCTAGAGAGCCGTGATTTGTTTGAAAAATAGTGTTATTTTTTTTTCTTGAAGTTTGAAGTGCGAGGATATTCTGCATACTTACTGGAGTTAAAGTATATGACGAAGTGATTTCTTGTCAGACAATTTCACACCGGACCAGGTGATACGGCGTGAATCGTTTATGTGAGCCATAATTAATTGGAAAACAGTGTATTTTTGTTCTAAAGTTTAAAGTGCTTATTTTTTTTTTCACATTCACTGGAATTAAAGTGCATTTTTTTAGTGATTCCATGTCAGCCATATCTCACTGGATTATGTGATACGGAGTGAATTGTTTTAGTGAGCTGAAAGTTGTTTGAAAACATAGTGTATTTTTTCTTGAAGTTTTCAGTGTGAGCATATGCTATATATTGATGGGAATTTATGTGCTTTGACTTAGTGATTTCCTGTCAACAATTTCAATTTCACACTGGAATAGGTAATACTGTGTATTGTGTTTCCGTGAGCCTTTAGACACAGTGCAGTTTTTGTGCAAATATTTAAGTGGGAACACAAGCTGTGAATAATGAACGGAATCAAAGCACAGTGAATAATTGATTTCTTGGCAAATATTCACACTGAAATACGTGGTACGTCGTGAATCGTTTAAGTGAGCCGAACATTGTTTGAAAAAATAGTGTTCAAGTTCACATTGTGGGCATATGCTGCATATTGACAGAAATTGAAGTGAATTGACTTAGTGATTTCTCTGCCAATCGTTTCACACCGGTAGAAGTGGTACGGCGTGATATGTTTTAGTGAGCCATTAGCTTTGAAATAGTGTATCTTTTGTGAAAAAAAAACATTCAAGTGAGATTACAAGCTGTGCATAGTGAACGGAATAAGAAAACAGTGCTTAATTGAAATCCTACCAATCATTTCACACTGTTATAAGTGGTACGCGTGAAATGCTTTGAGCGAGCTTTGGTGGATGAATTAAGTGCTAATATCACAGAGCTGTGTATTGAATTTGTTTTGTGGATTTCGTATCACATAAGTTAAGCAGTGTACATTTCTACTGTACAGCACTGTTGGCTATGTGGTACAGTGTGAATTAAATTTTCGAGTTAATGAAAACAATATTCTGTAAACAGATATAGGACACGTAGGGACAATTTTACTGTATATCACTGTTGGCTAAGTGATACAGCGTTAATTTAATTCTCGAGTTTGAAAGAAAAATAGTTTTGAACATAGATATAGGATATGGAAAGGCAATAAGTGAAAAACATGGATGATAGGACAGATAGAAGTTGGCGACAGCAAAGTAGAGCACAGAAAATGTTAGAAGAAGAGAACACGCGTTTGATACAGGAACTTAGAATGTACCGACGCAAAGAACAGGAGGAAGCAGAAAGGAGAAGAGAAATAGAACAGAATTTGAGACAGGCTAATGAGAGTTTACGACAGACACCTCAGTCATCATATAATCCATATGATAGACAGGAGAGAAGGGTAGAAGCAAGTGGAATGGATATTGAATTTAGATTCTCTGACGCTAGAGCACAAAGTGCTCCTGTCACAAGGAACCCGTCAGAACCCAGCCTGTCTGATACAGATCCAGAATATGAAGACGCAGAAAAGGATCAAAGAGGTGAAAAGAGAGATGATTTCGGAAAACAGAGCTTACAAGATACCATGAATTCTTTAACAGATGCCACTCAGAGAAAGCAAGAAATAAGAGATAACATAGAGAAGGAAGACACTGAAAGAAAGGAAAAGAGTGGAAGCTTGAAAGGAGAATATATACATGCTGAGGGTAAAAAGGGAGTCGCTGATGATGCCCAGGGTGTGTTTGAAGGAAATGTTTCAGTAGAATTGAATGGAAAAGATGGAGACAGAGGAAGTTTTTGGATGGAAGATGATGCAAGGGATCAGGAAAATGCATTAGCAGACAGATTGCATAGACTCCAGATGCAGGAAGATATACTGAATAAAGAGAACGTAGAAAAGGAGAAGGAAGAAGCAATGGCAACAGAGAGATTAAATCGAATGAGGGAGCAGTATGAGGTTCTTGAAGCAGCAAGAGAAAAGGCGAGACATTATGAGGAAATGAAATTAGAGGAGGAAAGGAGAGAAAAGAGAGTACAGTTAATGATAATGGAACAGAAAGAAAAGGAAGATAGAATACGCAAACTTCAGCAAGAAGAAGCAGTGTTAAGACAGAGGGAGAAAACGAGAAAAGAAGAACAAGAAAGGATAGAGAGAATGCAACAGGTAAAGGAAAAGAAAGAGAGATTACTTCAAGAAAAGATTAAGCAACGGAGAGAGCGGGATGAAAGACTACAAATGCTTCGGAGAGAAGAAGAGAAACTAAAGCACCAATTGGAAATGGAGGAAAGGGAAAAGCAGAAGCAAGATGAGAGAATTGCACAGCTGCTTCTAGGAGAGGAAACACGAAAAAGACAGATTGAACAAGAAAGAGAGGTAGAACCCCCTGCTGCCCGTCCTAAAGAAAAGAGAGAAAGAGCTCGGCCTGAATTAGAAGTAAGACAGGAGCATAGAAATGATAGACCTGACACTGGAGAGATTGAGATGCCACATGAGAATCGATTCTATGAAACGTCTTCGTATATGTCAGAAGAGCCACATATAAGTCAGACAGAAATAGATTGGCTGAAGAACAGATTATTTTCACTAGAGCAATTTGTGCAAGAGAAAGAGGGCCCTGAAAACCAATTTGATAGTGTACCACCACCACCACAGACAGATGAACTAGAAAGGAGAGAAATATACCTAAAGAATTATGAGGTGACTTAAATAAACAGAAAGAAGAATTAAGATTGTTAAAGCTGAATTTGGATAAGCCACCAGAAGTGGAAAAACAGTTAGGGACAGAATTAAAAAAAGAAGAGCCACCTACAAACTTTACACCCTACTATAAGCCAATTATAAGCAAATTTTCTGGAATGGATCCCATACCTAAATATGAAATGTCATTTGAAGAATGGAAAGTTGATGTGGAATTCATAATCAATTCAAAAATGTACCCGGACTATGCAATCAACCAGTGCTTACGTAATTCCCTTGTAGGGAAAGCTCGTTCAGTGACAGCTAATCTATGTCCAATAGCAACAAGTCGTCAAATTATTGACAAACTTGAAAGTGTGTTTGGCAATGTTGCCACTGGGGCAAGTGTAATGCAGGAATTTTATACTGCAGAACAGCAAGCAGGTGAAAGTGTAACCCTGTGGGGAATTCGGATAGAACAGATAGTGCAGAGAGCTGTGGAGAAGGGATACATTTCTAGTGAACAGAAGAATACAATGTTGAAGGATAGATTCTGGTGGTGCCTGTATGACAAAGATCTGAGGAATGCAACGAAGATCTATGCATTAAAGTGTGAAACCTTTGATGAGTTAAGGAGACAGGTAAAAGCAGAGGAATATGCGATGGCAGTACATAGTAGAAAGCAAGTGAAAGAAGAAGACAGAACAAAGTTACCATCAGCAACTGAGAGAAAATCACTTGATCCTAATGTAGCTGCACAGCATCAGCCAGTATTACACGATACTAGCTCAAAGATGTTGAAAGAGATTCGGAGCAAGTTTGAAGAGTTGAATGGTAAAGTGGAGAAGATGTCAAAGAATAGATTTCAAAGGAGGCATTGGTATCCTAATCAAGGACAGAGAGGAAGAGGCCGAGGACAAGGACAAAGTCAAGGTCAAGGTCAAGGGCAAGGCCAGAGTTCAGGTCAAGAACAACAACAGGGTCAAGGAGAAGGTTCATCTGAAACGACAGATAAGAAACCACCTTTAAACCGGTAGATGTCTCTGTCGAAGGGCGGATTGGAGACATCACAAACACAGAATGCCCTACAAACAGTAATATATTAGAACAGATGGTAGGAAAGGAAAATACAGCTGTTGTCTTTATAAATGGAAAGGAAACAAAAACCTTAGTTGACACAGGTTCATCTGTGAGTACAGTTTCGGAAGCATTTGTGAATAGCATGGAACCAAAGCCAGAAATTCGAAGCATTGAAGATTTTGAACTAGAAATCAAAGGAGCTGGTGGACAAACCCTGCCATACCATGGCTATGTGACGGCCTTTGTCAGTGTACCGTTTCACACTGATAAAGTAATTACAGTGCCCTTGCTTGTTGTTCCGAAGACGGAATACAATGGCAAAGTTCCAGTAATTGCTGGTACAAATATTATCAGTCGGTTGCTTCCTGCTGCTGAAGAAGAATGCGATGTTCCAGATAGTTGGAAACTAGCTTTCTTCTCACTTAGTCACAGTCAGGTTGGCACTGTTAAAGCAACTAGTAAGGTTGTATTACAGCCTATGGAGGCAAGAACAATCACAGGGTTTGTCAGGAAAGATCGAGATGTTGACTGTGCTCTGACAGAAGCTTCTCAGGAAGGAAGTTCTTCGAAACTTCAGATTTGTCCAAGGGTTGTAACCTTGACTAAACCTGGAACTACTGCCAGAGTACCAGTCAAGGTCTTTAATTTGTCAGCTAAAGCAGTAACAATTCAACCCAAAGCAATACTTTGTGAGCTTCAGGATGTTACTGTTTTACGATCAGCTGACTTTGCAAAGTCTTCTGAATGTGGACCTTCGATGAACATTCAACAACAGAAAGTCCATGTTTCTGACACAAAACCTTCTTTAAGTATTGACTTGTCAGAATCAGCTATAAGTGATCAGCAGCGTGACATAGTTCAAAGCTTCCTTTCTAAATGGCAGCATGTATTTTCACAAAGTCCGACTGACCTTGGACATACTGATCTTGTCAAGCACTCTATTGAGTTAGAGGATGACAGACCATTCAAGGAGCCATACCGTAGTATCCCGCCTGCACTTATACAAGAGGTCCGTGAACATCTTAGAGAGATGATGGATATTGGAGCCATCCGAGAGTCTTCTAGTCCTTATAGCTCCAATGTGGTGATCGTCTGAAAGAAAGATGGCACGATACGATTCTGTATTGACTATAGAAAGTTAAATATGCGCACTATAAAGGACGCTCATGCCATCCCACGGATTGACGACACCCTCCATTTACTTGCCGGTGCCAATTTTTTTTCCAAATTGGACTTAAAATGCGGCTACTGGCAAGTAGAGCTCAATGAGGACGACAAGGCCAAGACAGCATTCCAGGTTGGACCACTCGGTTTCTACGAGTGCAACAGGATGCCATTCGGGTTGTGCAATGCTCCCGCTACGTTCCAACGCTTGATGGAAAGGTGTATGGGTGACATGAATTTACGTGATTGTCTCATATACCTGGATGATATTATCATCTTCTCATCAACGTTCGATGAACACCTAGGCCACTTGGAGGCTGTGTTCAAGCGGTTACAGGAGTACAACCTGAAATTAAAGGCATCCAAGTGCGAATTCCTCAAGAATCGAGTTGTCTACCTTGGACATGTTGTTTCTGAGCAAGGAATCCACACGGATCCTTCAAAGATCGAGGCAGTGAAATCCTGGCCGATACCCAAGTGCACGAAAGACGTGCGCAAATTTCTTGGGTTTACGGGATACTACAGGCGCTTCATCAGGAATTATGCCGCCATTGCTAGACCACTCAATGATCTTCTTGTTGGTCATGCCACCTGCCGCAAGAATAAGAAGAAAAGGACAACAAAACAGTCACCCTTCAGATGGGACGAAGAACAGCAGACTAGCTTTGATGCCATCATCAGCAAGCTCATCAGTCCTCCTGTACTGGCGTATGCTGACTATTCTAAGCCCTTCAGACTCCATACCGATGCATCTTCCAGTGGTCTTGGAGCTGTCCTTTATCAGACTCAAGATGATAAAGAGAGGGTAGTGGCATACGCAAGTAGAAGTTTGAAGCCGTCCGAAAAGCACTACCCAGCACATAAACTGGAATTCCTGGCACTCAAGTGGGCAGTTTGTGAAAAGTTTCACGACTACCTCTATGGTAGCATGTTTGAGGTGTTGACCGACAACAACCCTCTTACTTACGTATTCACAACTGCCAAACTTGATGCCACAGGCCAGAGGTGGGTAGCGGCTCTTGTGGACTATAACTTCACCATTAAGTACAGGAGCGGCCGAAAGAATGCTGATGCAGATGGACTATCCCGGTCAATGGAAGAAACAGCTGATTCCCAGGAAAGAGTTATCTTCCCTGAAGTCCTCAAAGCAGTTTTCCAATGTGCTGCGTTACAAGTTCAGGAATGTCCTCTGGTGGAGAGTGTTTCGTTTGATCCACCAGACGATACAGAAGACATCTCAGAAGAGCTGCTACAGTCGAACGCTCTCTCATCAAAGGATTGGAGAAAGGCACAGCGTGATGATCCAACTCTGAAGTTAATCGTCGAGCATTTACGGACAGGTTCAAGGATTTCTGTTAAGCAGATCCAGAACAATCCGTGTATCGATCGACGATACTTCAGGGATTGGGAGAAGCTGTACCTGTCTCAGGATAACTTGTATCGGAAGGCAGAGCTCAACGGACAAGAGTTCCAGCAGCTGGTAATTCCATTGTCCTACCGTGACGTTGTCTTTGAGGCTCTACATGACTCGATGGGTCACCAAGGTAGAGACAGGACAACGTCATTGGTCAAACAGCGCTTCTATTGGCCTGGGATAGACGAGTTTATCAGAAGGAAGGTTGACAACTGTGACCGCTGTACCAAAAGAAAGTCCAACCCGGGGAAGAGTGCTGAGCTAGTCAACATCAGTTCAACTGAACCTATGGAGGTCCTGTGCTTGGATTACCTTTCCCTTGAACGGTCGAAAGGTGGGTTCGAGAACATTTTGGTCATTACGGACCATTTTTCTCGATATGCCCAAGCTATCCCCACCCGCAACCAGACTGCCAGGACAACAGCCCAAGCATTGGTGAACAACTTCTTTTGCCATTACGGGTTTCCGAAGAGAATTCACTCTGATCAAGGACAGAATTTTGAGTCCAATCTGATCAAGGAGCTCTGCAAGATCTCGGATATAGACAAGTCCCGTACGACGCCTTATCACCCAATGGGCAACGGACAGTGCGAAAGGTTCAACCAGACGCTTCTGCAGATGCTGGGAACGCTTCAAGACGACCAGAAGAGTGACTGGAAAGCGCACGTACCAACATTGGTTCACGCATACAATGCCACTTTCCATCCCTCGACTGGATACTCACCGTACTTCCTGCTGTTCGGGAGGCATCCAAGGCTTGCCATCGATGCATTCTTAGGACTGTCTCCTGATGCTCTTTCAGCCACCAACCAGACAGAGTATGTACGGAAGTTACGTCAGCGTCTCCACTTTGCTTATCAGAAGGCACAAGCTGCTGCTAAGAAAAGCGCTGCAGAACACAAGGTGCGTTACGACCTGAAGGTTCGCCATTCCGTGTTGGAACCGGGTGACCGTGTCTTGGTCCGAAACCTTAGCCTCAGGGGAAAGCGGAAGCTCGCTGATAGATGGGAAAATCAGCCATACATTGTCATAAGTCAGCCAAATCCTGATATTCCCGTCTATGAAGTGCAGCTCGAGAATTCCAGATCTCGGAAAACCAGGTACCTCCATAGGAACTTGTTGTTGCCCTTCATGTGTATTCCTTTGCGGAAACATCGTCAGTTGGGTGACACAGGTAATGCAGAAGCATCGACAGAAGAAGACACAGTGCAAGATGAGGCGGACACAATTTCAGATGATGGTACTGATATAGAAGGATCAGTCATGGGTAGCAGATCTTATGAGCCACCCCAGCCACAAAATCGACAGTTGGACAGATACGTACCACCTATGAGACGTTCTTCAGCAACAGCAGGCGTGGTCCCTCAGAATCCTGTATCACCAAGGGTAGGTTCCAATGGCGCTGTGAGCCAGGGAGCACCTAACCTTACAAACAGGACAGGTAGGTACGTACACCCGAACCGACGACCACCCGGGACTCCAGGCTTATCTCCTCCCACTCTTGGTCTATTAGCTGATACTGAATCAAGCGCAAGACCAGTGCGAGCGCGGAGGCGACCAGCATGGATGAATTCGTATGACTGGGTGATGGCACAGCAGCACACTGTATCTGCAATGCCTTCTCAGACACCAAGTTTTCATTCTGATCCTTCAGGATTCTTCCAGGTGCCATATTATTCTCAGTACCCTGTCATGCCATTTCCATTACCAAATTGCCAACAGTATTGGCCCTATGGCATGTTCTAGGTGTGAGATGTCCAATGTGTCCCAGCTGAGTTTACAGTGATATCAAGGTTCAGTGCATTCAGTGCATTTTTTTTACAATATATGGCACACATCTATTTTAACGAATGTATGAAGAGGTATGTAAGAGGATGTCTGTATCTAATCACTGTTCTAATATTTTATTGTTTGTGGGCAGCTGACTCTTTGAGTCATGGACTACAATTCTTACGTATGACTTAATACGTTTATATCTTATGAAATCAGATTATTGTACAGTAATCTGTATAAGCGTTGAATTTGGTTCAGACCGATTTCAATGCAGACGACTTAATTGAAGTTGTTGAGTTTGTTTGACTGTTTTAAAAGAATGGTGAATATTAAGTGATTTAGTTTCACTATCTGTGCCCTGATTTGTTGTATATAACAGTTCTGATCAGGTCATATCATTTAATTTTTTATTTTCCGAATCACGAGTTCGTCATCGGTTTTGACTTTATGTAAGCTGAGAATGCGATTCAGCTTATTATATTGCATTGTCTGTCAGTCACTGTTGTCATAGCAAATTTTACGACATATAGCTGACAGTTGTGACTGAATTATTATGTCAAGACCACAAATATGATGTTTTGAAATATCTTAAAATGATTTGGGAAGCTGTCTGTTTGACTGTCTGTCTGTTTATTTGTCTGTCTGTCTGTCTGTCTGTCTGTGCTATACACTGTCTGTCTGTCTGACTATCTGTCTGTATGTCTGTCTCTTTGCCTTTCTGTATATCAACTGTCTATCCGTATGTCTGCCTGTCTGTTTGTCCATTCATTCGTCTGTCTGTCTCATTTCTATTTTCATGATGATCAATTTGTGTGAAAGTTAATCGTCTGTGTAAGTTTTGTAAAACCGTCTGTTTATATATCGTCTATTCATATACCGTTTCATTTGTAAATGTCAGGAGCCATTTTCATAAAGTGGGGGTGAATGTCATAGGGTGAATTTAGGCCCCAGACCTGTCCTGAAGCCAGTTAATATATTCCCTATAATTTATGTATTTCCCCTATATTTATTCTCAATTTGGCGCAATGCACTTCCATTTATTAGACATGATTGATGTAGTGAAGTATTGTACAGCAGCTGTAGTTATTCTGGGTAGTATAGGTTAGGCAGTTTGATCTTTAGTAGTTAGTTATGTAATACTTCACCGACTTTACACATTTCATGTAACGGTTCTGTGCATTTGCCACTCAGAGCCGTTAACGATAATAAATATTGTTACATGTCGATGGATTTATTTATATGTGAAAAAATCAAATATCCTCTATTAATTATATTTGCAGGTAAATATACATGAAGTCAACCATCATCATCATCAACATCATCATCATTTATTAAGTTTATTCTGTAGCATATTTTGTGATACAGATACTGCATTTCTATGTTTTTGTAACGTTTTCAAGTCTTGTCGATGCGAGGTTGATCTTGAGAAAAGGTGTTTATGTAAATGTCCATTTTATGAAATAATGCATTGTTGTGTGATTGTATCGGGTCTGGGCATTTGCCACTCAGAGCCGTTACCGATAATAAATATTGTTACATGTCGATGGATTTATTTATATGTGAATATAATAATTAATTATATTTGCAGGCGTTGACTCTCTTTGGTTAACCCACGTTAACATCCGCCTGACGTTCTCAAGCTCGTTTATACCTGGTCGAACATGCAGCGATACTCATAACCCGCTTGTAACCAGACGGGCTAGATGACCCGGCGACACATAAAACGGACGATTTGGGGACACTACACCCTTTCTGATAAAATCATTTACACATGATTTTTATTTTATATGTCAGACTAGGAATCAGCTTTGCTGTGTTTGTTTTGTGCTCAAGTTTTATCTAAATATATCGCAAATGTGTTCAGGTCATTGCACCTCTAAAATATAAATTTGTTGCAAATACTTATAATAATTTTGTATGGCACAGAAAGGCTCCTGTCCTATGTCGTGTAGACCTGTGTGAGACTGCTCCTTTATGATCACCTGAAAGCAAACATAGTTACAACTCTCTTTCGTGAAAATGCTTTCAGATGAAGTACGACTTACGTTCCCTCTAACATTTATTTCTGATTTAGGGCATATCCAACGGAATTTCTAAAACTAGGCATTTTGGTTCTGTTGTTTGATTTGATGTTTAACGTCACCGTCAACACAATATAGGTCATTTTGGAGACGTAGCTTCCACTTTTGTGGGACTTTTACCCGACACTGAGATGAAATGACATCTCAAAGCCCTGTCGCCCAATAGGGTGTGTAAGCACCGCTTTGGCTCGGCAGACTTAGATCCTCAAAGCGGTTTACCAGTACTGGTGTGCGGGTCGGTTTCAGTTCATGCAGCCCATCTATTTCTTCAAGCCCCGATGGCCGGGGGTCTGATTCTCTGTTTATTTTGTCACATGTTTATGTAGATGTTCGTAACTGTTTGTGTTAAATGCATTCATTAATTTATAAGAAAATAGAAAACTATCTGACTTTTTATACTAGATTTTTGGCTTCAAGTGACAAAACGCAAAGGTTTCCACTTTTTTGACAAAACACAACGCGAAGCAAATTCTTTCATACCGGAGTGCAGGTGGAAAACCCGCATGATACAATGTAACATATCAAGCGCTGGAAGCCTCTGTGGCGTTGTGGTAATCGTTATGCTACTCGCCTCATTAACCAGGGATCGCAGGATCGACCCCGGGCTTCTTCAGAATTTCGGATGAGTCTTTAAACCCAGGTCCCATCTCCGTATGACCTTAGCTGTTGGTGAGACGTAAAACTAAAAACGCACTCACATACCAAGCGCATCCCACCATAAAAACACATCTTTATAATTCTGACCCCTTTTATACTACACCCCCCCCCCACACACACACACCACACACACACACACACACTTGATCCCCACTTTTATAGAGTAAAACTTGGATTTACAGGAGTAAACATTATTTTTCCCATTTCTACTCCAAAATAAAGATTGTGGGTACTCGTTAGAACCGCATCGAAGAGGCGCTTCTAACGTGTACCCAAAATGTATATTTTAAGCAACAGTCAGAAAAATATTATCACGACTTTTCATCTTACAATTTTTGTTGTTATATTTTTCGGCGGTAAAATGTACAAATCTAATGCATCAAAAACATTTTTTTCTAGATTCTGTACACTTTAATAATAAGTAAATAAATAAATAAATAATGTCGTTAAGTTCCGCCAGGTAAACCTGGGTACGCTGTACGCGGTCTAACTGTAATAAAACAAGAGAAAAAAAAAAAACTTTGGTGTAGACCTAATACATGGAAATACATGTAAGTACAAAATGGTTTGGATTCAGCCACTCCATTTGCCAAATCGTTACATGTAGAACTTGAAGAAAAATGTAGTAGGCTGGTTAAGACAGTGGCGACCCTAGCTCAGCAAGGTTTTGCTGGCTGAAGACAGACGGACGGACGAACTGACAAACGACCAGCTAATATTTTCGCGTTGTGAACCCAGTCTAACTTATGAAAACAGACGGACATATGACAGACGGACATTGTGACCACAGATGCGTTTTTCTATGGTTGTGGGTCGGGGCTGAGAGTGAATAAGAAATGTTCATATTAGTGACGATGTAGTATTTAGATCAGAGTCACAATGGGAATTGAGGAACTGGTTGTTGTTTTCCAGTTTCCCCGTATGGTCAGCTGGTAAGGTCCCAGGGAACGAATCCATGCCGGCGAACAGGGAGACCATCGCTCATCTACTCCGTGTGTGGACATATACATACTTCTATAATATCCAAACATTTGAGTTTTGAGTGAGGTTGCAATTAGTAACTAATATCTTTATAAGTAACACCTCAGAAGGATCAAATTTATGAAATTGTATAAATTAGTCAATTTTAACAATAATTGCTCATTTCAAATCCACGGATTCGGCACGAACTAATCCCTCATGGTAATTTATTTTAGTAAATATTCAACGATAGGGTATTTTCCCCTTCGTCAAACAAGTATTAACTTTTAAATAAAAATCCTGTTTCTCATAAATATATAAATAAGGAACCGCGCTGTAAAATTTATTTTAAAGATGCAAACGTACACATTATTGTGAATATCAGAATTATTATATAGCTGGATAAAATTTATCGCTGCTGGCTTGAATTTGACCCCTGGAAAAGCGAATGCGATCTTCTCAAACGGACGCTTGTCATCGGAAAAAATACGGCATATCCACGGACATTACCGAACGTTACCGTCACCTCAATGACTGGTACCCCGTCTAACCACAGCAGAATCGAAACTGAATATTGCAAAATAGGACGTCCAAATGCCATATTTAAATACAAAGGTCTCAAATTAGAATGTGCATGTTGCATATTCGAATAAACTAGTAAGATATGGAAAGGTTCATAATGCAAAGTGCGGTTTCAACAATTCATATTGTAATTGCACATTGCATAATCGAGTTTTTACCTTAATACTGTTCCATAGTTTTCTACCGTGCTCACAGATGTTTTCCACGATCGTTACAATAGTTTACCTATAATTATAGGTTATTGACTTTATATTGTGAAATATTCGGCACGGGTTCATATGGCGAAGGACGCACGAGCTTGCGAGTGCGTCTTCGCCATATGAACGAGTGCCGAATATTTCACAATATAAAGTCAATAACCTTTTTATTATATACCCTAACTTGGACTCTGTGCCAGAATTCAGGATTGCCTGGCATGGAAAATTGAACGTAAAATAAGGTTAGACATCTTTAAGTGCTTTGAAATGGAAAATAATGCACATTGTTAAGTGTCTTCCTACACTATGAAAAACCACGCCCAATGGCGCCAAAGTGAAGACGACGTTAAAGTCGGTTGACGTGACGTCATTAAAAACATTAATGTTTCCCAACGCAGGATGCCATGTTTACCGAAGTGTCAGTTTTGTTTCTTTCAAAATACTCTTGATTGCCTAAAAGAAATTATTGAATATCTGAACAGATTGCACGTAGGTCATATTTGCTAGCATAAAATGCGCTTTATGCACCCTGTCACAAGCTATATTCATTTTGTTTTAGGTTATTTCAGTCGATACGCACGACAACATGGCTGCCGATTTTTAGTATCGAAGTGGAAAAATTTGAAAGTAGTTCTATTTTGAACGTGACTGCTTATCTACGGGCAATATGAACTTGACTACGGGCAATAGGGAAAAAATATTGACCGGTAACTTCTGTACAAAGTAAACGAGACATTTTCTGGGTATATAATAATATTTTATTTTGGATAGCCTATTGGCTATTTTTGTGGGATAGTAACTCTCCTTTTGGCTTTCCGCTATTGAGGTTTCCATTAGGGTATGTTTTTTCGTGTTTGTGTTTCTTTCCCTTTGGTGTGTGCCTCTGATGGGAGCTTTGGGTTAATTGTATCGATTTCTGAACATTACCTCAACTTCTATTATCACAAAGCTGAGAGTCTATAGAGCTGTGGTGCTGGCAACACTAATACACACATGAAATTTGGACAGTTTACCAATGACAATCCAAAAGGCTGAATGTCTTATAGTCAAGCTGTGGACCGGCCCCGATAGCTCAGTTGGTAGAGTGTCCGCTCCGGGGAACGGGAGGTGACGGGTTCGATCCCGGGCCGCGACATACCAAAGTCGTTAAAAATGGAACTAGCTGCTCCTCGCTTGGCACTCAGATTTACGGGGTAGAGCTAGGACTGGTCAACCCAGTGTCAGGATAATGTGACTGAGTGTGGTATCATGTAATGTGTCTGGGACATGATACTTCAGTGAGGCAGCACTATAAAAGTGAGCACTGAGCTCCCTGTCGCAACCAGACACCGTCGTGATATGACTGAAAAATTGTTGAAAGCGACGTTAAACCCGAATTCACACACACACACTAGTCAAGCTGTTTTCTAAAGATTAAGTGGCAAGGCAGGATCCAGACACAGAAGTCTTGAAAAGGGCTTTGTTTGTTTGATTTGAGGTTTAACATCCCCGTCAACACTGTAAAGGTCATTTTGGAGACGTTGCTTCCAATTTTGTGGGACTTTTACCCGACATTGAGATGATATGACATCTCAAGCCGTGTCGCCCAATGAAACCAATAGGGTTTATTAGCATGGACGGTCCGCCTCGCACCGCGGTTCCTGGACAGGCTTAGATCCTCTAAGCGGTTTACTAGTACTAGTGTGGGCCGGATTCATCTCTGCGATTAAGCATCTTGCAGACCATATATTTCTTAAAGCCCCTATGGGCGGGGGTTGTGTCTTGAAAATGGCAGAGATGCAGATACTCGTTTAAAACTGGCACAACTATGACAGACAGGCACTGTTTTCTGAATGCCTGATGAACATTTACCGAAGAATATCCTCTATGGAGAACTACAGGTGGGAAAATAGCTCAGTGGTGTCCATTAGAAGCGATACAATGTCAACCTCATAGAGCCGGCCTCAGTGGCTCAGTCGGATGCGCGTCTGACTGGTGATCAGGAGGACGCGGGTTCGACTCCCGCCGGGGTCGGCAACATTCTTTCGTGGAGATTGATCATGAAATCTTTTCTACGGTCATTCTCTCCCTTCCGCTGATTCAAGAAGGGCAGTTGTCAGTTTCTGACGAAAGAATGTGCACTGTACTGGTTAACCGCTTACGTATAAGCCTGCCCAGGAAAGTGTTGATAGGTAAACTGACCGGCTAAAAAATGACCTAAATAGTATTGACTCGGCCGTAAAACTCCAATACAAACAAAATCAACCTCATAGACACCCTTCAATGACTTCAACATAGGAACAAACTGCACCGAA
Source organism: Lucinisca nassula (assembly GCA_963580285.1). Classification (NCBI taxonomy): domain Eukaryota; kingdom Metazoa; phylum Mollusca; class Bivalvia; order Lucinida; family Lucinidae; genus Lucinisca; species Lucinisca nassula. Next base: position 6,247,551 of record OY757026.1, read on the forward strand.
CCGAGAAAGGTGTAAAGGCCTAATAATAAGAAGGGGGTGGTGAATACAAAGCAAAACGAACAGAAACCTACTCTGCGGAAAGCCAGAGCAGCACCCGACAGCCATTACGATTACAAACCCGTGCATTTTTCAAAACTCCAAACTGGCTACTTTTCTGATGAAATTCCGTGATATTTGTCTTATTGGTATACCAAATATATGTTGTGGGTGCTGGTAAGAACCGCCTCATTGAGGCGGTTCTAACGAGTACCCACAACCTATGTCTTGGAGTAGAAATAAGAACAAAATTCTCCACCCCACGTAAACTACAGTTTTCTCCAAGAGGGTGTTCATTTCAAAAACTTGTTTACGTGATTTCAGAGTCACGATCGCTCTTATTGTTCAACAAAGAACACTCGTTAAAGAAAACATTTCACACATTTGCTTAAGATTGGTCATTGTCAGTAAATACTGACGGACTATACTTTCATATAAAAGACCGGGTACAACATAAATGTTATACGGCGGACTGCATGCATGTTCTGGTAGATAACTTTGCTTCCCTCTTTATTGCACGTCGGTGGGTCAGACCTCAGATTTTATGACGGTTCCAGCGTAAAGGTTTACATATGTAATATTGGTTCGTACCTGATTTTCTGCCTCAGAGACACCAAAGGGAAGGAAACACCAACATGAAATAACTAATGGAACATCAATAGCGAAAAGCCAAACAGACGGTTACTTTCCCACAAAATGGCCAACTGACTATCCAAAACATAAAGTTATAAGCGATACGCACACTCAAAGACAAACCTAGCGAATGAAGAACCGCATTGTCGGGCTTAAATCAATTTTACGCAATCCTCGCCCTTACTTTCGTCGCGATTTAGACACATAATTTGTAACAATCCTCGACTTTACTTCCATCGCGATTTAGACAAATAATGTGTTCAGTCCGCATGAAGGCCTCCTTACTCATCAGAGCAGCATCTTCGAGAACACAAAAATCAATCAAGAACATAGATGAAACCATTATGCAAACACGCCTATACAAATACATTGCCACTTTTATCGCCGAAAAATGATAATTTAATGATGAAAAATTGTGATATTTTTCTTATTTCTGCTCCAAATATAGATCGTGGGAACTCGTTAGAACCGCCGTCGAGCCGGTTCTAACGAGTACCCACAATCTATATTTTAGAGCAAAAATAAGAAAAATAAGGTATACCCCCGGAAACCCCAGTTTTACTGTATAAAAGTGGGTTCGAGGGGGTCAAAAGTATATAGGCGTATTTTCGTGATGCAATGGTGTGGACTCGACAGCAAGGAATAACTTAAATACTGGAGCAAAAGAAACCGGTGGGCCCAACCAGACTCCGATGGGCCTGACCAGAGACAGATCATCCGGTACCAACCAAAATTACATAAAATAAATTTTAATTCTCAGTAAGACTAAGAGTCTGATTTTGTTCATTTTCATGTATACAGTAAAATTCCTATATTAAGACCACTTTTGAACAGTCCCAATGGTGGTCCCTTACCAGAGGACACTGCGAAAAAAAGATTAAGTGTTTCTTGCTGTCGAGTCCACACCGTTGTTTCATCTCTGTGGTTGTTTGATTTTTTTGTGTTCACGGAGATGTTGCACTGATGAGTTCGCGACCGAAGTAAGGGGGAGGACTGGGCCACGAAAAATCGATTTAAGCCCCCCCCCCCCCCACACACACACACACCCCTAGTGGAATTCGTTTCACTGACCGTTCCAAGGCGGTTCTCCTGTCGCGGTTTATTTTTGTTATGGCCTGTCTTTGGGTGTTTGTATCGTTTATATTGTTTTGTTTTGAATAGCCAACTGACCATTTTGTGGGAAAGAAACTGTCCTTTTGGCTTCCCGCTATTGATGTTATCATTAGGGTATGTTGTTTCATGTTTATGGTTCTTACCCTTTGGTGTCTCTGATGGGAGCTGTAGGTTATATGTATCGATTGCTGGTCACTGCCTTCACTTCTATTTTTTCAAAATAACTAACCTTTTTACAGCACATTTAGTCTTAATTTTGGGTGGTCTCAAAAGCGAAAATTCACTGTTACAGTTCTAGCTTAGCACATTTGAAATAAAAAAGAACACATGTCACCGTGCTGAATCTTAAGTGATCTGAACTAGAAGGAAATCGCCCCAAACTGTTTTCTCAGAAATGTCAGAAAACAACGTTACCATGTTAGTAAATAGCATGTCAAAATGACTTTTGCTTAGCTTATATTTAACTTCTTTTTTTTAGTTTTTCGCACCCAGTAAGGGTAGATAACTCAAGATCGAGTATGTCTATGGCCACAATATATTTCCCTCAGCGATCTATATATATCTGTGAAGTTCCATCCATGTAATCCATGTATTCCAATTTGCAAAAGGAATACGACATCAGAAACATTTAATTTGAATTGCTATTTACTCCTGGGTTTTAGTACCCCGAAAATCCAGGTATGGACATTTTAGTCTCTCCAGAACAACAGCTCTGTTTATTTTCATTTGTCAAAATGAACTTCAATAAATCTCAGGTTCACACTGATAAGCCTCACTAATTGCCCAAGCATATGGCAACAAAAAAATCAGTTTTGCAAACAGTGCAGGCCAAGATCAGACGCCACAGAACGCGGCGTCTGATCAGGGCCTGCACTGTTTGCTAATTGCCCGTTCTGGGGTTTCTGGTACAAAATGAACAGATGTGTATACCTTTACTAGGATAAACATTTCAGTCTGGTACTGCACTGTCTAATTTTAAACCTCTAGCATGCTTGGCTGTAAAATTCTCTGAATAAATCAGAATTAATTACAACTTCATGCCATTATTTCTATACCAGCAAGGCAACAGCTGTCAAATATTTGATAAATTGGTATGCTCAGTCTGAGCAACTATTTGGGAGTTATACGCAGGAGTATATTGGTAATAATTCTGTCAGATTAACGTGTTTGTCATTTTACTTTGTACAATGATACCAAACCACACATCCTCAATGTATAAAATTTAAAGAAAATCGCGGACAACATCACGAGCACACGCCTATATAATTTTGACCCCCTTGAACCCCACTTTTATATAGTTAAACTGGGATTTAAAGGGGTAAATCTTATTTTTCTTATTTCTTTTCCAACATATAGATTGTGGGTACTCGTTAGAACCGCCTCATCTGACGCGTACCCACAATCTATATTTTGAGCAGCGATTAGAAAAATATCACAATTTTTTATCTTTTAATTTTCTTTTTTTCGGCGATAAAGCTTACAATATATTTGGATAGGCGTGTTTTCGTATTGAAATACTCGACAGGTGAGTGTGACAAGTAATCGATCACAAACGCACCAAAACAATTTTTATTAGGAACTGACAAGGGCCACACCTCTGTCAATATATTACATAAACACGCCTATACAAATACATTGCCACCTTTATCGCCGAAAAAATGAACATTTTATGGTGAAAAATTGTGATATTTTTCTTATTTCGGCTAAAAGTATAGATTGTGGGCACTCGTTAGAGAGGCGGTTCTAACAAGTACCCACAATCTATATTTTAGAGCAGAAATAAGAAAAATAAGGTATACCCCCGGAAACTCCAGTTTTACTATATAAAAGTGGGGTGCAAGGAGGTCAAAACTATATAGGCGTGTTTTCGTGATGAATTGACGAAGTTTGCCAAATAACAATCCCAAACCATAGTGTGAAAGCCAAATTTGAAAACAAAAGATCCCCCAAAACGATACTCAAGTTATCGAACGGAAATTGGGCAGACGGACGGACGGGCGGATGGAGAGACACCGGAGCGTATAATACAGTGGTGGGAGATAAAACATTATTCAGAAAAAGTCACAAATACTGAAAAATACCATCTCATGCAACTGAAAAACTGACCGATTCATTATATAGGGGTTTAACCCGTGAGGTCTTCCAAAGAATAGATGAAAGAGAAAAACGACAGAAGAGAAGAGAAGTAGATAAGTAAAAAGTGAAAGGTAGTGGTGAAAGGAAGATAAATTGAAGTGTAAAAACTAAGAAAATAACAATATTTTCCCTCTTCCATATTTCGCCTTGTAAACCAGGGGTCGCAGGATCGATCCCGGGCTTCTCCAGACTTTCGAATGAGTCTTTTAACCGAGGTCCCGTATCCGTATGACCTTTGCTGTTGGTGGGACGTAAAACTTAAACACCCCAGAACACCCCCTCTTCCATAAGCCAAATACAATTGGGAAACCCCATTAAGCAAGGCCCGTGACATTTTTACGTCACCCAACCACACCCTCCACTGAAAGTGAAGAAGAAAGCATACATTAAAACAAATTTTCCCTTGCAAATAATAATAAAAAAAAAATAAAGTTTCCTTTTAAAAGGAAGGCTTCCCCAGTTTGTAAGGTTGAAAATCCGCCATTTTTGTTCGCCTTTGGCAAGTAAGGGGGAGCTATTGCCATAACCGCGGCGTCCGTCGTCGGCGTGAGCATCGGCGTCCGCATTTGTTTGATGATAAGACGCATTCAGTGACACCAACCTGGGGGTCCCCTGGGATGTACCTGGGCCATGACCACCCCCTCCACTTCATAAAAGGTCCATTATCTCAGAAACCGTTCAGATTCCCACCCCTAAACTATATATATATTCTTGACCCTTATGATAAGACGCATTCAGTGATTCCAACCTAGGGGTCTCCCATCTCTCCCGGCGTGCACCTGCAAGCACTCATTTTTTGCTGTTTTACAAATTTATTTTCAAGTAAAGTTATCAACTGGTAAAAAAAATATACATACAGTCGAACTTCAATGGCTCGAACACCTTTGGGACCATGAAAATCTGTTTGAGACAGGGGTAGTTCGAGCCACTGAGGGTTTACACCAGGAGGCATAACGAGATACTTTGGGACATCTTTTTCTATGTTCTATAATGAAAAATGTATGCTGTGTGTCCTCATTAGAGTCGCCTCATCGTGGCGATTCTAATGAGTACACACAGCATACATTTGCAAGATAAAAGACGAAAATATCCTAATTTGTACCCTCCCTATTTCTTACGTACAGAAATTCCCTAGGGACTCAAGAACGGGTTCGACTCAGCCATGGTAAACGAGCCATCGGTGTTCGAGCCATCGAAGTTCTACTGTATATATATATATATATTTTACATTCTTTTTCACTCGATTTCCCAGGTTTTAAAAAGTTAATCATTTCCTCTGTATTACCTCCCTTATAATCATACATTTTGTCAAATGCATGTGCGTAGCAAACGCAACTTCTCTTCTACATATCCGAGAGCAGCAAAGGCTCTGGTAAGGCTGCGCGTACTCGAAGGCTCGCCTGAGTCAGTGCTGGTCGCCTTTGTGAAAAAGATCCATGTCATGCCCATGTCTTGACGTTGCATCGACGTTGTCGCTCTAAATAAGCAAAATTATCCTGGTAAGACCTTTACGGAAACTGTTTCAGTGTTACCTGTCCGTCTTAAACCATTGAAAGGAGGACATTGTACGTAGAAACATATTCACGGACCCGGCGAGGAGCGAAACCGCAACGTCGGTGCGCATCTAACTGTAATGGTTAAAATATCGACATTTATGAACAGCGAAGGCTGAATGTGGCGAGCTGCTCACTCGCACACGTTTTCAGAGTGAGTGAGTGAGTTTTAGTTTTACGTCCCACCAACAGCTAAGGTCATACGGAGACGGGACCTCGGTTTAAAGACTCATCCGAAAGTCTGGAGAAGGCACACGTTTTCAGAAAAGACAGAACCATGTACTCGTTTGACACGCAATTTGATTTTAGAGATGAACAATGGCATGTTTTGTACGTAAAATTGACCATGTTAGTAGGATATGAGGTCTCTTTCTGCCTGAGTTCGAGGCACGATCGGGACGAGTTCTATATTGGTTTAAAACTGTCTTTCTTTTCGCCAACCGCTTATAAAGGAACGGTTAATAATGTTCCTAAATAAATGAAGAAGAAATGACACATCACTTTCAAAGAGACCACCCTACAACAAGCACACTCGGAAAAATTGTTTTACGTAATAAGCTATCAATCTGCCTGTAACTGGACTCTGCAAAACAATTTTTACTGAGTTCAACTGTCAAACTCTCTTCGTAAACTCGTCCTGGGAAATTCTGAGTGACAGGCTCCGAGAGAAGTGTGACTCAAGTGGCAGAATTAACTTTTGTAATCTATAGGCATTTTTTTTTTACAAATCCTTAAGAAATCAACAAACCCGTGTACTGAACAACGATGATCTTGTTTTTAAGGTAACCGGGCACTAGAAGCCCATTGAGACTATCCCATATGTACTGAACAACCCTATACACCCAACTTTATATAGAGAAAGTTGGATGTACAGGGGTACATTATTTTTCTTTTTAAGGGGTTCAGAACACCGAGCACCGACAATCTATATTTGAACTCGAAAAAAAAAAAAGAATATTTTTTCACATCACGAAAATACACCTGCCTAATTTTGACCCCTAGACAGTGGGTAGTCGTTAGAACCGCGTCATCGAGGCGGTTCTAACCAGTACCCACAATCTATCTTAAGAGCAGAAATATGAAACAATCTGATTTTTTTTATCGGACAATTTTCATTTGGGTGGCAAAATTCTGTATATATATTTGAATAGGCGTGTTTTCGTAATGAACTGAAAAATGCTAGTTTTGTTTGTTTGTTTGATTTGAGGTTTAACGTCCCCGTCAACACTGTAACGGTCATTTTGGAGACGTTGCTTCCAATTTTGTCGGACTTTTACCCGACATTGAGATGAAATGACATCTCAAGCCCTGTCGCCCAATGAAACCAATAGGGTTTATTAGCATGGACGGTCCGCCTCGCACCGCGGTTCCTGGACAGGCTTAGATCCTCTAAGCGGTTTACCAGTACTAGTGTGCGGGCCGGATTCAGCTCTGCGTGGAAGCATCATGCAGCCCATATATTTCTTCAAGCCCCTATGGGCGGGGGCCAGTTTTATAATGATCCCAATGCAGAAGACCATAGGTTTGTCCCAATGCAGAAGACCATACGGATAGTTTCGAGTCACAACAAACGCTTATTACGTCGAATACGTCAATTAAGATAATTTCACCATCCTACCGGGAAATGGGGAACTGGAATCAAGTATTCCTGCTTTTTACATTGACATTAACCCATATATGCCTAGCGGCCCTTTTTGAGACATTGGCAATTGTGCAGACCCAGATCAGACGCCTCATCTTTTCAAGATCTAAACTGTTTGCTCAACGTACATGCATTTTTGGAAAACTTACCACAAAAAAATAAAATCCTTATGCTTAGAAATTGACCACTCCAGACTTATAAAGGTGGAATATTTTTGGCACATATGGGTTAATTCTGAGGTTACGCCAAAAGGACGAAAGTGAAAGTAGGTTCTGTTTCTGCTGTTGGTTTGACTTCTTGGAAACGCTTTATAAATAGATATCTGGACACGCTTTATAAATAGACATCGACGGGCGCTGCATATTCCTGTTTATTCCGAACGAGTTTTCACTGCGTAAATATTTGGAGAGCAGTCTTAATCCGTAGGGCTTTCCTAGCTACGTCATAAGACGGTTAGAAATAAACTGGGGTATCACCAATCCAATCTAAATGGCTTCCAATCGAAATTGGAAGCCAAAAAAACATAGTCAATTGATAAGGTAGAAATTGCAACGTAACGGTCAAATTTTGTTTGTCATTTACTGCATGGGTAGGGGAGGCTTCAACACCCATCACAAAAACACCCCTTTATTCAGACCCCCCCCCCCCATTTATTATAGTAAAACTAGGGTTTACAGGGGAGAAATATTGTTTTACTTATTTCTGCTATAAAATATAGATTGTGGGTAGTAGTCAACAGCTCTTTTCGCACGGTCAAATTTACAATATATTTGTATAAGCGTGTTTTCGTTATATGAGTTTTCGAGTATTCTTTCGAATCTTTACAAACTTTCGATGAAAGAAACTGTAAAACAATTGTCAATAATAAAAAAAAAATAATCGGTGCGACTTGGACAGATTTATAGGGTCGTGCTTTAACCCTTATCTTGCTGTTCACGACAAGCCCCTATCTTTGGAAACAGTGTAGATCAAGATCAGATGGCATCTGATCAGGATCTACACTATTTGACAGTCAATTTATGGATTTGTGAGAATAAATTACATCAAGTAATCTGATTGGTTCAGAGTCAGAAATGGGTGTGGCTAAATTGAATATTCAGCAAGAGAAGGGTTAAGAGCTCTAATAAATTGTCGCTGTTATTTCGATAACACACCCGTGCAACATTATGGCTACATTCTTTTATGAAAATCCGTGATATTTTCCTTGTTTATATGGAAACCATAGGTTGTGGTGCTCGTAAGAACCGCCTCATTGAGGCGGTTCTAACGAGTACCCACAACCTATGTCTTGGAGCTAATGTATACTCCTGTAAACCTCAAGTTTTCTCTTTATAAAGTGGGGTTTAAAGGGGTGGTCACGTGATAGAAGCGAAAAATGTATGAAAACCATCGCAAAACAACAACAACAACAAAACTGTTTTGGACATTCCAATTCGGTTTGAAAATTCCATGCTGGACTTAACTTCTGCAACAAGGCCTGGATAAGCCCAGAGATAAAGGTTAAAATTGAATAGTCATTCATGAGTGATATACCGTGTATCATTAAAGCCATAATTTTATCATAAGTTTTAAAGCTTATTGGAAATTAACTTGTGCAAGCTTATAAACTCAAATATATAACAGTTTGGCAAACACTACAAATTGAAAGCTTGTTGGTGACGCTTCAACGCGAACTAGACGAAGACGATCGGGATGGTATACGGAAGGTACACATGAAGGAATCTCTCTTTCTTTCTCTCTCTCTTTCTCTCTCTCTCTCTCTCTCTCTCTCTCTCTGCTCTCTTTTTTTTTTCTCTCTCTCTCTCTCTCTCTCTGTGCGTGTTAGTGCGTGTGTGTGTGTGTTACGTCCCACAAACAGCTAAGGTAAAACGGAGACTGGACCCTGGTTTAAAGACTCATCCGAAAGTCTGGAGAAGCCCCGGATCGAACCCACGTCCCCTGGTTTATGAGACGAGTAGCATAACTACCACACCACAGAGGCTTCTCGTAGCACTCATATTTACATGCACCTTATTTTCTCACACTTAACTATGATATGAAATTGTTGAGAGGGCTTTCAGCATCTTGCAAACGGAGGTAAAAATAAGAAAATAAAGGGGTGGGGGACATAAAAGGGGAGATAAATGTACCCTCCCTCTTTTCTCTCATGCATCCAAACGACAGCTCCTCTGAAACTACAAGGCCAATAGACATAACACACATCATGATTTGGCACAAACACCTGCCAGATACTCTATGAATAGTAAGCATTTTATGAAAGCTTATTTGACCAATTATAAATATTTTGGAGAAAATACAAAGTCTGCCAAAGAGTTAAAACAGTTTTTTTTTTACAGAATCGCTGACTCAGAAGATAGATCTGGTAGAAATTTGTGAGAATTGTGTCAAACATAACATGTAACATCGGGGTAAACCCTGATGGTTTGTTGAAAGACAGAGACGGAGTTTTAAGGGACAAATTAGATCATAAAACATAGCAATAAATAAATAAATAAATAAATAAATAAATGAAAAACAATCAATCAATTACATGTATATTGTGCATTGTTTACCTTATTTTAACAGTTCCATAATCAAGGAAAACAGCGCAAAAGACCAGATTAGGCCCAGTAGGCACATGACGTATTTGTGACGTCACATCAACGTCAGTGCAACGTCATGACGTTTATGGAACGTGACGCTGCACCGACGTTTATTTGACCTTGCCCTAGCGGCGTATGCCTGCTGGGCCGGGTATTCATTGTTTGCTTAAATATACATCAATTTCTGTCAGACTGTGGCATATAAGAGAGTTATTTAAAGATTATGCGTTGGATCATTTGGAAAACAAAGTAGACCCATATCAGACGCCGAAGGGATCGAGGTCTGATCAGGGCCCACACTGTTTGCTAACAATGACAGAAAAATTCAAGGGTTAAATAAGCATTATGAAAACACGCCTATAAAAATACATTGTAAACTTAACCGCCGAAAACACTAAAATTTTGAGATGAAAAATTATGATATTTTTCTTATTTTTGCTCAAAATATAGATTGTTGGTACTCGTTAGAACCGCCTCATTGAGAACCCTCTATCAAAATATTGTAGAGCAGTAATAGGAGAAAAAAGGTTTACCCCTGTATTCCCTAGTTTTAGTTTTACTATATAAAAGGGGGGTTCAAGGTAGTCAAAATTATATGGGCCCCGTCAAGCGATTTTGGTACTTATCGCCTATGCGAGCAGTGAAGGTTCAGGCGAGCCTGCGCATCCGCGCAGTCTCGCCAGAACCTTCGCTGCTCGCTCATACAAGCAGTGAATCAAGAGGAACCTTCAGACAGAGAGCCATATCCCTGGCCCCTCTGAATGGCTAGGCATGCGCAGTTAAAATTTGTCATGACGGAATGCTCGAAGACACAAATTCGCTTGGCGGGGCTCATATAGGCGTGCTCGAGTGATGGAATTCAAGGCTTAAATGGTACAGCCTAAGTGTACGACCAGTCTACACCCACAGACAATCGACCAACCAGTGTGGTCAGTGCTTTGATTATAGACTGTGTTATATCCAGCTGGCACACAGTGTAATAAATAACGTCGTATCAACGTCGATTCACCTTCAGACGATGTTAATACGAAGTTATTTAAGCTGAGATGTATTAATCATAGACCAGAATTTCAGGAGCTACAGGACAGATTCATTTACATGTAGCTTGAAGAAGTATACTAAATCTATTGGTATTTATCATATTATGACATAGCGTCTGAGAGTTATATAACGCCATGTAATAAATTCGATAATCCACTAATGGATTAAATATGCAAATTAGTTAGATACGCTCTGTAATGTTACGTGTGTGACGTCGTTAACGACGTCGCGTTTACTAATGGCGGGATATTGACATTTTTGTAAAACAATCGTGAATAAAATGCGTTTTAAATGTCAAATAATAAATAGAATCTTGCATTCGTGCTCATGCATTATTGAATTTATTAAACTCGTTGAGGAAAAGGGATAAAATGCGAGGCTAGTTTCCTCAACTCTTTTAATAAATCCAATAATACATGAACACTCATGTAAGATCCTCTATATCAACAATTTATTAAATTCGTTGAAGAAAAGAGATAAATGCTCGGCAAAGCCTCGCATTTTATCCCCTCTCTCAACTCTTTTAATAAATCCAATAATACATGAACACTCATGTAAGATCCTCTATGCCAACAATTTATTAAATTCGTTGATGAAAAGGGATAAAATGCTCGGCAAAGCCTCGCATTTTATCCCTTTCCCACAACTCGTTTAATAAATCCAATAATACATGAACACTAATGTAAGATCCTCTATGCCAACAATTTATTAAATTTGTTGATGAAAAGGGATAAAATGCTCGGCATAGCCTCGCATTTTATCCCTTTCCCTCAACTCGTTTATTAAATCCAATAATACATGAACACTCATGTAAGATCCTCTATATCAAAATTGTTTTATTTTTAAGCAATAATTCCAATTTTCTCTATAATTACGTACTTTTCGAGCGATTTGATTGGTTGAAATAAAAGTTCTATACTTGGATAAATTCCATGAGAAAGAATCTCAGACCAATTTACACATATAATGCGACGTCAAAGAGCACAATTAGAACCCGCGCGTTGCATAATATAGGGATCAATCATGATTTTTCATGCATTAACATTCGCCAGGTCCCGAGGAAGCTGTTTGAACATGAGGCCGAGGGATCCGGCAAATGTTAATGTAATGAAATAACCATGGGTGATCGTTGTTCTTGCATAACTTACGATTCCGACAGAAAATCGCCCAAAAGCTCCATAAAAACCCCATGTAAACTCTTCAAATGCGACCGGCGAACCAATATGGCGGCTAGTTCAATATGTTGTTTACAATGGCGTTGTTACGCAGTTACCATCTGACGTCATCATAGAACCCTAAAACGCTACGTTCAGGGCGCTTATGTAACGTCGCTTAACGTAAGGTAACAAAGTAAGGCCCGTCTTGTGATATCAAAAGCACAAAATCCATGTTCAAACAGCACGCGAATTTCATGATTTGAACATGGTTTTTACTGTTTGAGCACGGCTTTCGGTCCATTTGACAATGGTTTGAAACAGCCATGCGCATAGATATTTATGCAAGAATTGTATATAAACCACGCCAACAGCGTTCGATTGAAAGATGCAAAACGTCTGAAAACGTAAATTGTAGAAGACAAATATACTGAATTTAAAGACGTGACGTTTCTTTCGCTTGGGTTTCTTTCAAAGTAGCAGCTTGGTATGTTCATTATTACGCTTTCGCAAGAATTCCTAAAGTTCACCATTTTGGTGGAATTTTAACAGGTCGATGACCAAGTTGGAATTGTAAGGAATGAATTATCATCATTCCTATAATGATGACACCTGCCATCACAGTTTATACCCAACAGTGACTTATTAACACAGACCGATCAGTCTTCGTTCGGCTCCGCCCATCGAGGCTTGAAGAAATAGATCGGCTGGATAATGCTTCTACGCAGAGCTGGAATTGACCACACATGAGTACTGGTAAACCACTTTGAGGAGCTAAGCCTGTCCAGGCCTATTGGTTTCATTGGGCAGCAGGGCTTGAGATGTCATTTCATCTCAATGTCGGGTAAAATATCCACAAAAAGGGAAGCAACGTCTCCAAAATGACATATAGAGTGTTGACGAGGACGTAAAACCTCAAATCAAACAAACAAAATCAGTCTTCTTTGCGTCGCTTTATTGATAAGGATGACCACAAATTCTCAGTGTTACCAGTAAACACTCTGATAAAACTGTGCAAATATGCATGCTGATCACAGTCTTTGTTAGGTGCGCGTGCGAATTGCACGTGCAATGCATATTAAATAAAAACAAGAGGTAAAATGAAAATCATCTTTCCTTCTGATACTAATAAATCACACTTCCATAAATGGAATCTATATGTTTATCATATATTTGGTGAATATTAACAGGAAAAAATATACAAAGAGCTTCATTGACAGACTTCTCCTACCAGTCCCAGTGCAGATCTAAAATTATATTCCAACTAGGTACACATTAAACACAGCATATGCTTATCAGCTACTGCCGGAGTAGGCCTATTTGTAGCATTGCACTAAATACTGGGAGGTGCCGGGTTCTATCACTTTGGGACCGAGCTTTTAGTTGCGTTCTAAATACCAGACTTGCTTGCATTGGATATATATCCCATGTTTTATTTCAATGTGAGAAAATGATAGGTACAAGGGACTAAAATGAAGCATGATTTATAAATATATCTGCAAGCTTAAAGAAATTTTCGCTGATTTTATATGGTCACCCCTCTTTTAAAAATGTTGGTTTATATTTACTTCGCTCTAGTAGGTAAACAAACATGATTGACTGTAACTTGAAAGGAGCAGATCAACATGCGGATTTTTTTCTCATTAACTTGTTGGGCTAGGATGGCTCTATAAACAAGTAAGGTTTGAAAAGATTTGTATGTGTAGTTTTTGTGGGAGCAGGTAAAAGGTTACTACTGTTGCCTATGGAAAACATTTAGTGGAAAGCTCCCAATATATTGGAACCCTCCATTACCCCCGCCCATTGGCGTAGCCTATTAATAAAAGGTCATGACTGGTTTTCTGTTGACCGGTTTCACTTTTTAGACACAAGACTATTTTCCATCTGAATACCCCAGGACACCCCAAATCGGGTAATACCGCAACTGCCCCTTGCGTATTAAAACCCGGTAATTACCGGGACGCCGCCTTAAGTTCATCACGTGTACATGCATGATTGCTCTCACGCTTGCAAAATAAACATACATTCATGGTTTACATGATGTTTACTTCGCCCTCACCTTATTCTTCGCATATCTATTTGTTTTTGCTTTGTTTTGTTTGTTTGTATTCGGGTTTAACGGCCCAGTCAACACTATTTAGGTCATATATGAGCCGGTCAATTTACCTACTCACACTTTACATGGGCAGACTCATACATAAGCGGTTAACCAGTACAGTACACATTCTTTCGCCAGAAACTGATAGCTGCCCTTCTTGAATCATGATTAATCTCCACGAAAGAATGTTGCCGACCCCTGTAGGTATCGAACCCGCGTACTCCTGATCACCAGTTAGACGCGCGTCCGACTGAGCTACAGAGGCCGGCCGATTTCCTTTTGAGAGATAGGAAGAATGTATTCGTAGTGTTGATGGGGACGTTAAACCTCAATTCAAATAAACAAACATAACTGGCACATTATTAAAACATACGCATGGTAAGTTATGTCAGTTTATTAGTGCACAAATTAATGTGTGCTTAGGGTAGACGGAAGCTTTTTTTGTGAAAACTAATACTTGTACTGTCATTTGTTTTGACAGCTCTTTGTCTTGGTGCTGTAGAATTATCATCTTGTTACCATAATCCAGATTTTAGTGAACCCAGCAGGTACATGACGTAATTGTGGCGCCACATCATTGTCGGCGCAACGTCATGACGTCACACCCATGGCGCACGATGCACCGACCTTGATTTGACGATACCCTGTTGGGAATTTTATGGCCAAAGCATGCTAGAATTTGTTCGTAATGATTAGACTGTGGTGAAGCAGAGTTTATTTCGGACCCGCCAATCGGGGCTTGAAGAAACAGATGGGATGCATGATGCTTCCACGCAGAGCTGAAACCTACCGTACACGAGTACTGGTGAACCACTTAGAGGATCTTAGCCTGCCCAGGCAAAGCGGTGCGAGTCGGACCGTCCATGCTTATTGGAAAGGTCCCTCAGGACCTTTCCACAGTTTTCATGTGAAATTTGAAGCGTTTTCGCTCCAGTGCAGACTTCTCTCTACAACTTGCTTTTTGCATTCACAGTCGACGTGAGGAAACAACATGAACTCGTCGAAAATTCGAAGGGAGGCTTCATTGTTCTATGCGGCATGTCTATTTGCCGAAATGAACTAAAATTACCCATTACAAGTATTAGTTTTTACTAACAGCTTGCCCTACGCTAGCAAGTGGCACAACATTCGTAGCCGATCGTATCCTTCCGCAACTTATAGAACCGTCTGGCAAAACATTGTTCGTATGCGTGACGCCGATTTGCAATGCACATGAGCTGACAAAAAGCGAAATACAAATCAAAGTGACCAGAAAGTGTGACATCAAAGACACCAGGCTACCAATGGCACAAAGAGGTAGAGCAAACCAAATAATACATATACAGTACAAACACAACGGAAAGGGAAGCAATCAGCCGCCTCTTCCCTAACAAGTAAACGTTGTTTATCAGCCGAAGCAAAAATAAATGAGAAAGCCTAATGCCAGATTTCTTTATAGATGGCATCACCGATGCAAAAGTTTCAGAAACTGAATATGGAGTGTAGCCGCTTGGGATATTTTGATAATCTTGGCATGTAGAAAGATATTGACAAGATCTAACCAATGAGATTTTCTAGTGCTTGATTTCTTTACAAGAAGGGTCGCCGGTGCAAATTGTTTTAATAACTGACACGGGCATATAACTTTCGAAATGCAATGACTAATTATATATTTTTTGACGAACAGATGTATATTGAAAAGTTCTAATTAGTGATTTTGTTAAATACCAAATTTCTAATATACTTAGCCACGCAAAGGCGAAACATTCACAAACTGATTATAGACATATAACTTTTGAACTCCAAGGAATATTTTGATTATATTTGGCATTCAAATATATATTGGCGAAACCTAACAAATGAGATTGTCTAATGCTTGATTACTTCGTGAAAAAGAAGTGAAGACAATGATCAGGAATCGATACAATTAACCAACAGCTCCCATGAGAGACACCAAAGGGAAAGAAACACAAACATGAAATAACTAGACCCTAATGGAAACATCAATAGCGGAAAGCCAAATGTTACTTCCCCACAAAATACTTAAGTGCCTATCCAAAACAAAAAGATAAAAGCGATACACACACTCGCACACATAACAAAAAATAAACCGAGATAGAAAAACCGCCATGGAACGGTCATTGAAAAGAATTTCACTGGGGGCCATAATCGATTTTACGCGGCGAAATCCTCGCCCTTACTTCCGTCGCGATTTAGACAAATAATTTGTTCAGTTCGCATGAAGGCCTCCTAACTCAGTGCTACATATACGAGAACACAAAAATCGAACAACCACAGAGATGAAACAACGAACGTTGAGGACTCGACAGCAAGAAGTCACTGAAATGCTGGAGCAAATGAGAACCAACAGTTAGACTCCGATGGGCCCGACCAGAGACAGAGCATCAAGCACTACATTACATAAAATTAAATGTACAAATTGGCATTTTAAAAAAAGAATCCAATACCAAGGGTCAAGGATGTGGGTACATCGCCCTGGTTCCTGTTTGTGTATGAATGTGTGCGTTTGCGCGCGCGTGTATGTGTGCATGCGTGTATGCTATTCATATGGAAATATTATGGTGCATATTTTCAGTGTTAAAGGTGTGCTGTTCAGTACTGGTACGTTCTGCATCCGTAAGGGTTGCTGTGCCTAGATTGTCATATGCATTGCTTATTTCATTGTATGTTTACAATGTATATGTAATTTGTTAACCCTAGACAACGAAGCAGACCATCGCGCCATTTTCCTTTTTGTGTTGACAAGTAAATGTTGCTCCCAACATTCATTTCGTCCCTACTCTATTACAAATCCAGAAGGCACTGCCAACAATTTTCACCAACTGATTTATGGACAAATTACTTTCAAACAACTAAAAAAAGGTCGATCAATTTTGACATGCAGATAGATACTGACAAAAAGTATCGAGATTATCTAATGCCCAATTACGTTATAAATAGCCTCACAGAGGCATAGTTTTCACGAACTGACACAGACGTTATCACTTTCAAACCGCCATGAATATTTTGATTAGTTTTGGCAGGTTTTCAATTTAATTTAAGTTTTACACGTGACCTTAGGACAGAGAGAAAGAGCAAATTTATTCGAATGGTCCAGGACACTTGATCAAGATGGGCGCCATACCCAAATATGCTAAAAACCTTGATAAATCTTCTCCTCCAGAACCACTCAGCCGATTGTTTTGGAACCTGGTATTTATCAGTGGGCGATTGAGTATTACCAAGTTTATGAAATAAATAACCTAATTTATGCAAAGGTCATATTTGGTTCCCTAGGCTTTACTATGGGAAAAACGTACAACAATGCATTTTTTTAAATATTGTCGTCTATGACATGAGAGTATGTGCAAAATGAATGTCTATGAATGTCACTGGTCAATGGCATCCGATGACATCTGCCCCATATCACTTGGATTGCAGGTGCATTGAAATTTAAGATGACATTTTCTCTGAAACTGCGGAGCCAATGTCAGTTTTATATGCAGCTTACTGACAATGGCAGTATGAAAGTTTATTCGAATGGTTCAGGTCACATGACAGAAACGGCCGGCATGCCTAAATATGGTAAAACCCCTAAATATTGTTTTTCCAGAACCATTTTGGTCAATTGCCTTGCAAATTAGTATGAAGCTTTAGGTGACCGAGTATAATATTGATGATCCTAGGTTGATCTTGACCTGTCTTTGGACAAGGTCAAATTTGATCTTTCAGTTTTTTGAATGGGAATGAGGTTCAAAATGTATCTTTCGAAAACTGCTGTGACTATGAAATAAGAGTACTGTATGAATGTCTGTGACATTCTAACTGGTATTACTTAAAGATAGACAGTGTATAGTTCCAGTCATATGGCAGGTGGCTCTTTGTAAATTTTGACAGTTTTACCTTGTCAGTAGAATATCTCAAAATCCATTGGAGCTAAGCTTTGATATTTGGTGACTAAATTGGAAATGATGAGAAGATGGCCTGTGAGTTATGCTCATTTGTAAATTTGGGCATGTCTACCTTGTCAGAAAACATCTCCAAACCATAGGAGCTAGAACCTGATATTTAGTGATTAGATTGCAAGTGATGAGTAGATGCACTGATTTACTTTTGAATAATCATTACGACAACATACCCATGCGACATAGTGCATTCTTTCATATCTCAAAAACGGTTTATTTTCTTGTTGAAAACGTGTGATAACTTTCCTATTTATATTCTAAACATAGGTTTTGGGTGCCCGTTAAAACCGCCTCGATGACGCGGTTCCAACGAGTACCCACAACCCATGTCTTGGAGCAGAAATATGAAAAAATGTATACCCCATAAACCCCAGTTTTCTGTATATAGTGGGGTCTAGAGGGTGTTTATTCAAGTGGTGTTCAGAAAAATACTTCATGAGTAATGGCCCTTTGTAAATTTGAGCATTTTACCTTGCCAGCAAAATATCCCAAAAAGTGTTAAAGGTAGCGTCTTGAAACTTGATGGATAAATAGAGGATGATGAATAGATGACCTGGTTAACTTCTGCATGGATTCTGGGAAAAAACAATCTTGAGTTTTGGCTCTTTGTAAATTTGGGCATTTTAACCTTGTATTCAAGACAGCTCAACAACTATTTATACTGATTCTTTGAAACTTGATAAGTTGATAGATCGTGCGAAACAGATGACCTGACAAACCTAATTAAAAATTCTGAAATGTTCTCGAGTTATAGCCCTTTGGAATTTTCAGCATTTTAACTGCGTAAGCAAGTTATCTAAAAAACTATTTAACTCAAGAAGCTGTGGGCAAAGTGTTTCATAAACGCCGGCACTGGTTATTCTGCTGACTAGAAAGCAGCAGACCTTTCCTTTGGATTCTTTTTAAAGAAGCCAACTTGTCTACCTTATTGGTTTTATTGAGCGAGAGAGTTTGAGATGCCATTTCATTTCAATGTCGGGTAAAAGTGCCGCAAAATTGGAAGCAACGTCTCAAAAATGACATATATATAGTGTTGACGGGGACGTTACTTGAACCTCAAATCAATCAATCAAACAATAAAAACAGAGTTAATTTATTTACTTATTTATTTATTTATCAGAATGTGTTTATTTACCTATTATTTATTTTCTGTATTGTTATTTTCGCCCTTTAACGGATTTGAGTTTGAGTGTGTTTTAGTTTTACGCCCCACCAACAGCTAAGGTCATACGGAGACGGGACCTTGGAATTAAAGACTCGTCCGAAAGTCTGGAGAAGCCGGGGATCGATCCTGCAATCCCTGGTTTATCAGGGGAGCAGCATAACCACTATACCACAGAGGTTCCTAATTTTACGGTGTTTAGTGGGTCCTGACTTAGCATTACTTAACCCTTGTCCTGCTGAATATTCATAAATGCCACACCCACTACCGATTATCAACCAATCAGATTGCTTGATGCAAATTATTGCAACACATTCACAATCTGAATGGCAAACAATGTAGATCCTGATCAGATGGCTTCGTCAGAAGCCATCTGATCTGGATCTACATTGTTTCAAAGATAAGGCATATCCGGGATTAGCAGGACAAGGGTTAATAACCCTCTTCATCCAGTAATCTCCATATTGATTTCTCAAAGTCTGGAGTAAATGACCGTCTTCTTGTGTCTCTACATCTGGTAATCTCCATATTAATTTCTCTACGTCTGGTGTAGATGACTGTCGTCTTGTGTCTCTACATCTGGTAATCTCAATATTGATTTCTCTACGTCTGGAGTAAATGGCCGTCTTCTTGTTTCTCTACATCTGGTAATCTCAATATTGATTTCTCTACGTCTGGTGTATATGACCGTCGTCTTGTGTCTCTACATCTGGTTATCTCCATACTGATTTCTCTACGTCTGGTGTATATGACCGACGTATAGTGTCTCTATATCTGGTAATCTCCATATTGATTTCTCTACGTCAGGTGTATATGACCGTCGTACCGTGTCTCTACATCTGGTAATCTCCATATTGATTTCTTTACGTCTGGTGTATATGACCGTCGTCTTGTCTCTATATCTGGTAATCTCCATATTGATTTCTCTGCGTCAGGTGTATATGATCGTCGTATAGTGTCTCTAGTTCTGGTTATCTGCATATTGATTTCTCTACGTCTTGTGTATATGACCGTCGTCTTGTGTCTCTACATCTGGTGTATATGACCGTCGTCTTGTCTCACCATCTGGTAATCTCCATATTGATTTCTCTACCTCTGGTGTATATGACCGTCGACTTGTCTCTACATCTGGTAATCTCCATATTGATTTCTCTACATTTGGTAATCTCCATATTGATTTCTCTACCTCTGGTGTATATGACCGTCGTCTTGTCTCTACATCTAGTAATCCCCATATTGATTTCTCTACGTCTGGTGTATATGACCGTCGTCTTGTGTCTCTACATCTGGTAATCCCCATATTGACTTCTCTACGTCTGGTGTATATGACCGTCGTCTTGTGCCTCTACATCTGGTAATCCCATATTGATTCTCTACGTCTGGTGTATATGACCGTAGAGATGCCGTCGTGCAGAGTCTTTACATCCAGTAATATCCATATTGATTTCTCTATGTCTGGTGTCTATGACCGTCGTCTTGTGTCTCTACATCTGGAAAATCCCCATATTGATTTCTTTACGTCTGGTGTATATGACCGTCGTCTTGTCTCGACATCTGGTAATCCCCATATTGATTTCTCCATGTCTGGTGTATATGACCAGCGTCTTGTGTCTCCACATCTGGGAATCTCCATATTGATTTCTCTTCGTCTGGGGTATATGACCGTCGCCTTGTTTCTTTACATCTGGTTATCTCCATATTGATTTATCTACGTCTGGTTTATATGACCGTCTCTACATCTAGAATTTCCATATTGGTTTCTTTACGTCTGGGGTATATGATCTTCGTCTTGTGTCTCTACTTCTGGTAATCTCCATATTGATTTCTCTACGTCTGGTGTATATGACTATCGTCTTGTGTCTCTTCATCTGGTGTATATGACCGTCGTCTTGTGTCTCTACATATGGTAATCTCCATATTGATTCACTACGTCTGGTGTATTTGGACGTCGTCTTGTGTTTCTTCATCTGTGATCTCCACACGGATTCTTCTCTGTCTGGTGTAAATGATCGTCGTCTGGCACCTCTACATCTTGTAATATTTCTTAATATAGATCTGAAAACAATGTCCACTATCTAAAATTCGCCAGTGCCAAATGCTTTATAATATATATGTTCGTCGGTTTTGTGGAACGAGATATCCGTGTTAAGTATTCTAATCCTTCCTGCAGTTGTCTTGCCTAAAACAGACGAACACTATTTCCCCTTTAAACGTATCACTAGATTATTAATAGTAAGTCAAAATATCATTTCTCGTGCAAAGCAAAGAAAATATTTCAAGTGCATTTTCCCTTCTATAGTATTTTTATCAGTATGTGTAACCTTAGTTACTTATTCGGTTAATATATTGTATTATTTGTCCACATAAGCTAATAATTGTCAATGAATTTACTCGTATTTAGTTAACTGATTTACTATTTGTATTAATCAGTTACCCTTTATATTAATTGCTTTGTAGCACATGGACCTGATAAAGATATGCTATCTCAGGACAAGTGAGCTGTATCAGGTGAGCTTTTTGTGAATGAAAGGGGCTACTAGAAAAACTGGCAAAAATTTTATTATTACTGAAAATAAAAAGAGAACAATTACTTATTAAATGTCACAGGAAAATTATATTCAGCTGATACTAAATATTTCGACAGCCGGAATGTTGGGACGCACTGAGGACCATCGATAATTGATCATTAATTGCTAATTTAAGAGTGTACAAGGAGATAACCTGATAAATAGAATACCAGCGTTGTGTCATTTGATATCAAGTTTATCAGGCAAGGTTTCGAGAACGCATGTAGAATCGCGAGGCGTTCTCGAAGCCTTGCCTGATATACTTGATATCAAAAGACACTCATCTGGTATTCCCTATTTATCTAGACACTAGCATGGTCATGAACTGAGTAGGCCAGTACGTGCATTTTTCCCAGCAGTTCTGTTACTGTTGATAAACACTTTTAGCTTGGAACCGCTCGCCACCTGAAAATATATGCACATTGATATTACATAGAGGATCTTATATAAGTGTTCATAAATTATTGAATTTATTAAACGAGCTGAGGGAAAGGGATAAAATGCGAGGTTTTGCCGAGCATTTTATCTCTTTTCCTCAACGAGTTTAATGAATGCAATGAAACATGAGCACGAATGCAAGATTCTATTTATCATATGACATTTTTAACGCATTTTATTCACGATTGTTTACAATAATAATAATATTCCGCCATTACGCCATTAGTAAACGCGACGTCGTTAAGGACGTCGTACATGTAACGTTACGGGACGTATCTAGCTAATTTGCATATTTAATCCACTGGTGGATTATCGAAAATATTTCAAGGCGTTATTACACTCTCAAACGCGACGTCAGCCTCGATAGCGCAGTGGTTAGCGCGTTCGACTCATGATCGAGAGGTTGTGCGTTCGAATCCGGCCACCGGTATCGAGGTGTGTCCTTGGGCAAGACACGTAATGACACTGCCCCACTCCACCCAGGTGTAAATGGGTAGCAGTGGTGTAAAAGCCACTGCCTCTCTCTCTCGCGCGCGTGAAAACACCCGGAATGAGTGTTCGAGAGCGATTCAATAAGCTTGAAGCTTTCATCGCAATCGAACTAAAATAAATTAGTATAAACTAAACGCGACGTCATATGATAAAGATAAATAAAAAACTAATTACTGGATTGCTCAACGCTTCCGATTGGGAGAAGCAATACGTTTCCTTGCTTTTTTTCGAAATATAGTTTTTGTTTGTTTGTTTGATTTGAGGTTTAACGTCCCCGTCAACACTGTAAAGGTCATTTTAGAGACGTTGCTTCCAATTTTGTGGGACTTTTACCCGACATTGAGATGAAATGACATCTCAAGCCCTGCCGCAAAATGAAACCAATAGGGCCTATAAGCATGGACTCGCATCGCTTTGCCTGGACAGGCTTAGATCCTCTAAGCGGTTTACCAGTACTTGTGTGCGGGTCGGTTTCAGCTCTGCGTGGAAGGATCATGCAGCCCATCTATTTCTTCAAGCCCCGATCGGGCCATCGAAATGTAGTCGTCACTTGTTAGAATTGCCTCAACAAAACGCAATCGCCAGGACTAACTGGCAAGGCATGTTTGTTGACATGATTCTATTCTAGAGCTGTTTTAAGCCTTGCATGTAATGTCATTTAACAGTCAAGTGGCTGTCTGGTCAGAATGCTTATTTCAGATCAGTAAGCTATTCTTCCCTGTGATTGTGTTTAGATTTTATGCCACAATAGATGGTTTTGGTTTTTGTTTGTTTGATTTGAGGTTTAACGTCCCCGTCAACACTGTAAAGGTCATTTTGGAGACGTTGCTTCCAATTTTTGGGACTTTTACCCGACATTGATTTGAAATGACATCTCAAGCCCTGTCACCCAATGAAACCAATAGAGTTTATAAGCATGGACGGTCCGACTCGCACCGCTTTGTCTGGGCATGCTTATGTCCTGTAAGCTGTTTACCAGTATTCGTGTGCGGTCGGATTTCAGCTCTGCGTGAAAGCATCATGCAGCCCATCTATTTCTTCAAGCCCAAACGGGCGGGGGCTAGTGAAGGTTAATGGATTCAAGAATATTGAATTTGTCACTCCAAAAACAAACGGTGTGGATATTTGTTAGACTCGCCTCTGTGAGGCAATTCTAACAAATGTCATCATCATTTGTTTCTGTGATTAATTGTAAGAAAACGGCACTTTACACCATATTGAGATTATTCAAAGCGTGAGTGGGTGAGTGTTCGAGTTTTACGTCTCACCAACAGCTAAGGTCATACGGAGACGGTTCCTCGGTTTAAAGACTCATCCGAATGTCTGGAGAAGCCCGGGCTCGATCCTGCGACCCCTGAGATTATTCAAAGCGTAAAATCCCTAAAATCCCGCATGCGGTAAAGTGTTAAGGAACAAATACTGACGTTATAACGATGATACTGTGAGTGAGTGTTAGAGTTTTACGTCTCACCAACAGCTAAGGTCATACCGAGACGGGGCCTCGGTTTAAAGACTCATCCGATAGTCTGGAGAAGCCCGGGATCGATCCTGCGACCCCTGGTTTGCAAGGCGAGTAGCTTAGCAACTACACCACAGAGGCTTCTACGATGGTTCTGTGAGTATATGCTTACCTCTCTGCAGTGAAACAACTTTAGAATTGTTTTTCACATTTAACCTGTCCTTGTTACTGGTGCCCCCTTTGCTTTCGAGTCTGCTGTCACGTGGAGAATTTTTCCGCTCTGATCTGGACCCGTGAATACTGTCATTCTGCGACAAAGTTGTTTCATCTGAAAAATATCTGAATGATCACAAACCTCACATGAATATGTTTTAGAACATTACGATAACACATCCGTGTGATACAGTGCATATTTTCATAACTCAAAAAAGGTAATTTTTCTGATGAATATTTGTGATTTTTTTCTTATTTATACTCAAAACATAGGTTTTGGGTGCACGTTAGAACCACGTTGAGGCGGTTCTAACGAGTACCCACAACCTATGTCTTGGAGCAGGAATAAGGAAATTGATGTTTACCCCCTTAAACCCCAGTTTTACTATATAAAGTGGGGTTTATGGGGGTCCTTATATCACGGACTTGTTCACGTGATGAAGGGTTATCCCTTGGAAGCAAGGAATACACTGCAAAACTGGAAAACATGGAGTGTACAGGTTTTCTAGGCCAGACATCTAGTTTCGGCCAATGAGATCTCATCAGTAACCCTCAAATATTTTAAAAATTTCACAATAGAATCAATGATCCAAACGGACAAGATAATATAAACTACACTATGATGTAGGGCAGGGAGACTTTGTGCGGCCGTCACACATTCCCAGACACCAGCTGTAGTGATGTTAAGTATGTTATAGAAAGGGTTATCCTTTGGAAGCAAGGAATACACGACATAACTGAAAATCATGGAGTGTACCAGACTAGCTAGTTTCGGCTAATTAGGCCTCATTAGTGACCCTCAAATATTTTCAAAATTTCAAAATAGAACCAATGATAAAAAAGGACAAGATGATATAAACTACACTTTGATGTACGACAGGGACTATTTACGGCCGCCACACATTCCCAGACACCAACTGTAGTGGCGTTAAATGTGAAGTTAAGTCTTCAAGTGCAATGGTATATTATTTATTATTATTTATTCAAGGCCACAATATGTCCAAAATTATTGAAAAAAGATCATTGCCACTCCTTTTAAACTTATCAATTTGCGGGCATATCGCACATGTTCACTGTAGTACCGCTTAGGTATTTTGTTTTCAATCGGTGTAACATGGACGCCTAACCGGGAACATATTAAATTTCACGGCGCCAAAAAGGTAACCACGGAATACTCCCCGTGCTGATTTTGTTTGATTAGAGGTTTAACGTCTCCGTCAACACTGTAAAGGTCATTTTGGAGACGTTGCTTCCAATTTTGTGGGACTTTTACCCGACATTGAGATGAAATGATATCTCAAGCCCTGTCGCCCAATGAAACCAATAGGGTTTATTAGCATGGACGGCCCGCCTAGCACCGCGGTTCCTGGACAGGCTTATATCCTCTAAGCGGTTTACCAGTACTAGTGTGCGGGCCGGATTCAGCTCTGCGTGGAAGCATCATGCAGCTCATATATTTCTTCAAGCCCCTATGGGCGGGGGCTAACTCCCCGTGCTGAAAGAATTTTACTACCTACCTACATATCTGCCAGAATTTTACTATCTACTTACATATCGTACTCTTGCAGAACATGGGCAATCATATTATTTAGACACTGTTGGAATTCTTATTATCCCAGAGGTTCCTGGACCCCTCGAATGACTGAGGTATAACGGCCGTATAAAGTCACGTTGCCCGCCATCACAGTGTGTATGTTTACTAGTCCTTTAGGATTACTGATTCCATTGCGGAACTGTGAACATAAAAATTATATCAGGGCCACTGATTAGGTTTAATTTGCCGAAACTAGCTATTCTGACCTTGACAAACCTTGCACACGCCATATTTTTCAGTTCTGTGCCGTTGCCCTTGCTTCAAAAGAGTTTCCCCATCATGAAAACACACCTATATAAATGCAATGTAAACTTTACCGCCGAAAAACACGAAACTTTTTATATGAAAAGTGATATTTTTCTTTCTTCTGCCCTAAAATAAGAAAAAGAAGGTTTACCCATGTAAACCCCAGTTTTACTGCATAAATTTGAGGTGCAAGGGAGTCAAAATTATATAGGCGTGTTTTCGTGATGTTTTTATAAATAGTGACCATACAAGATAGGTGTGAGCTCATGAATATCATATGCGCCCGTGATGTACATTGCACCTAGCCAAAATCTGGGCGATGGTTCTGGGCTCAGTTCGATTAACTCTCTTGAATTGCACGACCCGCAGAAAAAGCGACCGACTGAAGTCTGTCAATCTGTCAGTCTGTCAGTCTATCTGTCCGTCCGTAACCCGTTTGTGAAAATTGGTGATAGTGACTTAACCGCTTGGAATATTTTAACAATTTTCGGCATACTGATAGACATCAATGAGATCTAACCAATGCACTTGCGAAATATTACATTCAATTCAGTATAGCCTCGCCGAGGCGAAAAATGTGAAAATTTTCGAACTGCTTCTCCTCGGAAACCGTTGGGCCGATTGAAGTCAAATTTTATATGGAGCCTCTATGGGATGGGTGAAATCATAATTTGCTCGTGGGGTCCAGGTCACATGACCAAAATGGCCGCCAAGCCATATATGGTCTGTCTGTCTGTCCGTCCGTAACCTGTTTGTGAAAATTGGTGATAGTGACTTAACCGCTTGGAATAGTTAAACAATTTTTGGCATACTGATAGATATCAATGCGATCTAACCAATGAACTTGCGAAATATTACATTCTATTTAGTATAGCCTCGCCGAGGCAAAAAATGTGAAAATTTTCGAACTGCTTCTCCTCGGAAACCGTTGGGCCGATTGAAGTAAAATTTCATATTGAGCCTCTATGGGATGGGGGAAACCAAAATTTGCCCATTGGGTCCAGGTCACATGACCACAATGGCCGCCAAGCCATATATGATAAAAACCCTTCAAAAATAGTCTTCTCCAGAACCACTGGGCAGATTTCCACGAAACTTGATAAATAGCACCTGGGACGTAGGCCCATCATAAATTGCTAAAATGGTGACCCTGTGTTGACCTTGACCTTCTTTGGGTCCGTCCGTAAAACGTTTGTGAAAATTGGTGATAGTGACTTTACCGCTTGGAATATGACAATTTTTGGCATTCTGATATATATCAATGAGATCTAACCAATGCACTTGCGAAATATTACATTCAATTCAGTATAGCCTCGCCGAGGCGAAAAATGTGAAAATTTTCGAACTGCTTCTCCTCGGAAACCGTTGGGCCGATTGAAGTCAAATTTTATATGGAGCCTCTATGGGATGGGTGAAATCATAATTTGCTCGTGGGGTCCAGGTCACATGACCAAAATGGCCGCCAAGCCATATATGGTCTGTCTGTCTGTCCGTCCGTAACCTGTTTGTGAAAATTGGTGATAGTGACTTAACCGCTTGGAATAGTTAAACAATTTTTGGCATACTGATAGATATCAATGCGATCTAACCAATGAACTTGCGAAATATTACATTCTATTTAGTATAGCCTCGCCGAGGCAAAAAATGTGAAAATTTTCGAACTGCTTCTCCTCGGAAACCGTTGGGCCGATTGAAGTAAAATTTCATATTGAGCCTCTATGGGATGGGGGAAACCAAAATTTGCCCATTGGGTCCAGGTCACATGACCACAATGGCCGCCAAGCCATATATGATAAAAACCCTTCAAAAATAGTCTTCTCCAGAACCACTGGGCAGATTTCCACGAAACTTGATAAATAGCACCTGGGACGTAGGCCCATCATAAATTGCTAAAATGGTGACCCTGTGTTGACCTTGACCTTCTTTGGGTCCGTCCGTAAAACGTTTGTGAAAATTGGTAATAGTGACTTTACCGCTTGGAATATTACAATTTTTGGCATTCTGATATATATCAATGAGATCTAACCAATGAACTTGCGAAATATTACATTCCATTTAGTATAGCCTCGCCGAGGCGAAAAATGTGAAAATTTTCGAACTGCTTCTCCTCGGAAACCGTTGGGCCGATTGAAGTCAAATTTCATATGGGGCCTCTATGGGATGGGGGAAACCAAAATGTGCTCATGGGGTCCAGGTCACATGACCAAAATGGCCGCCAAGCCATATATGGTCTGTCTGTCTGTCCGTCCGTAATCCGTTTGTGAAAATTGGTGATAGTGACTTAACCGCTTGGAATATTTAAACAATTTTTGGCATACTGATAGATATCAATGCGATCTAACCAATGAACTTGCGAAATATTACATTCCATTTAGTAAAGCCTCGCCGAGGCGAAAATTGTGAAAATTTTCGAACTGCTTGTCCGCGGAAACCGTTGGGCCGATTGAAGTCAAATTTCATATGGAGCCTCTATGGGATGGGGGAAACCAAAATTTGCTCATGGGGTCCAGGTCACATGACCAAAATGGCCGCCAAGCCATATATGGTAAAAAACCTTCAAAAATAGTCTTCTCCAGAACCACTGGGCAGATTTCACCGAAACTTGAAGAATAGCATCTGGGACGTAGGCCCATCAGAAATTGCTAAAATGGTGACCCTGGGTTGACCTTGACCTTCTTTGTGCCTAGGTCAAACTTGGACACATATGCTTTTGTATTGGAAAAGTGAGAATGCATTTTATCCTGCAAACGATTCAGAATACAGTACTAAAGTATAAGATATATTTTTGCTCCTTACGATAAGGCGCATTTATTGCGGGAACCGTTTTAGGTCCAGGTCACATGACCAAAATGGCCGCCATACCCATATATGGTAACACTCATAAAGCTAAAAGCATCCGGGGGGGTCGTGCACTTCAGCTGAAGCACTGGTTCGAGGTATTATTAGATTGCGCACCAAAAATGCATACACTAACATGATTTGAACTAAATATGTTTGGCCTTTCTAAGCTTTCAAAATTTTGAAAACATGGCGTGGCCTAATGGTTAAGAGTGCAGACTTCAATGGAAACTTTTCCGGGTAACGTGTGTGTGTGTGTGTGTGTGTGTGTGTGTGTGTGTGTGTGTGTGTGTGTGTGTGTGTGAGAGAGAGAGAGAGAGAGAGAGAGAGAGAGAGAGAGAGAGAGAGAGAGAGAGAGAGAGAGAGAGAGAGAGATAGAGAATACCTGTAAACGAAGATCTTTTCAGCAGCGTTGTGTCATTACCAACCATGTTCTTCTTTGGCGATCTTAAATGATATTAAAGTAAGTTATACCGAGCCTATCCATGGCATCTAAGAAATACTCTAAAGAAGAGAGATCCGGAGTATATGGAGGCCAGCACAACACGTCCAGATAAATACATAAAAGAAACGTCAAACAGAGTCACATAGCATGCGTCCAGTCTTACTCATATCCTGTTGTAATGTGTGCGGACGTTCAAATGGCATAACCACTTTCGTAAAATTTATTCCGTTGGAATCCTGTTGTAATGTAATGTGCTGACGTACTCCTACAAATGACACAACCTTCAGTCGTAAATTTTACACCTGTGGACACAAAAGCGTTCAAACTTCGATGAAGTATCTTTAAATGAATCTCTTTGCTTCAAGTTCGTTCGACAAGCAAATGTCATTCATCAAAGTAGTCTAAAACTGGAGCAATTTACATTGATTGGTCTTATTGTGGCAAACACTTTTTTTCTCCAATTTTTGATCTAATTGACAATCGAGATGTATTCTGATTGGACAGTGCAAGGTCTACAATGAAATATACAACACTTTGTGTTTTGAATTTATTCCTGCCTTGCAGTTGACTGACAGGATTTAAGGAAATATTGAAAGAAACATCAGATCAAAATGAAATGAAGCTCATCAAAGTTTGAACGAATTTGTGTCCACATGAAGGCCTGGCGTCATCGTAAATGTTAACTTCCTTGAAGAGGGAGGGTGTTATTCTCGCAACTTCAAGCTTCAGATAACTGTCTTCAAGTAGGTTGATTATGCATAGCTGAAAGTGGGGATTGATCATGTAATCTTTTTTGCGGTCTTTATTTCCCTTCCGCTAATTCAAGAAGGGCAGCTGTAAGAAAGAAGGCCCACTGTACTGGTTAAGCGCTTACTTTTAAGTTTGACCAAGTTGGGCGTGGATATGTAATCTGAAAAGGCTCCATATGACATGAATAGTGTTGAGGTTGTCGTTATACTCCAAAGCAAACAGAACAATATAGAGTGAACCCCAATCTCGGAATCATATTACCCCAGTAGTTTTGAGTAGGCCGTGAAATTCCAAAGCAAACAGAAACATATAGGTTACAGACCAATCTCTGACGATTGCGTCAGATATTCAATTCCTTTGCTTAGTGATTAGACCACTGGACGTTTACAGGAGCAGCCAAAGTTCGATTCCTAGTAATGACAGTAATTGTTTTGAGTTATGCCTCTTTCTGTTTGTTATGCCTCCGTGTCACTTTCTATAGGTGATTTGAAAGGTGCTGCGTTCTTGGATCGTGGCCTTTCCTGAGTGACCTTTTCTTACTAATTCACTGGCCTTTACCACCCACCCCGTAGTTTTTTTTTCTACAAACCCTCCACTCTTCCAGTCACTGACGCTTTCCTTTTATACGGTGGCTTAAGGTTATAATAAACTTACATTGGTGTGAGGGGTGAACAGAAAAGCCATCTCGAGGGTCACTGTCCAGTATCACAAGGCTTGCCGAGTGATGCAGGGCATTAATCCCGAGGGATTTTATTCATTATATTATGTATGCTCCACATGTCTTCAGGAGATGACACATATAAGCTTCTAGCTTACCATCAGATCCTGAATTATATTGTATGTACAGTATTTTCATTCTGTAATTATTGTTTAAAAGAAATAAATATTGTTTAAACCAATCCCGAGGGACGGATTTTCTATCTAACGCTCTAACCCGTGTAAGATCCTTTTTCTTGCATACCTTTCATTTCTGGGTGTGGATTTTTATCAGATATCCCCTATATTAACTATATTGTAACATACTGACCTGATAAAGAAATGCTATCTCAGGACAAGTAAGCTTTATCAGGTCAATGTGATATTGAACTTCTATGAACTGGACTTCTTGAAAAAATCGTAAAGTAGAAGTAAAACAAAGATCAGGAATTGATACAATTAACTTACTCCATCCATAAAAGACACCAAAGGGAAAGAAATACAAACATTAAGCGACCAGACCATAATGGAAACCTAAACAAAGGAAGGCCATATGGACAGTTACTTTCCCACAAAATGGCCATATGGCCATCCAAAATTAAAAGACACAAGTGATACACACAGTAAGTAACAAACAACAACATAAATAAATCGCCACAGAAGAGCCGCCTAGGAACGGTCAGTGGAAGATTTCCACTGGGGGGCTTAAATCGATTTTACGTGGCCACAATCCTCGCCCTTACTTCCGTCGCGATTTAGACAAAAAATTTGTTCAGTCCGCATGAAGGCCTCCTAACTCATCAGTGCAACATCTCCGTGAACACAGAAATCAAAGAACCGCAGAGGTGAGACAACGGTGAGAACTCGACAGCAAGAAACCACTGAAATGCTGGAGCAAAAGAAAACCAACAGTTAGACTCCGATGAGCCCGACCAGAGACAGAGCATCAGGCACCAACCAACATTATCTCTTTAATTTTCAATAAGCCTTTACGTTGGAGCCGTCATAGAATCTGAGGCCTGACCCACCGGCGTGCAATTAAAGAGGGAAGCAAAGTTGCCAACCGTGATTGGGTTAACTACCATGCATGCAGTCTGTCGTATAATATCCATGTTGTACCCAATCTTTTTATATCGAAGAATGATTTTACGAAATTGGGTGCTGAAGTCATTGCGGTTATATATTTTCTGAATTTATATACTAAGTCACCATAAAATTCGGGTTCCGATAGACCTTGTTGCAGAAGAGATTTAAGTCCAATATTGAATTTTGAAATTAAATCAGAATGGCGTCTATAAAATTTTGAAAAGGCTTTGCGTTGTTTATGGTACCGATAACCCTGATTAAGGAGTTTAGCCGTTAATAATTTATTACGAGTGTTACGAGATGGAATAGGAAACCTCTCTGGTGCTTATGCACATCTAAATTATTTTAGTAGATATATGGTAGGGCGGTGCGAGTGAAATATTTTAGGTGAAATATGGTACGCAAACTGTGCTGCTCCATGAACAAGTCATGCACATATCATACGATGTATGCATGAGTGGTTTATGGAGAGCTGTTTTTACAATACAGGGGGCCGCCATAAGGCCGAGTCCTATAGAATTTGCCTAAAAATCGCCAACCGCCAAATTGTGCCATATATGATTTTTATTCCCGTCACGTGTTGTGTGGGTGTTCGTTTTGACAGGAGTCATGTCATTGATTTATAGGGTCGTTTCATCAATTTTTCCTATGGGAAATATACTATTTGAACGCAAATCCATTATCTACTCGATTTTTGCTATCTAGCTTTATTTGTGGCCGGTATCTCCACCTCGCCACGAATTGAGCAAGGTAATATGAGTAGGCATGATTTTCTGGTAGTATTCATAGATATATAAACCCTGAGAAAAACGAACACTTTAGCAGCAGGTCAAGTTGTAACGTATACCTACAACATCGTGTCGGTAAATAGAAAGTATATTGAAAGGTATGTTAAATCTATGTTTAGTATTATTTTTGTATGAACATGCTTGTAGGTTTTAGAGGGGTTTACTTCTAGTATACCCCAACTTTCTGAAGCCTATTCTGAATTCACTGTTGTGGCCTGTAGTGATTAGGCTACTAGCTTTGCCAGCTAGACGTCGCAGGATTGATCCCAGGCTTCTCCAGTAGTAGAATGAGTCTTTCTAAGTGAGGTCCTGTCTCATGCTGACCCTAGATGTTGGTGAGACGTAAAGTTTGGACACCCGCTCATTCTAGATTCATTTAGGCTTTTAGACCCCTTTTGTAGAATGTATTTAATAAACGCCGGGTCACTTGTTTGATCCATGACTTTTGACTAGCTGTGGTTAGAAAACCGTGGTTCCGTCCCAATATGATATTAGGTGTAGAGGGGACGTAAACTTAAGACGGGTTTAACCATATCTTCATCATCAGGGCAAACTCTTACAAGAGCCTGTTGGGTTATCCGTGATGACGAACCGTAATGAATTTTATTTTACAAGCATGTTCACGTTGATTAGAAATAATTTTGTTCAAGAAGAATTACGAGTTCATTTTGTAATGATGCCGTTTTTGTCTGATAATTCAGTTTGTGCATGTATGTACATATAAAGAACGTGATGATGATAAGTGGGAGTATTTGGTCGCCACACGTCATAACGGCCTGAGCGGCGGGGATGACGTCAGCTGCGTCATCGGCGTCGCGAGGACGGTTGTGACGGGGTGCCTACCAAATACAGAGAGAATTTACGGCAAACAGTGTTGGCCCTTATGAGACACTAACAAATGTTGTGGATTATAGATGAAAATCTTCTGTTGTAGTTCTATCTGTTATTAATGTATTGAATTTGTGAATAGCTATATTTGTGAGCCGTGTCGCGGAGAAGGATATGAAATAGAGATTGTTATGTTTCCTGTAATTGGCGGCTGACCAGGTAGCGCAAAGGCGTGGTCTGTTCAATTGCCTCTTACTTGTGATAATGTAGTGAGCACAAATTGATGAGTATTATGCTCAGTAGTAGTGAGCATTAATTGATTTCTGTAGTGCTCAGTAAGGAAACATGAACTTTGAGTATTATTGTGTCAAGCGCTGGGTGCTGATAATTTGATGCACAGTCAAGTTGAGTTCTGCTGTACGGTTATTTGTCGCATGCACTAATCAGCCTGTATGTCTGGTCGGCGCATGCGCAATAACGGTATATGCATGAACATATTCTTACTTCTCCGGGAGGGGGATCATGATATAGCATGTATGTTTTGTGACTCGTGTCTTAGTCCAGTTATCGTAATTTGCAGGCACAACAATGTGTGACCTGCTGCTCCCTGCTTCATAGCAGCAGGTACTGGTACGACGCTAGGCGTTAGGGTCCAGCAAGGGCGGACAGACCGCCGTAATCAGCGAATACCAGAATCAAAATCATTGTTCATTGTCAACAAATGTGAGACCATGAAAGAGGTCAACTAACCTGCAGGATATTCGGACGATCGCTAAACCTGTGATCGGCAAATTTGTGATCGGCAACTATGTCGATAGACTAGTGTGCAGTTTGCACTAGTTCGCGAGAGGAAGTGTCACGCGAGAGGGGGATTCACCCTAAGTTATAAACTGGCCAGTCGCGTCTTGTGTTGTTTCTTTTTTTGTTTTTGTTGTTGTTTTTGTTGTTTGCTTCTGTAGGTATTCACGTCACCCGTTCCGAGCACAGAACATTGTTTTGCCTTCGGAGCGGACGTCGTGAGTTGGCTACAGAAGCAACAAATTGTGATGTTTGTGTTAGTAAGTGTTGTATGTAGATACTGTAAATAATTCATGTCATTCATCTAACATCTTTCTTGTGCCTTACCCCACAGCTGCCCGTACACCTGTCAGAGATCACGCTCGGTTGTCTTGTCAGCATGGGGGTTTGCGGGACGCCGTAAACCCACATGTAACAACGAGTGTTGAAGTCGGTTACATGACTACACACTCTAGCAAATCGAATTAATTGCGAAATATAAACGCCATAGGATGGCGCACGAGGAACATCACCATCCAAAAAAGGAAATTTTACAATCTCAAAATCAAAGTCATCGCGTTTATCATAAATTTTGCACGAAACAAATCCATCTACAATAGATAGATGTAAATCCAAAAACGGGGCATCGGTATCAGAAGAATTTGTTTTATTTAACTGAAGTTCTAGGGGGTAAATCTGACTGATCAAACCATCAAAATAGGTATTATCAATATTCAATAAATCATCTAAATATCTAGAAGTAGAGCTAAAAGCTTCAATAATTTCAGATTGGTTATCAATGGAAAGCGACAAAATGAAGTCTCTTTCATAACAATACAAGAACAGATCAGCCACAAGAGGTGCGCAATTAGTACCCATCGGAATACCCACAATTTGTCTAAATAACTTAGTACCGAATCTAATATAAATATTGTCAAGTAGAAAGGTGAGGGCATCACACACTTTCTGACATGACCAAAGTGTATAATTCTTATGCTCTTTAGAAGTGAAAAATGCATTTCTGACATTACATGCAAGATAGAGAGAATCTTCTCTGTGAAAAGCCCATTCAATTAAATCATTAAGCTTTTCTTTTATAAGATTATGAGGAAGTGTAGTGTAAAGAGTGGAAAAATCGTAGGTAGACAGACTAGAAGCACGAACCTGTCTAGATTTCAATTTATTTAAAACCTCATTCGAATTTTTATAGACCAAAACAGATTTCTTCCTGATCTTTCAAAGACTTTATCACAATATTTAATTACATGCGTTTTAATAGCAGTAAGACAGGAAGTTAATAATTTAGAAAGTTCAGTGGTAGTGCAAGAACTAGAATTTGCAATAAACCGTGCTTTGTAAGGTTTTTTATGAAGTTTTGGTAACCAGTATAGCGTAGGAAGCTTGTCTTGGCCTTCGTTGACACACACAGCAAACTTGGTGGCTGAAAGACAAACATGTTTATCTACTATAGCTCTCTCTTCAGCCAAAGGCTGAATGTCATAGGCCTTAGTACCACCAAGCTCCTGCTTAAGCGTGTTAACATAGTGGAGCCGTCACACAACAACGACGTTGTTAGCGGCCTTGTCTGCAGGGGCCAAAACAAACTTCTTATGAAATTCTTGAATACCTAGTTTAAGATGACGTAAGACTGTAAGAGTGTACAAGGGGATTAACTGGTAAATAGAAAACCAGATTCGTATCATTTGATATCAAGTTTATCAGGCTCGGCTTATAGAACGCATGTAGAAAAAATGCTCGGCAAGCCTCCCGATTCTACAAGCGTTCTCAAAGTCTTCCTGATAAACTTGATATCAAATGCCACGAACCTGGTATTCTCTTTTTATAATGAAGTCACTTCGATAGTCGACGTCCGCCATATTTTGATGACACTAATGCGGCTTTTTGGACGTCATTGTACATGCAGCGACATCAGACTTAACGACGGTGTACCCGACCCCCTATTTAACCAGTACACATAAAACACGCCAAAATTCTAGATTTTTTATCCTAACCCTGGATAGTATAACCTTGGTAGGATAAGAATTTCTATCCCAGGGTTAAGTCCTTATATGAAGTGCAAGAATGCCATTTTCGTTTTCTTATCTTTTGCTGAGTAACATTGTCTTTTCTTTTTGCAAGTGTTTATAGTGTGTGGCTTAATATAGATTGTGGGTTCAAATTCGTTCTTGTTTGCAAGCCCATTCATAGTTTGGCTTAAAATAGATAGTGGGTGCAAATTCTTTCTAATTGCAAGTGTATACAATACAGATCGTGGTTGCAAATTATTTCGATTTTGCAAGTGCGTACACTATAGATCGTGGGTGTAAATTATTAATTGTTTGCAACCGTATACAATACAGATAATGGGTGCAAGCTATTTCCATTTTGCAAGTGTATACAATATAGATCGTGGGTGTAAATTATTTCTGTTTGCAAGTGTATACACTACAGACCATGGGTGCAAAGGGGGTCTTTCACGGTATAGGAAATTTGCATTGGTTTCTGCCCACGTTTGGATTTTGATGAAATTATGCACAGTAATTGCCTTGGGTATAACCATTATAATTACGATGCATTCACTTTTAAATTTTATTTCCGTATAAAATTTATTACATATTTTATGAAGTCTCTATCACAACAGAGAGTACTCTCACATAAACTTGTCTACTGTATTCAGAGTTTTATATATTTAATGCCGCTATGTTTTATGAATTAAAGCCATAATTGGTGAGTTAGTTGATACTATGAATGACCTCATATGCCTAGTAATAGTGGCTGGGCATTCAGTTTTCTTTGATGGTGTCCCCATATTTCAGCTCCTATTTTTGTATTCATTAAAATTTTATAAGCATTTTTACCATGTTCCAATTTTTGTCAAGACACCATTTTAGCATAAAAACTACCCACATATCTTAGGAACATGTTGATGAATTTTGATGGAAATTGAGGACCGGTAACATTGTGTTTTAACAGACTGAATACTGATAGTCCTGATTCATTAAAATGTGAAATTATATGATTATCATGTTTTGGTTATGCTGTTTAATAATACTTTACTATTGCTTTCAATTTGGATGGCTATAGTATAGTATGGTTTGCTTGTGTAAGTAGTTCATAGCATAATTATAAGTATTATATCAAAACATTCATTTCAGTAAATGTGCCCCCTATGGAACAAACTATTTTATCTACAGAACTATACCGCAAAGGTTTTGATGACAAACGTCATCAAACGCACCCATGTAATCATGTGCACAGTTTTCTTTCTGTCTTTCTTGTCTAATTTGGTAATGGTGCTAAGGTGATGTTTAGATGTAACATTCAAATCAACAACATACCAGACACTTTAGATGTTGCTTCAGATTTTGTGAGATTTGTTATCCGACTCGTGATAAATGACTCTCAAGTCAAAGTGTTGTTTGTTTATTTAACCCTAACTGTCCATACAAAAAGAAAGGTTTACTCTAGGGAAAATCAATTACACTTGAGATTACTTTTCCTGGACATTAAGTTTTCAGAATTTGTATCTGCATAGGCACTAGCCAATCTATCTTTTTTGTATAGCCCCTATGAACGAAATTAAACGGCTTCCGGAAGCTGTATTCCAGAGCCATTTGAATTTGCTTTTAGAATTCACATGGTCGTACATTTGTCAGTGTTCCAAAACGTATGTGATCATGAATGAGTTGTCTATATATTTGTATAGGTCTTTCACTTCATTTACCTATCTCAGCAGTTGTTGCAGTAATTACAAAGCACATTATGTAAGATATCAAGAAGCATTTAAACTGTTGATAATAATTATTCAATCTGTGAGTAGTTATCGCATTACTCATAGGATTTTAAATTATTTTCAGTAAATACATTGTGATGCTTTTTTTTTGTCCAAACACTGCAATGCTCTTTCCACGCTGAGAGATACATTGCACAGAAATGTACTGGTAATTATTAATGAACAAAAAGCAAGCAAGAACAGTGCTTAAAAAAGTGAACTTGCATTCAGCAGAAACATTCAAGAAGTGGTTGAAAGTTTTACAACCAGAAAAAAAAAATAAATGCTTGCTTCCGATAAATTAACCACAATATTGACAAAGTAAATAGAAAAAATAAGACACTAAAGAAACGTCAACAATTACAATACCAATGCAGAAAAGAGACATATTTATGCATGTGTACTATAAGGAAGGAAACTGTTGCTCTCCCTGTCTAATACAAAAAATTTCTCTAGTTCATGGAAAAGCTTTGTTTACACCAAATATTCTGCGCCTTATCCATCAATGATATCTTTTGCAACAGAAACTCAATATCAGTGACATTCGATTTTTGGAAATACTAACCAATAATTACTGTAATTTTTTTGGTAGGATAATAATCCAGCGTTCATAAAGACAGAGTATATCTACGGCTTAATCTGACCATGGATTTATCAACAGAACTATTTTACTAGTAACAACAAACCACTGACCATTGCGTCCTTGCATACCAGCTTGGTATGAAAATGAAAATAAAGGATCTCCTTGCCTTACACCTATTTGAGTAGCATGACTTATGCAAAGTCATTAAATAAAGTTGCACATATTCACAATAATTTTGCTGCTAATAAAAAAGCAATATATGTTGTTAAGCCTATTTTGTTGATTAGAATACCTTTTGATACAGTGTTTTACTATCTACTATTTTGGATAAATCATAGTGTATAAATGAAAGGAAAATATCAGAAATTCATGATATTTTAATCGTTTCTAAGCTAGATCAGCTCAATGTGTATTCATTTTGATTTGTATAATCTCATTTTTTATTACGTAAGTGTTACGAATTGCCTTTTTGTAAGGTTCTTGGATGATTTCAATAAAAAAGTAAATTTTGCAGAAACGACTTACATCCATTCAAGGTGTAAAACTACAGTGTTACCGGTTTCGGATTTTCATGAAATTTGGCATAGCTAAAGAAGATACATATGGCAAGTTTTCCTAGCAAAATGAAATCTTGACAAAGACTAGAACTTATTTATCTTAGGGATTGAATTTTGATCATTTTTTTAAATTTTGATTAAAAAATGAGATTTTTGATAATTATTTTATCAGAAAATGTAAACTTTAATTAATTCAAAAGGTTTTTTAGTATCAAAGGAATGCCTATGGAGTTCTGCATTCGATCCAGTTCACAGATCTTGAAACTAAATAAAACATAAGATTTAAGACGCACTTATTTAGAGACAGACACCAGCTCATGGAGGGAGTCAGTTAGAGTGGCCTCCTGAGTCCCACTTTGATTTTTATAATTTATTAAATACATTTTTATAGGTCGTATATGCTGAGTTATTAATATACAAAGTTTAAAGAAAAAACATGCATGGGCACAAATGAAAGACCCCCTTATTACTGTTTGCATGAACATACAATAAAGATCGTGGTGGCAAATTCTTTCTAATGCACGTGTATACGAGTACAATAAAGATCGTTGGTGCAGAATCTTTCTTGTTTGCAAGTGTATACAATATAGATCGTGGATGCAAATTATTTATTGTTTGCAAGTGTATACAATATAAATCGTGGGTGCAAATTATTTCTGTTTGCAAGTGTATACAATATAGATCGTGGGTGCAAAATTCTTTCTGTTTGTAAGTGTATACAATATAGATCGTGGGAGCAAATTATTTCTGTTTGCGAGTGTATACAATATAGATCGTGGGAGCAAATTCTTTCTTATGCACGTGTATACAATAAATATCGTGGGTGCAAATTCTTTCTTGTTTGCAAGTCTATACAATATAGATCGTGGATGCAAATTATTTATTGTTTGCAAGTGTATATAATACAAATTGTGGGTGCAAATTATTTCTGTTTGCAAGTGTATACAATATTGATCGTGGGTGCAAAATTATTTCTGTTTGCAAGTGTATACAATATAGATCATGGGAGCAAATTATTTCTGTTTGCGAGTGTATACAATATAGATCGTGGGAGCAAATTCTTTCTTATGCACGTGTATACAAAAAATATCGTGGGCGCAAATTCTTCCTTGTGTGCAAGTGTATACAATATAGATAGTGGGTGAAAATAATTTATTGTTTGCAAGTGTATACACTATAGATCATGGCTGCAAATTCTTTCATTTTGCAAGTGAATAAAATAGATCATGGGTGCAAATTGTTTCTGTTTTTAAGTGTATACACTATAGATCGTGGGTGAAAATTCTTTCTTTTTGCAAGTGTATACTATATAGATCGTGGGTGCAAATTCTTTCTGTTTGCAAGTGTATACAATATAGATCGTGGGTGCAAATTATTTATTGTTTGCAAGTGTATACAATGTAGATCTCGGGTGCAAATTCTTTTTATTTTGCAAGTGTATACAATATAGATCTGGGTGCGAATAATTTCTATTTTGCATGTGCATAAAATGTGTGGTTTTATTTAAATGCCAAGTAGAAGTAAAACAAAGGTCAGGAATTGATACAATTAACTTACTCCATCCATAAAAGACACCAAAGGGAAAGAAATACAAACATTAAGCGACCAGACCATAATGGAAACCTAAACAAAGGAAGGCCATATGGACAGTTACTTTCCCACAAAATGGCCATATGGCCATCCAAAATTAAAAGACACAAGTGATACACACAGTAAGTAACAAACAACAACATAAATAAATCGCCACAGAAGAGC
Source organism: Lucinisca nassula (assembly GCA_963580285.1). NCBI lineage: Eukaryota > Metazoa > Mollusca > Bivalvia > Lucinida > Lucinidae > Lucinisca > Lucinisca nassula. The sequence goes on from OY757026.1 coordinate 6,288,529, forward strand.
CGCCTTGGAACGGTCAGTGGAAGATTTCCACTGGGGGGCTTAAATCGATTTTACGTGGCCACAATCCTCGCCCTTACTTCCGTCGCGATTTAGACAAATAATTTGTTCAGTCCGCATGAAGGCCTCCTAACTCATCAGTGCAACATCTCCGTGAACACAGAAATCAAAGAACCACAGAGGTGAGACAACGGTGAGGACTCGACAGCAAGAAACCACTGAAATGCTGGAGCAAAAGAAAACCAACAGTTAGACTCCGATGAGCCCGACCAGAGACAGAGCATCAGGCACCAACCAACATTATCTCTTTAATTTTCAATAAGCCTTTACGTTGGAGCCGTCATAGAATCTGAGGCCTGACCCACCGGCGTGCAATTAAAGAGGGAAGCAAAGTTGCCAACCGTGATTGGGTTAACTACCATGCATGCAGTCTGTCGTATAACATCCATGTTGTACCCAATCTTTTTATATCGAAGAATGATTTTACGAAATTGGGTGCTGAAGTCATTGCGGTTATATATTTTTTCTGAATTTATATACCAAGTCTTTCTTTGTTTTTGCTAGTGCATATAGTGTGTGGCTTAGTAGAGATCATGAGAAAAAATCCTTTCTGTGGCTAACTAAAGGTTTTAGGATAAGCATTCCTTTTTAAGGCCAGTTTTTTAGCTTGGCTGTTTATGAAGAAAAAGACGAGCTTTTGTCATAGCTCTGGCGTCGTCTGCGTCTTCGTCGTGCAAAAACTTGGACATTTTGTAATATCTCTGTCATTACTGAACATATTTACTTGAAACTCGGACTACTTGTTTATTCTGAAACCCATACCAATAGGTGAGGTAACCCTCAATATATTTTTGGCACATTTATGCTCCTTTTTAGACTTAGAATGTTTGTTTAAAAATTGTTTCACTGCGATTTTGTCAAGAACTGATGGATGAATTCTGACCATGCTTGGTATTTAGCCTAATTCGGAGGGTCACAATTGCAGAAAGGAATTCGGTGACCTTGACCTGATTTTCAAGGTCACCATGGAATCTTACTTATTCTGCCTTTCTGACACACAACTGTGGAGAAGTATTTTAACCCAATTAATTATGGCACTTCCAGTTTAATGTTTTCAAGTAGTTATGTTGCTTATAATCAAACATGCCCTATATATTGCTAAAGGAAACTGCAGTCGAGCGTTGGCATCCGCATGCGGTGCTCTTGTTTCTAATGGACTCTGCCCACTCCTTGTTAACGATAAACTGAGAATTTATAAAATAATCTTGAAATTGTGATAAAACCAAAATAATAATAAAAATGATAATAATAAAAACGAATGGTTACCTCGACTGGAGCCATTTCAGTAAATGAGGCAGCACTGCCACAACCAAGCTAATCATCAGTGAACTCCCAACACTTACAACGATAACAACTGAAATAGATTAGTAACACGTGAGTGAGTGAGACTGGAGACATTTCAGTAAATGGGGAAGCACTGCCACAACCAAGCTAATCATCAGTGAATTCCCAACACTTACAGCGATAACAACTGAAATAGATTAGTTACATGTGAGTGAGACTGGAGACATTTCAGTAAATGGGGAAGCACTGCCACAACCAAGCTAATCATCAGCGAACTCCCAAAACTCACTGTGATAACAACTGAATAGATTAGTAACCAGTGAGTGAGACTGGAGATATTTCAGTAAATGGGGAAGCACTGCCACCATCAAGCTAATCATCGGTGAACTCCTAACATTTACTGCGATAACAACTGAAATAGATTAGTAACGAGTGGGCGAGACTGGAGACATTTCAGTAAATAGGGAAGCACTGCCACAGCCAAGCTAATCATCAGTGAACTCCCAACACTTACTGTGATAACAACTGAAATAGATTAGTAACAAATGAGTGAGCGAGACTGGAGACATTTCAATAAATGGGGAAGCACTGCCACAGCCAAGCTAATCATCAGCGAACTCCCAACACTTATTGCGATAACAACTGAAATAGATTATCAATAAAATTTAATACATGCATATTGGGGAAATGGCACGAGTAGTTATTTTAAATGAAATTTAAGAAACGTGCCTTTGAAAGGTTTCAGAAAATCATATTAAATAGCAAGTTTAATAATATAAATAGCCTTTGTTTCGTACATATTTAATGATCATCTCATTAAAGTTCTAATTTCGTTTATTAAGGACACTGGTATTTAAAAATTCACATTCCACCAACAAAGAAACCTCGGAGGAAGGTGTACTCGTATCAGAAAGGTGATTATGAAACCATGAGGAAGGATGCGCTCAGATTTGCAAGGGAGAAATACTTTAATGGTCATTCAGATGCTCGGTCTGTCCATGATAACTTCGATTTGATAACTTCTTTCATTCATACTTCGGCCGAAAATCATATCCCCTCAAAACCAGTCGATCTGTATCTTCGATTCCCTGGATCACACCAGAGATAAGGAGAATGAGATTCATGCAAAGGCAAAAAGGACAGGAAGTGGTAATCTCAGGAGAAAATTTGAAAACTTGAGACGTGAAATCAAGATTGATCTAAAAAAAAATCAGCATGATTTGTATTTGCATAACTTGGTAGGTGATGTTAAGGCGAATCCCGGAGACTTCTACAGATATATTTATAGCAAGAAGAAAGACAGGCAAAGTGTCCCGCCCCTTAATAAAAGAGGAGAGAACGGGGTTGCTGAATCAGACTCTGAAAGGGCAGAGGGACGTGTTTGTCAATTTAATAAAACTGAGTTCACGGAGGTTCCATTGACTGGAAGATCGGTCCCCTTCATCGATAATATTGTTGTGTCAACTGCAGGAGTAATCAAGTTACTTCAGGGCTTAAACCCCAGTAAAGACCTGATGAACTTCATCCTAGACCCCTGACGGAACTAGCAAGTGAGTTATGTCCAGTTTTTGCACAGCTGTTTCAACAGTCTCTTGATACGGGTGAAATCCCAAAAGAATGACTCTTAGCGACATCTGTCCACTCTTCAAAAAAGGAGATAGGGCTCTTGCTCGTCATTATCGTCCTTTGTCTCTGACTTGTGTTCTGTGTAAATTGCTTGAACATATAGTCTGCTCGAACATCATGGCCCATTTGGATTAACATAAACTTTTGTCAGACAGACAACATGCATTTAGAAAAAAAAGTTGTGAAACTCAGCTGAGCACAGTTATTAATGACTGGGCACTTAGCCTCGATAGCGCAGTAGAGTCTCGACCTCAGCGGAGTGGTCCTTAACGAAGAAATTGAAAAAGTTCAGAACAGAGCTGCTAGATTTGTAACAGGCAATTACTGCTTTGAAACTGGGAGCATGACTGGTAAAATGGGCGTTTCTCAAGAAAAGGAGGAAAGACATCAGGCTCATCCTTTTATGCAAAGGTCTAAAGGGTGCTGCTAGCATTCCCATAGATGACCTTGTCACCCCCCTTCCCCCGAATCATTAGAGATTGGAATGCCCTTCCCGATTCGATTATTTCGACAGCTGAAGGTGCTGATGATTGTGTAGCTAAATTTACCTCTTTGAATAGAGCTAGGGACTAACTTAATATGAATGTCATTTGACGTGTCACCAGTAACAGTTCTGATTCTGATAGACCAATTAAATGTTAATAATATATACAGTAGAACTTCGATGGCTCGAACACCGATGGCTCGTTTACCATGGATGTATCGAACCCATTCTTGAGCCCCTAGCAAAAACCTCTACATAAGAAATAGTGGGGGATAATTAAGGAGATTTTAGTCTTTTATCTTGCAAATGTATGTTGTGTGTACTCATTAGAATCGCCTCATCATGTTGTGTGTACTCATTAGAATCGCCTCGATGAGGCGATTCTAATGAGTACACACAGCATACATTTTCATTATAGAACGCCGAAAAGATGTCTAAAAGTATCTCGTTATGCCTCCTGGCAGTAACCATCAGTGGCTCGAACTACCCCTGTCTCGAACAGATTTTCGTGGTCCCAAAGGTGTTCGAGCCACTGAAGTTTGACTGTATAGAACTAATATGAGATATCAGTTTGAGAATTTTTCTTATCATTATGATAACACACACGTGCAACATAGTGCATTTTTTCCCATCTCAAAAATGGCCATTTTTTCTGATGAGAATCCGTGATATTTTTCTTATAAATACTGCAAACATAGGTTGTGGGTACTCGTTAGAACCGCCTCATTGAGGCGGTTCTAACGAGAACCCACAACCTACGTCTTGGAGTAAAAATAAGAAAAATAATGCATTACGAAAACACGCCTATACCAATACATTGTAACCTTTATCGCCTAAAAAATGAAAATTTTAAGATGAAAAATTGTGATATGTTTCTTATTTCTGCTTTAAAATACAGAAATAAGAAGTATTTCACGCGTATTTCTGCTCTAAAATATAGATTGTGGGTAGTTTAGTTTAAGCATATTTTATTGCTTGAAATAAAACAAAGAGGTCGGGCCAAAAGTTCTCACAACATTAGTTATGGCCCTTCCCCTACATTGTAATATACAAACATTTTAACTCACATGACAATGACATTACATATAGAAATACATTTTTTTTCTGGACGAACGATGTTTTATGCGTTCTAAATATTATAACCCTACCGAGCTATTTGATGGAGGTTATCTACAGTGACCAGAACGGTAACATATGGGTTAAATCGTTTATAGTAAACAATAGAAGTCGCCTACTCATTACCATCAACATTCACCACCTGATTAAATGTGTTCAAGTAGCTCGGTAGCATTATAGGGATTTGACATTTGAAAACATACATGGTAATAAAACAAGAAACATGTACATTAAGAATACAGTCGAACTTCAATAGCTAGATCCCCTCTGGGACCATGAAAATTTATTCAAAACAGCGGTAGTTCGAGCCACTGAGGGTTACTGCCAAGAGGAATAACGAGATACTTTTGAACATCTTATCAATGTTCTGTAATGAAAATGTATGCTGTGTGTACTCATTAGAATCGCCTCACCGAGGCGATTCTAATGAGTACACACAGCATACATTTGCAGGATAAAAGACTAAAATCTTCTTAATTATCCCCCACTATTGCTTATGAAGAGGATTTCCCTAGGGGCTCAAGAGCGAGTTCGACTCAGCCATGGTAAACGAGCCATCGGTGTTCGAGCCATCGAAGTTCTACTGTAATTAAATAATGACCAGGAAAATAATGAGGCGTGTGTGCATGCGTATATGTGTATGTGCGTGTGTTTGTGTGTGTGTGTGTGTGTGTGTGTGTGCGTGCGTGCTTTTACACGTGTGTGTGTGCGTGTGTTAGATAGTTTTGTCAGGAGTCCAAACCGCCAGGCTTATGGAAAGGGTCTGGAAGAATGCTACGTTACTTAAATATATGTACTGTCCAAAGTACTTGTACTACCTTAGAATCTTATGGGTTGTTTGCGAATCTTCTTGACCCATTAATAAAATTTTGAACGGCGGAAAAAAGTGTTGAAATCTGTTGGATACTACATAAACTGACATCACCAAAAAGAAGCTTATCTATGTTTAAGGGGTGGAAGGCGTGTGTAGCTCGGAACAAAAGTATACGGCAATCGGCGTAGCTTGGACAATGGAAAAAGTAGTGTGCTGCATCTTCAACTGCACTATTGCAACTGCACGTTGGGCTTGGGCAAAGATGATCGACATATAGATCGCATTTCAAGTTACTGCAATTATTATGAATTCGGACATGTTGCACTGATAGATACTTGTCGCCATTGACGAAATACAAAGGAATTTTGACGTTAGTTAATCGCAGTCTTTTAATGCTGTTTTTGAAGCTGGAGAGAATGTCAGCAGACCGGATGTCATTATTAAGCGAATTCCACAATGATACTGAAGAAGGTATACAAGATTTTCTTGAAATTTCAGTACGTGTAGCGGGAGTTACTAGATTATTGTTATTTCTTAGTTGGTATGGATTAGTTTCTCTAACAAAGGGAGGAATAATATCCTGAATATAATCAGGAGAAAGCCCATTGACTGCCTTGTATATAAAGGATAAATTCTGCTCGCGTCTTTTAACAGACAGTGGTAACCATCCATATTCACTATATAATTTGTCTAGTGAGACAGACCTGGTGAGTCCAGTGACTAACCTGGCTGCTTCATTCTGTAGTTTTTCTAGTGTGTTTGAGTTCTGTGTGGTACAATTGTCCCAAACAATTGCTGAGTACTCCAATATAGGTAAAACGTAAGAGAAGTAGATTTGGTTAAGTGCGACTCTGTGAAATGTGTATTTTAATTTACACATGACGCCAATGATTTCAGAAGCACTGTTCAAAATGTTAAAACGTAAAACGTCTCCCCGTACATCAACCATAGTACAGTTTATATTTGACTTTTGGTCCTTTGAGATCAGCGCGAATAATCTGAGAAATCGGAGATAAATTATTGGTTTAGACTCATATTCTAGACAGGTTTTTAATTATTTGGACCCAATTTTGATATATTTCAGTCTTTGAATCGACTGCCTATTCGAAATTCGCAAAATTGCAGTATGTTTCCTCTGGCTTTCTTTGCCGGATCATTACAGGGTCACTGATGAGGCTTTATTAGCCGAAACTACGTAGTATGACCCATCTTCTTTCTTATGAATGTTTTCATTGCTCTTAAAGGAACCCATTTTTATTTTTATTCAATGTGTTTGTTCCAGCGCCCATTATTGCTTAGTGTTAGTCCGAGATGTCTGTGATCTGATACAAATGACACGGGAATTCCATCCAATTCGATAACTGGCGGATGTTCATATCGCTTGAAGGTAAATAAGAGCGCTTCGGTTTTCAAAGGGTTGAAATTTATTAACCACTGTTTGGACCAAGCTGACACAATTTTTAAATCATGGTTAATTATGCCTTCCAGATCTTGAATTGTAGATGCGGAAGAGAACAACGAGCTATCATCTGCAAAAAGCCTAGTTAAACTTAAGAGGGAATCTGCTATGTCGTTAACATAGATGAGAATTAGAAGAGGCCCTAGGACAGAGCCTTGAGGAACCCCTGCATTAACAGAGAGCTTGAAACGCAGGATCTGATGACGACTCGTTGAGTTCTGTTAGAAAGATAGTCGGTGACACAGTTTAAAAGAGGTCTGCTTGTGCCATATTGTTTCAACTTGAATATTAGACCTTTGTGTCAGACCCTGTCAAAGGCTTTGGACACATCACAAAAGACCATACACGAATACTGATCGTTGTCAAAAGTTTGGCAGATGTGGTGATAAATGTCAATAAGCTGATAAGTAGTTGAGTAATTTGGAAGGAAACCAGACTGATATTTGTAAAGGAGATGGTTATCGTGCAGGTGGTTGTAAATATGTTTGAATATTACGCGTTCCTGTAGTTTTCCAATGTTACTTAAAAGAGAAATAGGTCTGTAGTTTGACGGAATAGATTTGTCGTCTTTTTTTAAACAGAGGTAGGACATTTGGATCTTTCAGAGAACACGCAAACACACCTTCAGCAAATGACCTATTAAAAAGATTTGATAGTGGTAAAGAGATCTCTTTTGCAACTGGCTTTAACATTCGGTTACTTATCTTATCAGGGCCTGTGGCTTAATTGGGATTCAGTAAATTAATTAGTGTTTCTATTTCTGAGGCTTCACATGAAATGTTAGTCTGAGTATTTGGACATTTAGCTTGAAAAATAGGGAGGTGCGTGTTAGTATCGTTTATGTTTGAAATTGAAGTGAAATAGTTGTTTAAGCAATTAGCCTTTTCTTCGTCTGAAAAGCAGTGAACAATTTGGTTGCCATCAGAAGAGGTAATTAGAGGAGGAATATTACTCGATGTGTTTTTGTGTTTAACAAAATGACGTATGACCTGCCAGAATATTTTCTTATCATTGTTGTGGAAATCGGAAAGAGACAGTTCCAAGCTATTGTAGAAGTTTCCTTTTGCGTGTCTTTTTAAGTTATTAACCTTATTTCTAGCATGCTTATATTTTTCCAGTCATTCCCAGTGCCAGATTTTAAGGCTTTTTCTTAAGTCTGTCACGGATGTGCAGAAAGTGGCGGATTTCTGAATCGAACCAAGGTTTGTCATCAGGGCGAACCGTTACTTGTTGACTTTGAATTCATGACTGAGGAAAGTGTGTGTGAAATTTTCAAAGGCTTCATTAGTAGACCCCTCATATAAACTATTCCAGTTGTGGTTCAGTACCAATTGTTTAAGCTGATCGAAATTTCCTTTTTTATAAAGCCAAACTTGCCTTTCATATGACTTCGTGCAGTGATACTGGAAAGGAAATCTTATAAATGTTGCTTTGTGGTCGCTGATTTCGGACGGAATAATAAGAGTTCCTGAGTCAAGGTAAGGGAGATCATCAGGAATTAATATTGGGTCCAGAATTGCACGCTGTCGGGTAGGATCAGTGATTGTATTTTGTAATGAGTTTATCAACAACACGTCGTTGAGATTATGGAAATTTGGATTCAGAAGATCCTCATTCAGGTCTCCAACTATGATTATATTTTTAGAAACCTCAAGAGCTTTTTCAATATTTAAATTGAGGTTATTAAAAAAGTGCCCGTCTGCCGTTGTTGGGCTATAAAAGAGGCCTAATAAATATGGCAAATTATTAACCTTAATTTCAACCCATATAGACTCATCGCGGAATATTTCCAGTTCAAGTTTTCTGGTGTGGATGAGTTCTGAATTTATGTAAACTAATAAACCTCCCCCATGGTTACTTCTGTCTTTTCTGCGGGGGCCATCAAAAATTCTGATAGTACTAACGAGTCGTTAGAAATCCGATTATCTAAATGTGTCTCAGAGAAACATAAAATATTATAATCCAGGAAATTATCTTTTATATTCTCAAGTTTGTTGCGAATACTTCTGGTGTTCAGATGTAGTACGGATAGATCAGAAGTAGAATTTGTGGGTCCTGGGTTTTTGCTCAATGTCAAACGCTTTTAGTAAGAGAATGTACATAAAAACTTTAAAGTGATAATTTAGAAAACCATCCTTAAGGATTGAGAAGTTACTGTGAACTGCATTCTTAAAGGCTATGTATGTCATGTATAACATCCCAAGTATGATTTTGAGTGACAAAAAGTAGCACTGATCAAGAATGCCTTTAGATAGAACACAGTGGAACAGGCCGATGGCGAGCCGCCATTGGTAAGATGATACAGTCATCATGGAACCTTACAAAGCAAACCAGGGCATATCGCCAGACCCGTCCCACAGTACCAAACAGCCTGACTCATCTGGCCACCTGACAAGTACAGTGTATAAGAAAAATAACAATAACAACATGATAACAAAAAGATTATAAGCAAAAATTGAAAAGGCATCTATAAGTCTCCGCTTGGAGAATGTAGAAGTTTTAAGTGGAGAATTGACTTTGCCAGGGACGTTAACACCACGTCTATGCTATAAACATGTATTGGGTATTTCGTGGGTATAAAATGTTCTTACGTGATCCAGCCATATAGACAGACCACCTGCTCTCGTCAGAACCGCCTCGATGAGACAGTTCTAACAAGCACACCTGAGTAGAAACGAGAAGAAAATGCACACCCACGAAATACCCGGTCCTACAAGCACAATAGCGATATTTCTAGGGCTAATAGAGAGGTCCGATGCGTATTACTTTATACTCCCAAACATGGCTCTTATTTCATTCCTAGGTCGAGGGTACTCGTCAGACCCGCCTCATTGAGGTGGATCTAACGTCCACACACGACCCATTTAAGAAGCAGAAAACTGAAAATGTTACAATTTTACATCAGAAGGTTGAACGTTTTAGCGATAAGAAGGAACGCACCATTTCCCAAGGATAACCTAAATGTGTCTCATGAGAAATTGCTGTTAAGAATGAATGAAAACACAAAAAGAACACATAAGTAACAACAACTACGTCAACAAGGAAATATATGAAACTGGTGGCCTCAGCTCGGGCAAGCCCACATATCCGGGACCATTGTCAGTATCCGCTCATCCCTATTATGTGTTGGATCTGGGAATCTTAGACGGTATAGTTTAGTAGCATGGGTGAGTCTGAAACCCATGTCACGCGTACCAATTTGAATTGCCTCACAAGTACCCACAACATGTCATCAAGGCGGTTCTAACGAGTACCCACAATCTATAATTTAGAGCAGAAATAAGAAAAATAAGGTTTACCCCTGTAAACCCCAGTTTCACTGTATAAAAGTGGGGTTCGACAGGACAAAATTATATAGGCATGTTTTCGCGATGTATACCCCCGTAAACCGCAGTTTTCTATATATATTGTGGAGTATAGGGGGTCTTTCTTTTCACGGACTTGTTCGCGTGATGGTTATTTTGAAAATATGTGTTGTGTGTACTCATAAGTATCGCCTGGTTCATTCTAATGAATGCAGACAATATTTGTATAGTGTGCAGAAAATCGGAAAATAAAACCTCTTGAGGATATTTGATTTTTTTCAGTGTAAGATAGAATTTTATTTCACCGAATGAACACCAGAACCAATATTTTCACGAGTGTTCATGAGTGAAATAAAATTTGATCTTACTCTAAAAAAATCTGATTATTTTCTGTTTTTTTTTTATTGCTTCAAAACGGCAATATTTAGCTTCACTAATGCGTCACTCACCCTCAGAGAACACTTACTTTGTTCCTGGTAATTCCGCGTCAATTAATTGGGTGTAAACTGAAAGCTTGCACCTGAGAAACAGCCGGGGATGACATTTCTATGAATGTCTACTGAAATAATTGAGAAGAAGGTGCGGACAGATCTAACCTCGCGCGACAAAATACGTGACGTCAGCATCGAAAATGACGTCATTAACGTCATCGTGAAGTGTGAACGGGCTTAGCGTCAATTCTAATACAGTTTATTAATTTTCAACATCAAACTGAACAGATTTCGAGAAAAAAAGTAGTCACAAACAGTGAAAAATAAAATTGATATCAGTCACTGTTTGAAACAGTGACAATATCGTTTTCGATTTCTCCGAGAAATCTCTATATTTCATTGAAGAGCATATAAGAAAAAATATTCACTTTATTGTGTCTCATCAGATTAACATGTCCGGATAATGGAGACCCCTCAAAACCCCACTTTACATAGAGAAAACTGGGGTTTACGGTGGTATACATTATTTTCTTTATTTCTGCTCGAATACATAGCTTGTGGGTACTCGTTAGATCCGCATCAAAATGGCGGTTCTAACGAGCACCCTCAGCGTATGTTTGGAGTGAGAATAAAAAAAATATCACAACTTTTCATCAGGAAAAATGTACGTTTTTGGAGGTAGAAAAAATGTAAGTAACTATGCCTCACAGATGTATTGCCTTACGCTAAAAGTAACCCTGAGTAGCCCAAACTACCTCTCTCGAATAAATATTATGGTTTCATAGGCGTTTATTAATTCGACTTGAATGGCTTCAATGAATTACCAGTCAAACACAACGGAACTTTGCTGCCGTTGTGGTCCCCAGGTTGTCAATATTTTCAATAGAAATTTCGAATTCTTTGAGTTATTAATATCCCAGAATACATTTACCAGCAGACGATTGCGGCTAATTGGAGGTGATAGGGTCAGTATTAAGACTTGGTCTGGAAATGACTTTAAAGTAAATAAATCTAGTCATGTACGGATTGCTGAATGTAAAAGTGTTATGACATGTTTGTCAACAGTTTGTCTTAATTTCCTCTTGATAAAATGATACAATGCAACTAAGTCGGTCTTAATCCGAGAAACATGCATGTTTAGACACCGTGAAGTACGATTTTAGGCAACTCTTAACAGAATATGCAGACCTGTAACTACTGGCACCATATCAGCAGCAAGGCACCATCTCAGCTGGAAGGCATCATATCAGCAGCAAGCCACCACATCAGCAGCAAGGCACCATATCAGCAGCAAGGCACCATATCAGCAGCAAGGCACCATATCAGCAGGAAGGCACCATATCAGCAGGAAGGCACCATATCAGCAGGAAGGCACCATATCAGCAGGAAGGCACCACATCAGAAGCAAGGCACCATATCAGCAGCAAGGCACCATATCAGCAGCAAGGCACCATATCAGCAGCAAGGCACCATATCAGCAGCAAGGCACCATATCGACAGGAAGGCACCATATCAGCAGGAAGGCACCATATCAGCAGGAAGGCACCATATCAGCAGGAAGGCACCACATCAGCAGCAAGGCACCATATCAGCAGCAAGGCACCATATGAGCAGCAAGGCACCATATCAGCAGCAAGGCACCATATCAGCAGGAAGGCACCATATCAGCAGCAAGGCACCATATCAGTAGCAAGGCACCATATCAGCGCAAGGCACCATATCAGCAGGAAGGCACCATATCTGTAGCAAGGCACCATATCAGCAGGAAGGCACCATATTAGCAGCAAGGCACCATATCAGCAGGAAGGAAGTGTGCCTTACTGGTGGTAGGGTGAGGCAAATATGGCGTGTACCTTGCGCTATTGGGGCGTCCAACTGATATTGGCTAACAGTTGAAAAATGCATGCTATCTTTGCAGCTGGTAAGGGTAGAGGCGAGGTGTTGTTATTTCTGCTGTTTCCACAATTCAGTTCACTTTCCTCTTTCTCCCTTGTCCCTCAATTTAATCTCATGTTCTATCTCTTCTATCTATGTTCTCCCTCTCTCTGAGAGACGACCCAAAATGACCCACAAGGGTTGACGTGCCATTAAATCCAGTCAGTCAATCAATCAATTGCAGCTAACTGAGCAGAAAATGGTCTGATAAAAGAATTTATCACATGACGTCGTTGATAAGCAGTGGATAACGTCGTGTAATAAAAATCGTATGACCACACGTGTAATAACACTTTGGCGGGATTAAGTAACGTCATGACGAACTCCATGTCAACCATGCATTTTTGTGGAAAACTGGTCAAATTTCAAGGCGATAAAATCCAAATTAAAGTGGTCATATGATAAATAGAATCTTACACTCATGGGCATTTCATATGAAATTCATGAAACTCGCCGAAGGCTCTTTTCATAAATTTCATATGAAATGACCACGAGTGTAAGATCCTCTATTGGTCATATGTCTAAAGAAGGAATTAAAAATAATTATCAGATTAGGAATCACCGAAAACGTAAAAAACTTTCGGCGTTAACGTAAGCAGTAATAGACGTTGTATCTTAATCACGTGACTGATTTCTTAAGATAATCATTTCAACCGACGGCACATGTGATTAAGATATATTTCTTTTTTTTTATTGCTTAACCCTTTTTGTACCAAATGGAATCTTCCTTCTTATATAAAGCAGGAGCCAATTTTAAAGTTTAGGGGTGTCAGGTTGTGTTTTTATCAACATTTATTTGGAAAATGACTAAACTTTTAGCAAACAATGAAGGCCCTGATCAGACGCCGCGTTCTGCGGCGTCTGATCTGGGCCTGCACTGTTTGCCACCTACACCTTTTGGGGTTTCTGGTACCAAATGGGTTAATGTGTGAACGTTGAAATGTTTGTTTTCCATTGCCCGATAATGTGTGACGTTTCTTTTTTGCTTGAGTGTACTTACTTATGTTATTCAGTGATATGGTCTCTTCAGAACCGGTGGCGATTGCAGTACCCTTCTCCGTTGACTGCAAAGTTGTTGCTTGGTCATAAAGCGAGGTTGTTGTCGCAATAGATTCAGCAGGATAGCATTCACCAGTACCAATTCTGCAGCCACTGAGGCATTGGTGTGAACAGTTATGAGAACATTGTTCTCCCCATTTACCTTTTCGACAGCTAAAACAGACAGGGCCTTCCATCTGTGTACATGTACTGATATCTTCACAATCATCTATCGTACAGGACATGTTACAGGAAGCTCCCCAGTACAATGTTTTACAAAATAAACATAATCCTGTGTTCTTTTCGCATCTCACTTCCGCACAATTGGCATTGCATGGATTCTGGCAGTCTGGTCCCCAAAGTCCACCAATGCATTCCTCACATATACCATATCTTTTATTGCATCTAAGGCAGTTTTCATTCACATGCGTACAAGCCAAATCACAGTTATCTCCCCAGTACCCATCTCTGCAACGATGGCATTGTCCATCCAACCTGTTACAGGAGATACAGTTTTTGTCGCATAATTCCAAGCAATCGGTACCCCAGTAACCTTCTAAACACAGAAAGCACACAAACCTGTCTCGGTCGCAAAAGGCACAGTTTGAAGGGCAGCTATTTCGACAGTAATCCTCTGAAACCCCAGCTTCACATCTGTCACAAGAGCTTCCATCTTGGGGGCATGTTTCACAGTAAGGGTTTAGTTCTCTACATGATACATTACAGTGCTGACTGTAATAATGGTCATCGTCACAGTCATAGCACGTACCATCATTAGAACGGCATTGTCCAACACAACTGCTCTCCAACAGTGAGTCATAGGGACTCTGAAGAAAAAAAAATCATAATAGAAGTGAAGGCAATGATCAGGAATCGATACAATTAACCCACAACTCCCATCAATGACACCAAAGCGATAGAAACAAAAAAAAACGAAATAACTAGATCCTTTTGGAAACATCAATAGCGGAAAGCCAAAAGGACAGTTACTTTCCCACAAAATGGCCAATTGGCTACATGTATCCAAAACAAAATAATATAAGCGAAGCACAAACTCAAAGACAAACCATAACATATATAAACCGCGACAGAAGATCCGCCGTGTGTAACATAGTTACCTGGGCGTGTGATCTTAATGGTCGAAATATTGTTGATGGATTATAAAATGTGCACTTTTTGTTACACAGACATGTTTCATGAATAGTTTGAATAATGTTGAAGAGAAGTAAGTACTTCATATGACCAATATGCTGTTGAATGGGCAATAAATGTATTTGGGAGTATGTTGATTGGGCTGTGAAACACTATAAGCTTTTACAGTTAGAAAATTGAAACGTTTTTACCTTTCACATATTTTAATCAATTCTTTCTATAAAATTGTAGTTAGCAATTGAAGCCACAAAAGTACATAGAGATTGTTTACTTGGAGCATATTCAAATCCACTGATATTTGAAAATGTCCTCCTAGTTATGCATTACGTAGATAACATGTGCTATTATCCAAATATTTTGGCGGGAGAAAAACAAGTGCAGTTTACATAAAAGCTGAAATGTATCTACAAAACGTCAATCACAGAGGTGCATGTTTCCGTTTATGCCAACCATGTGGGCGATATTAGCCGTTGTTTAAGTGCAAAGCACCCTGCAGGTGGGGTCCAGGTGGTCACCAGATGTTGAGATACTTTTAACATTTTAGTAAACGATAGACATTTGGTATAAACAGAAACTGTGTTACCGTGAGAACAAAAGCCTGTGGAATGCTCTGAAACGTACAAAACATCAAGTTTGATCATGTCAAGTCCATCAGGTTTTCAGTTATGTAGCAGCCGTGTTCAGTGTGCATATCGGGCTAGATCTAGTTCTGAACACTACCTGTCTCAAAGCTTTAGATTTTCGTTGTGTTATAATATGAAACATTGAAACTAATAATTAATAGACCCGTTTTACTTGGTCAGAAAATATAAAGAAAATCTGAAAAGTTTTTGACTTTAATTATTTGTGAAGTACTAACTTTCATAATGTAAAACTATACGATCATGGTTAAACCCCAATTTATGGCATGGGCTACGTCATACTTGGAACGGTCAGTGAAGCGAATTCCACTGGGAAAATCGATTTTACGCAGTTGAAATCCTCGCCCCTTACTTCCGTCGCGATCTAGACTAAGAATTTGTTCAGTCCGCATGAAGGCCTCCGAACCTACCAGTGCAACATCTCCGAGTACACAAAAATCAAACAACCACAGAGATGAAACAACGGTGAGCACTCGACAGCAAGAAACCACTGAAAAGCTGGAGCAAAAAAAAACAACAAAAAAAAAATAGTTAGACTCCGATGGGCCCGAGCAGAGACAGAGCATCAGGCACCAACAAACATTACATAAAATTAAATTCTCTTTCATTCTCGGTAAGCATTTACGCTGGAACCAACACAGCATCTGAGGCCTGACCCACCGGCGTGCAATTGAAGAGGGAAGCAAAGTTGTCAACCGTGGTTGGGTTAACCACCATGCAGTCGGTCGTATAACATTTATGCTGTACCAAGTCTTTTTATATCGCAGAATGACTTTACGAACTTGGGTACTGAAGACATTGCAATTACATGTGACTCTCGTTATCTCGACGTCGCCTATCTCGACCCTATCACTTATGTCGAACCGATTTCTAAGTCCCGTGTATTTCCCCTATATATTTATTGTATTTCAACTTCGTTATCTCGCCCATCATTTTCAGTCCCTGGATATAGTTTTCAGTTTTTACTTTTTCGTATCTCGAACAGGGATTCATGACGTTTTGTTTGTTTGATTTGAGGTTTAACAACCCCCTCAAGACTGTAAAGGTCATTTTGGAGACGTTTCTTCCAATTTTGTGGGACTTTTACCCGACATTGACATCTCAAGCCCTGTCACCCAATGAAACCAATAGGGTTTATTAGCATGGACGGTCCGCCTCGCACCGCGGTTCCTGGACAGGCTTAGATCCTCTAAGCGGTTTACCAGTACTAGTGTGCGGGCCGGATTCAGCTCTGCGTGGAAGCATCATGCAGCCCATATATTTCTTCCGGGATTCATGAAGTAAAGAAACAAAATAAAAAACAAAACAACAACAAAATGATATCTTAATCTGCAGAACCACAATGTGTAAAATGCCATCATAGAAATGGAGCTCTAGGTTGCCTTAAGGCCCTGCAACAAAGGAATTTCAAGTAAAATACCTAAATAGTACTGAAAATTAATGATTCCCAAAAATAAAAAAATGTCATTATCTCACCCGGAACTATGTTTAAATTCAGTGTATGGTAGCCAAAAATGACCAGTTCTACCAATTTGGTAACACGCTCATTGATTGGGTTGAAGTGTTAAAATCTCTTGCATTTAGCTTGTAAAATGATTTACCCTTCTTCGGTGCTTTTAGTACTGTCCATATGGCCTTCCTTTGTTTAGGTTTCCATTATGGTCTGGTCGCTTAATGTTTGTATTTCTTTCCCTTTGGTGTCTTTTATGGATGGAGTAAGTTAATTGTATCAATTCCTGATCTTTGTTTTACTTCTACTTTGCATATCAGGGCTGTTTTGTTTGTGCCGTGTGGCGGCTGTAAAAGGTCTCCCCGTACATGCATTTAATGCTCTTATTTTTCCAATCCTCAGGGATTGCTTATGCAATTGCTTTTCACTGTTCCATCAAGTGCCTGATGCTCTGTCTCTGGTCGGGCTCATCGGAGTCTAACTGTTGGTTTTCTTTTGCTCCAGCATTTCAGTGGTTTCTTGCTGCCGAGTCCTCACCGTTGTCTCACCTCTGTGGTTCTTTGATTTCTGTGTTCACGGAGATGTTGCACTGATGAGTTAGGAGGCCTTCATGCGGACTGAACAAATTATTTGTCTAAATCGCGACGGAAGTAAGGGCGAGGATTGTGGCCACGTAAAATCGATTTAAGCCCCCCAGTGGAAATCTTCCACTGACCGTTCCAAGGCGGCTCTTCTGTGGCGATTTATTTATGTTGTTGTTTGTTACTTACTGTGTGTATCACTTGTGTCTTTTAATTTTGGATGGCCATATTGCCATTTTGTGGGAAAGTAACTGTCCATATGGCCTTCCTTTGTTTAGGTTTCCATTATGGTCTGGTCGCTTAATGTTTGTATTTCTTTCCCTTTGGTGTCTTTTATGGATGGAGTAAGTTAATTGTATCAATTCCTGATCTTTGTTTTACTTCTACTTTTCATTTAATTTCATTCATGCAATTTATAACGATTTATGCAATCACCGCACCAAAGTTTCACTGTGTTATTGACTGTGTTTACAGGATGGGTGATTTGATACTGGAATTTAATCCAAAACAAAATATTGAAATTAAGGTAAAAACAGTTTGTCCCCATATTTGAATCGAAGGACTGAAAGCAGCCTGTTCAGCACAAGAATTTTTGTCCAAAAGCCAATAACTGAAATGGTTTGGAAATAATTTTTACCCATTGATTTGTTGCTCTGGTTCACATAAGCCACCATAAACAAATAACTGACTTTTGGAAAGGTGAACTTTTGGACAACACAATGTTTATATTTCTCTTATCCAATTAATGATTTGTTGTGTCACTTACTTACCAATGGGTAGGCTGGTGAAAACTCATAGAAGCCCAATGCCTTTAATATGTTTTGATGAGAAAAGTTTCAAAAATCTTTTTTTTTTTTCAACTTGTTTACTTGTAGCTTGGTCGAACAACACAAACCGGACAATGTTCCACGTAAAAAATAGTTCGGAAATGAATGCATACTATTAATAAATTAACGAACAAATTATGTAAGAAAGTACGTGAAATTAGTTGCAAGACAGTTTCAAATATGAAGATTATGTTTTAAATTAAAACAATGTTGTACTATTGTTATTTTTGCGAAATTAGTTCCAAGGCGTATGAATACGTTTTTGCTTGGCAAGATGGAAATCTCTTCAATTTGACAGCTACAATAATTTATCAGTGATGACAGGCTTCCAAGACAGACGATGTCATTATGCTATATGCAGGAAGAAGGCTACATAGCTGAATTTCAAGGTACATTCATTGATGATGGGCAAAATAAAATGTGGAAGGCTTAATTGATGAAATCTGAGCATGTCAGATTTACCGCAAAAACAGAAGATGGCGGCGCACATGAAGAAAAAGCATGTCAAAAAATGTTCTGGTTTTCAAATCAGGTGGGCATTTTGTTAGAAAACTTTGTCCGAGTCGCTAGTATTTGATGTGAACTATTGATCTGCCGCTGTTTTAATAACTTTTTAAACGTCTAGAAGGCGATTTCAGTTTTTTCCTGGTAAAAGTGAAAAATACAGAATTGCATTTATTTTCAAAGGCACATGGAAGTTGCTAATGCAAGAAATTACTTGCTGTAATAACCGTTGGTACCTCCAAATCTTCTCCTTTTGCATTGCATCAGGCATTTTAAAAGGTAATCAGGATCATATTTTGGGAAAAATTAACATGCAAATCTGACACCAATATTTTTCTTGTGCAAATGTATTGAGGAACCTTAATGAAAATAATCATAGGCCTTTACAAAACAGTTCATCAATACTCACAGCGTTTTTAATTTGTCCAGGTGTGTTTGCAATTACAATTAGTACAAACAATACCTTTTCCGATATTACGAAAATCACGTGCTTAACACCATCTCATTTCAATGATTTTGATAAAAAGGCAGCCCATAACGTTCCAAATTATATGAACAATCATAAAAAATGCTGATTAAAAAGTGTATTTTTGTTGTTAGAAGAAAGAAAATAAATAAATTACTTTATTAGGAAATTGCCTTTCAAAACAGTCAGTTTTGGAACATCGGTTTCTCCATTGTCGGTCCTCGGAAACATTCAGTTTTTACATCAATTGGGTGTTTGTGTCGCTTATATTATTATTTTTTTTTGGGATTTTTTGGATAGCCTATTGGCCATTTTGTGGGAAAGTAACTGTCCTTTTGGCTTTCCGCTGTTGGCGTTTCCATTAGGGTCTGTTGTTTCGTGTTTGTGTTTCTTTCCCTTTGGTGTCTATGATGGGAGCTGTGGATTGATTGTATCGATTCCTGATCATTGCCTCCACTTCTATTTTATTCTAAATGTTTTTATGCCCAGATCATGACTTCCTTTATTCTTCCGTTAATTTGGTAAATATTAGTATGCACAGAATACATACAAGAGGGCAAAAATTGTTTGTTTTGTCCAAAAGTCATTACGATTGGGCAGAATTTTTATTATCGCTTCGCTGATTTACTCCGGTGTTAAATCAATCCGCGCGCAAAACTGTGTACATGGATGACAATGTATAGTGAACTCTACATGTTGAGAGGTGGCTTTCAGCTTGGTTATAATGTTATAATGCCAGCTTTTGGAAAAATCACGTCTCGTCGTTGCTAGTACACACACTAAAGTATATTTTGTTGTAAAAAATGTATGTTTCTAATGAAGAACAATGGAGAAACAAACGTTCAAAAAGGACCATTTTGAAAGGTTATTTTTTTACAAAGTGAATTTTTATTTTTTACCTTCGGGGTCTGGGGCTGAAGGCCAAGGTCACTTTGGCTATTTAAAAAAAAAAAAAAAAAAAAAAAAAACTTTGTCATTGCTCTAGCGCCTACATTTATCGATGGATTTTAAGATAACTTCACACAAATGTTAGGTATGATGATATCTCGAGAGATTTTGACTTCCAGAATCCTGGGCTCAAGGTCAAGATCACTTTGACTATTATTAGAAAATCTTTGTCATCACTCTTGTGCTTATATTTATTGATGGATTTTGATATAACTTCACACAAATATTGGGTATGATGATATCTGAAGCAGGTTCGACTTTCAATGTCTGGGGCTGAAGGTCAAGGTAACTGTGGCTGTTATTAGAAAAACTTTGTCTTCGCTATATCAGCTACATTTATCAATGAATTTTACTTTAATTTCCCACTAATTGAGCGGGTCCTCGGCTCAAAGTCAAGGTGACGGTGACTAAATTTAGAAGAAAAAAAAAACATTGTCATCGCTCCTGCGCTTACATTTATTGATAACGCTTAATATACATGTAACATTACACAAATGTTGCATTTGATCGAGAGAGTCCGACTTTCAGACCCTCACCTCGAGGTAAAGGTCACTGTGGCTATTTTCATAAAACTTTGTCATCGCTCTAGCGCCTACATTTATTTATGTATTTAATTTTTAATATAATCTCACAAAACGCAGGTCAAGTTTGATGTCTAATAAACTCCATCAGTTATTCTGGGAGTTATGGCACTTTTTTAACTTCGTTTTTATTACACATAAAAGTAGTTTGTGTTTGATATGTTTTGAAATCATTATTAGATAGTTAATTTACACTGAAATAATATTTTATACTATAATGTTATTAATCAAATAATTTCGTATTGGCCCAGTTACAGGTCTGAGGTATGCTGTATTGGCACGAGGCCGAAGGCCGAGGCCAATACAGCTTACCGAGGACCTGTAACTGAGCCAATACGAAATTACTTGATTAATGACAATTTTATTAATTGACGCAATTAAAATTATGATTTATGATTTTTGAATATTGGTTGACCTTGTGTAATATAGGATAATCAATTAATAAAATCATGTAATCTAGTTGCAAACTGGATTTAACGTGCAATATGCCGATTATTATGACAGTTATGGCCCTTTGTCAACTTCGTCCTTTTGCTAAATGCTTGTTTCTGGGTGATGCCAACCCCTGGGCGGGGATATCCGTGTCATCCTGACACATTTCTTTCTTTCTTTCTTTCTTTCTTTCTTTCTTTCTTTCTTTCTTTCTTTCTTTCTTTCTTTCTTTTCTTTATTTCTCCCTTTCTTCTTTCTTTCTTTCTTTCTTTCTTTCTTAAGAAAACATATACAGTTATTATTACTTGCAATTTTTGTGTCAAATATAAATTTCGGTTTTTATGCATATGTTTGAGAGCAGTATTTAATTTTTGTTTGCTAGTTCTTAGGGGTACATTTTTGGTCCTCTTTCAACTACGGCAGACTGTTTAGGTCTTTCACATAAGAAAATGTCTTTTTTGGGGCAAAACCGGCGAAATTGGAATTGTATTGTTTTAAAATAAAACACTTAAAACGAGATTTATCATATGACGTCGCATCTGAGAGTGTAATTACGCCATGTATTATTTTCGATAATCCACTAGTGGATTAAATATGCATATTAGGTAGATACGTCCCGTCCCGTAAATGTACGGCGTTCTTAACGACGTCGCGTTTACTAATGGCTGAATATTGACATTTTTGTAAACAATCGTGAATAAAATGCGTTTTAAATGTCATATGATAAATAGAATCTTGCATTCGTGCTCATGTATTATTGAATTTATTAAACTCGTTGAGGAAAAGGGATAAAATGCTCGGCATAGCCTCGCATTGTATCCCTTTTCCTCAACTCGTTTAATAAATTCAATAATACATGAACACTCATGTAAGATCCTCTATAACTACAGGTAGCCTGCCGTAATATGTCGGTGTTATGGTTTCAATGTTGATAAATACTCGTCTATTTATAAATCATAACAAACAACGGTGTTTTCCACAGGTACGTAACGGGTTATATTCTAAGACAAAAGTCCTTAATTTTGCAGTGCCGATGTAATCAGTTGCGTAGCGCAACTAGTAGCGAGGAGCGCCGAAAACGACTGTCCTGAGGGTCGCAGGTTCGATCCTTGTAGGAAACCTTTTTTTTCATAAAGCTATTATTAAACGCATGATTTATTTTTTTCTTGATGATTTTTTTTATAAAATAGTTTCAGAATTTACATTTTTATTATTTCTTTTTTAATTTTCAATTCTGTTTATTATGTTTGTATTATTATTTTTTCGTGAATGGTTATCTATTTATTTTAAAGTTCAATACATGTCATGCACAATTTTAAAGATCAACTTCACATTTGATTTATAATAGTGAATAAAAAAGAAACACCAGCAAGTACATGTACAAGAGAATTGAAATACAAGATGCCATAATTTGATACAATGGAACCTGATTGGCCTAGACCCTATATGTGACATGTGAAAGTAAAGAATAGGCACACCAATAACATGACTTGAAATTAACATTGATTGGAAATTTATAATTTAATTCATGTTGATCATACATTATTTTAACGTTTATCGATTGTTAGTCACAAAACTGCACTTGTCAGAACCAAAAAACTTCGCTTTGTCAGCCGACAAAGTCTCTTCTGCTTTCAGAGTAGCATCACATGACGACACTTCAACAGCAGGGCAACCGAGTATGAACTAAGGAATGTTCAGTAAAAATTTATATCAGCACAAAAAATGCATGCTTCACGAGAAAATCGAGGATTTTTTGCTTTTGGCGCGAAAAAAAAATGTTAAAGAAAAAACATCCTTAGCGGGATTCGAACCCACATACTTCAGCTCTACAGGCCCGTGACTTTACCACTTGGCTAGCGTCGATACAGTGTAGGTATGGTATTTTTTAGCCTGATACCATCACATTAATAGGGAGTCACCAAAAATAAAATTAGATCATCCAAAAATAACATATAATTGCGTAGATAAATTTAAAAATAACCTTTATTTACAATAATATTGACAATAACAAACTGACAACTGATGTCGGTTTTACTGTACATGTTAATTTTCTTGTTTTTATTTTTAATCCATTAAATCAACCACCTTACCTTGTAAAGATGAAGACTACTGTAGATGGTGTTCAAACCAATACTTGTACATTCCTTAAGACAGTTAGTTGGACAAGGAATGCCGCAATAATCGCCCCAGTAACCAGGCATACAACCTTGCCGGCATCTCCCGTCCGCCCGGTCACATACATCGCCGAGCCTTGAATATTCGCAATTGTACGGACACGAGCTACTGCAGTTCTGTCCCCAGTAACCGAAAGGGCATTGGTCGTAAGCACAGGTTAGAACTGTAAGAAGAGACAAACAAATCACAGTGAAACTTCAGTATTTCAAACACGGATGACTCGTTTACCTTGACTAATTCAAACTCGCATTTAGGGCTGGCTAATCGGAGCTGAAAAGATAATCGATTATCAGTCCTGTCATTGAGATCGATACTCGAGTAGTAATCGCTAAGATTTATGTCATTATTTTACCTGTCTGGCTTTCTGTCTGAGCATGACTCTTACCATATGTTGCACTTTACCATATGTATATTTGAACAGACAGGCCTGAGCAAACAGTGTAGACCCAGATGAGACGCCGCATAATGCGGCGTCTCATCAGGGTCTGCACTGTTTGCCACTCATCCAGCTATTTTAGGCATACCTTTGAGTAGTAAATTGTACCTATCAAGTAATCGATTAAAAGCAAATCAGAAATGATATTCATTTTTGTGGAATTTATCGATCGATTAATCGATTATACGATTAATCTTGGCACCTTACTCGCATTTGGATCCATAGAGAATTCTTTCAAAAGCCCCAGATGCATCATGAAAACACGCCTATGTTATTTTGACCCTCTTCAACCCCCTCTTGTATATATAGTAAGACTGGCGTTTACAGGGTAAACCTTATTTTTCTTTGTTTCATTTGATGTATAACGTCCCCGTTAACACTGTAAAGGTCATTTTGGAGACGTTGCTTCCAATTTTGTCGGACTTTTACCCGACATTGAGATGAAATGACATCTCAAGCCCTGCCGCCCAGCGAAACCAATAGGGTTTATAAGCATGGACGGTCCGACTCGCACCGCTTTGCCTGGGCAGGCTTAGGCGGTTCAAGGCGGTTCTTCTGTGACGGTTTATTTATATCGTTGTTTGTTACTTACTGTGTGTATCACTTGTGTCTTTTTATTGTGGACGGCCATATGGCCATTTTGTGGGAAAGTAACTGTTTTTATGGCCTTCCTTTGTTTAGGTTTCCATTATACCAAATCTATCTTTTATATATATCTCATTTATAATAGGTGTTAACCCTTGTCCTGCTGAGCCCGGATATGTCTTATCTTTTAAACAATGAAGATCCAGATCAGATGGCTTTTGAAGAAGCCATCTGATCTGGATCTTCATTGTTTCTCGTGCAATGCATGAATTTGTTGCAATAATTTAATCAAGCAATCTGGTTGGTTGATAAGCAGTAGTGGGTGTGGAATATAAGAATCTTATATGGGTGTGAGGGGTGGATAGAAAAATCCGTCCCAAGGGTCACTGTCCGGCATCACGAGGCTTGCCGAGTGATGCCGGACAGTGATCCCGAGGGACGGATTTTTCTATCCACCCCTCAGACCCATATAGGATTCTTTTTCTTGCATACCTTCCAATTCTATTGCGAATTTTTAATGCTGCTGTCACTTCGGTTACCGACGTCCGCCATTTTGTGATGACACAACATGAATGTTTAGTGATGTCACTCATGACGCCGCCGCGCATGAGGTTGTAATCAACCAGTGCATTTGTCAAACAGGCGATTATATTCGATTTGGGGTCGGAACACCACGGTCAGAACATAAATTTCTATCACGGATTTCCTTGTCTGGTGTGCAAGAATATAAAAATATTCAGCAGGTCAATGATTAAGTGCCATAAGACGGCGGTAAAACATATCTGGTTATCTGAATTATCAAGCGTTTGCTTATTAGGGTGACTTGACAAAAATCTCTGTACTTGAATTATCAAGCGACTGCTTATAAGGGGTGACTTGACAAAATCTCTGTACTTGAATTATCAAGCGTTTGCTTATTAGGCTTACTTGACAAAAATCCCTAGAGAATTCATTCAAAAGCCCCAGATGCATCACGACAACACGCCTACATAATTTTGACCCTCTTCAACCCCCTCTTGTATATATAGTAAGACTGGCGTTTACAGGGTAAACCTTTTTTTCTGATCGATGATTTGTTTGTGCCATTTGATGTTTAACGTCCCCGTCAACACTATATAGATCATTTTAGAGACGTTGCTTCCAATTTTATGGGACTTTTACCCGACATTGAGATGAAATGACATCTCAAGCCCTGCCGCCCAATGAAACTAGAAGGGTTTATAAGCAGGGACGGTCCGACTCGCACCGTTTTGCCTGGACAGGCTTAGGCGGTTCAAGGCGGTTCTTCTGTGGCGGTTGATTTATGTCGTTGTTTGTTACTTACTGTGTGTATCACTTGTGTCTTTTTATTGTGGACGGCCATATGGCCATTTTGTGGGAAAATAACTGTTTTTATGGCCTTCCTTTGTTTAGGTTTCCATTATGGTCTGGTCGCTTAATGTTGGTGTTTCTTCCCCTTTGGTGTCTTTGATGGGTGGAGTAAGTTAATTGTATCGATTCCTGATCTTTATTTTACTTCTACTTTAGATCCTCTAAGCAGTTTACCGGTACTCGTGTACGATCGGATTCAGCTCTGCGTGGAAGCATCATGCAGCCCATCTATTTCTTTAAGCCCCGATGGGCGGGGGCTATCCTTGACTAATTCAAACTCGCATTTGGTAACAAGAGAATTCTTTCAAAAGCCCCAGATGCATCACGAAAGCACACTTACATAATTTTGACCCCCTTCAACCCCACTCTTATATAGTAAAACTGGGGTGTTATTTTCTTATTTCTGCTCCAAAATATAGATTGTGGGTACTCGTTAGAACGGCTTCGATGAAGCGGTTCTAACGAGTACCTCAATTTATATTTTGAACAGAAGTAACATATGGCAATTTTTCATCTTAAAATGTTCGGTTTTTCGACAATGGATTTGTAGAGGCGTGTTTTGGTAATGTCAATGTACATGTATTTAGGGTGATTTAAGGAATTTTGTGTGTACTCATTAGCATCGCTTCAGTGAGGCGATTCGAATGAGCCCGTGAAATGAGCACCCCTCTAAACACCACTTTATATAGAGTGAAATGAAGACCCCTCAAGTCCGAGGACCGCCCCGCCCATTGGGGCTTGAAGAAATAAATGGGCTGCATGAAGTTTCAACGCACAGCTGAAACCAACCGCACATTGGTACTGGTAAACCGCTTAGACGCACCAGGCAAAGTGGTGCGAGTTGGACCGTCCATGCAAAATCAACCCTATTGATTTCATTGGACGGCAGGGCTTGAGATGTCATTTCATCTCAATGTCGGGTGAAAGTCCCACAAAATTGGAAACAACGTCTCCTAAATGACCTATACAGTGTTGACGGGGACGTTAAACCTCAAATTAAACAAACAAACATCAAGTCCGTTGACCGCCCCCGCCCATTGGGGCTTGAAGAAATCAATTAGTTGCATGATGCTTCCACGCAGAGCTGAAACCAACCGCACATTAGTACTGGTAAACCTTTTAGAGGCACCAAGCAAAGCGGTGCGAGTCGGACCGTCCATGTAAATAAACCCTATTGATTTCATTGAGCGGCAGAGGTTGTGATGTCGGGTAAAAGTCCCTCAAAATTGGAAGCAACGTCTCCAAAATGACCTATGCAGTGTTGACGGGCACGTTAAACCTCAAATCAAACAAACAAACAAAATCAAGTCCGTGGAATGAACACCCCTTAAGTCAGTGAAATGAACACCCCTCTAATCCCACATTATATAAAATGAAATGAACACCCCTCAAGTCTGTGAAATGAACACCCTCTAAACCACACTTTAAATAGAGAATACTGAGGTTTACGGGGTTCACCTTATTTTCTTTATTTCTGTTCCAAGACACAGGTCAAGGCACAGGTTGCTGGTCTCGTTAAACCCGACTCAATGATGGGATACAAACTATGTTTCGAGTATTACAAATTTTCACCAGAAAAATATCCGTTTTTGAGATAAAAAATGCACTATGTCTCACGGATGTGTTATCATAATGAATCTCAGAAAGTTTGAGAACATCTCTTTTATGCTTCATGACTTCTTATATGCTTTTCAGTGAAATATATAGAGGATATTTATTTTTTGAGGTGGATACCCAAACTATTTCATCGAGTGTGTTGAAAATTCGGATGTTTTCAACACACGAGATGAAATATTTTTGGTATCCGCCGCTTTTTATTTTATAACTTTATGCGGATATTTACGGTAATTGATCAATCGTATCTACGTCACAATTTTGACCTGGCAATGACGTCACAACTGTCAGTTTCAAAACATAAACAGATCGCCATTTTGAATACAGCATTTTCACAGTTCAAAGAGTTTATTTTCAAGGTATTTTGTCGATAACATATGACTTTTGGCGAGAAAAAGTAGTTCGGGCTGCTGCTGTGAAAATAACATGGTCATGTTATTTTTGTGAAAATATCATATATTTTAAAAAATATCATTTTTATTTGTTTCCGATATGCACTGATTTCACTGCAAATTATAAAATAAAGAGATTTCTGAGTGAAATTGATTTCACTGCAGATTATAAAATAAAGAGATTTCTGAGTGAAATTTATTTCACTGCAGATTATAAAATAAAGAGATTTCTGAGTGAAATCGAAATCGATATTCTCACTGTTTCAAACAGTGAGGCTGATATCAATTTTATTTTTAGAATAAAAAGTAGAAGTAAAACAATGATCAGGAATTGATACAATTAACTTACTCCACCCATAAAAGACACCAAAGGGAAAGAAATACAAACATTAAGCGACCAGACCATAATGGAAACCTAAACAAAGGAAGGCCATAAGGACAGTTACTTTCCCACAAAATGGCCATATGGCCATCCAAAACCAAAAGACACAAGTGATACACATAGTAAGTAACAAACAACAACATAAATAAATCGCCACAGAAGAGCCGCATTGGAACGGTCAGTGGAAGATTTCCACTGGGGGGCTTAAATCGATTTTACGTGGCCACAATCCTCGCCCTTACTTCCGTCGCGATTTAGACAAATAATTTGTTCAATCCGCATGAAGGCCTCCTAACTCATCAGTGCAACATCTCCGTGAACACAAAAATCAAAGAACCACAGAGGTGAGACAACGGTGAGGACTCGACAACAAGAAACTACTGAAATGCTGGAGCAAAAGAAAACCAACAGTTAGACTCCGATGAGCCCGACCAGAGACAGAGCATCAGGCACCAACCAACATTATCTCTCTAATTTTCAATAAGCCTTTACGTTGGAGCCGTCATAGAATCTGAGGCCTGACCCACCGGCGTGCAATTAAAGAGGGAAGCAAAGTTGCCAACCGTGATTGGGTTAACTACCATGCATGCAGTCTGTCGTATAATATCCATGTTGTACCCAATCTTTTTATATCGAAGAATGATTTTACGAAATTGGGTGCTGAAGTCATTGCGGTTATATATTTTTCTGAATTTATATACTAAGTCACCATAAAAATCGGGTTCCGATAGACCTTGTTGCAGAAGAGATTTAAGTCCAATATTGGATTTTGAAATTAAATCAGAATGGCGTCTATAAAATTTTGAAAAGGCTTTGCGTAGTTTATGGTACCGATAACCCTGATTAAGGAGTTTAGCCGTTAATAATTTATTACGAGTGTTGAAGTCAGTTACATGACTACACACTCTAGCAAATCGAATTAATTGCGAAATATAAACGCCATAGGATGGCGCACGAGGAACATCACCATCCAAAAAAGGAAAATTTACAATCTCAAAATCAAAGTCATCGCGTTTATCATAAATTTTGCACGAAGTTTGGAACTACTTTTTTCTTCAGATCTAATTCTGTGGTCAGTTTTTCCATTGCCAGAAAATTGAAAACTAATGAACTGTATTAGAATTGACGCGTAGCCCGTTTCCCACGACACGACGACGTTAAAGACGTGAGTTTCGACGCTGACGTCACGTATTTTGTCGCGCGACGTTAGATCAGCCCACAACTTCTTTGGGAAACTACTCTCTCAATTATTTCAGTAACCATTCATAAAAATGCCATCCCAGGCTATTTCTCAGGCGCAAACTTACAGTTTACACCCTATATTACACCCAATAAACACGTTGGGCACCACTAAATTGACACGTAGCGAAACTGGAACAAAGCTAGTTTTCTTCGAGGGTGAGTGACGCGATTAGTGAAGCTAAATATTGCCGTTTTGAAGCATGTAAGAAACAAAAAAAAAAAAAAAAATTTTTTTTTTTTTTTTTTTTCAGTGTAAATCCAATTTTATTTCACTCGTGAACACCAAAACTGGTATATTCACTCGTGGCTACACAACTCGTGAAAATACTGGTTTTGGTGTTCATTCGATGAAATAAAAGTCGAGCTTACATTGTAGAACCCCTCAGTAGCTCGAATTGCTATGATTAACCCTCAGTCGTTCGAACTACTCTATCTCGAACATATTTTCATGATCCTAGATGTATTCGAGCGTTCGAAGTTCTACTTTAGCTACCACCTTTTGAGGCCGCCCTGGTAGCTCAGTCGGATGCGCGTCTGACTGGTGATCCGGAGCACGCGGGTCTGATGCCTGCCGGGGTCGGCAACATTCTTTCGTGGAGATTGATCATGAAATCTTTTCTACGGCCATTCTCTTCCTTCCGCTGATTCAAGAAGGGCAGTTGTCAGTTTCTGGCAAATGAATGTGCACTGTACTGGTACACCGCTTATGTATATGCCTGCCCAGGAAAAGTGTGGATAAGTAAACTGACCGGCTCAAATATGACCTAATAGTGTTGAGTGGGCCGTTAAACTCCAATACAAACAAACAAACGTGAGCAAAAGATACCGATGGATAGTACGAAAATACATTGTAAATGTTAACGCCGAAAACGGTGAAAATTTTAAGATAAAAAACAAGTGATATTTTTCTTATTTCTGCTCAAAATATAGATTGCGGGTACACGTTAGAACCGCCTCAGTGAGGCAGTTCTAACGAGTACCCACAATCTATATTTTAGAGCAGAAATAAGAAAAATAAGGTATACCTCTATAAACCCCAGTTTTACTATATAAAAGTGGGGTTCAACGGGGTCAGAATTATATAGGAGAGTTTTCGAGATAGACATGTCTTGTATGACTTAAAAGTGTTCAGCCAATATGCAAAAAAAGGGTCTTTAATATTCACCGATGAATGTTTTTCAAATGCCTGTTAGTTTGTTCGTTTGGTTTAAACATATTTATTTCGAAAGAATAATGTTTACAAATACAACATAGACATGATACAACAATATAGGATTAGAACGAAAGCTATAAGCTTATTTAGTTCTGTTCCTATGTAATGCTATGAAACTGACATACATAAATGGCATATATCGTGACAGAAATTACTGTTCAGGACTATTTGTATGTTAATGTATCTCTAATGAGAACACACTTTACAGCGCTGTACTGATTGTAGGAATAGTGATTTTTTTACAAAACAAGATGATTCAAAATAATAATTATAAGAAAGACGAAAGCTATGAGTTATGAGTATTGCATGTTATGAGATGGTGAAAAACGATGTAGAAAAGATTTTAAATTAAACTAATAAGGTAGAAAAAAAGATGGGAAAGATTCTGGTACTGGGGCCAGTTGGGTGGGGGTGAGTCAGTGCATTGTTGGGCTGTTGTCAGCTAAATATAATAGTATCATGAATCGTAGGAATCATAGTTGTATTACATTAATGAGACTGTTGGGGGACGACGAGTAATGTTAAACAAGAATGGATACTGTATGTTTTGTCAAAATCTTTTAGTAGCCGATATGAATTTTTGCACACCCTCGAATATAACTTTGTTAGATCCAAAGGATAAAGAATCATCACCTGAGAGAAGTACTTGCAATGAAATATTGCAATATTGTAATACGGTATTAACAAGGGCTGTTCTCTGTTCACGGTATAGGGGGCATTTCAGGAAGTAATGTTCAGCACTCTCGATATTATTTCCACATCTACATAATGGCGAGTCCACAATGTTCTTCCGAAACAGGTCGAAACTGAGCGAGCTACACCCAGTTCGAAGTCTAGTATGTAATATTTGTAATTTCCGACTTCCAGTGTAGTAATACTTTGGGACAATCGTTCTGTTCTGATTTAAATGTTGTTTGAAAGTTTCTGTTGAATCTAAGGTTCTATCAGCATAGGGCAAACTGTTCCATTCTCTTATGACAGAGGGCAAAAATGAGTTAAAGTACTGGTTTGTTCGAGAATGAATAGTTTGAATATCATTGGCATTTCTCAAGTTATAGCGTGATGACTGTTGTACCAGCGGTGGAACTAATGAAGACAGGTACAGTGGTGTTAGGTTACTATACATTTTGTAGAACAAAACAAGTTTGTGTTTACGTCTTCTGGATTCTAACTGCTCCCAACAAACCTCGTCGTATAATTTTCCAACTGAAACAAGTTTTGTTGTTCCTGTGGCAATCCTTGCAGCTTCAACCTGAATTTTTTCTAGTTCCTGTTTTTCTTGATGGGAGCAGTTATCCCAGATCACATCGGCATATTCAAGGACTGGTCGGATGAATGACAAGTATATCGTTTCGAGGGATTTCCTGTCAAGATCAAACTTTAATTTTCGCATTATGTTTATTCTAGTCCAAGCCTTCTGTTTGATATAATTAATGTGGGTATGCCAAGAGCAATCAGATGAAAAGTGTATACCTAAATGCTTATGATTTTCTACTTCGTTTATTTCTTGATTAAGCATAAATAAGGGTGGATGGACAGGTCTATTTAGCTTACGTGAAATTAAGAGTGACTCTGTTTTATTAGGGTTGAATTTAACCAACCAGGAATTTGCCCACCCAGAAATTTTTTCAAGATCTGAGTTAAGAATTTCCGCCGCAGTGTTAGGATGTTCTACTGTTATAAACAAGCTAGTGTCGTCCGCAAACAGACGAATATTTGAACCTATTTCTGTTACAATGTCATTGATATAGAGTAAAAAAAGTAAAGGTCCCAAGATTGAACCTTGAGGGACTCCAGCATGGATGTAATTCCAGTTAGATTGAGCACCAGGCAAGACTACACGTTGTTTTCTATTTTCAAGATAACTTGTAAACCACTTGAGCTGTTTGCCACTAATACCCACAGCTCGTAATTTATGGATAAGGCCGGCGTGCCAAACACGGTCGAACGCTTTACTTATGTCACAAAAAACGGCTCTTACTTCTTTTCCAGAATCTAAGGCTTGACAGAACGTATTGTAAAGATAAGTAAGTTGATTCACGGTGGAGTCCCCGGAGATAAAACCAGACTGGAAGGTAGTAATAATGTTGTTATCGCGAAAGTGATTATACAGATGTTTAAATACCAGTCGTTCCAACGTTTTATCCAAATTGCTCAGTAAGGATATGGGGCGGTAATTAGAAGCGATAGCTGGATCACCTCCTTTAAGGATAGGACAGACATGAGACTCTTTAAAACAATCTGGAACAACGCCACAGTTCAAGGAGTGGTTAAATAAAGACGTGACAGGCAAGGATACTTCTGTTGCAATTTCACGAAACATGCGATTACTGATTCCATCAGGACCCGTCGCTTTACCAACAGGCAGAGCCTTGAGTGTAATCTCTACTTCTTCAGGCGTGACTGAGAGAGAACTGAGAGTTTCATTAACATTATATGGAATAATAACAGGAAGAGATTCATTCTCTTCTTCCAATAAGGTTTGATCCCTGAAGAAATTATTCAAAATATTGGCCTTATCGAGATCTTCTGTGTACACAGTACCATCTTTCTCCATTGGAGGTATTGTCGTGTTTGTTTTCGAGCCGATAAACGACTTTAGAATGGTCCACCATTGTCTAGAAGATAAATTATCAGATTTTAGTTTGTTTGCTAGATTTTCATTAAGAGATTGTTTGGATTTTCGAATCAAGGATACAACTTTGTTTCGAAGTTTTTTAAAGCTTGTCCAATCATAAGTTAGATTTGTCCTTTTTGCTTTTCGATAGGCTCGTTTACGTTTTCGAATATACCTTTTTATTGTTGATGTTATCCAAGGTGGGTCAGTTGGTCGAATTGTTACTACTTTATTAGGTATACAAGTTTCGGCAAGATTTAACAATTTTTGAACCAGATTTTCGGTATAAACATTTATATCTGGGTTTTTAATAGTATTCCAATCCACAGACAGTACACGTTGCCTGAGTAAATTATAATCAGCCTGGTCGTATCTCCATATGCGGCGTGTGAAAGACTTACGTTTTGGTTTTGAGAAGTTAAATACTCCAAATATGGGACAGTGGTACCGTAAGTCTTGCTGAAGAAATGGTTCTCCGACTCCACATGATAATACATGTCTTTTATCGTTTACTAATAATAAATCTATCAGAGACGAAGAAGATTCTGTAAAATGAGTAGGCTCATTTATCATTTGACACATGGAAAAAACTTCGCAGAAGGCATTTATTTTCCTAGAAGATGGTTGACTAAGCATGTTGTAATTAAAATCGCCTGTAATAAGTATGTTCCTTATACCAGTATCAACTGCGAGGTGTATGGAATCTTCGATCGCCGAATAGTGTACCGTGTCTGTGTTAGGTGGTCTATAAAACAACCCAAATAAAATGTGTTTTTGCTTTAAAGTCAACTCTATCCAAATACACTCAATATTTCTTGGTTCTAAATCTGCTCTACGACGATAAAATATGGTGTTTTTGACAAATAACATGACTCCGCCATGACTATCTCCAATTCGATCTTTCCGTTCGGGTGTACTAAAACTTTGAATTTGAAGATTTTCAGTTAATACAGAAGCGTTTAACCATGTTTCTGAAAAGGCAAGAATGTCGAAGTCGAAGAGTTCGGCAGCTAACAAGTCAATCTTAGGTACAATGCTTTGCACGTTATAATGTACGAAGGACAGATGCTTGGATAAATCTGTGAGGTTCGAAACTGCAGATGATGATGACGTTAATGATGATAGTGATGATGACGATAGGCTATCTTGTGCACTACCAACAGAAGAAGAAGGACCAGGGTTAGGATGAATATCCCCAGCTAAGAGCAACAGGATAAAACACCATGTTATTACGACTATGGCAAAAAGAAGCAGGATACCTTGAAATGTAAATTTACAATTTGAAGCAAAGTTTTTTCCAGGTACAGTATGAACCAGCATGTCACGTGGGATTAGATTTTTGGCCACTGTGGAATTTTCTTCAAGAGATGTTAATACTGAATATATCAGTTCAGGTTGGCTCAGTACATAAAACAGGGTGATTATCGAAAATGATAGATTCCTACTGCGGTACGTACACGCGTGTGCAACAGCGACAGATCTCCTCGGGTGATAAATTATGAAACTGAACTTATTAAATACAAGTAGAAATCAGTCGCCATCGCACCCACGTAATATATGCAACAGCAACAAATACACCCTTGTACACCTCCCCTCCAGAGCCTGGTCCCAGTAAAGCAGAAAGTTAAAGAAAGCATATCTGAAAGAAATGCAGAATGGAAGATGTTGGAAAAATCTAGTACTATTTCATTCAATGCAAGGATGTATACGGTGATTTTAATGTACTCAGAGTGACCGAATACATCTTGAGGCAGAGTTTCCGTGTAGTCTCAAGACATCGTGAAGCTGTTATCAAACATGTTACCATGTCACAAGCAAAGCGATTTTATGTAGAAGTAACTAGTGAAATTACTTCAATGGAACCTTTTAGTAGGACTGTTTCGTTCTCGACAATACATAAATACTGTCGCAAACCTGAGCGCCGCAGAATGCACGCGCACACACGCCAACACGTGCGCGCACACGCACGCACGTACGCACTTATGCACATACGCACGCACGTATGCACGCATGTATGCATGTGTCCGCGTATGTATGCATGTATGTATGTATGTATGCATGCATGCATGTATGCATGTTTGTATGTATGTATGTATGTATGTATGTATGTATGTATGTATGTATGTATGTATGTATGTATGTATGTATGTATGTATGTATGTATGTAAAAGCAGCAAGACAGCCTTAAATAAGCCGTTTACTAATAATATGGTCAAATATATCACCGTTAAATTAGTTTAGAATAAACAGTGGCATTGAGTCTACATAAAAATGTGTAAACAGAAAGATATGTATGTGTGCTTGCCGTTGTATGTATGTATGTATGTATGTATGTATGTATGTATGTATGTATGTATGTATGTATGTATGTATGTATGTATGTATTTATGTATGTATGTATGAATGTATGTATGTATGTATGTATGTATGTATGTATGTATGTATGTATGTATGTATGTATGTATGTATGAATGTATGTATGTATGTATGTATGTATGTATGTATGTATGTATGTATGTATGTATGTATGTATGTATGTATGTATGTATGTATGTATGTAACGTATCAAGAAATACTTGGATAAGACGTTCGCTTATAGGTTACAACATGTCATAATTAAATTAGTTTTGGAATTAACAGTGACATTGAATCCACACAAAAATGTGTAAACAGATATATTTGTATGTATCTTGCCGTTGTATGTATGTATATATGTATATATGTATGTATGTATGTATGTACTCAATCATGCACGTAGCATGTACGCATGTACGTACGTGCGTATGTATGTTCGCAAGGACGCACGCACACATGCCCCGAGGCACGCACGTACGCAGGTATGTATGTATGTAAACATATCAAGACATACTTCGATAAGCCGTTCACTAATAGGTTAAAACATATCACAATTAAATTAGTTTGGAAATAACAGTGACATTGGATCTACATAAAAATGTGTAAATAGAAGTATATGTATATTTGCTTGCAGTTGTATGTATGTAAATGTATGTATGTATGTGTGTATGTATGTATGTATGTACTCAATCACGCACGAGCATGTACGCATGTACGTACGTGCGTATGTATGTATGTATATATGTATGTACGTCCGCAAGGACGCACGCACACACGTCCCGAGGCACGCACATACGCAGATATGTATGTATGTATACTTGTTCGTGCGTATGTGTGTATGTATGTATGTATGTATGTGTGTATGTATGTATGCAAGCACACACGCACGCACGCTCCAAGGCACGCACGCACGCTCCAAGGCACGCACGCACGCTCCAAGGCACGCACGCACGTACGTACATCCGCACGTATGTATGTATGTATGTATGTATGGAAAATTACATATTATACAATATTATCATGCACTTTTTACTGGTAAGGAACACCAATGGCAGCTCGTAAACATAGACACCAATATTACAACACAGTTCATTCATATATGAGACATGGACATATATACTGCAATGATATGTTATCATTGCTGGTCTCTCATATGTATAACAAAGGACTTCAGTCTCCTTACTATACAATTCAGTAAATAACTTGACTCATGTTACAGTAATAAGGCAACAGCACATTAATAAGTCTCGGCAACAAAAAAAAAAAAACAACCTTCAAACCCCATCTCAGATAGAGAAAATGTCAGTCATACAAAGGCCTAAGGCATCATATATTTCCAGGCATTTGCAGAATGTTAGGCATTTAGAGCTTGATTTTTTCTGGCTTTAAGATTTTTGTTTTTCTCCTATATTCTGTTAAAAGGAGGCTTGAGGCATGCATAATCTTGATCTCGTTTGGTATCACGGATTTTAAGTACTCGTCAGAACCGCGGTTGTCCAACGAGCGCCCACAATCCAACTTTTAGAGGAGGACTCACAAGTATGGAAAGATGGGGCCACTAAGGCACGCATCATCCCCGCCCCCACCCTGATCCTGTCCAATATCATGGACTATAGGTGTCCGCCAGAACCATATCGACCAGGCCGCCTGACGAGCACCCACAATCCAATGTTAAAAAAAGAACTCAAAAGCATGGAAAAGCGGTGGTCCATCAAGGCATGAACCATCCGCATTGATCCTGTCCAATATCACGGATTATGTGTGCCCGCCAATGCCTCGACGAGGCTGTCCATTCTTGTTATGTATAGGACACAAAAGTCTGGAAGATAAATGACTGCTATATCAATATATAAGTGCGTCTGTGTCAATTGCGACATGATTCAGAATGTTTCAAAGGTTAAAATCTTGTTTACACTGCGAGAAAAAAAAATGTTTAAGTATTTTCTTCAGTCCATCAACTGATGCACAAAAATATAAGAAGTCATGGAAAAGTGTCATTTCACTACAATATATATGTTGAGGAAATCCACGTTCGCTTTCATGTCAGTAGGCATTCACTTTTACTAAACAGTTAGGCTGCTGCGTTACTCAGACGATGAGGACATTCCAATGCTTGTCGCATCACGTGAACAATACCGTTAAATGAAAACCCCCAAAACCCCACTTTATGTAGTGAAATCTTGGGTTAAAGGGGGTATACATTTGAATACATTTGTATACATTATATTTCGTATTCCTGCTTTTTAGACACAGGACGCGGGTGCCCGTTAGAAGCGCGCCATGAGGCGGTTGCAACGGGCACACACAGTCCATGCTGATATCACGGATTTTCACCAAATGTATAGACAAATTGGAACTGTGGTAAAATGCACTGTGTCGCAAGGGTGTGTTATCGTGTTGAACAAAGATAGTTTAATAACTACAGACCTTCTATAATGTTTTCAGGGATACCTCAGACGGGCAACATTTCAAGTATATCATTACAAAAAGCGAGAAGCACAGAAGACTCATCCCCAAAGCAAGAGAGCAACCTGATGATCAGAGTTAGCAAAAAGGGTTCGTTTGAGTTTTTACGACCGCATCAACACTATGAAGATCATTTTTGAGGCGATGCTTCCGATTTTTATGGGACTTTTAACCGACATTGAGATTAAATGACATCTCAAGCCCTACCCCGATAAGGAATGGACACAACTTTTCACAAAACGACTCACACAACTTTTCCCAGGCATGCTTAAACCTTCTTAGTACTCAAATTTACGGTCGCTTTCAGCTCTGCGTGGAAGCACCACGCAGCTCAATCTATTTCTCCAAGCCCCGATCGATGGGGGCACTTCAAATGTGTGTGGGCACCGATTAATAGGGATTAAAGGGGCTAACTTGAGGTGTCGTCTACACATCAAACAGACAGCAGAGGTTCTGATGTGACTGCGCTTACATCACATGAACATGTCCCTGAAATGAACACAATGGACTTTTACCCGACATGGAGATGAAATGACATCTCAAGCCCTGCCGCCCAATGAAACCAATAGGGTTTATAAGCATGGACGGACCGACTCACTCCCCTTTGTCTGGGCAGACTTAGATCCTCTAAGCGGTTTACCAGTACTCGTGTGCGGGTCGGTTTCAGCTCTGCGTTGAAGCATCATGCAGCCCATCTATTTCTTCAAGCCCCGATTGGCGGGGCCGGCTGTGTTATCGTAATGTGCGTAAACTTGCCGGGGCTTTCATTGGTAGCCCATATGATAAGTACTTGTTTCATGTGCTGTCTTATTTTCTAGGTAGTTCTATTGGTGTATTATAGGAATGAATTTAATATTTGTGGATTTAATCATGGGCGATGTACATGTATAAACTCACAAACGACATGAAGCAGGGCTTCATGCTAAGTTTATGAGTGATTCGCCGGAGTTTACACATCGATAAAATCCACAAAAATAATAATTCATTCCTTATAATTCCAATTTTGTCATCGAAATATCGAAATATTAAAAAATGTCACAAAAAATGATAATTTTGAAGGAATTATTGCGAAAGCGTAAGAATGAACTTACGGCCATGGCGGAAAAATTATTCATTTAAGAGGCCGCCATCTTTGAAAAAAAAAATCTATAAATTCAGTTTATTTGTCTTCTATCATTTACGTTTTCAAACGTTTTCCATCTTTTAATCGAAGGCTGTTGACGCGCGGGTTCTAAACGTGCTCTTTGACGTCACGTTATATTACTACCTGTCTTCTTGCTTATGGTATTTACAACAACGCAACCGGCAAGTTAGCACTAGGCCTTCTCTCAGACGCACGTTTGATGTTGTTTGAGACAAATATCAAATACGTGCTGAATGACCCATGTCAATGGCTTGAGATACCGTTATTCACGAAAGCTTACTTACAAAAATAGTTTTTACGTAACTTTTCGTTTTATTCACTATCACATACGGACAGAACTTTTATCTCTCTCTCTCTCTCTCTCTCTCTCTCTCTCTCTCTCTCTCTCTCTCTCTCTCTCTCTCTCTCTCTCTCTCTCTCTCTCTCTCTCTCTCTCTCTCTCTTCCAGTTTTGTGGGACTTTTACCCGACACTGAGATGAAAAGACATCTCAAGCCCTGCCGCCCAATGAAACCAATATAGGATTTGTAAGCATGGACGGGCCGACTCGCACTGCATTGCCTGGGCAGGCTTAGATCCTCTAAGCCGTTTACCAGTACTCGTGTGCGGGTCGGTTTCACCTCTGCGTGGAAGCATCATGCAGCCCGTGTATTTCTTCAAGCCCCCATGGGCGAGGGCTACTGGGCAGGTTTAACAAATCTACTAGATTTTACTGTAAAATCTTGCCTTTGCGAAGGAGTGTTTCATTCTCTTGCACTGAAAGGGTGTTCTATGTTTGTTTTGAATTTAATGTTCCAATCCCACTGAGTCTTAATGGGTCCGAGCACTAGGCAAATGACATATTATTAAGCAACGCCGTATTATCGCCAACGCAACGTTCTGACGTTTCATCGACGTTGCAAAATAGAATTCAATGCATCGCTTTGATGTTGGGGCGATGTGGACACGACGTTGTTGACGCGTTACATGTCAGTTGACATGGAGTTATTTAACGACAAAGTGTAATTTACATTTACCTACGCTCGCTAATTGCTGGTACGCTAAGAGAGAGAGAGAGAGAGAGAGAGAGAGAGAGAGAGAGAGAGAGAGAGAGAGAGAGAGAGAGAGAGAGAGAGAGATCGAGGGCCCTGTTGGGTCGTACGTACAATATATCGTTAAAAGCAGTTAACTAAAAAAAATAACACTTGGGATTTGCCGTCATGAAAACCAGCCAATGCGAATTTGACCCTCAAAAACCCCACTTTATACAGTAAAACTCGGGTTTACAGGGGTAAACATTATTTTTCTTATTTCTGCTCAATAAGGTAGATTGTGGGTACTCGATAGAACCGCCTCATCGTGGCGGTTAATTCGAGTCTCCACAATCTATGTTTTGAGCAAAAATAAGAAAATTATCACAATGTTTCATCTTAAAATTTCAATTTTTTTTTGGCCGAAAAATTGATAATGTATTTGTATAGGCATGTTTTCGTGATGCGAAATTTCACACCTGACAGCATATCAGTGTTTCTCTCATTATCTTACATTAGAAACCATCAAACGTTTAAAAGAATTCTACTGTTTTACGCTGTATGTCCCACTGCCTTGAAGCAATACGACAGTTGACGGCCAGGGCTTTTCCCGTTCTATTTTTTCCCGTTCTGAGGGGAATGAATTGGCAGATTTTCCACCATTTTTCAAAAGGGGACAACTTTCGGAACATCCTGTTTGCTTTTCTATAAGCTTTGTCCCACGAAATAGTGGTATACTCTAAAAGGAAAGAATTTGCTCCTCATGAGCAAATTCTTTCCTTTAAGAGTTGAGCTTGAAGGAGTTGCCTCCCCTGAAGGTGTATGCATTCCACTTAAAGTCTCAAAAAATATTTGCCACTTAATTGCTCGACTCGACGGTTAGTAAAATATTTGGGCGGATTTTTGCGTGCTCCCGGGAGACCTTATGGGTCCACCCTTTAAAATTTTGAAACCTTCCTCACAACTGGACAAAAATGGGCGTTAAAAAAGAGAAGAAACCAAGAAAAACCAACAAGTCTTAACCCTTATCCTGCTGAATAAATAAATTTAGCCATAGCCATTGCTGACTGCCAAACATTAAAATTTCTTAACATTATTCACAAGCTGCATGACAAACAGTGTAGGACCTCATCTCTGTTTGCAAAAGTAGGGGTTGTTATGGGTTAAATATACACTAAAGCCACTTTTTAACTGAGTTTCCTGTTGTGCCCATTTCTGTTTGTTTGTTTGATTTGAGGTTTAACGTCCCCTTTCACACTGTAGAGGTCATTTTGGAGACGTTGTTTCCACTTTTGTGGGACTTTTACCCGTCATTGAGATGAAATGACATCTCAAGCCGGTCACCCAATGAAACCAATAGGGTTTATAAGTATGGGCGGGCTGCCTCGCATCGCTTTGCACGGACAGGCTTAATCCTCTAAGCGCTTTACCAGTACTCGTGTAGTCTGCGTGGAAGCCTCATGCAGCCCATCTATTTCTTCAAGCCCCGAATGGCGGGTGCCGACAATTTCTGTATGTATTGTAATTGCACAAGGAGGATAAATTACAAGGATTCGTGTCAAAAATACATTGTGTACAAAGTTGTTGTGTGAAAGCAGGGTTAATTTAAAATATTAGGTAATAGTAATTTAGCGCTAGGACGTAGCAACACTAAGTCAAGATTATAGATAAAGGTATGCACATGTATGTAATCAGACCGGACAGTCCTCGGCAGTCGCGAGCGGACGACAAAGGTGAACAGCGCAAAGGGGAAGCGTCCCCGACTGCCACCGGGTGTAGGCTAGGAAAATAGTCCCGGACTGAGATTTAAACTTTTGTTCAAGCCCTAAATTCCACTTTTTATGTAAACAGTGTAGACCCCGATCAGACGCCGATAGAATGACAGGTAGAGTAGCCTATGTCATTAAAAATCCGCGCTTTTTGGTTGTACTTAGACGCCGCGTTCTGTGGCGCCTGATCTGAGTCTCCATTGCTTGCCAAGCCCCTCACAGCGAATATACGCTAACTGGTGATTGATTTTTTACATGACCCGTGGCGTCCAGACAATATTAAATATGCAGCGCGAATCTGAAGGAGGAATGCAGTAGATTTTGACAATCGCTTAGCTCCGCCCTCTCCTGTGGGTTAACCGGTATTAGATGGTGATGTTAAGTATTGATTACCGTTACTTTGACATAACTTGTCACTTCTAACGCCAATTCTGGTGTGGCGTGTCAGTGTTTTTTGACGTATCTGCTCTTTAATGAACCGACGGGATATGGCGTACTGCTAACTTGCCGGTTGCCCTGTTGTATCGAAGTTTGAAACTTTTGTTTCAACCAATCAAATCGCTCGAGATGTATAAAATGCTGGAGCATTGGAATTATAGTTTAGTGATATTTGGCTGTCGTGTTTCCAGTACAAAAACATCGGAGTCTCCACAGCAACTGTCGGCTGCTGGTTACTTTTAAAATAATTGTTGCAGACACTGTGGACACAGGGCCGACTACTTCTCTAGGAGCAGCCTGTTCAGATTTCAGGCTGTTAGATAAGCAGTCAGATCTGGGTGCACAATAGTTGCCAAAATATTTTTAAATCGATTGAAAGAAAACGCAGCAGACGACACAAACAGACGACATTTTCAGATACAGTTTTCTTGGTATCTTAACCCTTGTCCTGCTGAATATTTAAATATGCCAAACCCACTACTGATTATTAACCAATCAGAATACTTGGTGCAAATTATTGTGACAAATTCATAAACTGAATGAAAACGATGAAGTTCCTGATCAGATGGCTTTCAGAAGCCATCTGATCAGGATCTTCATTGTTTCAAAGTTAAGACATCCGGGCTCAGCAGCACACGGGTTAAAACTGTCTAACGACATATTCGCCGAAACCATTTGGCCTATTGTGCACACAAGCACGAGAATCGGATAAGTCTGTGCAAAACAGAAATGTCAGAAACACATAAAATCTAGCACCAGTTTTGTTGCGCCGCTTTAAGCATGGCGCGATATAGGAGTCCGATGTTTCGTCCGTTCGTCAGACCGTGCGCTT
Source organism: Lucinisca nassula (assembly GCA_963580285.1). Classification (NCBI taxonomy): domain Eukaryota; kingdom Metazoa; phylum Mollusca; class Bivalvia; order Lucinida; family Lucinidae; genus Lucinisca; species Lucinisca nassula. The sequence goes on from OY757026.1 coordinate 6,331,703, forward strand.
GTTCGTTCATCAAGCCGTCAACATCCTAGCATCTATTATAAGGTACACGTCCGTTTCTCAAGAACTATAAGCGGCCCCGCCCATCGGGGCTTGAAGAAATAGATGGGCTGCATGATGCTTCCACTTAGAGCTAACATCCGCAACTATTATTGACATTTATACCTTTGGCGCAAAGGATTAAGCCTTTTACCGTGCGCTGACCTGTTAAATGATTTAAGATAAGGTGTGTACCCTTTTTCTGGTGTTCTTTCCATGATTCTGTGAAAAGAATATGCATGTAAACCAAACTTTATACAAAACTGTCAGGTATGATCAGTATGATTTTACACAAAAACATAGGTAGAAAGTACTTGAAAGAACCATATCAGTTTGGCGGTTCTGTGCTCATATATTTTTTCAGCTCACTCGGTGGGGACACAGCACTGAAGACAATTATCGCTTTTTTTATGACACACGTAATGTGTATTGTATACCGGCTACTGACCGTCAGGAAGCCTGACAATTAATGGACACGCGCGCAATGTCAGCGGATGATAAGCTGCAGCTGCAAAACCCACAGGCTTCTAAATATGCGCAGAGCCACTCAATCCCCCAAACATGGCCAAACACACAAAATGGACAACAGCCAATATCCGCATATCAAATGGGGCAACCGGGACAGACAGCAGGGCTAACACCGCAGCACGCGCAGGCGATACCACAACAATGGCTGCAATCACTTTCCCCACGACCGCAAACGCCTCCGCCATATGGGCAGATGCCACAACAGTCGCAGCATATGCCACCTCAGCATATGCCACAACAGACGCCGCATATGCCGCCTCAGAGTATGCCACCACTGCCACCGCATATGCCACCTCAGCGTATGCCACAACAGACGTCGAATATGCCGTCTCAGCGTATTCCCCCACAGACGCCGCATATGCCGCCTCAGCGTATGCCACAACAGACGCCGCATATGCCGCCTCAGCGTATGCCACAACCGCCACCGCATATCCCACCTCAGCGCATGCCACAACAGACGTCGCATATGCAAACGCAAGGGTTGCCACAACAATCGAATATGCCACAACAACAACAACCGAGTATGCCACAACAACCGCATGCTCCACAGGAACCACAGCAAACACCGAAACAGCCTGTTCAACCTGGTGAGCAGGCACAGTCGCCGTTTGAACAATCGTCGGAACAGGATATGGACCATGAACATGCATAAGGGTGCCGTGAGGAGCAAATAAACATTGTCTCATGGAACACCCATGGTCTTAAGAGAAAATTATGTGATGCTGACTTTATACAGCTCGTCAATCAATACGATATAATTTTGTTTTCTGAGACTTGGCTTTCTAAAACTGACACCACGGACTTTGAGATCCAAGGATACACTTGTGATCATATATTTGGAAACAAATCAGTAGGGGTTAAGAAGGGTCGATATAGTGGTGGAATCTCCATCTATTATAAAAACTATTTAAAAGATTATATAAAAGTAATTGAGAAAATACAGTGTGGTATAATGTGGGTCAAGATACAAGGTACCTTATTTAAATTTGATGAAGACGTGTATATCGGGAACGTGTATATCCCCCCTGCAGGCTCTAAAGTTTTAATCAATCAGGACATTGATATATTCGAGTGTTTAGAACAATGTATATTTAACTATAAGAATCTCGGCAAATTATATGTTATAGGGGATTGGAATTCAAGGTCGGGTAACGAGCCAGATTATCTTGATTTTGACAAATATTTGGACAAGTTGGCTTCTTTAAAAAGAATCCAAAGGAAAGGTCTGCTGCTGTCTAGTCAGCAGAATGAACAGGGCATTATCACAATAGTAATGATAATACTAATAAACATAATAATAATAATAATAATAATAATAATAATAAACGTGCGTAATGTTTGTCTTTTGCAAACATGACCACACCTTAACTATTCGCTTTAGAACCTTAAATCGAGAATGATCAAATATCACTGTCATTTGGTGGATCGCTTTTATTTTTCAATAGCAGTCATACTTAAAACTAAGATGAGAAATTGTAAAGTTGTATAATTTACATTTCCTGTTTGTAAACTTCGTTTAAGCTGAGACCTCAAAACAAATCAGTGGTAGAATTGACAACTACACCAATAGCTGCCATACGTCTTGCCAGCAAAAGGCAAAGACAAAAAATAGAGAAAGTGGCCTAGGGTCATGGATACCATCGGCAGATGCAACCATGTATTGCAAAGCACAATTTGTAAGTTTAAAACCTTGATCTCAATTTCTAAATAGTAAGTTTTTGACCTTGATCTGCTTACAGCAGTATCTTTTCTGCAACCATAAAAGTGTCTACATATCAACCCTGATCGTAGGTTGAAAACCACAACAATACAAAAACTTTAACATGACTATCTCAATCAAAGCTCAAAGTGTGCGATCTTGGCAGCAGAAGTCAAATCAGTGTTACTGTACTTTGTCAGCTGTCAAGTAATACCCCATATCAACTTTCAATAACATAAAAGAAAGAGATCAAATGTTTTACATAGGCAAGTAACATGAATATTACGCAAATTTCTGTCACTGTTACCTTTACATTCTGTGTCAGCTGGAGCAGCAGCCACGTGACTGTAGCTTAGCTATACATTATCTGCTGTTAATTATAATATATCATACACCCCAATCAACACGATGAATGCCAAAACTACACAATGACCTTCAATTTATGCGACCATGACCTTCTGTCAGCAGCAGCAGCAGCCACATAACTGGAACAATACTCTATACGTGTCTATTTAAAAGTAATACACGTTAGGCATTATAAGTTCACACTGCAAAGTTAAAGAAAAAAAAAATCTGGAAATTATCTGTATCGCTATATATTCTAATTACTGGCGCTAGCCAAACCCGGACACTTGACTCAGGAGTGTGACCGACTCATTTTTAAGGCAATGCCAAAGAAACACGATATACAAAATAAAAATGTATTAGACAAATGATTAGCAAGATATTAGAATTAAAGCAAAACTTTGAAGTTAAGTGTTGACGAACGTCCACGCGTTCTCACCAAACAGTCAATATGTGACTTTTTGTAGACAGAACAGATCGATATGTGTCACTTTTTGTGTGACAGCCACTTAAAAAGCTATTTGTTCTCATGAAATGAGCGTTAAATTGATAGATGTATGACGGAAAAAACTGCAAGTGACTGTATCGCAATAATTCTATAGAAACCAGTTAACAATCATTTCTTGGGCCAAGACAGACAGAAGGACAAACAGACGGAAGAAAAACAGACACACGACGAAAACTACAGACAGCTCAACATTCTTCTCATTCCGGGAGAAATTATCAAAATATTCCTAGCGGTTTGAAAGTTATATGTCCATCATCAGCTGGTGAAAAATTTGCCTCGGCGAGGCTATTTATATAAAAAATATTGCATTATACAAATTGGTTAGGTCATGCCAATATACACCTTCATGCCAAAATTATTGAAATATACCTTGTAGATAATATATCTAAAACAGTTTGTTATTATTTTATCCCGGAGAGGCTATCAATATCAAAAAATTGGGCATTAAACAATATAATTAATTAGATCTTGTCAATATATATCTACCTGCAAAAACTTATCAAAATATTTCTTGCGCGTAAAAAAGTTTTAACGTCTATGTCAGTTAGTGAAATTTTTGCCTCGGCGAGGCTAATTAATAAGATATCAGCCTTAAGACAAACTCATTTGTCTAATTTTTCTAAAACTAAGACTGACTTGTCAGGTGAAATATGTATCTTAGCGGATTTGTTTTACACTTTTTGTTATATTTTAAATTTTGCAAGTCTCGCTACTTTGGACATCTCCTTCCTGATGCCCGGGACTTCCATGGAGTGTGGGTCATGTTTGCTGATATTGGCTCGGAGGGGGACGCCTGTAAGTCCGCGAGTAGGCTCTCTTGCCTGATGCCTCCAGTTGACCTGTCTCATAGGCTACGTCGGTCGGTGTGTGCTCGGAGGGGGATGTGCTGTGTTTGCCGGGTCTTGTCCATCATCCGTTTCGGTTTCAAAACTTGGGGGTTGAGACACACTGATGAAGATTAAATATCAGAAAGGCCTCTGTGTCACTAAATTAGGTATAGTTACGCCTTAATTGTTTGGTCTTGTCAATCTCTCTGCATGCCAAAACTTAACAAAACTAGAATCGCGCAGTCGATGGCACGCCATCACATATCCCCACGCCACTACATAATCTACTCATCATGCCGTTCGCTTTGATATGTTACATGACCCAGGGGTGTGATCGAAATTCCGAAAGTGTCATGCACTCCCCAGACCAAAGATCTATCAGTTCCCAAAGTTTCAAGTTTCTATCTATAACCGTCTAGGAGGAGATATCCGGTAAGACGGACGGGGGGACGGACAGACGTACGGACGAACGAAAGGACGGACGGACGAACGGACGACGAATACAATTACAAAAGCCCCACTTTTTCTTTGAAAAAAAGGGGGGGGGGATAATAATCCTACTGTTGCCTTAGCCAGGCTTCTTGTGAAGAAATCGGGCATTATGATGAGGCCTAATTGGTCACTGATGAGGCCTAATTGGCCGAAACTAGCTAGTCTGGCCCAGAAAACATGTATATTCCATATTTTCCAGTTCTGCTGTGTATTCCTTGCTTCCAAAGGATAACCCTTGCAAGAACATATTAGACGGTCTTGTCAATATACATCTGTTTGCCAAATCTTATCAAAATAAAACTTAATATACCTACAATCAGTTTGTGAATATTTTGCCTTGGCAATGCAATTTATATAAAGAAATCGCGCATTAAAGAACATTTGTTGACTATATCTTATCAATATATATCTGTTTGCTGAAAAATTGTATAAAATATCTCTAACGGTTTTATATTTATACGGCGGTGCAAGTTAGTGGAAAATTGCCTAGGTGAGGCTATTTATAAAGAAATCAAGCATTAGGCAATCTCACTGGTAAGGTCTTGTCAATATCTATCTGCATTCAGTTTCTGAAAATATTGCCTCGGCCAGGCCAGAAATCTGGCATTAGACTGCTGGTGCTGCTGCTTGACATAGTCTTGGAGCTGCCTTCTTGGTTCTGGCTGGGGGCTGGACTGCGCAGATCCTAAAGTCAAACGACAGTGACACTCTGGTGCTGAAGGCCTGCGGTCACCTCAGGAATCCCATGAAGTCGGCATGACTTCAAGAAAGCCACAAGTAATCCAGACATGTTGTGATATCGATCTGGACTAGCTGCTCAAGAGCTGAACAGAGAATAATGATGATGATACTGCTACGTTCGTTCGTTCGTTCGTTCAAGCTAAGGCAGTTTACGTCTGCCAGGGTCGAGCGGACAGAACTCCATAGCTCCAAAGCGAGACGTAAGTTATGTGCTTCTGGGCTGCGAATCGCGGCAGTCTGTCCAACAAGAGTTAATCTCGCTCGACTGCCTGTGCCCTACGGAGTAAAGTGAAGCACTGCCAGTTTTAGAAATTGTGAATGCCAGTATAAATTGAGCCAAAAATGTAGAGTAATTCGTGACAAATCGGTTACAGATCGCTCTACTGTGCTCGAGAGCAGAAAGTAGGCCAACGGTGCTCTCTTTTTGGGCCGCGCGATTTTGGCCGTCGGACTTAGGCTGCAAATGAAGCATGCCTTTGCAAGTTTCCATATAGAAACAAGCGGCTAGTGGTCCAGGAAGAAGACTTGTCGCAAACTAGAAGTGGAGGCAATGATCAGGAATCGATACAATTCACAGCTCCAAGTCCTATGCCCAACTAGCAGGCAGGATGGGTGTGCAATGATCCAGATGTTGGTAAAGCCCTCAGCATCTCCTACCGGCTTGGCAATGTAGAAGTGCTGCTTGTAGAACCGCCAAGCTCCTGGGACGAACTCATCGATCCCCGCATCCGATGACATCGACCCGTACAAAATGCCGTTTTCTAAATGTGACTGTGGCCTAACTTGTACACGTACGTGCAACACACTGTACCATGCCTAGGCGCCCTCATTAACTTAGATACAAGCATTTAACAACAACTTTAGTCTGCCTGAGCAATAAAATTTATTTCCGCGCAGAGTACTTGTTACTATTATTTCGAGTAGTGGTGTTCAGTTACTGGATATCAGTATGTTACATGTTACTGCAATAAGTTGGGATTACAGGGATTACATTAGTTTTCTTATTTTTGTTATAAAACGTAGGTCGTGTTACGCGTTTGAGCGACGCTAACAAGGAACAATATACATGTATATTTGATCCATGCCACCCATAAGAAAGATTAGTTTTGTTTGTTTATTTGATTTGAGGTTTAACGTCCCCGTCAACACTGTAAAGGTCATTTTGGAGACGTTGCTTCCAATTTTGTGGGACTTTTACCCGACATTGAGATGAAATGACATCTCAAGCCCTGTCGCCAAATGAAACCAATAGGGTTTATTAGCATGGACGGTCTGCCTCGCACAGCGGTTCTAGGACAGGCTTAGATCCTCTAAGCGGTTTACCAGTACTAGTGTGCGGGCCAGATTCAGCTCTGCGTGGAAGCATCATGCAGCCCATATATTTCTTCAAGCCCCTATGGGCGGGGGCAGTAAGAAAGATTAGTTATTCCCAGCGGGCACATGACGTCTATGCAACGTCGTACCAACGTCAATGCAACGCAATGCAACGTCATGCCAGTAAAACTGATTATACTGACACAGAAACTGCAGTGACTTTCAGCCTCAGCAATTGATTCGCCAAGGCTGATAAAACACCTTTTTCTCGTCGGAAAAGAAGCAGCTGATCATTTTCCTTTCCGTTGCATTCTCACTGTATATCATTTTTTTTGTTTTGTTTTGTTTTGTTTTGTATCGTCAGCCTCGATAGCGCAGTGGTTAACGCGTTCACATCTTGATCGAGAGGTTGTGCGTTCGAATCCGGCACCCGGTATCGAGGTGTGTTCTTGGGCAAGACACGCTATGACACTGCTTCACTCCACCCAGGTGTAAATGGGTAGCAGTGGTGTAATATTCAATGCCTGTCTCTCGCGCGCGTGAAAACATCCGGATTGAGTGTTCGAGAGCGATTAAATAAGCTTGAAGCTTCCATTGAAATCGAGCTAAAATAAATAAATTAGTATAAACTAAAGTTTGGTTTGCCCTTCCTGTTGGTGCCATTGGTATTATGTTTTCTGTGATGTCGCCTTTTCTGGCCACCTTCATTAGTATATACCGGCCCCGAATGGTTGTTACATGTGGGTTTACGGCGTCCCGCAAACCCCCATGCTGACAAGACAACCGAGCGTGATCTCTGACAGGTGTACGGGCAGCTGTGGGGTAAGGCACAAGAAAGATGTTAAATGATTGACATGAATTATTTACAGTATCTACATACAACACTTACTAACACAAAACATCACAAATTGTTGCTTCTGTAGCCAACTCACGACGTCCGCTCCGAAGGCAAAACACTGTTCTGTGCTCGGAACGGGTGACGTGAATACCTACAGAAGCAAACAACAAAAACAACAAGAAAAACAAAAAAAGAAACAACACAAAACGCGACTGGCCAGTTTATAACTTTGGGTGAATCCCCCACTCGCGTGACACTTCTTCTCGCGAACTAGTAAAACTAGTCTATCAACATAATTGATTATCCTAGGATTAGCGATCACGTTTGCTGATCAGCCGTTTAGTGATCGTCCAAATAAGGTAAGTTGACTTCTTCCATGATCACATTTGTTTACAACGAACAATGATTTAGAAGAATCTGCTTCTATCCTGGTAGGCGCTGATTACGGCGGTCTGTCCGCCCTTGCTGGACCCTAACGCCTAGCGTCGTACCAGTACCTGCTGCTATGAAGCAGGGAGCAGCAGGTCACACATTGTTATGCCTGCAAATTACGATAACGGGACTAGAAACGAGTCACAAAACATACATGCTATATCATGATCCCCCTCCCGGAGAAGTAAAAATATGTTCATGCATATACCGTTATTGCGCATGCGCCGACCAGACATACAGGCTGATTAGTGCATGCGACAAATAACCGTACAGCAGAACTCAACTTGACTGTGCATCAAATTATCAGCACCCAGCGCTTGACACAATAATACTCAAAGTTCATGGTTCCTTACTGAGCACTACAGAAATCAATTAATGCTCACTACTACTGAGCATAATACTCATCAAATTTGTGCTCACTACATTATCACAAGTAAGAGGCAATTGAACAGACCACGCCTTTGCGCTACCTGGTCAGCCGCCAATTACAGGAAACATAACAATCTCTATTTCATATCCTTCTCCGCGACACGGCTCACAAATATAGCTATTCACAAATTCAATACATTAATAACAGATAGAAACTACAACAGAAGATTTTCATCTATAATCTACAACATTTGTTAGTGTCTCATATGGGCCAACACTGTTTGCCGTAAATTCTCTCTATTTGGTAGGCACCCCGTCACAACCGTCCTCGCGACGCCGATGACGCAGCTGACGTCATCCCCGCCGCTCAGGCCGTTATGACGTGTGGCGACCAAATACTCCCACTTATCATCATCACGTTCTTTATATGTACATACATGCACAAACTGAGTTATCAGACAAAAACGGCATCATTACAAAATGAACTCGTAATTCTTCTTGAACAAAATTATTTCTAATCAACGTGAACATGCTTGTAAAATAAAATTCATTACGGTTCATCATCACGGATAACCCAACAGGCTCTTGTATGAGTTTGCCCTGATGATGAAGATGTGGTTAAACCCGTCTTAAGTTTACGTCCCCTCTACACCTAATATCATATTGGGACGGAACCACGGTTTTCTAACCACAGCCAGTCACAAGTCATGGATCAAACAAGTGACCCGGCGTTTATTAATTACATTCTACAAAAGGGGTCTAAAAGCCTAAATGAATCTAGAATGAGCGGGTGTCCAAACTTCACGTCTCACCAACATCTAGGGTCAGCATGAGACAGGACCTCACTTAGAAAGACTCATTCTACTACTGGAGAAGCCTGGGATCGATCCTGCGACGTCTAGCTGGCAAAGCTAGTAGCCTAATCACTACAGGCCTCAATAGTGAATTCAGAATAGGCTTCAGAAAGTTGGGGTATACTAGAAGTAAACCCCTCCAAAACCTACAAGCATGTTCATACAAAAATAATACTAAACATAGATTAAACATACCTTTCAATATACTTTCTATTTCCCCGTCACAATGTTGTGTTTACTCTTTACAACTTGACCTGCTGCTAAGGTGTCCGCTTTTTTCAGGGTTTATATATCTATGAATACTACCGGAAAATCATGCCTACTCGTATTACCTTGCTTTGTTCGTGGGGAAGTGGAGATACCGGCCACAAACAAAGCCAGATAGCAAAATCGAGTAGATAATGGATTTGCCTTGAAATAGTATATTTCCCATAGGAAAAATTGATGAAACGACCCTATAATCAATGACATGACTCCTGTCAAAACGAACACCCACACAACACGTGACGGGAATAAAAATCATATATGGCACAATTTGGCGGTTGGCGATTTTTAGGCAAATTCTATAGAACTCAGCCTTTTAGCGGCCCCCTGTATTGTAAAAACAGCTCTCTATAAACCACTCATGCATACATCGTATGATATGTGCATGACTTGTTCATGGAGCCGCATAGTTTGCGTACCATATTTCACCCAAAATATTTCACTCACACCGCCCTACCATATATCTACTAAAATAATTTAGATGTGCATAAGCACCAGAGAGGTTTCCTATTCCATCTCGTAACAAAGGTTTCCCCTTTTGGAGAAAAAACAATCAGAAATGTTTTTTCTTTGTGTATAGAGATGGAATAGGATGAACCTATCTAAACAAGACAGCTATTTACACAACAACCGTGCGAAGAATTACCTACTAAGGTAGTCTGCCCCCAAATTTTCTAAAGTAAAATTGCTATTAAGCTATGGTGGTTTGCCCCAGAATTTTCCTGTTCCCCTGACATTCTGTTTGTTAGCAAACGGATATCGTTTTAGTCTTACTGGTGGTGGCCTTTCTGGCTCAACTGATTTGATTGTTTTCACAGGTTCTGACATAAATGTGGTACATATAATTTGGTCTGTCTGACATGTCAGTCCTGCAAGGCGCTGTTCTCTCAGCCCTTCTGTCTCCTCACTCTCCTCTGACGTTAGTGTGTGTGGGACGCTAACGTCACCGTCACTTTCTGGTTGCTCTGCAGTTTGACAACTGCTGTCTTCATATGAAGACTCGTCGACGTCATTTCTGTCATGACTGTCTGTCGACATAATAGGTTTAGAGATCAGACAATGAGACGTCACAGTCTGACGCTCAACATACTGCTTCAGTATATTAGCGTGATATGTGTTAACATTTCCATTGACGTCAATCTTATAATCCATTCTGTTCACTACCTCAACCACTTCATAAGGACCTTTCCATTGAAGCAATAATTTATTACTGTCTGTCGGTAGTAACAACAGTACTTTGTCGCCGACGTCAAATTTACGCGACCTCGCGCCTTTATCATAATAAGCTTTCTGCTTAATCTGAACCTTCTTTAAATTATCACGCGCTAATTTGCATGTCTGCTCTAACCGTTCCCTAAGCTCAATAACGTATTGATACGTCGAAAGAACTTGCTCATCGCGTACCTCTTCAGCCCATAATTCTCTTAATATTGCCATTGGACCTCTGACGTTACGTCCATATAACAGCTCAAAAGGGGAGTATCCTAAAGACTCTTGTGGGACTTCCCTTACCGCAAATAATAAAGCTGGAAGATATTTATCCCAATCTTTTGGACGTTCAGCACACATGCGACGTAACATCTGCTTTAACGTAGCGTGGAAACGCTCTATCAGTCCGTTGCAAATTGGGTGTCTCGGACTACACGTTAACTGTTGAAGAGAAAGAAGTCTGCTGACTTCCTTCATTACCTCAGCAGTAAACTGTGATCCACAATCAGTCAACATTTCATCAGGAATGCCAACCCTACTAAACATTTCAATAAGCGCTTCCGCGACACGTTCCGTCTCAATACTCGGTAAAGCTATCGCCTCTGGATACCTTGTCGCATAATCTATCATGGTTAAAATATACCGAGATTTCCTATCAGATCGAGGCTCAATTGGACCAACTATGTCCACTGCCACCCTCTTAAATGGCGTATCAATCAATGGCATTTTTCCTAGAGGTACTTTAGTGACCCGACCTTTCTGAATAGTTCTCTGACAAATATCACAAGATTTACAAAATCTAGCGACATCACCGCAAATACCGGGCCAGTAAAACTCAGTTACAACTCTATCCAATGTCTTCCTAATACCCATATGTCCAGACATAAGCGTTTCATGAGCCAGTTTCAACACCTTTCCTCGGAAACTTTGAGGGACCACAAGTTGGAAAGAGACTTTGTTACCCTTGGTGAACTCCCTATATGCCAACCCTTTTTTCTCAATAAACCTAGTTTCACCTCGGTTTAAACCACGACTCACAGTCTTGTTCCCAGATACAACCCTTTTCCTGATGTTTTCCAAAGTTGGATCATCAACCTGAGCTTGCTTGAAAGCCTCCTTGTCATCGTTAATGATCTGATCGGGAACCTTAAGTTTTCTGTAAGGCTTCTCATCCTGCCTAGTTTGAGACCTAGTTACAGCCGCAGCTGAGAAATGAGACATATCAGGAAGTTTTGATCCATCAATGTTACCGATAACCAAATCGTACAACGTATCATCCATACACAAAGCTTCAGTTTTCCCAGTAAAAAAAGGACAATCAATGTCAATCATTGCCAAAGGATACCTTTGTGTGGATTCATCAATCAACGTAACATTTGATTCCTTCCCTATTAACTGACTATCCGAAACCAAACTTCTCCGAACGACACAGCCTGTACACCCAGTATCTCTTAATACAACCACCTTTTTATTATTAACCAATCCTTGTGCCGTCGGTAACCTTGCCTTTAAGAAGTAACAGACACCTTCCCTAGTTTCCTTACTACACTCCTCCCTATCCGAAATCAAAGGATCACCAACCTTATTTTCAAAAATACTTCCAATCTCATCACCTTTCCTAGTTACTTCCGTTTGACAAAAACTAACTTGGTGTGCTGCGCCACGTGGTGTGCTATTATTTTTACCGCGTCCGCGAAAAGACCCTCTAAAATTACCACGACCACGTGTATAACCACGACCTATATTCTGCGTATTCTCATTCTTAACCTGAGAACCTTGAGTCTCTACGCGCGTGTTAAAATTTTCTTTAACACCGCTATCCCCAACTCCAGTTGCTCCTACCTCTGCGCTATACAATTGTTTCCTGTCGGGGTTCTTAAAACATTTAATTGTTAAATGCCCCTTACCACATATGCTACACTTGATATCCGGTCTACCACTCGGTTTGTTCGAGTCAACTTTGTCCTGTTTACCCTGCGCTGCGCCTCTATTATCGCGTTGCCCCTTATTAATGCAACTATATACGCCCCCGCGCGCTTCTGCAAACAAATCTGCCTCCCTAGCCATTTCATCTAAATTACCAAACTGTTTTGGCTTCAGATGCACATACAGTTCTCTATTACATGACTCCAGGAACTGATCCCTTGCCATGAAATCACAGACAGCCGGAAAAGATTTTTCTATCTTTGCCATATTAAGCCATTTTTCTAAATAACTTCTCAGTCTACTACTGAACTGTATGAACGTTTCTGATTTCTCGGGCCTACTATAACGAAACTGTTTCCTAAATCCGCGCTCTGTCATGTCAAAATTCTTTAATAAAGCGTCCTTTAACTTTTCATAATCCGCCGCATCCTCATTTGACAACCGGTCATATACATCAAGTGCGCGCCCTTTGAGCAATGCACTTAAATACGCGGCCCAAACACTCTTATCCCATTTATTAGCCGTAGCATATTTCTCAAACCTAGATAAATAACTATCCATTTTATCTTTACCCTCTTCAAAATAAGGTAACTTAGGATCCCGGGCATGCGCCACCTTCTCAGCTTTTTGCTTTTCAAATTCTAGCTCGAGCTTCGCTCTCTGCATTTCTAACTGATTCCTTAATTCTTGGTGCTGTAGCTCAAACCCATGTTTTATTTTTTCTAAATGGGCCTCACTAATCTCTTTTGCCTCCCTTTCAGTCTTAATGCGTGCCATTTCAAGTTCCTTATTAACATTCAACATAGCTAGTTCATGTGCCCTTTCCTTTTCTTTTTCAGCCCTTTCCTTTTCCTTTTCCTCTAACTTAGCTAGTTCATGTACCCTTTCCTTTTCTTTTTCTGCCCTTTCCTTTTCCTTTTCTTCAGACCTTAACCTTTCTAAATCCCTTTGCTCTTGCCTTTCTGCCCGCTCAATATCTTGCTGCTCTTTAACAAAACCTTGTAACTCCTTCCCCTCATAACCTAAGTCCTTTCCCATTTGCATTAAACGCTCCATTATTGATAACGTAAATCTCACGTTACTATCAAAACCACTATAAACTGATCAGTTATGATCAGTGATGATTGAATGGACTTAACTAAAACGTTAAGATATGTGTTATACGCGTTAATCTAACTAAAACGTTAGTTATTTAAAGCACACGCGATTTGAAATGTCAAATGCTTTCAGCAAAGTATGACGTTGCGTACTGGTAGTCTAATATGACGTCATAAACTGACGACGTTTACAGTAAAATGCTACAATCCGAAGTTTTATCACATTACAAAACTCCGATCATAACAAGTCACCATTAATGTTTCTATTACGTCATACCTAACCTCAAGCCACTGCGTAAATATTAACGCTACCGTTATGTCAACGTCAGTAAATTGTTAACGTCACTACGTCAGAACCATGTGTGGGTAAGATCAATTAGTAGCTCCAATTTAACTTAGTAGAATGTCAGGTAACACAATTAAGTGGGGTCTACTTAAATTTTTCGTTACCAAGAAAAAGTGGGGTTTGCCTTGCCTTCCTGCTCAGAAATTATCGACTTGTCAGTATCCATTCAGTTGAATACATGGGTTTCGCACTTCATCAACGCAGGAAGGAAGATTCAAGTTAATTTCTAAATGTGGCTGTCAATACATTTTTTTTTTTTTAAATTGATGATTCAGAGTATCAATGTGCTGTTCCACAGCCGGGAACACCAGCCAGAGATCAAATCCTCACTTTTCTGACACCAAATGTTACATGTGGGTTTACGGCGTCCCGCAAACCCCCATGCTGACAAGACAACCGAGCGTGATCTCTGACAGGTGTACGGGCAGCTGTGGGGTAAGGCACAAGAAAGATGTTAAATGATTGACATGAATTATTTACAGTATCTACATACAACACTTACTAACACAAAACATCACAAATTGTTGCTTCTGTAGCCAACTCACGACGTCCGCTCCGAAGGCAAAACACTGTTCTGTGCTCGGAACGGGTGACGTGAATACCTACAGAAGCAAACAACAAAAACAACAAGAAAAACAAAAAAAGAAACAACACAAAACGCGACTGGCCAGTTTATAACTTTGGGTGAATCCCCCACTCGCGTGACACTTCTTCTCGCGAACTAGTAAAACTAGTCTATCAACATAATTGATTATCCTAGGATTAGCGATCACGTTTGCTGATCAGCCGTTTAGTGATCGTCCAAATAAGGTAAGTTGACTTCTTCCATGATCACATTTGTTTACAACGAACAATGATTTAGAAGAATCTGCTTCTATCCTGGTAGGCGCTGATTACGGCGGTCTGTCCGCCCTTGCTGGACCCTAACGCCTAGCGTCGTACCAGTACCTGCTGCTATGAAGCAGGGAGCAGCAGGTCACACATTGTTATGCCTGCAAATTACGATAACGGGACTAGAAACGAGTCACAAAACATACATGCTATATCATGATCCCCCTCCCGGAGAAGTAAAAATATGTTCATGCATATACCGTTATTGCGCATGCGCCGACCAGACATACAGGCTGATTAGTGCATGCGACAAATAACCGTACAGCAGAACTCAACTTGACTGTGCATCAAATTATCAGCACCCAGCGCTTGACACAATAATACTCAAAGTTCATGGTTCCTTACTGAGCACTACAGAAATCAATTAATGCTCACTACTACTGAGCATAATACTCATCAAATTTGTGCTCACTACATTATCACAAGTAAGAGGCAATTGAACAGACCACGCCTTTGCGCTACCTGGTCAGCCGCCAATTACAGGAAACATAACAATCTCTATTTCATATCCTTCTCCGCGACACGGCTCACAAATATAGCTATTCACAAATTCAATACATTAATAACAGATAGAAACTACAACAGAAGATTTTCATCTATAATCTACAACATTTGTTAGTGTCTCATATGGGCCAACACTGTTTGCCGTAAATTCTCTCTATTTGGTAGGCACCCCGTCACAACCGTCCTCGCGACGCCGATGACGCAGCTGACGTCATCCCCGCCGCTCAGGCCGTTATGACGTGTGGCGACCAAATACTCCCACTTATCATCATCACGTTCTTTATATGTACATACATGCACAAACTGAGTTATCAGACAAAAACGGCATCATTACAAAATGAACTCGTAATTCTTCTTGAACAAAATTATTTCTAATCAACGTGAACATGCTTGTAAAATAAAATTCATTACGGTTCATCATCACGGATAACCCAACAGGCTCTTGTATGAGTTTGCCCTGATGATGAAGATGTGGTTAAACCCGTCTTAAGTTTACGTCCCCTCTACACCTAATATCATATTGGGACGGAACCACGGTTTTCTAACCACAGCCAGTCACAAGTCATGGATCAAACAAGTGACCCGGCGTTTATTAATTACATTCTACAAAAGGGGTCTAAAAGCCTAAATGAATCTAGAATGAGCGGGTGTCCAAACTTCACGTCTCACCAACATCTAGGGTCAGCATGAGACAGGACCTCACTTAGAAAGACTCATTCTACTACTGGAGAAGCCTGGGATCGATCCTGCGACGTCTAGCTGGCAAAGCTAGTAGCCTAATCACTACAGGCCTCAATAGTGAATTCAGAATAGGCTTCAGAAAGTTGGGGTATACTAGAAGTAAACCCCTCCAAAACCTACAAGCATGTTCATACAAAAATAATACTAAACATAGATTAAACATACCTTTCAATATACTTTCTATTTCCCCGTCACAATGTTGTGTTTACTCTTTACAACTTGACCTGCTGCTAAGGTGTCCGCTTTTTTCAGGGTTTATATATCTATGAATACTACCGGAAAATCATGCCTACTCGTATTACCTTGCTTTGTTCGTGGGGAAGTGGAGATACCGGCCACAAACAAAGCCAGATAGCAAAATCGAGTAGATAATGGATTTGCCTTGAAATAGTATATTTCCCATAGGAAAAATTGATGAAACGACCCTATAATCAATGACATGACTCCTGTCAAAACGAACACCCACACAACACGTGACGGGAATAAAAATCATATATGGCACAATTTGGCGGTTGGCGATTTTTAGGCAAATTCTATAGAACTCAGCCTTTTAGCGGCCCCCTGTATTGTAAAAACAGCTCTCTATAAACCACTCATGCATACATCGTATGATATGTGCATGACTTGTTCATGGAGCCGCATAGTTTGCGTACCATATTTCACCCAAAATATTTCACTCACACCGCCCTACCATATATCTACTAAAATAATTTAGATGTGCATAAGCACCAGAGAGGTTTCCTATTCCATCTCGTAACAATGGTCAGTGGTAGAGCGTCTGCTCCGGGAATGGGAGGTCGCGGGTTCGATCCCCGGCCGCGCCATACCAAAGGCGTAAAAAATGGTACTAGGAGCTCCCTTGGCTTGCGCTCACATTATCAGGGATAGTCCTTGGAAGATAAATGAAGGCAGGTAGGTATTTGTTAAAGGATACTTTGTTTGTCGCAATAAAAGCTTGTGCTATTTGTTTCGGATATGTGACCTTAAATAAAGCTCCTTTATCTTAATCTTATCTTTATTTGGCTTTTTCTCAGTTCAAATATATTGTAAATCAGCGTCACGCATACAAAAAGGACGTTGCCAGACAGTCCAACAATTTTCGGAAGCTGGAATAAGGATACATTCAATTACAGATATGTTGTGCCGCTTGCTACCTTAAGGAAGCTTTTTGTGAAACCTCATACTTGTAAATGGTAAACTTTCATTTATTGTCATTTCGCCAAATAGACACACTACATAGAAAACTGAAGTATCCCTGCATATTTTTGACTGGTTCACATTGTTTCTTCACGTTGAATATGATTGCAAATAGCAAATTATAGCGAGAAGTCTGCACTGGAGCGAAAATGCTTCAAATTTCACATAAACACTGTGGAAAGGTCCTGAGGGACCTTTCCAATGATGACATTTTCATTCAAACCGATTGTAGTACTACGCTTACTACGAGAATGAATCAGGATGTCACGGTTGATAGCCAAGGTCGGAGAATGTTGTTATTTTGTCACATGACCAATTTGCATATAGCCAATGGGCGTATAGGTTATGACCGCAACGTGGGCAAATACACTTTCGCTTCAGAAAAGGGCCTCAGCACTGTCGATTATTTATTGTGCAGTAAAACCGATTGTGATTTTATCGAACAATTTTCAGTACTAGAATTCAATGAATTCTCTGATCACTCACCTTTAATGTTTAGTTTAGCATCCAATTATACTCCACGAGAATCAATCAATGACTCATTAAACAATGAACATGCACAGCAGAAAATAGTTTACGACGAATCAAAAGTGACTATATTTAGAGATCAATTAAGGTCGTGTCAAGGTGTATTGAGTCAGCTGACCGATGATGTAAATATAGGTCAAATCGATAGCGTTGTAACGGGGTTTTCCAATTTTATGTTTGACAATACGTTAACAGTATTTGGTCAAGAGAAATATAGTAGTAGGCGGACTAAAACACCAAGAATGGCAAAAAATGGGTGGTTTGATCAGCGATGTGCTGAAGAACGGGAGATTTTTAAAAGGACAAGAAATATCTTTTCAAAAAACAAGAACCAACTAAATAGACAGAATTTTATAAATGCGCGTAACAGGTACAATAAAGTAAAACGATTTGCAAAGAAAAAATATAAGCAAAAGAAGGGTAAAGAGGTTAGTGATATGGCCAAAAAGGAACCGAAGGAATTTTGGAAATCAGTTAAGAAAACATTTAAGAAAAAAACTGTTAAGTCCGAAAAATTAACAGCTGGCGATTTATATGAACATTTCAGGTCGATGTATGGTGAAGAACAGAATTTTACGCAACAACAAAATTTTAACGAAAATACTGACATGCCCGAAAATGAGCAGCTAGACTGCGAAATTTCCGAAAATGAAATTAAAACAGCTATTTTCTCACAGAAAAATAACAAAAGTACAGGGACAGACCAGCTATGTGCAGAAATTTTTAAGGCTTCTTATGATATTGTATCGCCATTTCTTTTACAACTTTTTAACAGATTATTTCAAAACGGGGAGTATCCACGACTGTGGGGAGAAGGTATTATTGTACCTATCTTCAAGGGTGGGGATCCAGATGATGCTGGAAACTACAGGGGTATAACTTTGATAAACATTTTAGGTAAAATTTATTCACAGTTGTTACTAAATCGACTAAATAAATGGGCTATAGGTGAAGAAAAAATCCTGGAAAACCAGTTTGGGTTTCAAAAAGGTAAATCTACTGTGGATTGCATATTTATATTTCACTCAATAGTATCAAAAGTCCTAAATGCAGGGGAAAAATTATATTGTGTTTTCGTTGATTATGAAAAAGCGTTTGATAGGATTGATAGATCCCTATTATGGCAAAAATTATTAAAAGAAAAAGTGAGCTCTAAATTTGTTGGAGCACTATGTTCTATGTACTCAGTTGTTAAGTCCTGTGTTCGATACCAATGTCTAAAAACTCGATATTTCTATTCATACTCGGGCCTAAAACAGGGGGACCCTAGTTCACCTTTACTTTTTATGATGTTTATAAATGATATAGCCCAAAACATTAATGCAGATCTTGACGGAATATTCACAATTAATGAGCTACGCTTATTCATACTGTTATATGCAGATGATGCTGTCTTATTTGCTAAATCACCCGGGGCTTTACAGTCTCTCTTGCATGATCTTGAAGCATACTGTTTAACTTGGGGATTAAAGATAAACACTTCAAAAACAAAGGCAATGGTATTTGAAAAGGGCAGACATACAAATTTTGATTTTTTTCTAAATAATACTAGACTAGAAATGGTAACAGCTTTTAAATATTTAGGGATCTATTTCTTTAAAAATGGGAATTGGTCGAGAACGCAAAAATGCTTAGCACAGCATGCATCGTTTGCAATGCACAACCTTTTTTCTGTTTTCCGGGAAATCGAGCTACCAACATCCGAAAAATGCAAGCTGTTTGATACAATGGTAGGTTCAATCTTAAATTACGGGGCAGAAGTCTGGGGGATGTACGACGCAAAAGACGTTGAAATGTTACATACAAAATTTTGTAGATGGATACTTAACACTAGAAAATCAACGAATCTGTCAGGGCTATACGGAGAGTTAGGGCGAACACCATTAATTATTTGTAGAAAAATAAGCATGATACGATACTGGATCAAATTACTACAGGCTAATAATGACAGCATACCAAAGAAAATCTATCTAGCCTTAAAGGCAGATGCTGACGAAAATAGAAACTATAATGGCGCAAATTGGGCAGCTCAGATCAGATCCATCCTAGATCATATTGGTTTAAGTAACATATGGATACAACAATTTGATATTACCATACCATTTACTACAATAAAACATAGAGTATTAGATATGTACAAACAATCCTGGTATGCCTCAATAAACAATTCGAACAGGTTACAATATTACTCAAGATATAAACACGATTTTGCTTTTGAAAATTATCTAAATTTTATAACTGAGAAGAAATACAGAATTGCTTTAAGTCAGTTTAGATTGTCATCACATGATTTAGAGATTGAAAGAGGTAGATACAGAAACATTGATAGGGAAGACAGAATATGTAGGCTTTGTACTGGAAATTACATCGAAGACGATTACCACTTTTTGTTGGTATGCCCGTTGTATAGGGATCTACGGAAAATGTACTTTAAGCCATACTTTTGCAGATGGCCATCCTTATATAAATTTGATAATATTATGTGCCAAACGAATAGAAAAACAGTTCTAAACGTAGCTAAGTATGTATATTTTGCCTCAGTGAGAAGAAAACAGAGTTTATCCACCATATAGATTAAATTGTAGAATAATAAAAATAAAACTTTTTATAATAATACTAAAAATAAAATTAAATATAATAAGTATAATTACTTTTAACCTTGCGCCCAAGCACGCAGATTGCATTGAAATGCAGCTGAAGCTTACGCTGTCTCGCGGTAGTCTCGGCGTAGTGTGATACTGGGCACTTCACCTCAAGGCGAATTATGAGACATATATTCACCAAGCACACGGTATTATAACGCCGTTAAATCGGCGTTTAATTTGAATCATCTCAAGCCGAGTATGCTCCTCGGCTGTGATATTGTCCTCACTACTGTATATATATATTGTGTAGGCTTTAAGCATTATTGTGCTTTATGCTGAATAAAGTTATTTGTATTTGTATTGTATTGTATACTGTATTACCGTCTTTCCGGAGAGATTAAAATTTATCGAATGACTTTATTCATATGCATTAAGTTCTAAGCAGAATCGGTATTATTTAGATAAAAGTATATATTATTATTATTATTATTATTATTATTATTATTATTGTATCTCCGATCCAAAATACATGTTTGTTTTGTTTGTTTGATTTGAGGTTTAACGACCCCGTAAACACTGTATGGGTCATTTTGGAGACATTGCTTCCAATTTTCTGGGACTTTTACCCGACAATGAGATGAAATGACATCTCAAACCCTGTTGCCCTATGAAACCAATAGGGTTTATAAGCATGTACGGTCCGACTCACGCCGCTTTGCCTGGGCAGGGTTAGATCCTCTAAACGGTTTACCAGTACTCGTGTGCGGTCGGTTTCAGCTCTGCGCGGAAGCATCATGCAGCCCATCTATTTCTTCAAGCCCCGATGGGCGGGGGCCGTGAAATATACATGTATGCTGGGTCCAAGTTACGAGAATACATCCGTTTGACATTGTACCTTCTTATAGGTTGTGGGTTTTTGCTAGAACCGTTGCTTTGAAATTTATTTTAATTGCTTCAACGGACAGATACATATTATCCAAGATTTGCTAGAGCCGTTCTATAGAGTACCCACAACCTATGTCTTGTACAGAAGAAAAGGTTTGGGACAAGAGCACATAAGATGAGATACTTGGTTTGGGATGATTGCTGGAAACGCTTCATTGACAACATACGTCTTTATTTTGCCCCCATCAACACTGTTGAGGTCATTTTGGAGACGTTGCTTCCGATACTGTGGGACTTTTACCCGACATTGAGATGAAATGACATCTCCAGCCCTGCCACCTAATTACACTAATAGGGTTTATATGCATGAACGATCCAACTCGCATAGATAGATAGATAGATAGATAGATAGATAGATAGATAGATAGATAGATAGATAGATAGATTTGTTTGATTTGAGGTTTAACGTCGCCGTCAACACTGTAAAGGTCATTTTGGAGACGTTGCTTCCAATTTTGTGGGACTTTTACCCGACATTGAGATGAAATGACATCTCAAGCTCTGTTGCCCAATGAAACCAATAGGGTTTATTAGCATGGACGGTCCGCCTCGCACCGCGGTTCCTGAACAGGCTTAGATCCTCTAAGCGATTTACCAGTACTAGTGTGCGGGCCGGATTCAGCTCTGCGTGGAAGCATCATGCAGCCCATATATTTCTTCAAGCCCCTATGGGCGGGGGCCTGATAGATAGATAGATAGATAGATAGATAGATAGATAGATAGATAGATAGATAGATAGATAGATAGATAGATAGATAGATAGATAGATAGATAATGCTTTAAAATGTGCGACCAGTAGTATGTCTAGGAAAACCTTTTACTTTCTAAATCTTCAGAAACGCATTGTCTTTATTCAGTAATTTTTGCGTACAACTCGATATGACAACAATATAATTATATGTCTGCGGCGTAAAACAAATTAAATAAAAAATGTTGTAAATAATTATATTATCTAAATGCACGGCCAGTATTGTGGCCCAAAACAACAACAACAAAAAAAGTAATATTCAGCATTTCAGCAGCCTCACTGAGGCGGTTGGTTCTAACTAGTACCCACAACCTATGTCTTGGTGCAGAAATAAAGAAAATAATGTATACCACCGAAGTCCCACTTTTCTCCATCTAACTGGGGATTAGAGGGTTTGCATTACACGGACTTGCTATCGTGATGATAAATCGGTGATTATTTAAGCAAGAAGTGTAATCTCGGATGAGACCCGGAGTCTTAATTGTTCATGTTAGCTGAATTATTCTAGGTATATGATATTACTTTTTAAATACAACTAAAGAAGCCTCCGTGGTGCAGTGGTTACGCTACTCGCCTTGTAAACCAGGGATCGCAGGCTTTCGGATGAGTCTTTAAACCGAGGTCCCGTCTCCGTATGACCTTAGCTGTTGGTGGGACGTAAAACTAAAACTCACTCACTAAATACAACTACAGGTCAAGTTGCCAAGTTTAACAGCGCGCGTCACGATACTAGGTGATAATTCGATTATCGGCAGGTAGTCGGAAGTGTGCTTACTCAATGTCTTGATCGATTAACAATCCATCATGAACGATTATATTGACGAGCGTCATCTACCCGAGCAGTAAGAAGAAAGAGCGCATATGATGAAGTTATCGTCAAAGATGTATCGTCAGTTAAGATACTCGTTCTGCACGAAAAAAAAAAATAATAAGGAAGAGAAACATATAAACTAGCTAACATACATTTGCAGCACAGGCCGCCACAATTACCTCTTCACGGGAAAGAGAATAATAAAGTATTCTTATTGCTTGTTGCTTGTTTAAAATATAGACTGTTGGACCTCATTAGAATCGCCTCGACGAGGCGTTCTTACGTGTGCTCAAACTCTGTGTTATCAGCATAAATGAGAATATAACACTATTTCATGTGTACTTTCAAATAAATAAATAAATAAATAAATAAAGATGAATATTATTTGTGAAGAACTAAAAACTAGAAATGTATTATGCGAAGTTGTTTATCAATGATGGCATAACAAGGCCTACTGAGTCTAGATGATCGGCCATTATTATGTCAAAACAGATTTATCCGCATTAAAATCAGTAAGAGTATCTCCTTTGTATTTCTATGCTTACATCTCAGACACAAGGTTCTGGTCTTAACTGATACCTTACGAAAACACGACTATACAAATAATTTGTACATTTAACCACCAAACAATGAAAATTTTCAGATGAAAATTGTGTTATTTTTCATATTTCTGCTCAAAAAATAGATTGTGGGTGCTCGTTAGAACCGCCTCGGCGAGGCGGTTCTGTCGCGTGCCCAAAATCTATGTTTTTGAGCAGAAATAAGAAAAATAATTTATACCCCTCCAACCCCAGCTTTACTATACGAAAGTGGGGTTTAAGGGGTCAAATTTATATCGCCATGCTTTCGTGATGTAGCTCGATATAACTTATTTCACAGGCCGGTACGTAAACCTTGCAGACAACAATAGAAAATATATACTTCTATATAACTGCTTTAAAATATGCGACCAGTAATATGTCTAGAAAACTTTTAATTCAAAATAACCCGATACTCGATATTACAACAATATTAATGTCTGTGGCGTAAAACAAATTTAATAATTATTAAATGTAATAAATAAATATATTATCAATATGCACAGCCAGTATTGTGGCCAAAACAACAAAATAAAGTAACATTTACATTTACATTTCAGCAGATCAGCGTTTTAGTCACTTTCTGCTGATCCGCAGCCTGCTAAATTCAGCAGGTTTTCAGCGTATTAGACAGGCCCCATTAAGACAGCATATCCGCGTGAAATAGTGTTTTTTTTTTGTCCAATCTCCAAAATGACAATTCATATCTCACAAACAGTTATCTACTATGTCTTGGTGCAGATATTAGAAATTGTAATAAGGTTTTCTCTATGTAAAGTGGGGTTTAAAGGGGTTTTCATTACATAGACTTGTGAATATGTCGCATTTCTAAACAATGTCAATTAAAATAATTCAACTGACACCCACCATAAACGATTAAGTTTTTTTCCTTCTTCTTTTTTTCTAATATATAAAGAAGAATATTTCATTCCAGCACACAAAAATAGGATATTTGAGAACCAATAATATTTTGTGTTAAGCACAAAAAAGGCTCACTTTTAAAAGAGTAATTTTTTAGTAACGACAGAACAGAACATAACTTTATTTGCAGATAAACTCAGGCCACACCAAAACAGCCAGTCCGAAATTAACCAGACATCAAATGACATGAGCGATTCTCGTTCAGTATCCCCCGGGGTCATGAAAGCGAAACTGATTTCACACACAGCCGGCTTATAACACAGTTGAGATTACGCAACAGGTACATATTATAGGCCCCAGTCAAAGGGAGACAAATCCATATTGACTTGTAGTGTGGCTATCAGGGAACAGGTGAATAGATTAAATATCAGATAAAGTTTGCCATGAAATCGACCGCACACGAGTACTGCTAAACCGCTTAGAGGATCTAAGCTTGCCCAGGCAAAACGGTGCGAATCGGCCCGTCCATGCGTATAAACCCTATTGGTTTCATTGGACGACAGGGCTTGAGATGTCGTTTACGGTTTATTAGCATGGACGGTCCGCTTCGCACCGCGGTTCCTGGACAGGCTTAGATCCTCTTAGCGGTTTACCAGTACTAGTGTGCGGGCCGGATTCAGCTCTGCGTGGAAGCATCATGCAGCCCATATATTTCTTCAAGCCCCTATGGGCGGGGGCCGAATAAAAAAGGGGTATACCCCTATAAACCCCATTTTTTCCATATATAAGTGGGGTTCAAGGGGGTCAAAATTATATAGGGGTGTTTTCGTATTGTGGTGCACCGACATTGTGAAATAATTGCGTCAATCTTAGCATTCTTATATGGTTCACTGACTTTGAGAAATTTTGCATCAACCCTACCATTCACGCTAATTTTCAAGCCCCTCTCTAAAGACCTATTAGAGCTTCATTAATGATACTCGGCATGAACTTGCATCTAGGGATGGCAAAGGCAAGCATCCTTATTTGACCGTGGCCTGTATTTTATAGTTTACTGACTTTGTGAAATGATTGCGTGAGCCCTAGCATTGTTTCCTATGTTCAAGTCTATTTCTGAAGAAAAATTAGAGCTTCATTTATGATACTTGTTTCAAACTTGCATCCAGGGGTGGCAACTATTATGCAAGCATCCATGTTTGACTTTGACCTATATTTCATGGCTCGATGACTTGCACCCCTCAGGTGCGACATACCCCTCGGCGGAATTCTTGTTTGTTAAAATGTTATCCATTAAAGACGACTTTTTGCTAGGGTGACTTGACAAAAAAGAGACTATGGCATTTTAACTATTTTTGTAATAAAACTTACCGACAAAAAGCAACATGCAGAATATATAGCCATCCATTTTCAGTAATTTTCTTCTCTGAAAAATATGCTAAAACCCGTGTAATGTCCTGTAAACAACATACATCTCGCAGCAGATCTGTGCCTACTTTTTCTTAGTAAGAACACATGCTTCAGAACGCACACTCATAACGAAAACACGCCTATTCAAACATATAGAACATTTTGCCACAAAACCGAAAAAAAATCCAATATTTTTCATTTTTCTGCTCTAAACACAGATTGTGGGTATTTCCTTAGAACCGCCTCAGCGATGCGGTTCTAACAGCTGAGGCGGTTCCAACAAGTACCCACAATGTTTATTTCTGAGCAGAAATAAGAAAAATAATGTATACCCCTGTAAACCCCAGTTTTACTACATAAAGTGGGTTTTGTGGATTTTTTTAATTAGATATAGGCATGTTTTCGTATACGTAATGAATATAGGGATCAACCTAGCGGCCTCATGTTCAAACAGCTTCCTCGGGACCCGGTGAATGTTAATGCAGGAAAACCATGGTTGATCCCTATCTTATGAACTGGCCGCCATGTTGGTTCGCCGGTCGCATTTGAAGAGTTTATATGGAGTTTATATGGAGCTTTTGGGCGTTTTGGTCAACATCTGCTGTCGGAATCGTAAGTTATGCAAGAACAACAACAACCATGGTTGTTCATGCATTAACATTCTCCGGGTCCCGAGGAAGCTGTTTTCAAGAACATGCGGCCGCGAGGCCCTAATGTTCAAATATCTTCCGAAGGATCCGGCAAATGTTAATGTAATGAAATAACCATGGATGATCGTTGTTTTTGTATAACTTACGATTCAGACAGCAAATTTTTACGAAAACGCTCAAAAGCTCCATATAAATTCCACATAAACTCTTCAAAGGCGACAGGCAAACCAAAATGGCGGCCATTTCAGAATGTTGTTTACAATGACGTTGTCATGCAGTAACCCGCTGACGTCATCATAGAACCCTAAAACGTATCGTCGCTCATCGTAACATAAACAAAGCAAGGCCCGTCTTGAGATATCAAAAGCTCAAAATCCATGTTCAAACAGCACGCGAATTTCAAGATTTGAACATGGTTTTCGGTCCATTTAAGAAATGAAATTTATTTTTCTGCAGTTCATGGAAGTATGAACGCAGTGGGTCGCGTACAAAGTAAATGAACCCCGAAGGGGTTCATGTAAACTTTGCTAGCGACCCACTGCCGTTCATACTTTCATGAAAAGCAGAAAAATTAAGTTTATTTTTTATATTTACATTATTTGTCCCACATCACTGGGCGAAAAAATGCTTGTAGGGCGAACTTTTAAAGCTGAAAAACATTTGCACGCTGGTTTTCTACAAAGAGCGGAGCAGCGTTGACGTCATCAACGCCCGTAGAGAACAATGGTTTAAAATGACGTCACTTAACGTCACTAAAAATCATGTGATTCGATGCGTTCATTGAAATATGAACGCAATTGTTTTCTATAGGTATACACTAGACTTTACACTGGAAATGTAAATATTTGACAATGGCTTCAAACAGCCATGCTCATAGGTATTTATGCAAGAATGTTGTTTACAATGACGTTGTTATGCAGTAACCATCTGACGTCATCAAATAATATGTTCTAAAAAAGGGTTGTCCTTCGGAAGCAAGGAATACACCACAGAACTGAAAATATGGAGTGTACATGTTTTCTGGACCAGACTAGTTAGTTTCGGCCAATTAGGCCTCATCAGTGACCCTCAGGTATTTTCAAAATTCCAAAATGGAATCGATGATCCCAAAGGACAAGAAAATATAATCAACACTATGATGTAGGGCAGGGAGACGTTTTACCGCCGCCACACATTCCCACACACCAGCTGTAGTGAAGTTAAATATGTTCTATAAAAGGGTTGCCCTTTGGAAGCAAGGAATACACCCTAAAACGCATCGTTCAAGGCGATAACGTTACGTCGCTCAACGTAAAGTAAACAAAGCAAGGCCAGTGTTGTGATATCAAAAGCTCAAAATCCATGTTCAAACAGCACGCGAATTTCATGCTTTGAACATGGTATTTGCTGTTTGAGCACTGCTTTCGGTCCATTTAACAATGGCTTCAAACAGCCATGCGCATAGGTATTTATGCAAGAATACAAATTCAATCAGGGCACTGACAGCACTGGTGGGTCGATTGTAGGCTGAAAATCTGGTCCTGAACAGGGACATAGACTGATTTGTTTAACCCTTAAATTCCTGAACAGTATATAAATAGTATAGACCCTGATCAGACGCCAAGCCAAACACATGCTTCCAGTCATGGGGCCAGTTTGGAATGTATTGTCGCCTAAGAAAAGAAGTTCTTACGACAAAAATCCTGTTTCATCAAATGCTCGAGATCTGCGATGGTCGCACATTTTGTCGTATTTCGGAGATGAATATATTTAGACATCGCATATTGCGTCACGTAAACACGCCTATATAATTCTTACCCCATCGAACCCTATTTTTATATAGTAAAAGTTTCTTATTTCTGCTCTAAAATATAGATTGTGGGTACTCGTTAGAACCGCCTCGATGAGGCGGTTCTAACGTTTTCCCATGATCTATATTTTGAGTAGAAATATGGAAAATATCACAAGTTTTCGTCTAAAATTTTCGTTTATTTTAGGTGGTAAAATTTACAATGTATTTGCAAAAAGTGTTTCTGAGATGAATATTTAGACATCGCATATTTATAGGTTATTGACTTTATATTGTGAAATATTCGGCACTCGTTCATATGGCGAAGACGCACGAGCTATTGACTTTATATTGTGAAATATTCGGCACGAGTTCATATGGCGAAAGACGCACGAGCTTGCGAGTGCGTCTTCGCCATATGAACGAGTGCCGAATATTTCACAATATAAAGTCAATAATCTTTTTATTATATACCCTAAAATTCAACTGTCTACTAGAATTCAGGATTGCCTGGTATAGAAATCTGAACGTAAAATACGATTATATATCTTTAAGTGGTTAGAAATGGAAAATATTAAAGGTCGTTAAGTGTCTCCTTACGCGTTGAAAAACCACGCCCAACGGCACCAAAGTGAAGACGACGTTAACGTTGGTTGATGTGACGTCATTAAAAACATTGACGCTTCCCAACACAGGACGCCATTTTTTCCGAAGCGTCGGTTATATTTCTTTCAAAATACTCCAGATTTCTTAGAAGAAAGTGTTGAAATAAAAATCAAAAATGAGTTCCTTTAAGAGCAATGAAAACATTCATAAGAAAGAAGATGGGTCATACTACGTAGTTTCGGCTAATAAAGCCTCATCAGTGACCCTGTAATGATCCGGCAAAGAAAGCCAGAGGAAACATACTGCAATTTTTGCGAATTTCGCATAGGCAGTCGATTCAAAGACTGATATAAATCCAAAAGAGGTCCAAATAATTAAAAACTTGTCTAGAATATGAGTCTAAACCAATAACTTTTTTTCTGATTTCTCAGAATATTCACGCTATTATTTTTGTTCAAAGTGCATGACTGGAGGCGATGTTTGCCGTATGCTTACTACCCTTTTAGGCATAACAGCCGGTGATAACAGTCTTATAAATCTAAAAAGATTGCAGGTAGGTCATATCGGACAGCATAAAATGCGCTTTATGCACTTTGTCAGCACCTATATTCGTTTTGTTTTACGTTCTTTCAGTCGATACGCACGACAAGATGGCTGCCAATTTTTAGTGTCGAAATGGACTTTGAAAGTATTTCTATTGTGAACGTGACTGCTTATCTACGGGCAATATGAACTTGACTACGGGCAATATGGAAAATATTGACCGGTAACTTCTGTAGAAAGTAAACGGGACAATTTCTGGGTATATAATAATGCATCATATATATTTCTTACCCTCTCGAACCCCATTTTTATATAGTAAAACTGGGGTTTACAGGGGTGAACCGTATTTTTTCTTATTTCTGCTCTAAAATATAGATTGTGGGTACTCGTTAGAACCGCGTCGATGAGGCGGTTCTAACGTTTACCCACGATCTATATTTTGAGTAGAAACATGACAAATATCACAATTTTTCGTCTAAAATTTTCGTTTATTTTAGGTAGTAAAATTTACACTGTATTTGCATAAGTGTGTTTTTATAATGGAAATTTTCGTCTTACACTTTGGACATGTCACGGCATCGGGGCTTGAAGAAATAGATGGGCTGCATGATGCTTCCACGCAGAGCTGACACCGACCCGCACAAGAGTAAGGGTGAACCGCCTAGAGGATCTAAGCCTGCACAGGCAAAGCGGTGCAAGTCAGCCCGTCCATGCGTATAAACCCTATTGGTTTCATTTGGCGGCAGGGCTTGTGATGTCATTTTATCTCAATGTCGGGTAAAAGTCCCACAAAATTGGAAGCAACGTCTCCAAAATGATCTTTACAGTGTTGACGGAGACGTTGAACCACAATTCAAACAAACAAAACATATCACGGCCATAGCTGAAGAAGATAACGCGCGGCATATGTTATTATCACTCGAGTAACGTTGTTAAAGGTATGGCACGTAGCATGTCTTTTCGCTTACCTACGCAGATCACGCCCATTTCTTATACAAGCCCATGCAATGAAGACCACTCGAAACTGACCCTTTTGTTATAACATTCAGTTTGGGTTGGGGGTGGGGGTTTTCTTAGTTTTAAAATAGAGATTGAGGGTACTCGTTGAAAGCGCCTCGTTGTGGCTGTGCTTACGAGTACTCACAATCTATATTTCATGGTGTAACATCACGAAAACACCTTTATCATTATGACCCCCTTGAACCCCACTTTTATAAAGTAAAACTGGGGTTTACAGGGGTAAACCTTATTTTTCTTATTTCTGCTCCAAAGTAAAGACAGTGGGTACTCGTTAGAACCGCCTCGATGAGGCGGCTCATCTATATTTTGAACAGAAATAAGAAAACTGAGACAATTGTTCATCTTAAATTTTTCATTTTTTTTTCGGCGATAAAGGTTACATTGTATTTGTATAGGCGTGTTTTCGTAATGCCTAGAACCGACGCCCGCGTTCGCCCATCGGGGCTGGGAGAAATAGATCGTCCTGCATAGTGCTTCCGCGCAAATCTAAAACTGACCACAATTGTTTAATTTCACTGATTAACCGCTTAGAATGTAAAAGTCTGCCCAAGAAAAGTGGTGCAAGTGGAACCGCTCCTTAAACCCTAGCGGTTTCTTTGGTCGGTAGGGTTTAAGAAGTCATTTCATCTCAAGGTCAGGTAAAAGCCCCACAAAATCGGAAGCAGCGTCTCCAAATACCAACGAATGACGGAGACTAAAACCCTCAATACATCACGTGAACAGGTCCGTGAAATGAAGACCCCCTATACCCCACATTGTATATAGAGAAAACTGGGGTTTACGGAGGTATACATTTTTTTTTATTTTTGCTCCAAGACATAGGTTTTGGGTACACGTTAGAACTGCCTCATCGAGGAGGTTCTAACGAGTACCCACAATCTATATTTTGAGCAGAAACAAAAAAACTATCACAATTTTTCATCTTAAAATTTTCATTTATTTTTCGGCAATATAAAGATAACAATATATTTGTTTAGGCGTGTTTTCGTATTGCTCAATACAAACAAAGAAAATAACCGACGCGTTCAGATAGTCTAACGATTACCCGCAATTTGTGGTTCGACTTTTGATTAAAATTGCCTCAGATCGACACATAAAACTAGAATTGTCAATACGGCAAAGATGCCCCCACCCAGGGACCAGCCTCACCAAGATAAAACTTCATGTTGTCACAAAAGAAACAACATTGCTCGCCTGGAAAACTGTCCTTGAGGACATCGGCGTATAGGTGGGAGTAATGTTGTTTAATCTTGGAAAAAGTGGGTAGCATGGTGATGGTCCTCGTGCGCCATCCTATGGCGTTTATATTTCGCAACTGATTCGATTTGCCAGAGTGTGTAGTCATGTAACTGACTTCAACACACGTAATAAATTGTTAACCGCTTATCTTCTTAATCAGGGTTATCGGTACCATAAACTACGCAAAGCCTTTTCAGAATTTCATTGACGTCATTCTGATTTAACTTCAAAATTTAATATTGGACTTAAATCTCTTCTGCAACAAGGTCTATCGGAACCCGAATTTTATGGTGACCTAGTATATAAATTCAGAAAAATATATAACCGCAATAACTTCAGCGCCAAATTTCGAAAAATCTTTCTTCGATATAGAAAGATTGAATACAACATGAATGTTATACGCCAGTCTGCATGCATGGTAGTTAACCCAATCACGGTCGACAACTTTGCTTCCCTCTTTAATTGCTCGACGGTGGGTCAGGCCTCAGATTCTATGACGTTTCCAGCATAAAGGCTTACTGAGAATTAGAGAGAATCTAATTTTATGTAATGTTGGCTGGTGCATGATGCTCTGTCTCAGGTCGGGCCCATCTGAGTCTAACTGTTGGTTTTCTTTTGCTCCAGCATTTCATATGAAACACGCGAGAATATTCGATTTGGGGTATGAGCAGAATTTCTTTCCCAGGCTGAAACTATGGATTTCCTGATCTGGTGTGCAAGAATAACCTTATCTGTTGATAATAACAACTGCCACCATTTCTAGATAAAATGGCTTCTGAAAAAGCTATCTGATCTAGATCTACACTGTTTATGGTTCCAGATCAAATGACTTATGTAGAAACCATCTAGTCTGGATCAACATTGTTTATCCTGCAGATTGTGAACTGACTGAATACATAATATCAAATAATTTCATTGGTTGACATTCAGAAATGGGTGTGACTAAATTTATTTATTCAGCAGGATAAGTAATAAAGTTGAGGTGTCAATCAAGTTTCTATGTTAACTCTATTTCATACTAAGCAAAGGTAGAATGCAGCCTGCTTAGAGCCTATCATGAAATTTACGGAATTAGCTTTTTTCAGTATTTTGGTCAGACTTGATATGACTAAGTTTTGCTCCTTTCTCGATGACTTTGCCATTCTAACCCTGTGTAACCTTGTGAAAATATTCGGAGAACCGCTTGAGCTAAATCTAACGATGTTGAATTATTAAATTCTGCTCTTACCCAAAATCGAATATTCTCGCGTGTTTCATAAATGCTCCGGTTGAATACGACCTCATATGCGCGGTCGTTAAGGTTGACGTCACAGAACGTTATGTGACGTCACTAAACATCACAACATGGTCATGACAATATGGCGGACGTCGACAACAGACGTGACTTTGTTATCAAACTCCACGCTCAGAAATGAAAGGTATGCAAGAAAAAGAATTCTACATGGGTGTAAGGAGTGGATAGAAAAACTCCGTCCCTCGGGACCACTGTCCGGCATCACTCGGCAAGCCTCGTGATGCCAGACAGTGACTCTCGGACGGACTTTTCCATCCACTCCTCGAACCCATGTAAGATTCTTATAATATTGTCTACAGATAAAAAAATATGTATGAAGCATTTCGACATACTACACTCTTTCATTTCTTCAATACGTTTATTTTTCTGATAAAACAATGATATTTTTCTTATTTATATACTCCAAACATAGGTTGTGCGTACTCGTGAGAGCCGTGTCAATGAGGCGGTTCTAACGAGTACCTACAACCTATGATTTGGTGCAGAAATATGAAAAATAATGTACACCTCTGTAAACCCGAGTTTTCTCTGTACAAATAGGGGTTTACAAGGATTTTTATTTCATTAACTTTTAACTCGGTGTGAAATTTATCGACCTATTAACGCTATGCATGTACTACATGTAAAACAAAGCAAACCTTCCCTCCTTTTTGTCACTGTTGCCCTTCTGCTGTTATTCCAGAGTAAATTAGTCTTGCAATGAGTTTTCAACTTTCTACCGGGCGTTTTCGGTCTTAAGGAAAGTAGACAACTTACACAGTCATGACAAAAGGTCTTACACGTAGTCTTTACGAACATACTGGGATCTGATTGTATCAGTTCCTGGTCGTTTCTCTTTTTAATTTTGAAATGCGGGTGCATAGCCAACTGCTAGGTCCTGGCAAACTCAAGGTCTCCACTACATGTCTGCGAACAGCTAAGGCCTATGCAAGACTGTGCGTATGCACAGTCTTGCATAGGCCTTAGCTGGTCGCATATGTGATAATAAATGTTTTCTCTTTATTCGGCTCAGATTCTTAAGTAGTTTAAGATGAACGCGCAAGCCTTACAGACAAAAACGCATATTCACTTTTTATAGTTAATGCAAGCATAGTTTCACACGTTCCTGATTCTTTACAAATAAAATTAATTTACTTTCAAACGTGTTATTCTTTTTGTCCTTCCATTTAAAGCAATTAAATGTATCCAGGTTTACTTAAATCATGCATTTCAGTATGCAACAAAGGCTTAAAAGGTTTCTCTGACGTTTGAAATTTCGCCAACTGTTTAAAAAAAAAAATGAGCCGGCGCATGACAAAACCTAGAATAAGACATGTGCGTCCAGCGAAGAATCAGATCAGCCTCCACATCCATAAAGTCTAACCAGAGACTTTTCCTGCTGCATGAAGGAGCAATGGGCCCTTAGCTATCCTTAGAGCGGACAGCGAAGACTCTGATCAGACTGCCTCATATGTCTTGTGGTAGATTTTGGTCGTGCATTGGCTCATATATATATTTGATGTTTTGGTCTGCTTTCAGTCCACCATTTACTTAAATATTTTCAAGTACGTCTATGAATGTTTTATTCACCAGCTTGAGACATACGGACAATTCTAACACCCGCACGCCTATATAAGCAATGGAAAATAACTGTTTTATTCTACAATAAATCACGGCAAGGAGGAGCGTGACGGGTGACGTCATTAAATAGCAGTAGAGGCAATGATCAGGAATCGATACAATTAACCCACATTTCCCATCAGAGACACCAAAGTGAAAGAAACACAAACATGAAGCAACAGACCCTAACGGAAACACCAACATCGAAAAGCCGAAAAGACAGTTACTTTCCCACAAAATGGCCAAAAGGGCTATCCAAAATAAAATAATATAAGCGACACAAACACCCAAAGACAAGCCGTAACAAAAATAAACCGCGACAGAAGAATCGCCTTGGAACGGTCAGCGGAAACGAATTCCATTGGGGGGGGGGGGGGGGGGGGATACTTTGTTCAGTCCGCATGCATGTAGGCCTCCTAACTCATCAGTGCAACATCTACGTGACACAAAAATCAAACAACCACAGAGATGAAACAACGATGAGGACTCGACAGCAAGAAACAACAGAAATGCTGGAGCAAAAGAAAACCAACAGGTAGACTCCAATGGGCCCGACCAGAGACAGAGCATCAGGTACCAATCAACATAAGCCTTTACGTTAGAACCGTCATAGATTCTAAGGCCTGACCCACCGCGTGCAATTAAACTGCCAATTTATGACGTCACTAGTCGATTTCCTTGACGTTGGTCGGTGTAACGTCATTTTCTCGCATCGAAAACCTTAGAAAAGGATATAATTGCATGTGTTTCAGTCGATAATTTTAGCGGGATTTCTTCTAACAATGGCGAAAAGTTGTGAGATTTTGCAGGAAACAACAGCATTATTGCCGATTTTCAGCGTGTTCGAATTGAAATGGATCAGCTCCAGATTGTGATTTGTTGAATAATAAATCACAGTTTGTCGGTCAGTTGAAAGCAGACAAATCACGTGCACTATTCAAGACTGTGATTTATTATTCAACAAATCACAGTCAGAGCTGAGCTGATCTATTTCTTAAACAAAACGAAGTAAGGATGAGTTATGATAAAGCAGAAAGAGCGCGAGCCCTAGAAAGTTCTCACCTCACCGTTCGAGTTCGTTTGGTAAAAATTGGACGCATCGCATTTTTGGTGGCCCAATATCGTTTTGTCGACTACTCGTCGTTGTTTCATCACTGTGTTCTTCCTAATTAAATCACGTGAACAAGTCCGTGATATGAATACCCCTTAAACTCCACTTTATATAGAGACAATTGTGGCCAGTTTAAGGAGGTATTCATTACATTTCTTATTTTTGCTTCAAGACATAGGTTGTGGGTACTCGTTAGATCCCCAACCTCAATGAGGCGGTTCTAACGAGCACCCACAACTTAGGTTTGCTGGTACTCGAAAGAACCACCTCTGTGAGGCGGTTCTAACGAGCGCCTACAACCTATGTTTGCAGTATAAATAAGAAAAATATTACGGATTTTTATTGAAAAGTAGCCATTATGAACATTTGAAACATACATGCTTTTCAGTGAAATATAGAGATTTCTCAGTGAAATCGAAATCGATATTGTCACTGTTTGAAACAGTGACAATACGATTTTTATACCGCAATCAGGCATTCTAGTAACCTATTCTAACACAACGCTCCTATATAGTCAATGGAAAGGAACTGTGTTTTATTCTACAACAAATCACGACAAGGAAGAGCGTGACGAGTGACGTCATTAAAAGCTGCAAATATATGACGTCACTAGTCGATTTCCTTGACGTTAGACGGTGTAACGTGGTATTCTCGCATCGAATACGTTAGAAACTGATATAAATGCATGTGTTTCAGTCGATAATTTTAGCGTGATTTCTTCTAATAATGGCGAAAGGTTGTGAGATTTTGAAGGAAACAACAACATTATTGCCGATTTTCAGCGTGTTAGAATCGAAATAGATCAGCTCTAATATGTGATTTGTTGAGTAACTAGAGCTGTCAGTGAAACTGACTAGGGCCCCGGCAGCGCTATCAGAGGAGTAGGAAAATGTTGATGTTAAAAAAGACGTTTTTTTTTTCCTTTCACCTCTAAGTATGACCTTGACCTTTGAGGTACAGACCTGGGTCTTGCGCGTGACACACTGTCACATTATGGTTAATATTTCTGCTAAGTAATATTTAAATCCATCCAGGTATAAGAAAATTATAGATTGGACACAATAAAAAAGACGCTTTTTTGACCTTTTATCTCTAAGTATGACCTTG
Organism: Lucinisca nassula; assembly: GCA_963580285.1. NCBI lineage: Eukaryota > Metazoa > Mollusca > Bivalvia > Lucinida > Lucinidae > Lucinisca > Lucinisca nassula. Next base: position 6,368,261 of record OY757026.1, read on the forward strand.
ACCTTTGAGGTACGGCTGTGGGTCTTGCGTGTGACACTTCGTCACATTATGGTTAACATTTCTGCCAAGTAATATTTAAATCCATCCAGGAATAATAACAAAGTTATTAATTGGACACAGGAAAAGACCCTTTTTTGACCTTTAACCTCTAAGTATGACCTTGACCTTTGAGGTACGGACCTGAGTCTTGCACGCAACACTCCATCACATTATGGTTAACATTTCTGCCAAGTAATATTTAAATCCATCCAGGAATAAGAAAGTTATGGAGGATAAAAAAATTTGTGGACGGACAGACGGACAGACAGACAGACAGACAGACGGACGGACAGAATGATGCCAAGTAATATTTAAATCCATCCAGGAATAGTAAAAAGTTATGGAGGATAAAAAAATTTGTGGACGGACAGACGGACAGACGGACGCACGTTCTCACAAATGGATACTTATGTGGCTATTTTGAGCAAGATTGATACTTAGGTGGCTAATTTTAACCACATAACAGACCTTTTATGTGTCTAACGGAATAAATCGCACTTTCTCTCATTGACTTACATTGATTCTGTCCAAGTTCATAGCCACCTATCTATCCATTTGTGTGTACGGACAGACAGACAGACGGACGGACAGAGTGATTTACTATAGGGCACCCACACTTTCAGTGCGGGGCCCTAATAAATCACAGTTTGTCGGTCAGTTGTAAGTAGACAAATCACGCGCGCTACGCGCTCGTGATTTGATCTACTTTACAACTGACCTCCAAACTGTGATTTATTTCTCAACAAATCACAGTTAGAGCTGATCTATTTCTTAAATAAAGGGGGTCGAATAACTGCACGCTATAATCGGTAGTGACCTGCTACTGACCTAAATGTACAATACGTCTAGTGACCGTTTATAGATCGGACCTACTTTTCAGGTCACTAATTTTCAAGTGTAAACAATAACATGCAACCTTATATACCTGGGAAAACCACGAAACTGCAAGTTAAAATCTTTGCAATATTTATTTGAACAAATTTTCAGAAATTTCAGCTAAATTCTTACCTTCTCGGCCTTTCCTGGTTTGAATGGCCCGTTGGAATAACTGCATGGGCACTGCTACTGCAGTTGCGTCTCAACCTCGAAAATAATTTCTAAAGCTAAAATAAACTATTTATTTGCAGATTTCCATGCAGAATGTAAAGCGCTGAGAAACTTTTATTCGAGCGTCCATGTTGTTTCCTATGTCTTTGTGGCGCGGTGACGTCAGGAACTTTGCACTCGTTGACGTCACTTTATACAACGTGTGCGCGCCATGACACTGAATGTCGTTTAACATGCCACACTGTCAGCTTTTTTTTTTTTTTTTTTTGCTTAAATTTGTTACCCTTGATTGTTTTGAATTGCTGTATAAACTAAATACATGATTAGTGTAGTTAATAATAAAATATAATCGGTTCGCCGCGATAATTTTATAGGGGCTCGCTAAAGCTCGCCGATTATATTTTATTATTAAAGACACTAACCATGTATTTACTATTTTCACTGTTTGTGAATTCGATGTTTCTTCGAAAAAAATCACATTATTTCTTTGGATGTTAGATGTCAATTAGCTAAACGTTATAAATAGTGTCAGAAATTACGTCACGCACGTTTTCACGTCATTCGGATGTTGATGACGTCACTTTTAGCATCTAGGCAACGTAAATAAAGCACACTACGCCAGACGAGTGTAGCAACTGCGGAAATTATTCGAATGCAAATTTCAAACAAACCATTTGATAAAGAAACATTCTAAGCTGTTTTTCAGGTGCAAACTTTTAGTTTGAAACTGCGTTACAAATTACAGTTTAAAGCATGAAAGAAACAAAAAAAAAATGATTTTTTTTTTAGTGTAAGATCTATTTTAAATTCACTCATGAACACCAAAAGTTGTTTTTGCCACTCGTGAAATGACTACTTTTGGTTTTCATTCGGTGAAATAAAAATTGATCTTTCAATCATGAACACCAAAAGTTGTTTTTTCACTCGTGGCTACGCCACTCGTGAAAATACTACTTTTGATGTTCATTCGGTGAAATAATATAAGAATCTTATATGGGTGTGAGGGGTGGATGGAAAAATCCGTCCCGAGGGACACTGTCTGGCATCACGAGGCTTGCCGAGTGATGCCGGACAGTGATCCCGAGGGACGGATTTTTCTATCCACCCCTCACACCCATATAGTATTCTTTTTCTTGCATAGCTTCCATTTCTTAGCGCGGATTTTTAATGCTGCAGTCACTTCGGTTACCGACGTCCGCCATATTGTGATGAGACTGCAGGAATGTTTAGTTACGTCACGTAACGCCCTGTGACGTCAACCTTAACGACGGCGCATACGAGGTCGTAATCAACCAGTGCATTTATCAAACACTCGATTATATTCGATTTTAGGTCGGACCACCAGGGTCAGAACATAAATTTCTATCCCGGGGTAAAATCACGGAGTGCAAGAAAAATCGATCTTACACTGAAAAAAAATCAAATACCCTCTATATACACTATGTCGTACGGATGTGTTATCTTAATGAAATAGTTTCTCTCTTATCCCAAAGAAGTGAATTCTTATCCCTAATAAATGGATAACTGTCCTTACATTACGATAAAACACCCGTGCGGCATAGTGCATTTTTAATGGCTACTTTTTCCGATGAAAATCTGTGATATTTTTGTTATTTTTGCTTCAAACATAGGTTGTGGGTGCTGGTTAGAACCGCCTCATTGAGGCGGTTCTAACGAGTACCCACAACCTATGTCTTGGAGCAAAAATAAGAAAAATAACGTATACCCCCGTAAACCCCAGTTTTCCCTATATAAAGTGGGATTTAGTGGGGTGTTCATTTCACGGACGTGTTCACGTGATGAAAATTGTCATTTTGGAAGACAAAGCAGTGGTTTTACGAACGGAAAGTTCTGTATTTTCGGCGACGCTTCAGATGGGCCGAAGGTCGTAATTGGCGAGCGTACATCTAGGGTTTACCTGGGTATACATTATTTTTCTTATTTCTGCTCAAAAACACAGATAGTGGGTACTCGTTAGAACCGCCTCGTCGAGGCCCTTCTAAATAGTTCCTAAAATCTATTCTTGAACAGAATTATAGAACTAATTGGAATTTTTAATCAGAAATTTTTTCTCTCTCTCTCTCGCTCTCTCTCTCTCTCTCTCTCTCTCTCTCTCTCTCTCTCTCTCTCTCTCTCTCTGTCTGTCTGTTTTTTTGTGGTAAAATGTTTAAAATTCGAATAGGTGTGTTTTTGTAAAGTCAATCAGCAGTTAGCTGTCCTTTTGGCTTTTCCATTAGGGTCTAGCTATTTCATGTTTGTGTTTCTTTCCCTTTGGTGTCTCTGATGGGAGTTGTGGGTTAATTGTATCGATTCCTGATCATTTTCTTCACTTCTATTTTACTACTGGAAAGTTCGTTTTTCCTAGAAAAAGAGGGGCCGAAATAATGATTTGCGACCATAAAACACGAGAACATGTCCGTGAAATGAACACCCCCTTACACCCGCTTTGTATAGAGAAAACTAAGGTTCACGGGGGGTAAACATTATTTTTCTTATTTTTATTTCAAAACATAGGTTGTGGGTACTTGTTAGAACCGCCTCTATGAGGCGGTTCTAACGAACACCCCAAACCTATGATTAGAGTACAAATAAGAAAAATAGCGCAAATTTTCAGCAGAAAAAAATGTCCGTTTTTCGGATGCAAAAATACACTATTTCGTACGGGTGCGTTATCGTAATGTTTTCGGCAAATGACAATATCTCAATTCTAATGATACACATTTGCAGCCGTTCTGTTCATTATGAAACGTGTTCATGTGAAATGGCGTCCAACATGGTGTCAGAAATGACATATACATATTATGTAACAATTGTAACATATTTCTTATAACTGCTTTCAACATAGATTTTGCATTACGAAAAACACCTATTCAAATATATTAAAAAAATTTATAAGCAAAAATAATGCAATTTTTTCCGATAAAAAATTCCGATATTTTTTATATTTCTGCTCTAAATATAGACTGTCAGTACTCGTTAGAACCGCCTTGGTGAGGCCGTTCTAATGAATACACACGATCTATGTTTGTGGGCAAAAATAAGAAAAAATGTATATCCCTGCGAACCCCAGTTTTACTATATAAAAGTTAGATTTAAGGGGGTCATATTTATATAATATTTATATTATATATAAGTGTGTTTTCGTGATGGGGTGCTAATTAGAACCGCCTCATTGAGGCGAGTCTAACGAGTACCCACAATCTATGTTGTTGAGCTAAAATAAGCCAGATAATATATATCCCCGTAAACCCCACTTTAATATAAAGTGGGGTTGGTTAAGAGGGGTCTTCGTTTCACGGATTTGTTATCCTGATGTAACAAGCGCGCCGATTGCTCAAATGGGAAGGAACCGGAAGATCGAAATACGTGTATATGAATGCCAGCCAATTGTAAGAGACGTTACGTCGCGTCTTTGAAATTATCCAATCAGACAACGCGTTACATTTGAGTTTCGTTTCGTTTGATACAATATGAAAGTTTAACGACCGCCTTGTTCCAACGGGGATGACCCCATTAAATATGGAGACAACTCGGTCGTTAGTACATAGGGGGCGTATTTCCGCCATTTTGAACACGGCATATAGACAACCTCAGTACTTCCTGTGTGATTTTTCTGTAAGCTCCGTTCCCCAGACAAAGGGGTCCGCTTTTAAAGGAAAAAAAAATTGCGCAAATTCTTGTCTTTAAGTGCAAACCCTTATTTTATTCCCTTTTACCTTATCCTGCTGAATATATTAAGCCACACCATTTACCAGCTACATGTATCAACCAATCAGATTACTTGATTTATTATTTTCATTCAATTTAAAAACTGCATGACAAACAGTGTAGATCCTGATCAGATGGCTTCTTAAGAAGCCATCTGATCTGTAACTTCACTGCAAAGCATCACGAAAACACGCCTATATAATTTCTGACCCCCTTGAACCCCACTTTTATATAGTAAAACTGGGGTTTCCGGGGTATACCTTGTTTACTTATTTCTGCTCTAAGATATAGATTGTGGGTACTCGTTAGAACCGCCTCGATGAGGCGGTTCTAACGAGTGCCCAAAATCTATATTTGGAGCAGAAATAAGAAAGATATAGCAAGTTTTCATCACAAAATTTTCATTTTTTCGGCGATAAAGGTGGCAATGTATTTGTATAGGCGTGTTTGCGTAATGGTAGGAATTTCGTGAGTAGCAACGTTCCTTTACGGTCGGGTAAAAATGTTATAACCTTCCTGTACGCCTTAGCCACTCGTGGTAAGAAATTTCGGCCCCATTTTCATCAATTATCCAGAGGTTCTCAATCGCGTCAAATGGGATTCGGCCTTCTACAAGCACCTCGTCGTATCTCGCGGCACAGTTTCGGCTGATAGGATGCGTCAACTCGGAATTCCTAATTATCGGCTCCGTCAAATCGACAACACGGATTCCAAATCCGTGCAACACGAGACGATCTATCCGTGCAATTGGAAGTGCTCCTGCACCCCGACGCTCTCTAGCCAGCCTTGCCCAATCAAGTGCCGTTTGATGGCTCGCCGTGCAGGAAATGTACTGGGACTGGTACCCCAGGTCGGGAGCCACATCCGACATGCGACTGAACACTCCTGCTTGCGTCTGGGTCTTTTGCATTTATTCCACCATCACGATTGTCTGGATCGACGGCTTGCTCCATTTCATCGTCTCGCAGAATTCTGTATAAGTAGCGTTCATCAGCCGCCCGTTTTCGCCGTAGTTCATCATGTTCAAGGTTCTCGCAAATATCGGACCTGATGGTAACCCCGTAGATCTGAACGCAGCTTCCTTCGCCACATTCATATTCGTTACATGGCTGAGGTTGATTTCTGCCACACCCCTGGATCGTAGAAATCTGTACAATCAGCGTGTACAGAACAAACAGTATGGCATACACCAGTATATTAAATAGCTTGTTCATCGTTATTGTGACGTACACACACCTCTATAGTGGGTCTGTTTTGAAAAAAGAAACAAGAGGTTTTAAGAAAATGTTAAGCCTCGCATTTTATCTCTTATCCTCAACTCGTTTAATAAATTCAATAATAAATAAATACTCATGTAAGATCCTCTATGTAATTAATTCCGTAATCCACTAGTGGATTAAATATGCAAATTAGTTAGATACGCCCCGTAACGTTACACGTACGACGTCCTTAACGACGTCGCGTTTACTAATGGCGGAATATTGATATTTTTGTGAAAGGTCGTTTTAAATGTCATATGATAAACAGAATCTTGCATTCGCGCTCATGTATTATTGAATTTATTAAACTCGTTGAGGAATAGGCATAAATGCTCGGCAAAGCCTCGCATTTTATGCTTTTTCCTCGATTTGTTTAATAAATTCAATAATACTTGACCACTCTATGCATATAACGTTCACTAGTCCAGCTCCGAAGTGTACGGTTATTCAACGTTTGCTCTCAGCTCTAATTAACAAATAGATCAACTCTTGCATGCAGTGATTTAATGAGTGATAGATGAGTTGTAAAGTAGATCACTACGCGCTCGTGATTTGTCTACTTAAAACTGACCGACAAACAGTGATTTATCACTCAATAAATCACGGCACTAGAAATGATCTCTTTCGATTCTAACACATTTAAAGTCGACGAAAGTGCTATTGATTCCTTCCGATTCTCCCTATCATCCTCCATTGTTTAAAGGAATCCGGCCAACATTACGCAAACACGCCTATAAAAATACATTGCCACCTTTATCGCCGAAAAAATGAAAATTTTATGATAAAAAATTGTGATATATTTCTTATTTCTGCTCAAAATAAAGATTGTGGGCACTCGTTTGAACCGCCTCATCGAGGCGGTTCTAACGAGTACCCACAATCTATGTTTTAGAGCAGAAATAAGAAAAATAAGGTATACCCCCGGAAACCCCAGTTTTACTATATAAAAGTGGGGTTCAAGGGGGTCAAAATTATATAGGCGTGTTTTTGGGACTGAATATAACTGACTGTATCACATGCGTTTACCTGTTTTCGTAACATATCTCATACAAGAAAACGACGCTACACCATCTAGGGTCAAGGTAATAATGAATGACGTCATAAAACGTGATTTAAAAAAATGCGGCTCTTCGCGTCTCCGCCAAGTGATTTAATATATACTGAGAGGCGAAAGTAAGTATACAGGTTACTGAACGCCGATTTGCGTCCCAGTGTCTCCCTCTCTACATACATATGTGGCATCATCAATCAGAACAACCACTTCCGCATAATTTGCAGCATTTTCCGTTAAAATTGATTAAAGGATAATGAAATTGCGTCACATGAAATGGACAGGGGGTCTGATACAATATTTTGTCTTGAATAGTTTCCCTTTAAACATGTGTTTCGAATAAGTGTTATTCAATAAATGATTTTTCGTGCAACAGATTCAAAGAAGGGGAACTGATTGGCAAGAATATATCCCACATTAAAATTAAACACAAGGTAAAATGCAACATTTTTGGTCAAAGAAAATGTCATTTTCGCCTTTTACGTTCTTCCTTTGATTAAATGCTTTGTGTTTCTTTGGGATTTGTATTGGTGATTAACTTTTCTTTGAGTAATTTTCGAGGCATCACTATGGAGTAAGCATAAAAATGCCGAGGAAAACGAACATTATGTGAAAGTTTTAAATGAATATCTCTTACTCGATTTGAGAAAAGACTCATTTAATTCATTATGAGTTTAATTGAAAGGGAGATAATCCGGAACAGGCAGAAATTAAAATTGAGTTTGAAGCTGTTTGTTTTGGTTTAACGGCAAAGTAATAATGGCGTCTTATCGATGAGCATTCGTACATGATTTTTGCGGTACGCATAGATTTGAATGTCAAGTACAACGCGAGATTTTGTTGGAAATATTGATTATCAATTAAGGGCAAAAACTCCATCATGGACGACTGCAACAGGAAAAGAATTGGACTTTTAAAAACTTAAACGTTTGGGAAAAACGGACATAGGCATATTTTATTACACATAGCAATACAAGATCCGGTATTCCAAATCAAAAACTGTATATTTTTTTATTGCCTCTCAGTATATATCGCTAGATTCAACCACTGGGCGGCCGCGGCGCTTGAAGAAATAGATGGGCTGCATGATGCTTCCACGCAGAGATGAAATCGACCGCACATGAGTATTGGTACATGTAAACCGCTTAGAGGATCTAAGCCTGCCCAGGCAAAGTGGTGCGAATCGGACCGTCAGTGCTTATAAACCCTATTGATTTCATTGGTCGACAAGCCTTGAGTTGTCATTTCATCTCAATGTCGGATTAATGTCCGACAAAATTCGAAGCAATGTCTCCAAACTGGCCCTGTTGACGGGGACGTTAAACCTTAAATCAAACAAACAAACTAACACTTCACCATTAAACCTTCGCTGAGCAGCTACCTTCCTCATCCAGCTAGCAGCCACCTTACAAAAATACATGTAAATTCCCTGTGTTAAACAGCCAACAGTCAACTCAATAGCCAAGTAACGGAGGTGGAAATGGGAACAGCTTCATTCCTTGAAAACTTTTTTTCAAACTTTTGTCATCGGTACATGTTTAAACACAGAAGCCTCCGTGGTGCAGTGGTTACGCTACTCGCCTTGTAAACCAGGGATCGCAGGATCGACCCCGGGCTTCTCCAGACTTTCGGATGAGTCTTTAAAACCGAGGTCCTGTCTCCGAATTACTTTAGCTGTTGGTGGGACGTAAAACTCAAACACTCACATGTTTAAACATATATATAAAACATGGCATTACGATTACACATCCGTTGGACTTGGCGCATTCTTTCATATCTCCACATCACGTGACCAAGTCCGTGAAATAACCCCCCCCCTCCCCACTAAACCCCACTTTATATAGAGAAAACTGGGGTTTACGGGGGTTAACATTGTTTTCCAAATTTCTGCTCCAAGACATAGGTTGTGGGGACTCGTTAGAACCGCCTCATTGAGGCGGTTCTAACGAGCACCCAAAACCTATGTTTGGAGTATAAATAAGAAAAATATCACAAATTTTCATCAGAAAAATTGCATTTTTTTTAGGTTTGAAAAATGCACTATATCACACGGATGTGTTATCATAATGAAAATGATTACTTGCCTGACGAAAACTTGCAATATTTTTTCTTACGAGTTTACACTCCTAACATAGGTTGTTGGTGCTCGTTAGAACCACCACAATTAGGCGATTCTAACGAGTACCAAAATCCTATGTCTATTACTGTCAGGCCAAACGAAATTTCAGACATTGTCCTCTGCTTAATAGCAGCAAGTTTTTTTTTGTTTTTTTTTTTTTGGAGTTTTCCCTTTTTTTATCACCAGAAATGTATATTTTCAAATATGAAATTCTGATATTTTTCTTATTCCTGCTCAAAACATAGATCTAGGCGACGAGGCGGTTCTAATATATACCCCTTAGAACCCCAGTTTCACTATATAAACGTGGGGTTTAAGGCAGTCAAAATTATTCAAATACATTGCAAATTGTTTGGCCAAAAATTAGAAATTTTAACTAGAAAAATCGTGATATTTTTCTTATTTCTGCTCAAAACATAGATTGCGGGGAGTCGATAGAACAGCCTCGACGAGGCGGTTCTATCGAGTACCCACAATCTATGTTTTTGAGCAGAAATGAGAAAAATAGTGTATACCCCCTTAAACCCCAGTTTTACTATATAAAAGTGGGGTATGAGGGGGTCAAAAATATAAAGTTGTGTTCTCGTAATGATAGGCGTGTTTTCTTGATGCCAAATAAAACTGAAAACAAACTAAATACTTACACAGATATGAAGTAAAATCGGAGTCCCTGTTCTATTCTACAATATACCCGCAACGTGTCCACTGGTTAAATGAAACGAAATAAGGTGATCTGCGCAATAGCCTGTGATATATAGACCGACTTAAGGACCATTTCCTTTTGCCATTGACTTCTTTTTTTACCATTGGGATACCAATTTTAACCATTACGCAAACACGCCTATACAAATACATTGCCACCTTTATTGCCGAAAAAATGAAAATTTTAAGCTGAAAAATTGTGATATTTTTCTTATTTATGCTCAAAATATAGATTGTGGGCACTCGTTAGAACCGCCTGGTCGAGGCGGTTCGCACGAGTACCGACAATCTATATTTTAGCGCAGAAATAAGAAAAATAAGGTTTTCCCCCTGAAACCCGTTTTACTATATAAAAGTGGGGTTCAAGGGGGTCAAAATTATATAGGCGTGTTTTCGTGATGTTTTTACGATTGGGATACCAATTTTAACAATTGCCGTCTGTTACTTACAGTGTGGACCCAGACCAAATTGCTTGCGTGGATGCAAAAAAAAAAAAAAAAAAAAAAAAAAAAAAATGTTTTATTTCTATTTTTATTTATTTATTTATTTTATTTTACTTTTTGTTGTCAATTAAGTTTGCAAGACGATGCAGAAGACGACAATTCCGGAAGCCGTTTTTTCTTGGCATAATAAGGGCATATTATTATGTTTTCTTGGTGAATTTTCAATATTTTTTATGTATATTTGAGGTTTAACGTCCCCTTCAACACTGTAAAGGTCATTTTGGAGACGTTGCTTCCAATTTTCTGGGACTTTTACCCGACATTGAGATGAAATGACCTCTCAAGCCCTGTCGGCCAATGAAACCAATAGGGTTTATAAGCATGGACGTTCCTACTCGTGCGCACCGCTTTGCCTGGGCAAGCTTAGATCCTCTAAGCGGTTTACCAGTACTCGTGTGCGGGTCGGATTCAGCTCTGCGTGGAAGCATCATGCAGCCCATCTATTTCTTCAAGCCCCGATGGGCGGGGCCGGTATCTGTAATAAGACTATATATTTCTTCAAGCCCCGATGGGCGGGGACCGCTATTTTTCCTTAACCCGTACAGTCACGACTGGCAGACGACATTTCAAAAGTATTCCCCTGTTTGTTTTATGCCCCCAACTTCCAAGAAGTTGTAGGGGCATATTGCTTCTGCCCTGTGCGTCCGTCCGTTACGCTTTAAGTATGGTTTGGATCTTGAAATTTCATAATAGGCATGAGCATGAAAAATAAGCGGACCCGTATTTTTTTCTTTTCCGTCGGACTTGTCCTTGCGGAGTTATGCCTCTTTTTTGACATATGCATTGTGGCTATAGGAAAACCTTGTGAACAAAAGATCTGGAGAATATAGGGAGTTAAGCGCCTTTTTCGACTTAATCATTGTGGCTATGGGGAAACCTTGATATGGGGAAACCTTGTGAACATAATTTATGGAGAACCGCTTGAGCTAGGCTCATGATATTTGGCATACAGTTTGGTTATAATGTGTAGATGATCTGATTATCTTTTGATGAAATTCCAAAAAAAGTTAATGGAGTTATGCCCCTTTTTGGACTGACGCATTGTGGTTATAGGGAAACCTAGTGAACAAAATATCTGGAGATCCGCTTGAGCTAGGCTCATGATATTTGGCATACTGTTTGGGTGTAATGTATAGATGACCTGATAAACTTTTGACGAAATTCCGAAGATATTTAATGGAGTTATGCCCCTTTTTGGACTTATGCATTGTGGCTATCGGGAAACCTTGTGAACAGAATATCTGGAGAACCGCTTGAGTAAGGCTCATGATATTAAGCAGTTTGTTTGCTACTAAGGCATAGATGACCCGAATAACTTTTGTTGAAATCTGTTATTATCTGACAGGTTTATTTTTAATGCAAATGATTTTGAAGTACTGGTAACTGTCCCATTTAGGGACAATCATATGGTTGGGGGCATAGTGTTTCACAAACACAATTTCTAGTTTGTTTTTTTTGTGTGTGTGCTTTCATTTTTTGTTTTGTGTGTGTGTGTGTGTGTGTGTGTGTGTGTGTGTGTGTGTGTGTGTGTGTGTGTGTGTGTGTGTGTGTGTGTGTGTGTGTGTGTGTGTGTGTGCGTGTTTGTGTGTTGTTGTATTTTAAGAAAGGGTGATCCTAGACAAAATTCATCACGAAAACACGTCTATTTAACTTTGACCCCAGTGAATCCCTGTTTTATATAGTAAAACTAGGGTTTACAGAGGTAAACCTTAATTTTCTTATTGCTGCTCTAAAATATAGATTGTGGGTACTCGTTAGAACTGCTTCTAACGAGTTCCCACAATCTATATTTTGAAGAGGAATAAGAAAAAATATCACAATTTTTCCATCTGTGACTTTCGTATTTTAAAACGGTAAAATTTGCAATGTATTTGTATAGGCATGCTTATCACATGACGTCGTTGATAAGCAGTGGATAATGTCGTGTAATAGGTTTATAGTCATTTCGTACCCAAGTCATTTCGTACCCTAGTCATTTCATAACATTTTGGTCATTTCGTAACCGTTAAATTTTACAACTTGGTCATTTCGTACCCACTATGGTCATTTCGTACCCTACTTGGTCATTTCGTACTGACTTTTATTTTTTTTTCTGGGAAAGTTTTTTGGTTATTTCGTACCCTCTTTAATCATTTCGTACCAACTTTTAATTTTTCTAAGAAACGTGTTTGGTTTTTATTTCGTACGTAGGCATGAAATGACTTTGGTATGACATTTCTTGTTTTAAAGCTTTTCTGTAGGTCACCGTCGGCTTAGGGGAACTATTGTGATTGGCCAGCGTCCATCGTCGTCCGTCCGTACTTCCGTTCACAATTTCTTTAAATGCCATTTCCTCAACACTGAACAGATTTTGACGAAACTTGGCAAAAATGATCCGTGGGTGGACCTTTCTAATAGATGTTTAAAGAATTCCAATCCATGCAAAACTCTGGTTGCCTTGGCCTTCGAATTAGAGCCCTGGGGCAAAAAATCGCCCCGCCCCGTGGCCCAGCTTTTTTACATAGGCTTATACAGGGAAAACCTTTAAAACTCTTCATCTCTGAATCAGACGGCCAAGGTCTTTGATATTTGGCATGAAGCTTTATCTAGTGGACATCTACCAAGATTGTTCACATTAGAGCCCTGGAGCAAAAAAATGCCCCGCCCCGGGGCACTGCTTTTTTACATAGGCTGTTTTACGAGGGGCTAGTATAATCCTTAACCTCAAACAAATTCATTCAGAAAGGGTTTCACTGTTTTCAAAATCAGTGAGGTGTCCTTAATGACAGGAAAAAAAATCCCCGAAAATATTCCCTGGCGAAATTGATTTTTTTTGGGGGGGTTGAAATGTTAAAAAATTGAATAAAAATCGCCCAAAACAGGAATTAAATCATAAAATTTTCATGAACTAATATTAAATTGATTTAAATAGACAGACATTGATAAACTGTTGTCAAGTAGCAATAGAAAAAAAATTCAGCTTCATACGTATACAGAAAATTGTATTTTTTGAGGTACAAACTTTGAAAAATTGACACAAAATGCGAAAAACGGGATTAATTTTTAAAAAAGTTATTGGTGATGATTCTTAAAAATGTTTTGCTGTAAAAAGTGACATATTGGTCTAGTCTTAGTTAACTACAGGAAAAAAAAAATAAATAAAATATATAAAAAAGTATCATTTTTAGGGGTACAAAAATGCAAATTTTTACTAAAAACAAACTGAAAATCCATTATTTCGGGGCACGTCGAAACTTCATTTCAAAAGTAAATTGTATAACATGGAACTAAATGAACGGATGTGCACTCTCTAGTCTCTACTGTGAAGTAGACCGGCCCCGATAGCTCAGTTGGTAGAGTGTCCGCTCCGGGGAACGGGAGGTCTCGGGTTCGATCCCGGGCCGCGACATACCAAAGTCGTTAAAAATGGAACTAGCTGCTCCTCGCTTGGCACTCAGATTTACGGGGTAGAGCTAGGACTGGTTGACCCAGTGTCAGGATAATGTGACTGGGTGTGGTATCATGTAATGTGTCTGGGACATGATACTTCAGTGAGGCAGCACTATAAAGGTGAGCATTGAGCTCCCTGTCGCAACCAGACACCGTCGTGATTTGACTGAAAAATTGTTGAAAGCGACGTTAAACCCGAATTCACACACACACACACACACACACACACACACACACACACACAATACTGTGAAGTAGCTATCAAAGATCTTTCAACTTCGTATCTGCACAGAAACTGGTCTTTTTAAGATAGAATTCCAAAATTATGGCAAAAAAGTGTGGGAAACAAGAATAGCTTTTTTTTTGTTTTAAAAAAGTAAGTGGTGAGGATTCCTTAAAATGTGTTGATGTAGAAATGTATATATGGGTATCAGTTAACTACAGAATAAACAACTTAATACATGTATTTAGATTTCATAAAGTTCTACTTTTTGACTATGAAAATGCTCAGTTTAACCGGCAAGATGCTCAATCGCTCACCTGAGGAAGTTTCAATGCAGAAGTTGTTCCAGTTAATGTCTTGTAACATTTTAAAAAGTACCCATTATTAAACTTGATCTGGGACCCGTCACAAGATGACCCACAATGATTGTTTGTTTGATTTGAGGCTCAACGTCCCCGTCAACACTATTTAGGTCATTTTGGAGACGTTGCTTCCAATTTTGTGGGATTTTTACCCGACATTGCGATAAACTGACACTCTAGCCCTGTCGCCCAATGAAACCAATAGGGTTTATATGCATGGACAGTCCGACTCGCACCACTTTTCCTGGCAGGCTTAGACCTCCTAAGCGGTTATTCTGTACCCATGTGCGGTCTGTTTCAGCTCTGCACGAAAACACCATGCAACCAAAATTTATTTCTCCAGGCCCCGATGGGCGTCCAGCACCGCAAGGACTGACCTTAAACCCAAACACAATCAAATAGTCTACGCCGCGGTCCATTCGCTCCCCTTCCCTGTTCAAGAAGGGTAGTTGTCAGTTTCTGGCGAAAGAATATGCACTTTTGTGGTTAACCGCTTTTGTATAGACCTGCCCAGGAGTGAGTGAGTGTTTGAGTTTTACGTCCCACCTACAGCTAAGGTCATACGGAGACGGGACCTCGGTTTAAAGACTCATCCGAAAGTCTGGAGAAGCCCGGGATCGATCCTGCGACCCCTGGTTTACAAGGCGAGTAGCGTAACCACTACACCACTGAGGCTTCCAGACCTGCCCAAGAAAGTGTGATTAATTAAACTGACTAGCTTGACATAACCTCTATTGTGTTGACTAGGCCGTTAAACTCAAGACCAACCAATCAGCTGTGAAAGTACAATACAGTGAAATAGCTATATTAATACCACCTTTGGAACTGTTCAAAAGTGGTCTTTCAGACCACTTTTGAACAGTCCCAAAGTTGGCCCCTTAAAAGAGTTCATTTTGATATAGAAAAAAAGGAAGATAACTTGAAACCTTGTGGATCTGTTTTTAAAAGTGCAATCATTTGAATATTTTGGTGTTTTTTGAAGTTCCAGTTTGATCGAGTGTGTGTGTGTGTGTGTGTGTTTGTGCGTGCGTGCGTGCGTGTGTGTGTATGTGTGCGTGCGTGTGTGTGTGTGAATTCAGTTTAACGTCGCTTTCAACAATTTTTCAGTCATATCACGACGGTGTCTGATTGTGATGGAACAATTTACATTCGCACGGAAAGCACACTTAATACAAGTGGTTTGTTTTTCATTCCATGACAAGTGGTTTGTATTTCATTCCATGAATAGTTTTTGACATTTTTTAATTCATTTCCAAGAAAATAACTTAGGTTTACAAATATATCCAAGAACCACTTTTGAGCTTCACTTCATTTCCAAGAAACTAACTTTGGCTTACAAACATATCCAAGAATTCACGAAAATATACAGATGACGATGTCCGAAAAAAAAAAAAAAAAAAAAGATTTAGTCAACCCTATTAGGAAAATACAAATTCTGTTTTGTTTGTTTGTTTGATATGAGGTTTAATGTTCCCGTCAATACTGTAAAGGTCATTTTAGAGACGTTGCTTTCAATTTTGTGGGACTTTTACCCGACATTGAGATGAAATGACATCTCAAGCCCTGTCGACCAATGAAACCAATAGGGTTTATTAGCATGGACGGTCCGACTCGCACCGCGGTCCCTGGCCGAAACTAGCTAGTCTGGCCCAGAAAACATGTACACTCTATGTTGTTCAGTTCTGTGGTGTATTCTTTGCTTCCAAAGGATAACCCTTTCTAGAACATAGTTTACGTCACTACAGCTGGTGTCTGGGAATTTGTGGCGGCCGTAAAAAGTCTCCCTGCCCTACATCATAGTGTAGTTTATATTTTCTTGTCCTTTGGGATCATTGATTCCATTGTGGAATTTTGAAAATATTTGAGGGTCACTGATGAGGCCTAATTGGCCGAAACTTGCTAGTCTGGCCCAGAAAACATGTACACTCCATATTGTCCAGTTCTGTGGTGTATTATTTAGAAGCCTCCATGGTGCAGTGGTTACGCTACTCGCCTTGTAAACCAGGGATCGCAGGATCGACCCCGGGCTTCTCCAGACTTTCGGATGAGTCTTCAAACCGAGGTTCCGTCTCCGTATGACCTTAGCTGTTGGTGGGATGTAAAACTTAAACTCACTCACTCACTCTGTGGTGTATTCTTTGCTTCCAAAGGATAACCCTTTCTAGAACATATTTAGATCCTTTAAGTGGTATACCAGTACTAGTGTGCGGGACGGATTCAGCTCTGCGTGGAAGCATCATGCAGCCCATATATTTCTTCAAGACCCTATGGGCTGGGGCCAACAATTATCTGTGTCTGTAGAGATGCTCAAACAGTAGATCAAAACGAGACGGCTCGGCCCGTTACGATCTATGCTGTTTGCAGTAGACTTTCATCATAGTGTGGATTCTATTTTCTGGTCGTTTCTAGATTGGTTTTACCACCGTATGTCAATGTACCCCGGATATAGCGATTAGCGAAGCGAGGAAGATAAGTGTGTAAATGCATACATGGCCAGAATTTTATCCATTTTGTTAAAGCGTGGCTATATTTTCAGTCCAAATAGGATTGAGTATGATTGTTGTTATATTAATAAATTTATATACCCATACTAAAGGATTCATAAAGTTCCCTGTGGTCTGTAAAATAAAAATATGTTCCGACTAATCACTGAGTTTTCACGTGTTTCTAACGAATATTCATTATTTTATCGCAGTCGTCACTGTTTATGGTTCAAATATTGCTTGACAGGCCCTCTATTTTCTCAAAACTACCCACCAGAGAAGTTATACATTAAAAAAATGTATATTTCTTGTATGTTTGGAGCAAATAAGTTCTATCAGTGTACGGTCTATAGTTGATAATCGACGAAATGGTGTACAGTCTATAGTAAATTTGTGTACAGTCTATAGCTGGGAATAAAAAGACGCGTTTTGGTGTATGTGGTACACGCGGGAGTCGTAAGGCAATACGAGGGTTCATGTTATAGTTTAGGACGTATTAACGATTGCCAAACCTGATCTACAGGCATACACTAGAAAAAAATCTTAAAGGCATCAAACACATGAGCATTGACAAACCATACGGTGGCTATAATTTGTGCTTCTTTCATGATTTTCAGTGAATGATAGAGATCATCAGTGACATCTAAATCCATATTATCACTGTTTCTATGTAGCCTAAAAAAAATATATTGTATTTTTGGAAAATGGTCGATTAGCTAATCATTAGTAATCATCACGCAGGTTTCACGTCTTTAAGACATTGATGACGTCATTTTGTCCCCCTTAGCAACGTGAATAATGCACGCGACGCCAAGTTTCAAGTGATCTATTGAATAAACAAGAAGGCCATGGTGTACCTGGATCGCTCACCTGATCCATAGTGTAACAAGTAGCCCCCCCCCCACCCCCGAGAACTGCGGGGTGGGCCATTTTGGTCCAGGGCTATAATTTGCATAACCTTGGTAGAAAAATAAAAATATAAAAATGAGTTCCTTTAAGAGCAATGAAAACATTCATAAGAAAGAAGATGGGTCATACTACGTAGTTTGGGCTAATAAAGCCTCATCAGTGACCCTGTAATGATCCGGCAAAGAAAGCCAGAGGAAACATACTGCAATTTTTCGAATTTCGAATAGGCAGTCGATTCAAAGACTGATATAAATCAAAATGGGGTCCAAATAATTAAAAACCTGTCTAGAATATGAGTCTAAACCAATAATTTATTTCTGATTTCTCAGAATATTCACGCTGATCTCAAAGGACCAAAAGTAAAATATAAACTGCACTATGGTTGAAACTATGAAGTCTACAAGATGAAGCATCATACCAAATGTCCGAATATCAGGTCTTCTAAATTCAGACAAGAAGATTTTTGAAAGTTTTCCCTGAACATGTCTTTGTGAAACAAGTAGGCCCCGGGGCGGGGGCATTTTTGGCCCCAGGTCTTTTATTTGGGAATCTTGGAAGAGGTCCACTAGATGAAGCTTCATACCAAATATAAAAGTTTTTGAACTTCTGATTTCAGACAAGAACATTTTCAAAGTTTTTTTCCTATATGAATCTATGTGTAATTAGTGGGCCCTGGGTTGGGCCCATTTTTGCCAAAGGCCTATAACTTGAACAAAGTCCAGTAGACGAAGCTTCATACCAAATATCAAACACCTGAGCCTTCTGGTTTCAGACAAGAAGATTTTTTAAAGATTTCCCTTATATAAGTCTATTTAAAATCAAAGGGCCCCAGGGCGGGAGCATTTTTGCCCTAGGGCTTTAATTTGAACAATCTTGATAGAGGTTCACTAGATGTAGCTTCACTTCAAATATCAAAGTAGAAGTAAAACAAAGATCAGGAATCGATACAATTAACTTACTCCACCCACCAAAGACACCAAAGGGAAAGAAATACAAACATTAAGCGACCAGACCATAATGGAAACCTAAACAAAGGAAGGCCAAAAGGACAGTTACTTTCCCACAAAATAGCCATATGGCCATCCAAAATTAAAAGACACAAGTGACACACACAGTAAGTAACAAACAACAACATAAATAAATCGCCACAGAAGAACCGACTTGGAACGGTCAGTGGAAAGATTTCCACTGGGGGGCTTAAATCGATTTTACGTGGCCACAATCCTCGCCCTTACTTCCGTCGCGATTTAGACAAATAATTTGTTCAGTCCGCATGAAGGCCTCCTACCTCATCAGTGCAAATCAAAGAACCACAGAGGTGAGACAACGGTTAGGACTCGACAGCAAGAAACCACTGAAATGCTGGAGCAAAAGAAAACCAACAGTTAGACTCCGATGGGCCCGGCCAGAGACAGAGCATCAGGCACCAACCAACATTAATAAGAATAAGATCTCTCTAATTCTCAATAAGCCTTTACGTTGGAGCCGTCATAGAATCTGAGACCTGACCCACCGGCGTGCAATTAAAGAGGGAAGCAAAGTTGTCAACCGTGATTGGGTTAACTACCATGCATGCAGTCTGTCGTATAACATTCATGTTGTACCCAATCTTTTTATATCGAAGAATGATTTTACGAAATGCTGAAGTCATTGCGGTTATATATTTTTCTGAATTTATATACTAAATCACCAAAAAATTCGGGCTCCGATAGACCTTGTTGCAGAAGAGATTTTAGTCCAATATTGAATTTTGAAATTAAATCCGAATGGCGTCTATAAAATTTTGAAAATGCTTTGCTTAGTTTATGGTACCGATAACCCTGATTAAGGAGTTTAGCTGTTAATAATTTATTACGAGTGTTGAAGTCAGTTACATGACTACACACTCTAGCAAATCGAATTAATTGCGAAATATAAACGCCACGAGGAACATCACCATCCAAAAAAGGAAAATTTACAATCTCAAAATCAAAGTCATCGCGTTTATCATAAATTTTGCACGAAACAAACCCATCTACAATAGATAGATGTAAATCCAAAAACGGGGCCTCGGTATCAGAAGAATTTGCTTTCTTTAATTGAAGTTCTGGGTGGTCAATCTGACTGATCAAACCATCGAAATAGGTATTATCAATATTTAATAAATCATCTAAATATCTAGAAGTGGAGCTAAAAGCTTCAATAATTTCAGATTGGTTATCAATGGAAAAGGGCAACATGAAGTCTCTTTCATAACAATACAAGAACAGATCAGCCACAAGAGGTGCGCAATTAGTACCCAGCGGAATACCCACAATTTGTCTAAATAACTTAGTACCGAATCGAATATAAATATTGTCAAGTAGAAAGGTGAGGGCATCACACACTATCTGACATGACCAAAGTGTATAATTCTTATGCTCTTTAGAAGTGAAAAATGCATTTCTGACATTGCATGCAAGATAGAGAGAATCTTCTCTGTGAAAAGCCCATTCAATTAAATCATTAAGCTTTTCTTTTATAAGATAATGAGGAAGTGTAGTGTAAAGAGTGGAAAAATCGTAAGTAGACAGACTTGAAGCACGAAAATGTCTGGATTTCAATTTATTTAAAATCTCATTCGAATTTTTTATAGACCAAAACAGATATCTTCCTGATCTCTCAAAGACTTTATCACAATATTTAATCACATGCGTTTTAATAGCAGTAAGACAGGAAGTTAATAATTTAGAAAGTTCAGTGGTAGTGCAAGAGCTAGAATTTGCAATAAACCGTGCTGTGTAAGGTCTTTTATGAAGTTTGCCATTTCAGAGGAGAAGATTTTTAAAGATTTTCCCAAAAATGATATCGCGACAGAAGAGCTGCCTTGGAACGGTAAGTGAAAAGAAATCCACTGGGAGTTGGGCTTTAATCGATTTTATGAGGCCGCAATCCTCGCCCTTACTTCTGTAGAGGTTTCTACCCGAATTTTATGGTGACTTAGTATATAAATTCAGAAAAATATTTAACCGCAATGACTTCAGCACCCAATTCGTAAAATCATTCTTCGATATAAAAAGATTGGGTACAACATGGATATTATACGACAGACTGCATGCATGGTAGTTAACCCAATCACGGTTGGCAACTTTGCTTCCCTCTTTAATTGCACGCCGGTGGGTCAGGCCTCAGATTCTATGACGGCTCCAACGTAAAGGCTTATTGAAAATTAAAGAGATAATGTTGGTTGGTGCCTGATGCTCTGTCTCTGGTCGGGCTCGTCGGAGTCTAACTGTTGGTTTTCTTTTGCTCCGGCGTTTCGGTGGTTTCTTGCTGTCGAGTCCTCACCGTTGTCTCACCTCTGTGGTTCTTTGATTTCTGTGTTCACGGAGATGTTGCACTGATGGGTTAGGAGGCCTTCGTGCGGGCTGGGCAAATTATTTGTC
Source organism: Lucinisca nassula (assembly GCA_963580285.1). Taxonomy (NCBI): domain Eukaryota; kingdom Metazoa; phylum Mollusca; class Bivalvia; order Lucinida; family Lucinidae; genus Lucinisca; species Lucinisca nassula. The sequence continues at coordinate 6,389,499 of OY757026.1, forward strand.
TAAATCGCGGCGGAAGTAGGGGCGAGGATTGTGGCCGCGTGAAATCGATTTGGGCCCCCCCGGTGGAAATCTTCCACTGACCGTTCCAGGGCGGCTCTTCTGTGGCGATTTATTTGTGTTGTTGTTTGTTACTTACTGTGTGTATCACTTGTGTCTTTTAATTTTGGATGGCCATATGGCCATTTTGTGGGAAGATGGCTGTCCATATGGCCTTCCTTTGTTTAGGTTTCCATTATGGTCTGGTCGCTTGGTGTTTGTGTTTCTTTCCCTTTGGTGTCTTTTATGGATGGAGTAAGTTAATTGTATCAATTCCTGATCTTTGTTTTACTTCTACTTTAGACAATTAATTTGTTTACTCCGCGTGAAGAGTAGAAGTAAAACAAAGATCAGGAATCGATACAATTAATTTATTCCACCCATCAAAGACACCAAAGGAAAAGAAACACAGACATGAAGCGACCAGACCATAACGGAAACCTGAACAAAGGAAGGCCACAAGGACAGTTACTTTCCCACGAAATGGCCAAATGGCCATCTAAAATAAAAAGACATAAGTGATACACACAGTAAGTAACAAACAACAACATAAATAAACCGCCACAAAAGAACCGCCTTGGAACGGTCAGTGGAAAAAATTCCACTGGGGGTGGGGGGGGGGGGGGGCTTAAATCGATTTTACATGGCCATAATCCTCGCCCTTACCTCTGTCACGGTATACACTAATTTTGTTTAGTCCGCATGAAGGCTTCCTAAGTCATCAGTGTAATATCTCCGAGAACATACAAATCAAAAAACTACAGAGATAAAAAAAGGTTGAGGACTCGACAGCATACAACAACAGAATTGTTGGAGCAAAAGAAAACCAACAGTTAGACTCCGAGGCTTCCTAACACACCAGTGCAACATCTCCGAGAACACACATCAAACAACTGCAGAGATAAAACAAAGGTATCAATTTTTCCGCTTAAAAATGGAAATTTTAATATGGAAAATTGTGATTTTTCCTTTTTCTTCTGCTAGAAAATATAGTTTGTGAGGACTCGATAGAACCGCCTCGAATACCCACAATCTATACTTTGAAGCGGGTATAAGGAAAAGATTGTTTACCCCTGTAAATCCCAGTTTTACTATATAAACGTGGGGTTTAAGTGTGTGTGTGTGTGTGGGGGGGGGGGGGGGTATATAGGCGTGTTTTCGTGATATTTTCTTTATTTCTTCTTCTATGGTGACCAAACTTGCCACATATATTGCTGTCACAGACATTTAAAAAGGCAGCTTCTTTCCCATGACTTTTAAGAATAAGGACGCACTCCTTAGTCTGCTAAAATTGCAGAAAACTGTGTCGTTAACTTAAATGATCTTGTGAGAGTAGGGACTAGTTTCCCTAACAACAGGTTCTGGCTTTGCGTTTCACCAGTTAACTGTCTCGTCCTCTTCAGGAACAGACCTATTTAGTACATTCGACTTATAGTATATTTGTATACGTCAAAATAATCAAATTCTAGCTATAAACAAGCTTTTCAGGAAGTTTTTTATTCTGTTATCGACCGTACACTACAAGCAGGAGTTTTTGCTGTAAAACGTACACCACAATGCCATCCATTACGCAAACACACCTATACAAATACATTGCCACCTTTATCGCCGAGAAAAATGAACATTTTATGCTGAAAAATTGTGATATTTTTCATATTACTGCTCCAAATATAGATTGTGGGCACTCGTTAGAACCGCCTCATTGAGGCGGTTCTAACGGGTACCCACAATGCATAGTTTAGAGCAGAAATAAGAAAAAATAAGGTTTACCCCTGTAAACCCCAGTTTTACTATATAAAAGTGGGGTTCAAGGGGGTCAAAATTATATAGGCTAGATTTCGTGATGGACCGAACACCTAATGACTAAACAAAAACGAAAACAATAGCTTTGAAATATGTTGGGAATATTGTTAGTGTCTCGTTATTATTTTCTGGGACCTCTTTTATATTTTTTGATAATAATCTTAAAAACATATCATTTCGTGACAGACATGCAAAAATAAATAGCGATTAGCGGGACATTTTTGTTCTTCGTAGCCCTGGTAGATTTTTTCTTACCATTTGTTGCATGTAGAAATATACATAAATGTATCATTGAAGTAATGAATATATACTTTCCCTGAAATATCACACAATTCGAAAGAAAACTTGAGAAATACTGACCTGCTATCATGTTCAGTAAAATTTTCCTCGCTTCGCTAATCGCTATATCCGGTGTACGTTGACATACGGTGTTTACATTCCTTTCAAGAGTATTTCACTGATTTCGAGCTGATTATTAATCAGGGGTGGGCGAAAACCGGTGTAGCCGGAACAAGAAAAAGTTGTGTTTGTTTGTTTGTTTGCTGTGAGATTTTACCTTCCCGTCAACACTGTAAAGGTCATTTTGGAGACGTTACATCCAATTTTGTGGGGCCTTTTACCCTACATTGGGATGAAATGACTCTCCAAGTTCTGTCACCCAATGTAACCAATAGGGTTTATAAGCATGGACGGTCCGACTTGCGCACGGCTTTGCCTGAGCAAGCTTAGAGCCTCCAAGTGGTTTGCCAGTATTCGTGTGCGGGTCGGTTTCAGCTCTGTGTGGAAGCATCACGTGAACAAGTCCGTGAAATGAAGACCCCCCTAAACCCCAGCTTATATAGAGAAAACTGGGGTTTACGGGGGTCTTCATTTTTTTCTTATTTCTGCTCCAAGACATAGGTTGTGGGTACTCGTTAGAACCGCCTCAATGAGGCGGTTCTAACGAGCACACACAACCTATGTTATGAGCATTTATAAGAAAAATATCAAGGATTTTCATCAGAAAAGTAGCCATTTTGGAGGTGTGAAAAACGCACTATATCGTACGGGTGAGTTATCGTAATGCAACATACATCCCGTATATTTCTTCAAGCCCCGATGGGCGAGGGCCGACAAGAAAAGGTATAACATGTTGTTACATGTTATACAGAGGCGTTGCTAAACATAAGGATTGGTTCCATATCTCCAGAACACGCATTTTCAGATGAAACTCCGTGATATTTTCGTATTTATTACGATAACACATCCGTGTGATATAGTACATTTTTCAAACCTTAAAAAAGGCAATTTTTCTGATGAAAATTTGTGATATTTTTCTTATTTATACTCCAAATATAGGTTTTGGGTGCTCGTTAAAACCGCCTCATTGAGGCGGTTCTAACGAGTACCCACAACCTATGTCTTGGAGCAGAAATAAGGAAATTAATGTTTACCCCCGTAAACCCAAGTTTTCTCTATATAAAGTGGGGTTTAGGGGGGGGGGGGTCTTTATTTCACGGACTTGTTCACGTGATGTTAGCTCGGCTGTTTCCGAAAGAAAACGACGAGGTATTGTCAAAGCTCTGGCGTCGTCGTCGTCGTCGTGCAAAAAACTTGGACATTTTCGTCTGCGTCATCGTCGTGCAAAAACTTGGACATTTTGTAATATCTCTGTCATTACTGAACATATTTACTTGAAAAAGGGTTGCAGCCGAGCGTTGGCACCCGCATGTGGTGCCCTTGTTAGTCCAAGCATTGATTGCGGGTTCTAAGGAGTACCCACAATCTATATTCATCAGCAATAAACAATCTAACATATAAAGGTGTAAAACCTATAATTCACAATCTAAAGTTAAGCCCCCGCCCATAGGGGCTTGAAGAAATATATGGGCTGCATGATGCTTCCAAGCAGAGCTGAATTCGGCCCGCACACTAGTACTGGTAAACAGCTTAGAGGATCTAAGCCTGTCAAGGAACCGTGGTGCGAGGCGGACCGTCCATGCTAATAAACCCTATTGTTTTCATTGGGCGACAGGGCTTGAGATGTCATTTCATCTCAATGTCGGGTAAAAGTCCCACATAATTGGAAGCAACGTCTCCAAAATGACCTTTACAGTGTTGACGGGGACGTTAAACCTCAAATCAAACAAAAACAAACACAATCTAAAGTTAGATTTAGCAGGCTTTCATTTCAAAGAGTTTTCAATGTAATGTTATTTCCACCAATCAAGTTTTAGCTCAGTCAAAGTCGGGTTCTGGAGAAGATGTGAAAATATGACAGGCTTCTTACACGGTCATGCCATAGTTTCGGCCTATACGATGACCTGGAGCTTTTGAGCTAATAACTCGCAAACAACCGAAAGTCATAAGTGCACACTGAACATATGTTCAGTAGAACATCAAAGGATTTGTTTGGGACATATCTTAATCAAACAACGTAGGCTTGGAGAGATGTCGCAGGTCAGTGTAGCTCGCCCTATTCTTGCCTTGTCTTCCTGTTTTCATATTAGCATATATTGAAAGGTATTTTTATTTGAGGCAGTTCTAAAGAGCACCCACAAGCTATATTTGGTCTAGAAAAAAAAAGCAAACAAACAAACTTTTTCATCTGAAGAATGTTAGTCCTATTATGAGCCACATGACTTCCAAATATGGCGTTCACGTGACCGGACCGGGAACCGTTTAAGACACACAACACAATAGCACTCAGTGCTTCCTTTGCAGGATAAAAACGACAGCTTGTGTAGCTGCATATATTTTGGCTACATACTTATCACCAGTAGTTGTTTGAAGGGATTGGGTCAAGTAGGCACAAAATTGTTGTAAATGATAACTGTCTTGAATGAATGGAAAAGAAGGCTAATACATAGGACATTTTCCAGTACAGTGCAAATTCTGAAACGGTCCTGCCACTCCTTCAGGATGGGGTTAGGGGTTAGGGTTCTCATGACACAGTATTTAGCCCCAATCTAATTGCAGGTCACTGTAACCTATAGTCAATGGTCCAAGTAATTTTGAACGGATTTGACAACATTTTTGCCAATACTGCCCGTGCTTTAACTTCGCGCGTATCTAAATTATTGAACCTAGGCAGAGTAACATAGAAAAATAAATAGTCCACGGATGCCCCCGCCTGAAAAAATGATGATGTTAGTTTTTGTTTTGTTTAAGTTGAGGTTTAACGTCCCCGTCAACACTCTAAAGGTCATTTTGGAGACGTTGCTTCCAATTTTGTGGGACTTTTACCCGACATTGGGATGAAATGACTTCTCAAGCCCTACCGCCAATAGAAACCGTTAGGGTTTAAGGAGCGGTCCGACTCGCGTCACTTTTCCTGGGCAGGCTTTAACATAAGCGGTTTACCAGTACTCAAGTTCGGTTAGGGTTCAGCTCTGCGCGGAAGCACCATGCAGCCCAATCTATGCTCCAGGCCCCGATGGGCGGGGCGGTTACTGATGTTAGTATTATTTCAAAATTATTGACCACCAGTGCTTATGTTTTGTTAACGTCATGCGTCGGATTGTCGCCTGTTCTATGCTGCGATCATAAACAATACGAGAACATATAATTTTGACCCCCTCAAACCCCACTTTTATATAGTAAAACTTGGGTTTAAGGGGGTATACATTATTTTTCTTATTTCTGCTCAAAAACATAGATTGTGGGTACTCGATAGGACCGCCTCGTCGAGGCGGTTCTATCGAGTCCCCGCAATCTATGTTTTGAGCTGAAATAAGAAAACTATCACAATTTTTCATCTTATAATTTCCAATTTTTGGCCAAAAAATTGGCAATGTATTTGTATAGGTGTGTTTTCGTAATGCAAAAATGCTATCTTTACAAGTTATGAAATTCAAAGCTTTGTTTTTCATTTTTGATGCCACCTGCCGGGACAGATGTCCATTCCAAAAACAAGCTCACGCTATGTGGTGGGATGGGCGGGGGCTTATGTCCGGGTCGCATTTTCAACTGAGGTTAGTGTGTGTGTGTATCGGGGGGGGGGGGGGTGTTGTTGTCAAATGCCCATCAATGCATTTTTTCATGTGGGGTGTGGAGGGGGGGGAGGGGGTTGGGGCATACTGATACTGATTGTATTTTTTTTTATTTCAGAGGCCCACTGTAGTGGTATGTGTACGTCAGAATAATTTTGGACAATCTGTTAAATATATTTTTGTGCACCATACTGATTGTACTGTGCATGCTTACTGTACAGATTTCTCCAATCTACGGATGTTTCAGAGTTGTCCTTGAACCCTGTAACGAGCTCGTGAGTAGCGTAGGAAGCTGCGTTCAGATCTACGCATAGGCGTAACGCCCATTACGCATATTACGCATATGAAATAAAGAGAAAGCACCCAAATAATAGTGTTCTTCATTACATATTATATATGGGCTGCTCTTAAAGGAAAGAATTCGCTCCCCTCTTTAAGAGTAGCCCCCATCTCAGAGAACGATAATTTACATATATTTTTTTCTAGTTGTGCGTAATAATATTTTGGTTCTGGCTACGCCCCTGCTACGGATTACGCGGGCTGATATTTTCGATGGTTCTGAAACTTTGCGATTATGGCTAAATCGAACGGTTGGCGAACGTTTCTTATACCTGATTCTAACACAGCGCGCCTATATAGGCAATGAAATCTGAAACAATCACAGCTTGGGAGAGCGTGACGAGTGATGCCATTAAAACTGCCAAATTATGACGTCACTAGTCGATTTCCTTGACGTAAGACGGTGTTAGTCATTTTCTCGCATCGACAACGTTAGAAAAGGATATACGAGTAAATGCGTTTTAAGCGATAATTTTAGCGGGATTTCTTCTAACATTGGCGAAAAGTTGTGAGATTTTGAAGGAAACAACAACATTATTGACGATTTTTAGCCTGTTAGAATCGAAATAGATCAGTTCTAGTCTGCTATTTGTTGAGTAATGAATCACAGTTTGTCGGTCAGTTGTAAGTAGACAAATCACGCGCGCTTCGCGCCCGTGATTTGTCTACTATGCAACTGACCTCCAAAACTATGATTTATTACCCAACAAACCACAGCCTAGAGCTGATCTATTTCATGATTCTACGAGCTGATAGCCTGCAATAGGCCGTCCACCCCAATAATTGTGAAGCAGGGATAACTCCAAAAGACCCAGGGGCAAATAGAAGTGTTCATTTGCACGCTGGCTGTGGTTATCTATCAGGCTATAGGACCCAGTACCTATCCTGCACAGCTTGCCACGAAACAGCACTATTTTGGGCAAGACATCTTGAAGGGCGCCTCCAATTGTTCGGATGGATCGTCACTTGTTGGAGAGATTCAGTATCCGTTTTGTCGATTTGACCGAGCCGGAGATCAGAAATTCCACGTAGCCAAAACTGTGCCGGGATGTTCGACAGGGTGCTTGTTGAAGGTGTTACCCCATTTGAGGGTTTGGGAACATTTAGATGATAACTAAAAATAGGACAGAAATTCCTAATCAAGAGTGGCCAAGGCATAATTTAAGCTTTTTATTCAGATGTGTCCGACGGTAAGGAGACATTCAGCGGGAATGAATACGTTGGGGCGGTAACTCGTTCAAATATGAGCAGGGGCACATGATTTCCTGCAATTTATTTGTGCGCCCAGCGAAGGCTCAGACCAGCCTGTGCATTCGTGCAATCTGATCAGACTCTTCGTTGTGCACTATAAGGAAAGGTAAGGGCCCTGTGATCATTCAAGTAGCAAGAGAAGTCTCTGGTCAGGCTATATGGATGCGCAGGCTGATCTGATTCTTCGCTGGGCGCACATGTTGATTGAAGGAAATCCTGTGCCCCGGCTCATATATTTGTATCCCATGCAAATAGGGGTCTACCTACACCACGAAAACAAGCCTATATACTTTTTACCCCTTTGAACCCCACTTTTATATAGTAAAACTGGGGTTTACAGGGGTAGACTTTATTTTTCTTATTTCTGCTCCAAATATAGATTGTGGGCACTCGTTAGAACCGCCTCGATGTGGGTACTCGCTAGAACCGCCTCGATGAGGCGGTTCTTACGAGTACCCACAATCTATATTTGGAGCAGAAATAAGAAAAACATTACAATTTTTCATCTAAAAATTTTCATTTTTTTTCTGCAATAAAGGTTACTGTGTATTTATATAGGGGTGTTTTCGTAATGTAGGAGCAAATTGTTTTTTTTTTTAAGTAGACTCATTTGTCTGAGGAACGGGGTTTACAAAATAACAAATAACAAAACGGAAGATGTCTCCCTGTTCAGTATGGCGGAACTGCGGGCAGTTGTTCTGAATGGTGGTCTCTGACCAGAGGATACTGCATCCAGACAACACAAAGAAAGAATAACTGCAAGCTACATTTTCAGTGTGTTTTTCTCTGGGAGACCACCACTGGGACTTCACAAAAGAGGTCTTAAAGACCACTTTTGAACAATCCGAAAGGGGTCCTAATATAGTAATTTTACCTGAACACGGATGGCTCTCTAGCTATAACTAATTCGAAATAATTCGTAAGGGAATGGGGACACCTGGCAGATTTGTCCGCCATTTCTCAACATACGGGACAATTGGGATCATCGTGCCTTATGTCAAATCTAGGGACCTTACCTGTACTAGCAGTTTTTCCAGCTCCGAAAATCCATTTACATTTTTTTCTTTATTTTTTTTCATGATTAAAGGCCCTGTGATCGGACCCACGTAATTTAGTGGATAACAATTGTCCCACATGAGGGAGACAACTTTCGGGATTTCCTGTTCGCTTTTCTATAAACTCTAGCCCATGGAAAAAAGGGGCCTACTCTTAAAGGCAAGAATTTGCTCCTCAGGAGCAAATTCTTTCCTTAAAGAGTTGACCCCTATCGGCACAGGAGTGAGAATACTTTTGTAGGAGTTGCCTCCCATTATGGTGATTCCATTCTATAAAGATATTTTTCTGACGGCTGTCTTGGTCATTTAAACATAACTAACTCATCGTCGTCATCATCATCATCATCATCATCATCATCATCATCATCATCATCATCATCATCATCATCATCATCATCATCATCATCATCAGCATCATCATCATCATCTTCATCATCATCAACATCATCATCATCATCATTATCATCGTCATCATCATCGTCATCATTATCAGCAGCAGCAGAATTATAATCATCATCTGCAAAAAAGTGTTGGTATTGAGCTACCGTCCATTACTGACACTACCGGATATGTTTGTTCGAGCAGGTTTTCCCAATGAAGAATAAGATCAACCGATTGCCTCCCTCATACAAAGTAGAAGTAAAACAAAGATCAGGAATTGATACAATTAACTTACTCCACCCATAAAAGACACCAAAGGGAAAGAAATACAAACATTAAGCGACCAGACCATAATGGAAACCTAAACAAAGGAAGGCCATAAGGACAGTTACTTTCCCACCAAATGGCCATATGGCCATCCAAAATTAAAAGACACAAGTGATACACACAGTAAGTAACAAAAACAACATAAATAAATCGCCACAGAAGAGCCGCCTTGGAACGGTCAGTGGAAGATTTCCACTGGGGGGCTTAAATCGATTTTACGTGGCCACAATCCTCGCCCTTACTTCCACTCAGAAAGCTGTACAATAACTGAGTAGGCTCGCAGTTTATATAAGTGTCCACTTAGCGGACAAGTTCACAGACTCAGATTTGATTTTTACGGCCCACACTCAGCAAAATTCCTAGATTAAGACCACCTTTGGAAATGTTCAAAAGTGGTCTTAAAGACCACTTTTGAACAGTTCCAAAGGTGGTCTCTTAAAGACCTCTTTTCAACGGTCCCAAAGGTGGTCTCTTATTCTCTTATTAGGAGACAGTGGGTGTAGAAAAAAGGTAAGCTTTTTTAAGAGCAGATTTAGTCTTAATAGCGCAATTTTAATGTATTGCAAGAGTGACAGTAAAATAGCCCGCATGGAAGAACTCCGGACTCATCAAAGATTCTTAACAGCAACATGTTTTGTTTGTTTGTTTTTGGAGTTTAACGGCCCATTCAAAACTAGGGCGGTCAGTGTATCTATCGACACATTTGCTGGGCATGCTTATACGTAAGCGGTTAGCCAGCACATTGCACATTCTTTCGCCAGAAACTGAAAACTGCCTTTCTCGTATAATCAGCGGAAGGGAGAGAAATGACGGTAGAAAAGATTTCATGATCAATCTCGGTGAAAGAATGTTGCCAACCCCTGCATGTATCGAACACGCGTCATTCTGATCACCAGTCAGGCGCACAGTGTGTGTGTGTGCGCTTGTGCGTGCGTGCGTTTAAGTTTTACGTCCCACCAACAACTAAGGTCATACGGAGACGGGACCTCGGTATTTAGACGCATCCGAAAGCCCTGCTTTATAAGGCGAGTAACTCGGAGTCTTCTTCATAACAGTACCGGCCCCGATAGCTCAGTTGGTAGAGTGTCCGCTCCGGGGAACGGGAGGTCACGGGTTCGATCCCGGGCCGCGACATACCAAAGTCGTTAGAAATGGTACTAGCTGCTCCTCGCTTGGCACTCAGATTTACGGGGTAGAGCTAGGACTGGTCGACCCAGTGTCAGGATAATGTGACTGTGTGTGGTATCATGTAATGTGTCTGGGACATGATACTTCAGTGAGGCAGCACTATAAAAGTGAGCATTGAGCTTCCTGTCGCAACCAGACGCCGTCGTGATATGACTGAAAAATTGTTAAAAGCGACGTTAACCGAATTCACACACACACACTCTACATAACAGCAACATATAGTATATAATAACTGCACGAGCAGGTCACGATAAAGCCTATCTTTGGTATAAGGTATCATCTTGCCAAACTATACAGATTAGTACCGAGTCATAGAATTTAGTATATAGAAACTTGAGGCAGGCCTATTGCAGTTTTCAAGCAGCAGAACAAAAAGGAACTGACCAGCCGGCTGATTTGTACTTGTGTTGTTCGCAATTCTAACGTAGAGTGCCTATATAGGCAATGGAAAGAAATAAATCACAGTGATTTACTCTACAATAAATCACAGTGCGGAAGAGAGTGAAGCGAAACGCCGCCGTCATTTTCTCGCATGGAAAACGTTGAAAAAGTACAAAAATTCATGTATAACAGTCAATAATTTTTGCGGGATTTCTTCAAACAGTGGCGAAAGGTTTGGAGAATTTGAATGAACCAATAACATTATGGTGTCGATTTTCAAAGTGTTAAGAATTGAAAAAGATCAGCTGTAGCAGCTGGTTAACGAATCACAGATTGTCGGCCAGTTGTAAGCAGATCAGTCACTTGCGCTAGGCGCTCGTGTTTTGATCTACTTTATAAAGGACTTCAAAACTGTGATACATTTAAGAATATAAGAATCTTATATGGGTGTGAGGGTGGATAGAAAAATCTGTCCCTCGGGTCACTGTCCGGCATCACGAGGCTTGCCGAGTGATGCCGGACAGTGATCCCGAGGGACGGATTTTTCTATCCACCCCTCACATCCATATTGGATTCTTTTTCTTGCATACCTTCCATTTCTTAGCGCGGAATTTCAATGCTGCAGTCACTTCGGTTACCAACGTCCGCCATATTGTGTTGACACTGCAGGAATGTTAAGTAACGTCACGGATCGTGCATGACGTCAACCTTAACGGCGGCGCACACAAGGTCGTAATCAACCAGTGCATTTATCAAACACGCGATTATATTCGATTTGGGGTCGGACACCAGGGTCAGAACATATATTTCTATCCCAGGGTAAAATCGCGGATTTCCTTGTCTGGTGTGCAAGAAATAGATCAGCTCTGTCAGTGGTTTATTGAACGATATATCACTTTTGGAGGTCAGTTGTTAAAGACACATTTTTTTCTCTATATAAAAGGGGTGGCCTGTTACATAATCTCCAATAATCAAGTCCTTCGGACCATAGGGCACATCAAAGGCTTATCTTATCTAAGTGATTATGAGGTGATTATAAGCAGAGACTCTCTGAGAGATATGTTTAAAAGGGGGCTCTATAAGGGGAACTTGTGTGATGGTATATTTTGTACTGAGATTGTTTCCAACAAAATGTTGTTTTAAATTACTTTTTTTATTTTTATTTTATTTTTTAAAAGAAAAAGGTAAAGGAAAACTCTGACAGTCATTGTCTCATTGATTCAAATCTGAAATGAGGTAAACTTAATGAATTTATTAATTCAAGATTATGTTTGTTCGTTTGATTTGAGGTTTAACATCCCGGACAACACTGTATAGGTCATTTTGGAGATGTTGCTTTCAATTTTTTGGGGACTTTTACCCGACACTGAGATGAAATGACATCTCAAGCCCTGTCGCCCAATAAAACCAATAGGGTTTATACGCATGGACGGTCCGACTTGCACCGCGATTTAATCATTCAATGAACATTTATTTATTTATTTGGGGTTTGGAGGGGTATACATTATTTTCTTATTTCTACTCAAAAACATATATTGTCCTCATTATAATCCCCTCGTAGAGGCGTTTTTTACGAGTACTGACAATGTAAAATATTGTATAGTAAAACTGGGGTTTAGAGGGGATACATTATTTTTTTTTAATTTCTACTCAAAAACATAAATTGTGGGTTCTCGTTAGAAGCACCTTACCGATGCGGTTCTAACAGGTACCCACAATATATGTTTTGAACACAAATTGTGGGTTCTCATTAGATGCGCTCCCCGAGGCGGTTCTAACAAGTACCCACAATATATTTTGAGCCGAAATATTAAAGATATCAGGACTTTTATCCTTTTTGTTCGTAAAATTTAACCAAGATATTTCAATAGGCATGTTTTGAGTAATGATTATCAATAATTGTGATTAAAAATAAATAAAATAAAGAAAAAAAAAAAACAGAATACATTCCATTAATATCAAAACCAGGACATGGTTATCAAACAAGGTAATAAATAGATGTGAATTGCCTCTAGGTAACTGATTATCCTCTCTTGGTCCCCTACCTGTATGACAGTCAGAATACCCCAAATGTATCTTATCTCAAAACTGATTTCTTCAATAACTGGTCATTAGGGTGTTATGCAATCAAAAAATGTGTCTTTAAGTAGATTAAATCACGACTTACTACTTCCGACAAAAAGTGATATATCACTCATTAAATTACGGCACTAGAGCTGATCTATTTCGATTCAACCACACAGAAAGTCGTAGAAAATGCTGTTAATTCCTTCATTTTCTCCCTATCTTCCGCCATTGTTTAAAGGAATCCCGCCAATATAACTGACTGTCTGATTTTTGGTTTTGCTTTTACGGCCCTTTCAAGATTATTTCACTCATATCGAGCCGATCGTTAATCAGAGGTGGACGAAAACCGGAGTACCCGGAGAAAAACCACCTGACCTTCCGTTGCAGAACTTGGCGTCTCACCTGTGATCCGAGCGAGGGTCGAACCACAGCGGTGAGAGACCTAATGATCAAGCGTCAGCGCTCTTAACCACTAGGCCACGGAGGACTGTCTGATACAAGAAAGCGTAACATCATCTAACCCTAAGGCAATAATAAATGACGTCAAGAAACTGGATAAACATTACGATAACACATCCGTGCAAAATAGTGCATTTTTTACATCTCCAAAATGGCTACTTTTCTAATGAAAATCCATGATTTTTTTCTTATTTATACTGCAAACATAGGTTGTGGGTACTCGTTAGAACCACCCGGTTCTAACGAGTACCCACAACCTATGTGTATGAGCAGAAATAAGGGAAATAATGTATATCCCTCCTAAACCCCAGTTTTCTGTATATAAAGTGGGGTGTAAGGCGGTGTTCATTTCACGGACTTGTTAACGTGATGTAACCCTAAGGCAATAATAAATGATGTCAGGAAACTGGATAAAAATGTGGTTCTTCACGTCGCACTCATACGCCCAGTGATTCATCTCTCAAAATATCACTGGTTTTAGCCATTGGCCATATAAGCGACCAATGTTAGAGTACTCATATCAATAATTCACTTTTTCTTAAATGGCATGAAATATAACAAGAATTCCGCCGAAGGCTATGTCGCACCTGTGGATGCGCAAAGTCATCGAAGCATGACATGACAAGGTCAACCATAGATGCTTGCTTAAAAGATTCCATTCTCAAATGCAAGCTTGTACTAAGTATCATTGATGAAGCTCTAATAATTCTTGAGAAATGAACTTAACCATTAGGGGGAACGCTAGGGTGGTAGCAATATTTGACAAAGTCAGTGAACCATGAAATTTAGGTCAAGGTCAAATATGGATGCTTGCATTTAAGTTGCCATCCCCAGATTCAAGTTTGCACCAAATATCATTAATGAAGCTCTTATAGTTCTTGAGAAATAAACTTGACCATTAGGGGGAACGCTAGGGTGGTCGCAATATTTTACAAAGTCAGTGAACCATGAAATATAGGTCAAGGTCAAATATGGATGCTTGCATTTAAATTTCCATCCCCAGATACAAGTTTGTACCAAGTATCATTAATAAAGCTCTTATAGATCTTGAGAAATAAACTTGACCATTAGGGTGAACGCTAGGGTGGTCGCAATATTTTACAAAGTCAGTGAACCATGAAAAGTAGGTCAAGGTCAAATATGGATGCTTGCATTTAAGTTGCCATCCACAGATACAAGTTTGTACCACATATCATTAATGAAGCTCTTATAGCTCTTGAGAAATAAACTTGACCATTAGGGTAAACGCTAGGGTGGTTGCAATATTTTACAAAGTCAGTGAACCATGAAATGTAGGTCAAGGTCAAATATGGATGCCTGCATCTAAGTTGTCATCCCCAGATACAAGTTTGTACCAAGTATCATTAATGAAGCTCTTATAGTTCTTGAGAAATAAACTTGACCATTAGGGTGAACGCTAGGGTGGTCGCAAATGTTGACGCCTTGACGAACGGACGAACGAACGGACGGAAAACCGGGCGCCTATATCGCGCCATGCTAATAGCAGGCGCGACAAAAATGATATATGGGTGTGAGGGTAGATGGAACAATTCGTCCCGAAGGTCACTGCATTACGAAAACACGCCTATACAAATGTACTGGAAGATTTTACCATCCAAAAAAGGAAAATTTTCAGATAAAATATCGGATATTTTTCTTATTTTTGCTCAAAACATAGATTGCGGGGACTCGATAGAACCGCATCAACGAAACGGTTCTATCGATTACCCACAATCTATGTTTTAGACCAGCAATAAGAAAAAAAATGTTTACCCCTGAAAACCCCGGTTTTACCATATAAAAGTGAGTCAAAGGGGGTCAAAATTATATAGGTGTGTTTTTGTGATGGTCCGGTATCACGATGCTTGCCCAGTGATGCCGGACTGTGATCCCGCAGGACGGATTTTTCCATCCACCACTCACACCCATATAGCATTCTTTTTCTTGCATACCTAGAAGCCACCGTGGTGTAGTGGTTACGCTACTCGCCTTGTAAACCAGGGGTCGCAGGATCGATCCCGGGCTTCTCCAGGCTTTCGGATGAGTCTTTAAACCGAGGTCCCGTTTCCGTATGACCTTAGCTGTTGGTGGGACGTAAAACTCAAACACTCACTCTTTTCTTGCATACCTACCATTTCTTACCGCGGATTTATATTGCTGCGGTCACTTCGGTTACCGACGTTCGCCATATTGTGATGACACCACAGGAAAGTTTAGTGACGTCATGTAACGTGCTGTGACGTCAACGTTAACGACGGCACATATGAGATCGTATTCAACCAGTGCATTTATCAAACACGAGAGAATAATCGATTTCGGGTAAGATCACTGGGGTAAGAACAGAACTTCTATCCCAAGCTAAAACTATGAATTTCCTTATCTGGTGTGCAAGAACATGTCAAAATAGAAGAAAATCACAAGTTAGGCTACGGATGCCAAACATGCTCATGCGTCTAGTGTAGCAATACCTATCGAATCTTGCACAAATACATATGCGCATAGATGTTTGAGGTCATTGTCAAACGGACCGAAAGCCGTGCTTAAACAACAAAATCCATGTTTAAATCGTGAAATCCACGTGCTGTTTGAACATGGATTTTGAGCTTTTGTTATGACAAGATGTGCCTTGCTTTCTTAACGTTCCATTGAGCGACGTAACGTTATCGCCCTGAACGTAGCATTTTAGAGTTCTATGATAACGCCATTTGGTCAGCGAGACAACATTATTGTAAACAACATTCTGAACTATAAATAGACGCAAATCAAACAAAAACAAAAGTTTGAAAGCCAGTTGCAAAGTAGATCAAATCACGAGCGCTTAGGGCGAGTTTTTTTTTTTGCTATTTTCAATTGACCGACACTTTGTGATCTATTTCGATTCTAACACTCTAAACTCGACAATAGGTTTATTGTTTCTTCTAAATTCTGTTCGTGTATCTTTCCCTTATTTTGTACTTTTGTAACGTTTTTGATGGGAAAATATTAGATGATAATCATATTCGAAATTGTCATTTGGGGAATGTAAATCGGAGCATTTGGGGAGGTAAATCGGAGGTTTTACGGTCGGAAATTTCTTTTTACGGTGACGCGTCAGGATAAAGAGGATATTTACTTTTTTGAGATGAATATCAAATATATTTCATCGAGTGTGTTGAAAATATCAGTATTTTCACGAGTGCGAAGCACGAGTGAAAATGCTGATGTTTTCAACACACGAGATGAAATATATTTGATATTTATCGAAAAAGGTAAATTTTCTTTTTATTTTATACTATTTTTGGACACTTACTGTAATTGATCAATCGGATCTTACGTCACAAGTTTTGACTTGGCTATGACGTCACAACTGTCAGTTTCAAAACATAAACAGATCGCCATTTTGATTACAGCAATTATAAATACAGTACAAAGAGTGCTTTTCAAGGTATTTTACAGAATTATTTTATTGATAACATATTGAATTTTGGCGAGAAAAGTAGTCCGGGCTGCTACTGTGAAATAACACGGTCATGTTATTTTTCACACTGTGGAAATATCATTTATATATTCACACTGTGAAAATATCGCTTTTATTTGTTTCGAATATGCATTGATTTCACTGCTATGTATAAAATAAAGGAATTTATCGTCAAGGGCCCACTCAAGATACGTGTGGATCAGTGGAACAGGCCTCAGATTCTATGATGGTTCCAGCGTAAAGGTTTACTAAGAATTAGAGCTAATCTAATTTCATGTAATGTTGATTGGTGCCTGTTGCTCTGTCTCTGGTCGGGTCAATCACATCACAATCCAAGAAAGGAAAATTTACAATCTTAAATCAAAATCATCGCGTTTATCATCAATTTTGCAAGAAACCAAGAAACTAATCCATGTAAATCCAAACAAGGGACCACTGTATCAGAAAAATTTGCTTTAATTAACTAAAGTTCTTGGGGGTGGGGGGGGGGGGGGGGGGGGGTGGGGGTAACTTGACTGATCAAACTGTCAGTGCTATCAGTGCTTTGGTTATAGATGTTGTAAGTACGCGATATTGTAAGGCCATACTTAAAAAATCTGTGTTTGCTGTGCTCCTCCCCATCATATGTGAGGTGGGTAGGAAGGCAGGTTTTTCTTTCTTTTTTTTTTTAGATCTGAAAAGATATTTGACCCTTTAAGCATCATACAGCAACCGGAAACATCATTTCAAATACTTATTTTCTGATTTTTTTTTTCAGAGAAAATCAGGCTTGATATTTCATTTGAATGGTCAGACCATTCAAATGAAATGTCAAGCCTGATTTTCTCTGAACAAAAATAAAACAGCAAAAAGAAAACAAGAATGTCATCTTCTTAAAATTTGGCTGAGTGTGTTAAATTTGAGTTTAATCAGGATTTCAAAAAAAAAAAAAAAAATCTTTTCCTCAGAATGGTAATAAAATGTTTTGGGAAGGGGCAATCTGTATGGGTAGGTAGGAGCACAGCAAACCAAGAATTTTTTTAAGGATGGCCTAAGCGTATTCCTGAGGCTGAAGTAACACGCACCAAAAATCCCGCTTAGTTTAATTAATTGATTTAGTCCCACCCATTTCTGAGTTTGAACCAATCAGATTACTTGAGGTAAAATATGCCAACTAATTTAAAAGCTGATGGTCAAGAAGTGTAGATCGCCATCTCATTACGAAAACACGCCTATACAAATACATTGTCACCTTTATCGCAGAAAAAATGAAAATTTTAAGATGAAAAATTGCGATATTTTTCTTATATCTGCTCAAAATATAGATTGTGGGTACTCGTTAGAACCGCCTCGATGAGGCGGTTCTTACGAGTACCCACAATCTATTTTGTTGAGCAGAAATAAGAAAAAATAATTTTTACCCCTGCAAACCCCAGTTTTACTATATAAAAGTAGGGTTTAAGGGGGTCAAATTTATATAGGTGTGTTTTCGTGATAGATCTAGATCTACACTTTTTGCAAAAGGAGGGGTTGTCGTGTTTTTAAAAACGTTGAGGTCACAAGGATTTAAAAACGTTTAGGTAACAAGTGTTCATGGAAATCCATGATTATTCCTCATGAAAACTAACAAGGAGTTTTTTTCCTAATTAGGACTAAGTTCAGTCAGCTGATCCACTTCACACTTGAGACCAAGAGTTTTGTACTTTTTTGGTGTTCGAATTTTCCTTAAAACTTACGGTTCTGAAAAAACATCACGAAAACACGCCTATATAATTCTAACCCACTTGAACCCCACTTTTATATAGTAAAACTGGAGTTTACAGGGTTAAACCTTATTTTCTTATTATCTAACGAGTACCCACAATCTATATTTTGAGCAGAAATAAGAAAAATATGACAATTTTTCATATGAAAATTGTCATTTTTTGGTGGAAAAATTTACAATGTATTTGTATAGGCGCGATTTCGTTATGAAGTAGTAATTCAATGAACCCTTCATTACGAAAACACGCCTATGCAAATACATAGTGAACTTTACCGCAAAAAAAAAAAAAAAAAAAAGATGAAAAAATTATCATATTTTTCTTAGTTCAGCTCAAAATATAGATTATGCGTCGTACACGGAGGCGGTTCCAACGAGTATCCACAATCTATATTTTAGAGCAGAAATAAGAACAAAAGACCATGCGGTCCTGGTCGCTCCCCTGAGTCCTGTGCACATTTGGTAGTACTCAATTACCTGATGCTACGTATCAAGTTTCAAGACAATCAGCCGAGTGATTCCGGAGATAAAGAGTTTTTAATATTTTTTACCATAATAAGGCATGGTGGCCATCTTGGTCACATGCCCCGGTTCATTCAACTGAATTGGCATAATCCCATGCCCTTTACATAGAATTCAAAGGAAATTGGTCCAGTAGTTTCCAATTGGCCCAGTGTATTTTGAAATGTCAAATGATCAGAAATCCAAGTGATGTTGTGCCAAGGTCATCAAATTACCATGACCTTTTAGCATTCTTTTTGTATCTATCTATTCTCATGTCACAGACCCAAATAGTGTTTTAAAAAAAGCATTGTTCCACCTTTTCACCATGTATAAGGCAATTTGACCTTGATGTAAAATAGGTCATAATCAACCTAGTGTCATCATTGTTGCAAACTTACTGGTAAGTCACCCGATGCTACATACAAAGTTTCAGGATAATCGGCCCATTTGTTCTTGAGAAAAAGCTTTTTAAGGTTTTTACCATATTCAAGCATGGGGGCCATCTTGGTCATGTGACCCGGAACATTTGATTAAATTTTTGTCCCCTTACTGTCCTTAGGCTGAGTGTAAAATTTAAATGAAATTGGCCCAGTGTTTTAGAGAAAATGTATTCTATTATGTCAATGGACATGCAATACAAGTGACCGTGGGCCAATGTCACCAAATGACCTTGACCCTAAGCATTCAAAGTCATTCCATTTTTACCGATTCTCATATTAACGATCACAACACTTTTCGAAAAATGCATTGATTTACCTATTTCTCAATGAAAAGCCTAAGGACCCACATTTGACCTTGATGAAAAATAGGTTAACGTCAATCTAGGGTCATCGGTTTTGCAAACATGGTAGTGCTCAGTCATCCGATGCTACATACCAAGTTTCAAGACAATTGGCCCAGTTGTCGGTAGAAGAAGCTTTTTAAGGCTTTTACCATATTTGGGCACGGCAAACATCTTGATTGTGTGCCCTGGACTATCCAAAAACAGTTTTGTTCTCTAAGTATCCTAAGGCTGTTTGTCTACTCGTAATTGTCCAAAGGATGCTTATAAAATTTAAAGGAAATCGACGTAGTACTGTTAGAGAGAAAGTGTATTCTACTTCGTAAATGCACCTGCAATACAAATCACCTTGACATTAAGCATTCATAGACATTCATTTTTCAACCATTCTCATATCACGGACCACAATATTTATCGAAAAATGCACTGATTTACCTATTTGGCGTTGAAAAGCATAAAAAGCCACATTTGGCCTTGACGTAAAATAGGTGAAGGTCAACCTTGGATCATCAGTTTTGCAAACTTTGTAGTACTGTCATCCCATGCTACAAACCAAGTTTCAAGACACGTGGCCCAGTGGTCCTGGAGGTTTTTGCCATATTTTTGCATGGCGGCCATCTTGGTCATGTGACATTGACCATCCAAATACACTTTTGTTCCCCAAGTATCCTAAGTAGAAGTAAAACAAAGATCAGGAATTGATACAATTAACTTACTCCACCCATAAAAGACACCAAAGGGAAAGAAACACAAACATTAAGCGACCAGACCATAATGGAAACCTAAACAAAGGAAGGCCATAAGGACAGTTACTTTCCCACAAAATGGCCATATGGCCATCCAAAACCAAAAGACACAAGTGATACACACAGTAAGTAACAAACAACAACATAAATAAATCGCCACAGAAGAGCCGCCTTGGAACGGTCAGTGGAAAGTCTGCATATGAAATTTAAATGAAATTGGCCCAATGGTGTTAGACAAAATGTATTCTAATATGTCAATAGACGTGTAATACAAATGACCTTTGGCCAAGGTCAATGAATAACATTGACCCTCAGCATTCACAGGCTTTCGTATTGTACCAATTCTCATATCACAGACCACAATATTTTTCGAAAAATGCACTGAATTGAAAAGCCTAAGGAGCAAAATTTGACCTTGGCGTAAAATAGTTCAAGGTCAACCTAGGGTCATCATTTTTGCAAACTTGTTAACCCAATCACGATTGACAACTTTGCTTTTCTCTTTAATTGCACGCCGGTGGGTCAGGCCTCAGATTCTATGAAAGTTCCAACGTAAGGCTTATGTTGGTTGGTACCTGATGCTCTGTCTCTGTTCGGGCCGATTGGAGTCTAACTGTTGGTTTTCTTTTGTTCCAGCATTTCTGTTGGTTCTTGCTGTCGAGTCCTCACCGTTGTTTCATCTCTGTGGTTGTTCGACTATTTTGTTCAGGGAGATGTTGCACTGATGAGTTAGGAGCCCTTCAAGTGGACTGAACAAATTATTTGTCTTAGTCGCGACGGAAGTAAGGGCGAGGAATGTGGCCACGTAAAATCGATTTAAGCCCCCCCCCCCACCCCCCAGTTGAATTCGTTTCCGCTGACCGTTCCAATGTGGTTCTTCTGTCGCGGTTTATTTTTGTAATGGTTTGTCTTTGGGTGTTTGTGTAGCTATTATTATTTTATTTTGGATAGCCTTTTGGCCATTTTGTGGGAAAGTAACTGCCCTTTTGGCTTTCCGCTGTGGGTGTTTCCGATGGGGCTTGTTGCTTCATGTTTGTGTTTATTTCCTTGTGGTGTCTCTGACGGGAGCTGTGGGTTAACTGTATCGATTCCTGATCATTGCCCCTACTTCTACTTTGTTAGTACTCTCGAGTTGACCGTGCTGAGCGGAACCGAGGCTACGCCGAGGTTCCGCTCAGCACGGTCATCCCTCTATCTATCTTCATATACTGAGTCGGTCATACTTGACCATTACCTCAGTTGGGTGGTGCGCTAAATTTTGATTTAGCAAAAAAAAACAAAAAAACACTGGATGAGTTCGTAAAACTATTTACAATCTGCTTTCAGAGGTGTACTAAAACGCACACCTCTGGATCCCAATCTACACCATGCGGGCTTTGAACTCCTCTGCAGTTTTGGCATTTACCACAGAGGAGGGAAGACTGTTCCACTGAGGAATAGTTCTAGGGAAGAAAGAATTCTTCAGGGCATCACTATAGGCCTGGTACCTACGATATTGACTGTTGTTTGGTTTTGATGCCTTTGTTTGAGTTGAAGTAGTCACAGGGGTCAAGTATTTATCTTTATTAAGAGACACTGTGTCAGAGTGTATCTTATAAAAGAAGGTTAAAGAGGACTGCTCGCGACGGGCCTCCAACGATAGCCACTCCAGCTCTTCGATCATTTCACCAACACTACTTCTGTTCCGCCATCGCCTGCAGGTCCATCGGGCAGCCGTCCTCTGAACCTTCTCAACCTGTTGAACCTGAGTTTTAACATGGGGATGCCAAACAGGTGATGCATACTCTAGTTGAGGTCTAACCAAGGTTTTGTATGCAACTTCCTTTGTCTGCCTAGGTGCAAAAGCCAAATTGCGTCTAAGAAACCCTAATGTCCTAGTTGCTTTAGAGGTAATCTCAGAAATATGTTGACCCCAATCAAGATTATCAGTGATGGTGATACCAAGATATTTTGCGGATTGGACATGTTCCAAAGTAAGCTGATGTAATGAGTCTGCTTGTCTTGAGTGACATTTGGCCACATTAAACTTCATTTGCCAATCGGCCTCCCAACGTGCTAGGCTATCCAGGTCAACTTGTAAGATAAGACAGTCAGAAGAAGTATATACAATAGCCTCCTGTGAGGTACCGTGTCGAAGGCCTTGGCAAAATCCATGATAATCAGGTCAGTCTGTTTGTGGCCACGATTAATGGCCCCATCCAGATTGCTCACTATGTCATGGTAGAACTGAACTAATTGAGTTTCACAAGACCTTCGACTTCGGAAACCATGTTGACAGTCAGCAAGAATGCTTTCAGAGGCTAGGTGCTTGTTAATGTTACTAACTAACATATGCTCCAGGGTTTTGCAACAGATGCATGTGAGCGACACCGGTCTGTAATTTGCAGCATCATATTTTTCTCCTTTCTTAAAGACCGGGGTAACGTTTGCTTGTCGCCAGTCATCTGGTACAGTGCCCAGAGCAAGTGATTCATTGAAAATAAAAGGCCAGCAGGGGAGATATTTCAGCGCTACATTCCTTGGGCACCCTGGCATGCAGACCGTCAGGCCCAGATGCCTTATGTATGTTGAGCTTGTCCAACAGTTTTGAGACCCCTTTGGGGTCAACTGTAATGTCCCCCATAGAGGGGAACGGACTTGTACCTTTTGATGGTAGCTCACCGTCAGCTTCACGTGTAAACGGCGGTTGAAACTGCTTATTACATATATTTGCCTTGTCGCGCGATTCAGTTTTCAAAATTCCATTTTCCCTAAGTGAAGTGATCCCAAATGATTCTTTTTTCAGGGACTTTACAAATGACCAAAATTTCTTAACTTTGCCATTCTTCTGGGGGTCCTCGGTATCAATATTTTCATCATCAAAGGTAAAGATGCTAGAAACATGCTTCCAATATGCATCTCTAATTACCTTTTGTACATGTGCTCTGAACCTTTTGTAATGGTTCTTCACGTCGGGATTGCTAGACTTACGAGCACGAAAGTACATTCTGTCACGCCTTCTGATTAGGTGTTTGATCGAGTTATCGATCCATGGTACACTATGCTTTGTTTTGGTCATTTTTATTGTTATGTACCTTTCCATGGCCGTCGTAAGTTCGGTCTTAAAACTGACCCACAAGTCTTTTACTGACATGCGAGAGAGGTCAGAGGAAAGGAAGGAATCCTTAAATCGCGCCATATGGTCTCGCAGACCATCCGTATCCCCACGCTTATATAAATATATTTTACGCAGGACCTGTCGGATTCGCTTTGCTTTTATGTCATACTCAATATAAACTCTATCATGATCGGCCTTGCCGATCGGGGGCATCCCTTTGACACGACTAACGGGGGATGGAGAATTTGTAAATAGCAAATCTAGGGTTTTTTCTTGCCGGGTGGGTATATTTACGACTTGAGAGAGGCAATGTTCTTTTACTATATCCAAAAGTTTTTATTGTGTTTGCCTTTTCGACACCCCATGGGGTACCTGCTGGTTGTTCCATTCAATATCACCACAATTGAAGTCCCCTCCTACCAATATGTGGGCATTTCCATTTGACATTATCCTAGCCTAGGATGTATTGAAAGCCTCAAGATAATCTGGGTCAATCTGATCTGGTGGACGATAAAAAAAATCCAAGGTACAGAGTCCTACACCCAATAATATTCAACTTACACCAAACTATTTCACGGTCGGTGTCCAACTCCGGAATTTCTGTGCAGAGCAGGTCTCTTTTAAATGCCACGAAGACACCACCCTGGGCATCTCCAACTCTGTCTTTCAGGATGGCCTCAAATGAATCTGGGAAAATCTCCGAGTTTTTGATATCTGGGGTTAACCAAGACTCATTCCCCAAAATGATGTCTGGTTTAGCCGAGTCGATAATTGTGTGAATTTCAGCCCTTTTATTCTTAATTGACTGACAATTCATAATCAAAATTCTCGGGTTGGAAACGCTCATCTACAACAGAACCTCATATCAGATTCTCATATTATCAACGAAAATGGATAGGGGAATGTTTGTATAGGGGAATTTCGTATAGGGGAAAGATTCACGAACAATATATACCCGTTGACCATACAGCCAACATACTTATGTTCCCGGGCAGGGGTGGGGTGGGGGGTACTCCCAGATGTCTTAAAAGGGGTTTCTTTGGGGATCCATTCCATAAAGAAAAGGGGCTCGGAATAAAGATATGACATTTATCAACGAAAATGGATAGGGGAAAGTTTGTATAGGGGAAAATTCGTATAGGGGAAAGAATCAGGAACAATATATATCCTATCCGTTGACAAAATAGCCAACATACTTATATGCCAGGGCAGGGTGAGGGTCCCCAGTGTCTTAAAAGGGTTTTCGTTGGGGATCCATTCCATAAAGAAAAGGCGCTCGGAATTCTTTTGGGGTAAGTAAAGATATGACATTTATCAACGAAAATGGATAGAGGAAAGTTTGTATAGGGGAAAATTCGTATAAAGGAAAGAATCAGGAACAATATATATCCGTTCACCATATAGCCAACATACTTTTGTGCTAAAGCAGGGGAGGCATTCCCGGTGTCTTAAAAGGGTTTTCTTATGGGATTCAATCCATAAAGAAAAGGGGCTCGGAATTCTTTTGGGGTAAGTAAAGATATGACATGTATCAACGAAAATGGATAGGGGAAAGTTTGTATAGGGGAAAGTTTGTTTAGGGGAAAGAATCAGGAACAATATATATCCGTTGACCATATAGCCAAAATACTTATGTGCCAAGGCAGGGCAGGCATTCACAGTGTCTTAAAATGGTTTTCTTTGGGGATCCATTCCATAGAAATTGGGGTTCGGAATTCTTTTGGGGTAAGAACAGATATGACGTTTTTCAAAGAAAATGGATAGGGGAAAGTTCGTATAGGGGAAAATTCGTATAGGGGAAAGAATCAGGACCAATATATACCCGTTGACCATATATCCAACATACTTATATGCAAAGGCAGGGGATGTATTCCCCAGTGTCTTAAAAGGGTTTTGGGGAGGGGGATCTATTCCATAAAGAAAAGGGGCTCGGAATGTTTTTGGGGTAAGTAAAGATTTTACATTTTACAAAGAAAATGGATAAGGGAAAGTTCGTAAAGAGGAAAGTTCGTATAGAGGAAAGAATCGGGAACAATATATACCCGTTGACCATATAGCCCACATACTTATGTGCCAAGGCGAGAAGGGAGTTTGGGGCGGAGGGGTATTCCCAAGTGTCTTAAAGGGTTTTCTTTGGGGATCCATTCCATACAGAAAAAGGGCTCGGAATGCTTTTTGTGTTAGTAAAGATATGACATTTATCAGCGAAAATGGATAGGGGAATGTTTGCATAGGGGGAAATTCGTATAGGGAAAAGAATCAGGAACAATATATACCCGTTGACCATATAGCCAACATACTTATGTGCCAAAGCAGGGGGTGGGGGTATTCCCCAGTGTCTTAAAGATGTTTCCTTTGGGGAACCATTCAATAAAGAAAAGGGGCTCGGAATTATTTTGGGGTAAGTATAGATATGCCATTTATCAACGAAAATGGTTTGGGGGAAGTTTTTTTTAGGGAAAAATCGTAAAGGGGAAAGAATCAGGAACAATATACCCGTTGACACGATAATATATATGGTAAAGTATAGTTCAGGTAATTTACAGGTAATTCTCACAAACAAAGTGATAACCCTAAAAATCTATATATGGATCAGATGATGCCGTTATATCAAATGTTTCAATAATTGCATTTTTATATCGTTTATGGTACGATATGTTATTTATCAAGTAATTTCGTATTGGCCCAGTTACAGGTCCGAGGTCTGCTGTATTGGCCCGAGGCCGAAGGCCGAGGCCAATACAGCTGACCGAGGATCTGTGACTTGGCCAATACGAAATTACTTGATTATTGACAATTTTATAAATTGACGCATTAAAAAAACATGATTTATGATTTTTAACCTCCGTTTATATTGCTTGACTTTGTATAATACAGGATATTCAATTAATAATAAATCATAATACGCTATTTGGTCATTTCTGTTCTTGCAACTAGAATATGAACATCGCTATGGCACAGCAACGTAAAACGCATGGTGAAGGAGGTTTTGATCTGATGATAAAGGATGTAAATCAAATTGCATTTGAGGATTTTGCTAACCACTGGACACTCCATAATTTAATTATTTGTTCCAAGGACGTTATATTTGAATGGTTAAGAAATCATGGGCTTCTTGCAAGGGAAATACCATGTTCTAAATGTGGCACTCCAGCAACCTTGAAAAGACGAGTTGGGTTACCTGATGGTTATTCATTTAGATGTAAAGGATCTAAATATGAATATGGGATCAGAAAACATTCATTTTTCGAAGGGTTCTCATATAATATCAGAGACCTGATGATTTTTTGTAAACAGTACCTGGAGGGAAACTCCTTACATCAATGTGCCTTGTCCACAGGTATGGACTATCGGCATACTGCTGTTTATTGGGCAAGTTTTATGAAGAGAACTTTTGTGTCAAATTGTATTTGATAAATATATTACGACAATGTTTGAAGATGATGTGGAACTTGATGAAAATCTATTTGGAAGAAAAATCAAATACAATAAGGGGGGGGGGGGGGGGGCAAGGGATTTAGAATTTGGACATTTGGAATATTGAGCGTGCAGCATCCAATATGCTTATACTTTATCCGGTCTATAAGAGAGATGCTGAAACTCTCGTTCCTCTTATACAGAGGCACGTTTATCCAGGCAGTCGTATCTATACAGATTCTTGGGTGCTTACTTGGGACTGAATGAATTAGGTGACGAGGTAAAATGTAGATACCGGGGAAATTATAAATTGCCATACTAACCGCATAGAGGGTGCGTGAAAATATTGTAAGGACAACTTTCGCAGAATGAATGGGACCAATACAAAATTATTTGAGCAACATCTAGCGAAGATTGTTTGGAGAAATCATGTTACAAATATCAAAAAGCAGCTTTCTTTGACCGTGTGAAAACAGTATATCCACTTGACAATGAGAAACAACTGACATACAGTTATCCACTTTTCAAAATGTGGACTCCACCAGATAAAGTATCAGAAGCACGCCATCGATACTCAATAGGCCACGTTTCAGACAGTGAAAGCATCACAGAATCCGATGAAGAGAATCTGCAAGAACCTGTGGTATTTTCTAGTAGACTAGCCCATGGCGTGTTTAACCTTGATGACCCTCAAACTGTTTCTTCAACTGCTGAAACAAATGTATCACCCCTTGAGCCAACAACTGCTAGTAGTCCTATTGCATCATGTTCAATAGTACTTGACGATCGCTTTGTGACCGTGCGAAAGTGCGCTAATGGAACAAAAAACCCTGACATCACGTGAACTAGTACGTGAAATGAAGACACCTCTATACCCCACTTTATATAGAGAAAACGGGGGTTTACGGTGGTATGCATTATTTTTCTTATTTTACTCCAAGACATAGGTTATGGGTACTTGTTAGAACCGCCTCGTTGAGGCTGTTCTAACGAGCACCCAAGACCTATGTTTGCAGTATTTATAAGAAAAATATCAGGGATTTTCACCAGAAAATTAGCCATTTTGGAGATGAGAAATTACTCTATGTTGCACGGGTGTGTTATAGTAATGGAGTCAATCAAAGGGTAATGCAAACATGGCAACCAAGGCAAAGTATGTCACTGGAAAAAGAAGAAAAGTGTTATGTTGTCCGAAACAATACCAGCCTCTAAGTAGCGGGCATGGCGAAGCACAAAAACCAAACATTACGAAAACACGCCTATACAAATACATTGAAAATTATACCATGGGGTGAAAAATTTCGAAATTTTTCTTATTTCTGCTCTAAATATAGATTGTGGATACTCGTTAGAACCGCCTCGACGAGGCGGTTGTAACGAGTACCCACAACCTATGTTTTTGAGCAGAAATTAGACAAATAATGAATCCCCCTGCAAATCCCCGTTTCACTATGTAAAAGTGGGGTTCGAGGGGGTCAAAATCATATATGCGTGTTTTCGTGATGACATGCGAAAACTAAAGTGCCAAATCCATACTCAAAATCAAGTTTCTTGCATGAATTCTCCTCATCCGGCAGTGATTTTCAATGAAATATTAAATGATAATATCTTTAAGCCCAGTCAACAACACAGCCTCAATATATTTAAAGATATGTGTATATAAACAAGTAAAACAGTAAAGAAAGAAAGAAAAAAACAACAAAACAATAAAATAAAATAAGTAAATAAAAAGGGTTTAAAAATACCGTTCAAAAATGCCACAAAAATATGTGTAATGTAAATAAAAATTGAAATCAATTATATATAACTCCACTGAGAATTAAATTGTGCGACTATCAACAGAAACCTCGAATAATGGTGAGTATATTTTATATGAACTTCGCTATAATTTATGTCCATGCCTCTAAATTAGCACATGAAAGATGCGGTCGCGCATCTAGTCTAGTGTTAACGAGGCTACAGTTTCAAATAATGTCTGCATCTAAAAATAGAATTATGGATGAATATACAAGAAGTTGTATGCCCGGCACATCTTTGGCCCTATTCTATTAGACGTTTTTTTTTTGGACCCAGAATTTAAAAGGCTGGCACAGAACACTTACCGCCGTATTTGTTTTCATATACATCATAGTGTAGATTATATTTTCTTGTCCTTTGGGATCATTGATTCCATTGTGGAATTGTTAAAATATCTGAGGGTGACTGATGAGGCCTATTTGGCCGAAACTAGCTAGTCTGGCCCAGAAAACATGTACACTCCATATTTTTCACTTCTGTGGTGTATTCCTTGCTTCCAAAGGATAACCCTTTTATAGAACATATTAAACCACCAGATTTTCATGGAACGGGCACATTTGTTGTATTTGGATCCTGATTCACAAGCATATAGGCATTTAGAATATCTTTTTTTCCGCATACGAACGAACTCTTAGACGCTGTAATCTTTACGGATACAACATCACCACCAACCGATAGGAGTATCTTGACTACACAGTTCGCATTTATGTTCACAAATCAAACAGTTAATTTACAATCAGGTAAACCTCTTACATGTTTTCGAATAAATACAAGGACTGAACAAATTATTTGTCTAAATCGCGACGGAAGTAAGGGTGAGGATTGTGGCCAAGTAAAATCGATTTAAGCCCCCCAGTGGAAATCTTTCCAATGACCGTTCCAAGGCGGTTCTTCTGTGGCGGTTTATTTATGTCGTTGTTTGTTACTTACTGTGTGTATCACTTGTGTCTTTTTATTTTGGGAGGCCATATGGCCATTTTGTGGGAAAGTAACTGTCCTTATGGCCTTCCTTTGTTTAGGTTTCCATTATGGTCTGGTCGCTTAATGTTAGTGTTTCTTTCCCTTTGGTGTCTTTGATGGGTGGAGTAAGTTAATTGTATCGATTCCTGATCTTTGTCTTACTTCTACTTTTTATATTTCATAATTACGGAATAAGCGGAATTCTTATTAATGCAGTTTGTTTTCCCTAATTAAGACATTTGTAGTTAACATTATTCTTGTTTGAAAGAATCGTTGGATTTTTAAAGCTTAACCTTGCAGATTTCATCATTACGGAATAAGCGGAATTCTCGAAATGCAGCTTATTCCGTAATTTAGTTATAATTCTTGTTGGAAATGTCTGTCGCGTTTGTTATTCACCTTATTTGCATTATCTGCTGGTTCCTAGTCTGAAGGTTATCAGTGTTGGGAAAACAGGTAACCAGACCCCCCTGACCTTGAAAGGTCAGGGGGGTCTGGTAACCTGTTTTTCCAATATGACAGTGTGCAAGCTGGGAGCCAGCAAATAATGCAAATATGGTGTATAAGCTGTATACTGCAAAGTTTCATAATTACGGAATAAGCAGAGCTATTATTAATGCCGCTTTTTCCGTAATTTAGTTATAATTCTTGATGGAAATGTCTGTCGCGTTTGTTATAAGGTATGTATTGCGAAGTTTCACAATTACGGAATAAGCAGAGCTATTATTAATGCCGCTTTTCCGTAATTTAGTTATAAGTCTTGTTGGAAATGTCTGTCGCGTTTGTTATAAGGTGTGTATTGCAAAGTTCATAATTACGGAATAAGCAGAGCTATTATTAATGCAGCTTTTTCCATAATTTAGTTATAATTCTTGTTGTAAATGTCTGTCGCGTTTGTTATAAGGTGTGTATTGCAAAGTTCATAATTACGGAATAAGCAGAGCTATTATTAAAGCAGCTTTTTTCCGTAATTTAGTTATAATTCTTGTTGGAAATGTCTGTCGCGTTTGTTATAAGGTGTGTATTGCAAAGTTCATAATTACGGAATAAGCAGAGCTATTATTAATGCCGCTTTTTCCGTAATTTAGTTATAATTCTTGTTGGAAATGTCTGTCGCGTTTGTTATAAGGTGTGTATTGCAAAGTTTCATAATTACGGAATAAGCAGAGCTATTATTAATGCAGCTTTTTCCGTAATTTAGTTATAATTCTTGTTGGAAATGTCTGTCGCGTTTGTTATAAGGTGTGTATTGCAAAGTTTCATAATTACGGAATAAGCAGAGCTATTATTTATCCAGCTTTTTCCGTAATTTAGTTATAATTCTTGCTGGAAATGTCTGTCGCGTTTGTTATAGGGTGTGTATTGCAAAGTTCATAATTACGGAATAAGCAGAGCTATTATTAATGCAGCTTTTTCCGTAATTTAGTTATAATTCTTGTTGGAAATGTCTGTCGCGTTTGTTATAAGGTGTGTACTGCAAAGTTTCACAATTACGGAATAAGCAGAGCTATTATTAATGCAGCTTTTTCCGTAATTTAGTTATAATTCTTGTTGGAAATGTCTGTCGCGTTTGTTATAAGGTGTGTATTGCAAAGTTTCATAATTACGGAATAAGCAGAGCTATTATTAATGAAGCTTTTTCCGTAATTTAGTTATAATTCTTGTTGGAAATGTCTGTCGCGTTTGTTATTCACCTTATTTGCATTATCTGCTGGTTCCTAGTCTGAAGGTTATCAGCGTTGGAAAAACAGGTAACCAGACCCCCCCCCCTGATCTTAAAAGGTCAGGGGGGGTCTGGTTACCTGTTTTTCCAATATTGACAATGTGAAAGCTGGGAGCCAGCAAATAATGCAAATATGGTGAATAAGCTGTGTACTGCAAGTTTCATAATTACGGAATAAGCAGAGCTATTATTAATGCAGCTTTTTCCGTAATTTAGTTATAATTCTTGTTGGAAATGTCTGTCGCGTTTGTTATAGGGTGTGTATTGCAGTTTCATAATTACGGAATAAGCAGAGCTATTATTAATGCAGCTTTTTGCGTAATTTAGTTATAATTCTTGTTGGAAATGTCTGTCGCGTTTGTTATAAGGTGTGTATTGCAAAGTTTCATAATTACGGAATAAGCAGAGCTATTATTAATCCAGCTTTTTCCGTAATTTAGTTATAATTCTTGCTGGAAATGTCTGTCGCGTTTGTTATAGGGTGTGTATTGCAAAGTTCATAATTACGGAATAAGCAGAGCTATTATTAATGCAGCTTTTTCCGTAATTTAGTTATAATTCTTGTTGGAAATGTCTGTCGCGTTTGTTATAAGGTGTGTACTGCAAAGTTTCATAATTACGGAATAAGCAGAGCTATTATTAATGCAGCTTTTTCCGTAATTTAGTTATAATTCTTTTTGGAAATGTCTGTCGCGTTTGTTATAAGGTGTGTATTGCAAAGTTTCATAATTACGGAATAAGCAGAGCTATTATTAATCCAGCTTTTTCCGTAATTTAGTTATAATTCTTGCTGGAAATGTCTGTCGCGTTTGTTATAGGGTGTGTATTTCAAAGTTCATAATTACGGAATAAGCAGAGCTATTATTAATGCAGCTTTTTCCGTAATTTAGTTATAATTCTTGTTGGAAATGTCTGTCGCGTTTGTTATAAGGTGTGTACTGCAAAGTTACATAATTACGGAATAAGCAGAGCTATTATTAATGCAGCTTTTTCCGTAATTTAGTTATAATTCTTGTTGGAAATGTCTGTCGCGTTTGTTATAAGGTATGTATTGCAATTACGTAATAAGCAGAGCTATTATTAATGCAGCTTTTTCCGTAAATAATCACATTGCGAGTGTTTGGTCACTTGGTTATAACCGTCTTATCACCTTTCAGTATTTTTGACAGTGTTACGACGTTTACGCATTGTTGTAAATTATGCACCAAGCGCCTCAACGACCCAGATTTTGTATTCATAGGCATTCATCTAATGTAAAAACTCTCTTTGAGAAATATTCCCCATTTTCGATTTGATGGGAAACAATCAGGGTATTGCCAAAATGATGTACAAACAATTCAATGGCACAATAAATAAACCATCTACAGTGGAACTTCAATGGCTCGAACACCTTTTGGACCTCGAAAATCTGTTCGAGACAGGGGTAGTTCGAGCCACTGAAGTTCTACTGTATATTTAAAATCTATTTAATCCTTAATGCAGTGTCAATAACATCGATGACAATAATCTTTTTACTCTATACAACAATACATAACAAAGTATGTCTGCACCCGAACTTTGGCAGGAGCTAACGGTACAGATATACCTGTAAATTACATAATCTTATGTAATCTTAATTGGTTCTTATTGCAATGAAACTTTTGTGTAGTCATCAGTACATGAATATCAAGTGCGTCTAGAAGCCCCTGATGCGGCATGAGCTATCGGTTAAGATATGGAATTAAGTTACATAACCGTACCAAACTGCAACTTGCTCGGCATGTTCTAATTTCTGGCCTGGCCTGGTCTGGCCTCATATAACCTAATAAATACCTATTACATAATACTTCGGACCAACTCAGGCCAGGCCAATATTTCAAACTTTCATTAGGTGGAGTGTTTGGAACAAGAACCTTGACACTCAATCCCTTGAGACAAGCTACTGGATGATGGCACTGATTTATTATGGTAATCAGAGAATGTGTTTAGGAATACCCCGTTAATGCCTAGCAACCATAGATAAAGCACTTTGGCAAACAGTGCAAGGCCCATACAATTAAGATGTCATGAAATAGGCATCTGATCAGGTTCTACACTGTTTGCCAAAAAAATGCAGCAAAAAACAAAACAACAACACAGAAAACTGATATCATGACGCATCTGATCTTGGAAATGTCTACGATGTTACGCAGGAGAGTCCTGTATGAAACATGCAAATGGGTTGAAATAGGGATGTGGCGGAAGAAAAGATCTTTTAACAAACAAGCCTCCCAGGTAGGTAGTTGTATGTACAACAAAAATTGGTAGGTAGTTATGAAGTAGCATGTAGAGTAGGGTAGGGGTCGGGTGGGGTCGGTCGGTCGATACCCATAGCTGTGTATGTAGGTATACAGGCAGACAAACAGATGGACAGACAGGCATTAGTCACGTAGTTTGGTAGGTAGTTGTAGATATGAACCTAACTGTAGGTATGCTATTGACTGATTGATTGATTGATTGGTTGGCGAAACACCTTGCTGATAAAAGATTTTTCTTATATACATGTATATTTCGGTCCCCGCCCATAGGGGCTTGAAGAAATATATGGTCTGCATGATGCTTCCACGCAGAGGTGAATCCGGCCGGCAGACTAGTACTGGTAAACCGCTTAGAGGATCTAAGCCTGCCCAGGAACCGCGGTGCGAGGCGGACCGTCCATGCTAATAAACCTGTGACAAAACAGTCATCCGCATAGG
This sequence comes from Lucinisca nassula, assembly GCA_963580285.1. Taxonomy (NCBI): domain Eukaryota; kingdom Metazoa; phylum Mollusca; class Bivalvia; order Lucinida; family Lucinidae; genus Lucinisca; species Lucinisca nassula. The sequence continues at coordinate 6,423,694 of OY757026.1, forward strand.
CCCATTACGGTATATTCACATTGTTCAAGCTTAATCACAAAAACGGATTGAAAATGCCTGAACCATATCCAATCAAATTGCCCAGACAGTAACCAATTGATAATCACCTTATAGTTTTTATCATCCAATCAATGTAACGTTTAGAATAACCAATCAGATATTTATCCTAGGTATATAAGGGTAATTTCACAGTTATCAAGTCAGAACAGCATCAGCAACGAGTTAATCAAGATTAAATATAACAGCTTCAAGGTAAATATCTACAGAGTGAAGGAGTTGGCTGAAACACGCCTACCTAGCTTTGTAGAATATAATATTTTATATCATTCTAAGCCATTAAGGAGTGAGCCAAACTTTCGAAACTTAGTAGATCTGAGCCAATTGAGCTGTGCATTTTTATTCATCTAATTACACTGTTTTTCATAACTTGTTATATGCGTATAGTGCTTTTTATTGCTTCAATCATTTCATTTTAATATGCTTTGTAAATTTGAGCTTTACCTTAGTAAGTTATCTAAGGGGACCCATACTAATCATATTTTGGAGTAGGTAACTCTGTCTAAATAGGGAATAATCATTTTGAGCCGCTGTAAGTTTGAAGAGCAGCTCACTTTAGTGTTTAAATACTTAACTTGTAAAATAGATCTTGAATGGTGAGCCAGTCGAGCTCATCTTATATCACTTGTTTTAGCCGCTCGGAACACATCGCACGTTACAAATTTGGTGGCAGCGTCGGGATTGGAAAGCTCAACTTCGTTGTGTGACTCATTAGAAATGAACATTGATCAATTGAATAAGAGTATAAGGCAGCTGGAGCTGGAGCTTGCTGCTTATCAACAAAGTGAAACAGACGCCGATGATTTCTCGACGCCAAAGATACCACGAGGTATTGATAACGTTATGGACCAGAGGCAGAGGGAGTCCGGATATAATACAGCCGGAGGCTCAGTCTTGAGACATCAAATGTCGGGAGTCAGATTTACGGAAGAAAATGAGACAGAAAGTGTGAAGAAAGCTGCCCCGGGTGCTGGAAAGAAGACAATGTCGACAGGAGCCACTCCTGTGTTGAAAGAGCCAAGTTTTGCAACTGAAGAAGACAGATATGACTTAAGTAGATATCTTATAAGGGATTCACCGGCTAAGGAGCTTTATGAAAGAGCTGAAACAGAGCCTGGAATAACCTATAGAAGGAAAAGCCAAGAACCATCAAATAAAAATCAAAAATAAGTTCCTTTAAGAGCAATGAAAACATTCATAAGAAAGAAGATGGGTCATACTACGTAGTTTCGGCTAATAAAGCCTCATCAGTGACCCTGTAATGATCCGGCAAAGAAAGCCAGAGGAAACATACTGCAATTTTGCGAATTTCGAATAGGCAGTCGATTCAAAGACTGATATAAATCAAAATGGGGTCAAATAATTAAAAACCTGTCTAGAATATGAGTCTAAACCAATAATTTATTTCCGATTTCTCAGAATATTCACGCTGATCTCAAAGGACCAAAAGTAAAATATAAACTGCACTTCTGTGGCGATTTATTTATGTTGTTGTTTGTTACTTACTGTGTGTATCACTTGTGTCTTTTGATTTTGGATGGCCATATGGCCATTTTGTGGGAAAGCAACTGTCCATATGGCCTTCTTTTGTTTAGGTTTCCATTATGGTCTGGTCGCTTAATGTTTGTATTTCTTTCCCTTTGGTGTCTTTTATGGATGGAGTAAGTTAATTGTATCAATTCCTGATCTTTGTTTTACTTCTACTTTGATCCATTTATTCTTTATAATTTGTTTCACTGGTATCATATTTTAGAAGAGTTGTACATGTAATTTGAATCATCACGAAAACACGCCTATAAAATTCTGATCCCCTTGAAACCCACTTTTATATAGTAAAGCTGGGGTTTGCAGGGGTAAACCTTATTTTTCTTATTTCTGCTCTAAAATATAGATTGTGGGTATTCGTTAGAACCGCCTCATCGAGGCAGTTCTAATGAATTCCCACAATCTATATTTTGAGCAGAAATATGAAAAATATTACATTTTATTCATCTTAAAATATGCTTTTTTTTCGGTGGTAAAGTTTACAAGGTTTTTGTATAGGCGTGTTTTCGTAATAAAAGTCTAGAACAAAATTCTTCTCATATTAGTTCCATATATTAGCCACAGGGTGTTTTGATTATGAGCCACGTCATGAGAAAACTTATCTTTGAAACTGTGTCAGCAAATACATTTCGAAACTGTAAGTTTGAAAAACTTGAATCTTTGCCTCTGTTGACGCATATGATAAAACAACAACAACAACAACAAAAAAACAGGTCCCCTTGTTTCTTATGACATGGCTTATATAATATGAGCCAGCGCACGACAAAACCTACAATAAGACATGTGCGTCAAGCGAAGAATCCGATCAGCATGCGCATCCATATAGTAAAGCCAGAACTCTCATGCTACATGGAGGAGCGTTGGGTCCTTAGCTATCCTTAGAGCGCACAACGAAAACTCTGATCAGACTGCATGGATGCGCAAGCTGATCTGAGTCTTCGTTTGGCGCATATGTCATTTTGTAGGTTTTGTCATGTGCTGGCTCAATATTATAAAGTTTGTCTCCAATCACGAGATTCTCATACCTTTACCGGCACCCGCGACCTATGGAACGAAATATAACGTGGATACACATACCGTTATAAGCAGACCTAAACAGAACCATCAGCTCCCACTGCGCTAAGTGAGGTCAAATTGCCAAGCAAAATCAATTGTTTACGAAACGTTAGGTACGAGTGTGGGTATTATGGTTAAAATTTTCTCAATATTTGCGTACGATATAGAGGATCTTACACGAGTGGTCATTTCATATGAAATTTATGAATCGAGCCTTCGGCGAGTTTCATAAATTTCATGTGAAATGACCACGAGTGTAAGATTCTCTTTATCATATGAGCACTTTATATTGGAATTTATCGCCTTTAAATCTGATATTATTTCCACAAAAAATGCATTGTTGACATGGACGTCGTCATGACGTTACTTAATCCCGCCAAAGTGTTATTACACGTGTGGACATACGATTTTTATTACACGACGTTATCCACTGCTTATCAACGACGTCATATGATAAACATTTTTCTTCAACTACTATTATCTCAACCAAATTTCCAGTCCTTTGAGATTAAGATAACGAGAGACGACTGTACATTGATTGAAAAAAAAAAGAAAACACACGAAACACGACATACAATATTCAACCATCCCTACCAGCACACTACAACAAATTAAAAAAGCTTCCTGCCTGCTATTGTCCAAGTGGCTTTTGATGACCATGTACAAGATCCTGTCAATAGTATTTATAGCAGCACAAATACTTCTGACGTCAGAGGGCTGTATAACTAAAATCTGGACTGGGCTTATGGACTGGGACATTGGTAAACAGTGTAGACACGGATCAGTTACCAAATCACGCGTCGTCTGACAGAATCTCTACTGTTTGGTTATACTGGAATTTAAGGGTTAAACGAAACGAAACAGTCTTTGTCTGATTTCAGGAAAAGTTACCAAAAACAAGTCTGGCACGAAAAAAGCACTTAAAAGTTGAACCAAGTACAAATTTACATGTGTACCTAGCAAAGATTAAGATCAGCCTGCACATCTGTGCAACTTGGTCAGGTTATTTGCGGCTTGCTTTAAGGACCAATGAAACCATGGCAAGCAAAGACTGATCTAAGTCCATTCTGATTCATTTTCATAACATGGTATGTCCCATTTTATTCTCTATCGGTCAACCTCCACGAAATAATTGTTTACGGATGAACGGACGCACGCACGATCGACATAGCGTAATCACAAAAGCTCATCTTGTCACTAGGTGACAGGTGAGCTAAAAATAATATTTATAGAATGAAGAATGAAAGCATCCGCTACAAATGTTTTCGATGGTCTTACATGTTCTTACATGCAAAGCTGATGGCTGATTAATAATGTAAGGTAATGTTAAGTACATCGAAAACAACTGCACCCGGGGACTGGGGCGAGGACCCTGCTTTCATAGTCCCCACGGACACGGATGCAAAGGCTGGAATACATATGTAGAAGCTACACGAGGTAGCTGCTTCACAGACACGAAGTTGCCCTCGGCTACACAGACACGGTGCAGCATAGCCATTGACTGATAGTACATTCAGTCTAGTTCGAATTCAGAAACAGAATTGTTACTGGTGATAGTCAAATAACATTCACCTAGTAGTCCCTAGTTCTCACCAAAGAGGTAAACTTTGTAGATTTATTCTCTGCACCATCTCATCGAAGGTCTTCCAACCTCTAATGTTCTCAGGAAAGAAGAACTTCTCGTAAATATCAGTTTTTCCAGTAGGCGTCTGAAATGCCAATGACGACTTCTACAGCGCGTAGCTGAGGTAGCAATGTTATCTGATGGAATGCTTAGCACTCTCTAGGCTTGTACAATAGAAAAAGCCCACTCTCTCTTATACAACTCCCATCTCAATATTTCTAGTATTCCAGCCATACTCCTAGTTTCAAAGGAGTAACTGCTAGTTACAAATCTAGGAGTTCTGTTCTGATCTGTTTCACTTCTCGGAGGACTACGCCCTGGGAGTCACTGATACATGCTACCATATTCAAAGAGTGAGCAATCGAGTCCTGTATATGCTGCCTCTTTTATATCTTGAGGACACCGATGATGACTTTACTTCAGAAAACCAAACGTTATATTTCCTTTGTACACACGATGGTTATATGGTATTTAATCGAATCCACATTCTAGATGAAGGTCAATATGGGCTGGGTTCCTTGATGTTATTCCAATTCACAGCTCTGACCTCAGACCTTGACGTAAGATAGTGTCGTCCAGCAATGCGCAACCCTGACTTGTACTATGACGCAGAGGTTACAGGCGGGGCCGCTCCCATTTGCCCTATGGACAGCCGGGCACCCTTTAGGCACAAGACCTACTACCGGCTGCAAGGCCTATTACAATACCTTCCTGCAGGCTTTGGCGAAACTGGTACTTTGGAAGTCCCATACAAGAAGCCAACCTTAAGCAGACAACCTCGTCTGCGCAGACAACAATGTCTGCAGAAAAAAAAGCAAAACAAAAATTCTACAAAGCAAAGAACAAATTAACAACACACAAAGCAAAGCAAAATAACAAACAAACAATAAATAAGTACAGAAAGAAAAAAAATAGCGCGACACGCGACGACGCGACAAAACGACACGCAAACCACACCACTCCTCACCATACCACACCACACCCCACCACACCAGCTACAAAGCAAAGAACAAATTAACATACAAAGCAAAGCAAAACAACAATAGTTAAATAAATAGAAAAATAAACAAATAACGATACACGCAACGGCGCGACACGCGACGAAATGTGCACCTCACACCACCTCACACCACACCACACCAAACCCCACACCACACAAGCTACAAAACAAAGAACATATTAACAACATACAAAGTAAAGCAAAATACATAATAAATAAGCAAAATAAATAATAAATAAACAAATAAATAAATAGCGCGGCACGCGATGACGCGACAAAACGACGCGCACACCATACCACACCACACCACACCAGGCCGCACCACACAACACCACACCACACAACACCACACCAGCTACAAAATAAAGAATTAACAACATATAAAGCAAAGAACAAATTAAACATATAAAGCAAAGAACAAATTAAACAAACAAAGCAAAGCACAATGCAAAGACAAAGCGAAAACCAAACGCAGGAAAACTATGCGAAAATAAGAAAAAAAAGCAAACAAATAAACTAGACGCAAGAAAACCACCAATGAACCAATAGTACGAACTAACCAAACAAATAACCAAACGACCAAACAATTAACCCAATAAGCAAACGACTCACCAACCGAATAAGCAAACGAGTAGACAACCAACAAACCGAATAAGTAAACGACCAACCAGCAAACCAAATAAGCAAACAACCAACAAACCAACCGACCAAATAAACGACCAACCGGCCAAACGAAATAAAACCTGATGTCGGAAAGAAGCCCTGGACTGTAGACAAAACCGAGGAGCGCCCAGCCGAGTGCTCAGATGAAAATCAAGCAATTCATATGTCTAAGCCACCTGTGTTGATTAAGCCAGCAACATACGATGGAACTTCATCTTGGCTAGACTATAGATCACATTTTGAAGCATGTGCGACATTCGGACACTGGAGTGAAAGTGATAAAGCTCTTTACTTAGCCGTGTCACTTCGTGGACAAGCTCAGTCTATCTTAGGAGACTTATCAGGGGGTGTCCCAAAGAAATATAGTGATTTAATAACTGCATTAAATGAGCGATTCTCACCTCCAAACCAGATGGAGCTACACAGAGCTCAGTTGAGAGAAAGAAAACAAAAAGCATCAGACAGTCTCCCTGAGCTGGGACAAAGCATTCGGCGCTTAACAAACTTGGCCTATCCTACAGCTCCCCTTGATGTCAGAGAGACTTTATCAAAGGAATATTTCATTGATGCACTGATTGACTCAGATATACGTTTGCGCATTAAACAGACCCGACCAACGACACTCAATGACGCCATTCGCCAGGCAGTAGAATTGGAAGCATTCGTTAAAGTAGAAGAGAAAAACAAAGAGCTGAAGGGCTACTTAAGACCAGTCGATATGAGTGAGACAAAGGATCAACCAAATGAAAGTGAGCTTAAAACGCTATTGAGCCGTCTCGATAATATGCAAAAGTCAATGAACGAGGTGAAAAAGGAAATGGAAGAACTCAAATCACAGAGCCTCTCACGTGCCACTATTCACACAGAAACAAGGCGAAAATACACAGATATGAGCTGCTATATCTGCGGGCGTCAAGGTCATCTGGGACGAGATTGTCATTACAAAAACCAGTCTGGAAGAGGTGGCCGAGGCCGGGGCCGAGGCCAAGGCCGGAGCTGGGGCCGAGGCCGTGGACGAGAATATCAAAGAGGAAATGATCAAGGAAGACAGAATGAAATTCGGAATAATTCAGAAAGCTCTGGATTATTTGTAAATGCACAGATTTGTGGGAAGAATGTGAAGTTGCTCGTTGACACTGGAGCAACGTTGACCATATTAAATGACAGTTTGTATAACTCAGTCAAGAGCTCCTTTGGTGGAGAAAATAAGTTGACCAGGGTTAGAAAAGAAATTCTGTCAGCTACAAACGAGCCACTCAATGTTTCTGGAAAAACGGAAATGAGCATCAAAATAGGACAAAAGATCTACAATCAAGAGCTTACCGTCGCAACAATTGCAATGGATGGAGTAATAGGGTTGGATTTCTTGAACAAATATAAATGCAAAGTAGACATAGTAAACAGAAAGCTTTTAATAGGTAAAGCTGAGATTCCAATGATCTCCGAGGGTTCAATAGGATGCTATCGTATATCAGTAAGTGACACTTGCAGCATACCGCCGAGATCAGAAATTGTAGTCTTTGGCAATGTTAATATGTCTGAGAAAGACTATATACCAGATGGTTTGAGCCTGATTGAGCCGGAAGAAAGTTTTACAAGAACCGATCGGGGTTTGGTAGCAAAAACCTTGGTTGAAAATAGTAAAAGAGTTCCATTGAGAATAATGAATGTTACTACAGACGTTAAAATCATACACTCTGGTACATTTATTGCTTCACTGAGTCCAGTAAAAAGGGTTATGGAGTCTGAGGCGTGCCCAAATACGCAAGGAAATACTTTACCACCAGCTTTAAATGAGCTGTTAAAGAAAACTAGCAAAACAGTCACAGGGAAACAAAGAAATCTAGTCAAAGAGCTACTATTGAGGCATAATAATCTGTTTGCCAGCAATGATCAGGAGCTGGGTAAAACGGGCATTGTGAGACACGGTATCAAGACAGACAGCAGGACACCCATCAAACAACCCCTCAGGCGAATACAAGTAAATATGAGAGAGGAGGTCGACAAGCACATTGATGACATGTTAGAACGTGATGTTATTGAGCATTCAGTGAGTCCATGGGCTGCCGGCGTTGTACTAGTGAAGAAAAAGGATGGAACAACTAGATTTTGCGTTGATTATCGGCAGTTAAATGAGCGTACCGTCAAAGATGCTTATCCTTTACCTAGAATTGATGAGTCGTTGGATCATTTGTCTGGGGCAAAGTGGTTCTCGACGCTAGATTTGTGTTCAGGATACTGGCAGGTAGAACTCGAGCAGGATGCTAAACCGAAGACGGCCTTCGTCACTAAAAGGGGGCTATATCAATTCAAGGTCATGCCTTTCGGGCTCTGCAACGCTCCAGCCACCTTTGAAAGGCTGATGGAGACTGTGCTTTCAGGTTTACAATGGGACATATGTCTCATTTACCTCGATGATATAATTGTTATTGCCAAATCCTTCGAAGAAATGCTAGAAAATTTGGAGAAAGTATTTTTAAGATTATCAGCAGCAGGTTTAAAACTGATGGCAAAGAAATGCCATATTTTTGCAGAACAAGTTGAGTTCCTAGGTCATGTAATCTCACCTGAGGGAATAGCTACAGATCCAAAGAAGATCGAAGTAATAAGGGACTGGAAAGAGCCAAGTCATGTGAGCGAATTGAGATCATTTATTGGTCTCTGTAGTTACTACAGAAGATATATTCAGAATTTTGCAGGAATTGTTAAGCCACTCAATAAGCTCACAGAAAAGAAACAGAAATTTATCTGGACCAAAGAGTGTCAGGAAGCGTTTGATTCACTGAAGTCAAAACTCACCCAGAGTCCTATCTTAAGTTATCCAGATTTTACTGAGCCATTTACTCTTGACACCGATGCAAGTAATACTGCTATAGGCGCAGTTCTATCGCAGAACATTAATGGACAAGAAAAGGTAGTAGCATACGCAAGCAGAGCTCTCACAAAGTCAGAAAGAAAATATTGCGTTACCAGAAAGGAATTGTTAGCAGTTGTTTACTTTGTGAAATATTTTCGCCACTATCTATATGGGAAACGATTCACGGTGCGAACCGATCATAGTTCCTTAAGATGGCTGCTCAATTTTAAGAATCCTGAAGGGCAGTTAGCAAGGTGGATAGAGGTGTTAACAACATATGATATGAATATCCAGCATCGCCCTGGTACCCAGCACAGAAATGCTGATGCGCTAAGCAGGCATAGTTGCGGACAATGCAGAGGAAAGGAGCTTAAAGAAACTGTTAATGTTGTAGTGAATGAAACAGTGAGAACTAGTAGCCAATGGGAAGAAGTGTTAGACACTGACTCGTTAAAAGAGCTTCAGAAGCATGATAAGGACATTTCTACAGTAAGAAACCTGATGGAAAACGGAGTGCAACCTGACAGTGCTGAGATAAGTTCCGCGAGTTCAACAGTTAAGGCTCTTTGGTCTCAAAGACAGAAATTAGTCATAGATAGTGATATGCTGCACAGGAAATGGGACGATGACAAAGGAGTAACACTGCAGGCTATTGTACCACTTAGTGAGCGTCGAAAGCTACTGTCCTTTTGCCATGATCATTTAACATCTGGACATTTAGGAGTCAGGAAAACACTCAGTAAAGTGCGCCAATCTTATTATTGGCCTGGCCTCCAGCAGGACGTAAGGCATTATATTGCTGGATGTGAAAAGTGTCAAAAAGGTAAAAATCCGATCAGGACAAAAAGAGCTCCAATGCAAATAGTTGGAGCTGGTCGCCCAATGGAACGTTTAGCCACGGACATCCTTGGAGAGCTGCCATTAACAGAAAAAGGCAACAGATACATTCTTGTTGTCTCAGATTACTTTACAAAATGGACGGAGTGCTTCGCAATTCCCAACATGGAAGCCAGAACAGTAGCAGATGCCATTGTGAGGGAGGTAGTTACAAGGTTTGGAGTTCCATCAATGATTCACTCGGACCAAGGTAGGCAGTTCGAGGGACAGCTGTTTACAGAGATGTGCAAGATGATAAACGTCAAGAAAACGCGAACAACGCCATATCACCCACAGTCAGACGGAATGGTTTAGCGATTCAACAGAACGTTGGTAAGGATGCTCAAAACCTATGTAAATGAGCATCAGTCTGATTGGGATGATTACCTACCATACGTTACTATGGCATACAGATCGGTGGAACATGAGACAACAGGATGTAGTCCCAATTTTCTTATGCTAGGAAGAGAAGTGCAGACACCTCTGGACATAATGTATGAAATGCCAGCAAGTGTTAAAAGCACCCCAGCAAACAGATGGGCTTGGGAATTAAAGGAGAAAATGGAAGCTGCACACAGACTAGTAAGAGAGAATATCGCTGGAGCAATGCTAAGACAAAAATCGCTGCATGATAGAAATGTCAGCTGGGAAAAGTTTAACAATGGGGATGAAGTGTATGTATATTTCCCGAGGCATATGCCGGGACAATCTCCAAAATTCACGAATTATTGGCGAGGACCTTTTAAAGTCATGAAAAAGATTACAGATGTTACATATGAAGTTCTGTGTGGGCATAAGGGAAAACCTCAAACAATTCATGTAGATCGCATGAAAGGGCGTAAGCCACAACGTTTACAATTTGAAAACTGTGCTAGAGACTCAAATGCTCCCTCGCAAAATAGAAATGATGAGGTGGTCATAGATATGGGAGATGCAGAAGAGGCAGAATTAACTCAGACTGTAGAGGATGAAAATATGGCTCAAAGCTCGCGAAGGACACGAAGACCTCCGGAGTGGATGTCAGATTATATAACCAAATTCTAAATTTCAGGTAAATTCTCAGTCTTGATTGAGTCTCATTATATTTTTATTTATACTATCATACAAGTTATTTCGACCAACACAAAGAGAACGCCTAGGAAAGAAACCTGAGAAAAAGTTTTATATTTCATATCCTGTAAATTATCATGCAGGGACGCATGAGATTCGAGGCGTGGGTAATGTGACAAAACAGTCATCCGCATAGCCCCATTACGGTATATTCACATTGTTCAAGCTTAATCACAAAAACGGATTGAAAATGCCTAAACCATATCCAATCAAATTGCCCAGACAGTAACCAATTGATAATCACCTTATAGTTTTTATCATCCAATCAATGTAACGTTTAGAATAACCAATCAGATATTTATCCTAGGTATATAAGGGTAATTTCACAGTTATCAAGTCAGAACAGCATCAGCAACGAGTTAATCAAGATTAAATATAACAGCTTCAAGGTAAATATCTACAGAGTGAAGGAGTTGGCTGAAACACGCCTACCTAGCTTTGTAGAATATAATATTTTATATCATTCTAAGCCATTAAGGAGTGAGCCAAACTTTCGAAACTTAGTAGATCTGAGCCAATTGAGCTGTGCATTTTTATTCATCTAATTACACTGTTTTTCATAACTTGTTATATGCGTATAGTGCTTTTTATTGCTTCAATCATTTCATTTTAATATGCTTTGTAAATTTGAGCTTTACCTTAGTAAGTTATCTAAGGGGACCCATACTAATCATATTTTGGAGTAGGTAACTCTGTCTAAATAGGGAATAATCATTTTGAGCCGCTGTAAGTTTGAAGAGCAGCTCACTTTAGTGTTTAAATACTTAACTTGTAAAATAGATCTTGAATGGTGAGCCAGTCGAGCTCATCTTATATCACTTGTTTTAGCCGCTCGGAACACATCGCACGTTACAAACCCGATTGGTTTCATTGGGCCGCAGGTCTTGAGATGTCATTTCATCTCAATGTCGCGTAAAAGTCCCACAAAATTGGAAGCAACGTCTACGAAATGACCTTTACAGTGTTGACGGGGACGTTAAATCTCAAATCAAACAAAAAAAACATGTTTATATAAAGCTTTTACAGTGGGTGGCTATCAAGAATTACTCCCTTGGGTCCCTGTCAAGAGAACTGACCTGGTTCTGTGATTGGAGCCTGGTTTCCTGCTTGATTTGATTTGCAACAAGCAAATAGGGCTGGCTAATCGGGGCTGAAAAGATAATCGATTATCAGTCTTACCATTGCGATCGATAATCGATTAGTAATCGCTAAGGTTCCTGTAATAATTTTACCTGTCTGGCTTTCTGTCTGAACATGACTCTTACCATATGTTGCACTTTACCATATGTATATTTGAACAGACAGGCCTGAGCAAACAGTGGAGACCCAGATGAGACGCCGCACGCGGCGTCTCATCGGGGTCTGCACTGTTTGCCGCTTATTCAGCTATTTTAGGCATAACTTTGGGTAGTAAATTGTACCTATCAAGTAATCGATTAAAAGCAAATCAGAAATGATAATCATTCTTGTGGAATTTATCGATTGATTAATCGATTATACGATTAATCGTGTCAGCCTTACAAGCAAACCCCCTGTCTTTGAGAATGCGGGGGTGGTAAAACAACCAACAACTAGAGTAGACCCAGATAAGTGGCCACATGATAAGGTTCCAACATGGGACACTGACAAACATTGTAGACCCAGATTAGAGGCCAAATGTCTGAGGTTCCAACACTGGGCACTAACAAACATTGAAGTCCCCGATTAGACGTCACCGAATACGGCGTTTGAAATTAATCCTCACTGTGATTTCCTTAACTATAGGAATACAGCCCAAGTCCAGATTACGGGTCTATTTTTAGACCATCGACCCTACAGTGGGACAGTGTAAACCCATGTCAGACACCATACGAGGGTGGAATGGAGCGTCTGGACAGGGTCTATACTGTTTGCGTAAGCTACAGGAATTTAACCCGTATCCTTGCTGAACACAACAACGCCTATCTCATTAGGCATCTCGTTGCCATTGTTTGAGCCAGGCTCGCCTCACATGTGAGAAGCTAAGTTGTGCAACGGAACGGAACATCAAGTGTATTTCTCCAGTACTCCGGTTTTCGTTCGCCTCTGATAAAGGAACGGCTAGATATAAGTGATATAAATGTTTATCTTTGCAAACAGTGTATATCCAGATCACAATCCATCTAAGTTTATACACTAGTTTGAAAATTTGAAAGAGTACATTATATCATATCAATTGAAAGTCTTAAAGGTGCATTATTGAGCTATCTGGAAAAATGCTTCCAAAAATAAAATACATATAGCCGGTATTTTTCTTTAAAACTATACAAATGAATGCATTTTATGCAAAAATGCGAACAATTATGATGACAGGTAAAGTAGTTTGAGAGGGATTCCCTAACTAAGCTTCGAACACTAGTTAGATCTATTTTTAGTTCGTGACAAAAATAGAATCCCCATATATGACGTTATGCGACATTCATTTTTGGCCTTGTTTGCTTAGGCCATGCCTGAATCGGAAAAAATATGACGCTGAATACCATGCCATAAGTAACGACACTCAGAGACGATACTGTTGCCATGTATTTGTAAAGTGACAGATTTATTTTTAGAACAGAAATTCCGAACACATGTTCAGAGCGAAGGGTAAACACGGATGAAAACGACCATTTACACAAAGTTCTGAAGCTGTGTTTGGCTCCAAAAGTGTACACATGACAAAGGAGTATGCATTGAAGATAAAAACCAGAAAAAAAAATTTTGAGACCAAGTAGCTCAATAATGCACCTTTAAAGTCAATAATGGGTTTGTATATATAAATAATAATGAACAAAAGTAATTAGAATATCTCTAGGACTGATCAGAATGTTATTTCGATATTTTCCTCAACAGCTGTGATTTCTTTATTGAACATGTACACAGTTTCCAATTACTGCTATTGATCCTGCTGTATATGTTTTGACTAACCCAGCAGGCACATGCCGTGTGACGTCACATCAACGTCGGTAAAATGTCATGACGTTTATGCAACGTCACATCTACGTCGGTGCAACGTCATGACGTTGCACCGACATTGATTTGACGTTTCCCTAGCGACATGTGCCTGCTGGGAAGTAGCATGTGCCACCAACAAGTGGTCTGAAAGTTTGATAGGCTACAATAAGTTGTGTTCTGGCAAACGACATAGACCCCTGTTACAATGCTCAAACCTGTCTACACTGTTTGCTAAGGCGTATCCGTTGTCTATGTATATGTGTCTAAGTATTAAGAGAACATACGGTTGGAATCTCTTACATTATTTTCCCTTTGTAAATACCAGCTGAAGCAGAAGACATTAAAACTGCAGGCAGTTTAGATCATCAGACTGGAGAGGCAATAATGAGTATAATCATGACCATCAATCTTTGGTTATCTAGCCTGGCCTTGGCTGGCCCGAAGTATTATGTCATAAGTATTAATTAGGTCAGATGATACCAGACCAAGCTAGGACAGGCCAGGCCAGGCCAGAAATTAGAACATGCCAGCGGGCACGAAGTACAGAATAAACGTTAGCTTTATTCAGTGTAATCAACTGAGATTTATGACACTATTGGATCGAAGGATTATCGTCACCTTGTCAGTTTACCGTTACTATTAACACGGAAGAGACAAAAAAAAAAAAAAAAAAAAAAATGGGCGATTTTTTTCGCTATCATCGCCAAAATCGGCGAAGTGAGCCCCAACAGGGCGACTTCTCCTTTGGCTTGAGCCCTGTATACATGTTGAACCAAAATGGGACATAATTAGAAATCGCTTAGAATGTGTTCCCTTATGATATTAGAAATGACTACTAAGTATGATTATTTCCACAAACTGGCATTTTTCCCTATAGATAAATACTTTATTTAGTAACCAATTTTTCGATATTTAGGTAGATTGTTTTCGGTGATTGCATGAGCCACCATTCATCGGACAAACCTGATTGCTCTATCCGGTCACGTGCCCCTCCATGGAACAATTAAATGTGTTCTATAAAAGCGTTATCCTTTGGAAGCAAGGAATACACCACAGAAATGGAAAATATGAAGTGTACATGTTTTCTGGGCCAGACCAGCTAGTTTCGGCCAATTAGGCCTCATCAGTGACCCTCAGAAGTTTTCAAAATTCCATAATGGAATCAATGATGCCAAAGGACAAGAAAATATAAACTACACTATGATGTAGGGTAGGGAGACTTTTTACGGCAGCCACACGTTCCCCGTCACCAGCTGTAGTGACGTTAAATATGTTCTATAAAAGGGTTATCCTTTAGAAGAAAGGAATACACCCTCAAATATTTTTAAAATTCCACAATGGATTCAATGCTCCCATAGGCCAAGAAAATATAAACTACACTATGGCGTAGGGCAGGGATCTGGTTGCTTGCCTCAGGGCGAACAGACATAAAATAAATGGCAAATATACATTATATAACATGGAAGTGCGAACTGATAAACGTTAAATAAAAAACTGTTATCTTTGATTATTATGCATTGTTCACACATCAGATGCTAGTTCCAGTTGATTAATTGTTTCTAAAAGCAAAACAGATCCGTCGATAGCGTACTGTCATTTAGGATAATCGGCTCTTTTAGCTGTATTGTTTGCGAATGTCGTGTACCTACAATCTTTAATTAGTTCATGCAGTGGGGGACTTCGCTTGCCACTAAATTTAAAGTTTCCCTATAGGCGACAATAGTACCCAAACACCTTTAAATCCGCGCCCCGAACCATAATATACTCTTGTTCCTTATGATAAGATGCATTTAGTGACACCAACTTGGGGGTCCCTCGGGTTGTGCCAGGCCCCACCCCCTCCACTTGATAAAAAACCCTAATATGTCAGAAATTTTTCAGATCCCCACCCCTAAACCTCCTTAAGACACATTCATTGACACAAGCCTGGGCGTCTCCCGAAGTGCCCATTATGCCGGGCATGCCCCAGCCCACCTCTTCATAAAAGGCCATACATCTGAGAAACTGTTCAGAGCCCGATCCCTTAACCATATATATCATGTTCCTTATAATAAAATGCATTCAGTGACACCAACCTTGGAGCCCCCGGGGTGCCCCTGTGTCATGATTTACCCTTCCACTTCATAAAAGACCATGCATCCCAGAAGCCTTTCAGATCCCCACTCCTAACCTATATATATTCTTGTTCCTTCTGATAAGCCACATTCAGTCATACCAACCTATGGGGTCACAGCAGGGCCACAGGGGCCATTCCTCCCCCCGCCACTTCATAAAAAGGCCTCACATCTCAGAAACCATCGAGATCCCCAACCCTAAACCATATATATTCTTAGTCCTTATGATAAGACACATTCAGTGATAACAATCTTGTGCATTCCTGGGGCCAACCAGGGCCATACCCTAACCACTCCGCTATTTGAAAGGCATTGTATCGATTCCTGAACGTGTTTCTTATATCTCAGGAACAGTACAGACCCCTACCCATAAACCATATATATATATATATATATATATATATATATATATATATATATATATATATATATATATATATATATATATATATATTAAAACTAACAAAAATGTCCCGAAACAAGATAATTATATGTAAAAAGTAAACAACATTAGCACATGGACTGTTTTATAGTATCTTTATTATTGCCAACCGGTTTCAGATCTTCAGGACAATAATGGCGTCAAACTATGCGCTGTTTCTAAGCAACGTCACTAAGCAAATATGCGTACACATGTGGACGGAACGTGCGCAAAATTTGACACGTCATAATAAAGTGTTTAGGTTTGGTTTAAAAACGTCAATAAAGTAACGTTCTTTGGTCAGCCTAGCTGAAACATCATGTTTATGAAATTTATAAAACGGAAACATTGAAAACTTAGGTTCCGTTTTACAACAATTGTCTATATGTGCGCTTACTGGCATTTGTCTTGTTGATGGATCTCTTATTTGTTGATCATGCACTGTTTTTCTATTTCTTAATTTGTCACCTGTTTGGCCTATGTAATATTCATTACACCCGTTACACACCAATACATACAAAACGTTTTGCACAGTACAATTCATATCTTCTTTTACGTGAAAGGTTTTTTGTTTTAATTGTAAGGATGATCCCTCAATAATATTTTTACATAGGCCGCACCTTGGCTCATTGCATTTGCTAACGCAAGGTTGAGCCCTGTTTTCGCGAAATTCCGAATTTATTAAGATACGGCGTAGATTCGGAAGTTGGCGTTTGCCTTTTATGATTTTTGTGGTTTCCACAATATTTTTCATTCTTTCATCATTATTGAAAATGTTCATATTAGTTTTTAATATGCCAAATACTTCTCTGTTTTTGGGGTTAAATGTGGAAATAAAAGGTGTTATGTTTTCTACTATATCTGTTTGTGTATTTAATAGAGTGTTTCTAGGTATTTGCATGGCCTTAGAAATGCCTGTTTTAATAACATCCCAGGGATATTTTCTGCTTATAAGAATGGTTGCCAGTTCTTGTAGGCGTGTTTTCAGTATGCTTAAATCGGAAACAATAGTGCAAATTCGACGAGCTAGTGTAAATGGTATGTTAGTTTTTGTGGGTTTAGGGTGACAAGATTTGAAATTTAGATATTGTTTTGAGTCTGTGGTCTTAAAATAAATATCAGTTATTATAGAAGTCCCATTTTTAATCACCATCACATCCAGAAATGGAAGTTTTTCAATACTTTGTTGCATTTTAAATTGTATATCTGCATGTAATGTGTTTAACACAGTTTTAAAATAGACAAAGTCAGACATAGATCTCTCCCAAAACATGAAACAGTCATCTAAATATCGTTTCCATTCTTTCCTTATATATTTTGCGAAGGTTTCATCCTTTTCCGTCTTAATCTTTTCGTACATTTTTTCTTCCAAAAACCCTAGAACAAGTGTTTCCTGGAACAAAGGACAGCAGCCATGGGTAGAATGAATAAAAGGACAAAAAGGGAAGAAAGTAGCAGCGAAAGTTCGCCGTCAAATTCTACATCGTCGATTTTACACAATCCAGCTGAAAGCAAACAACTTGATGAGATAAGTACTAAACTTTCTTTAATTTTAAAAGCCATAAATGATTTATCCGATGTTATGAAAGGGACAAATCAAAACATAACACCGGGAAACGCAGAAACGGCCATTGCGGGACTGCCGAATGTAATGAAATATATTGAAGATGAAATCAGGAGAAAAACAAATGCTAACTGCATTAACACTAGCAGATCGTTAGAAAGAATGGAAGAAGAAAGCCTCAGTTGTATTGAAGATGATGCGATGCGTATGAAATCAAGTATTGCGACACTATGGGAAAAGAAGCTAAAGGCAAGAAAAGATGCTTATTGGGGATATGTGAGAAATAGTGGTAATCTCGGCTTCCACGAAAAATGGATCTCCGCTAATCCAGGGTTAGTGATACCAAGAAAAATCCAAAAATTTGAAATAAAAAACGAGAACGAGGAACAAAGAGCTCTGAGGGAAAGAGCAATTTTACACGAGTTTAGAACTGAAATAGAGATGGAAAAATTAAAAACAGATGCATGTATTGAGCGGTACCGGAAAATCGATAAAGAGATGTCAGACATCATTTCTTCAAAATGTTCAGGCCCAAAAGCAGATTTCCTGTTCGAACAATGGCGGGTAAATGTTCAGAGAAACGAAGAGATCTCACACAAAAGGTGGGCAAACAATGAAAAATGGCTCAAATCATACGAAGAGGACTTTTTAAAGATATACGAACATTCAAATCCTTTTTTCAAAAAAGGAAAACAAAACGAAAATTTCGTTAAAACGTATTCCGAAGCCGTAGGTTCCACACTGCCGCCGATAACACAGCAGAATAACAGGCATCCAAACAGAAATTTCACACACAATGGTGTTCCCAACAGACGAAACGTTCTGAACGGACAACAAAACAGAGGTTCTCCCCCGAACGGCCGAAAGATCAGACAACAGCAACACAGTTTCACACCATTAGGAGTTGCAAACGAACAAAATAATGGAAGCTTTGATTTTCTATCCGTGATAAATCAACTTCTTCAGCAGAATAATGCAAGAAACAACCATAGTGGAAGAAGAAGGAGAAATTTCAACAACAGGTCAAACAATTCAGACTGGTTAATTGATGAAGATGAAATGCCAGACACTCCGAATTCTTTTTTAGCGGCGGACCGCAATTGGAAAAACAGAATATAGATGAGGGTAACCTAGCTGAAACAGGTAAAACATTTACAAAAATATACAACCTGTCAAATCGCAAACTAAATGAAGTAGAAAAAAGTGTCTTGTTGATGGGTCTCAAATTTACACCCACACCAGAAAAAAATAATTCCTACGAAGTCAATGAAGATGTAACTGAGTTTGTAAGGAAAATCAGATTACTTGAATATTTCAACGGTGTAGAGAATAACAATGTCTCACTCGTAAAAAATAAATCAAATTTCACTCCTCCCAGTGGGAGAAATGAAACTTTAGATACATATGCCGCAACGACAAAAACATTGTGTTCCTTGGTTTCTAAAGAGAATAAACACATTATACATAATATAACTCTGGATCAAAGAAATGCTATAAAATCCTTGGCACAAGATGATTCTATTGTTATTAAAGAAGCAGACAAAGGTGGTGGCATTGTCATTATGAATACTGATTTTTATAAAGGGAAAATATTAGAAATTTTAACAGATGAAAATTATTATCAATCAGTCCCAGACAGTAACATGAAGGAAATATTTTCTAAAATAAATAATCTAACTAAAGACCACAAGGTTTTAACAAAGAATGAGATTGATTTTTTACTCAAATTCGATTGTAAGACTAGTACTTTCTATGGTCTACCAAAAATGCATAAGAGTAAAATTATCCAGGATTCTTGCAACAAACATAAGTCTGAATATATTGAAGAACTAAACCCAGATGACTTACAGTTTAGACCTATAGTGGCTGGACCACGTTGTGAAACAAGCCATCTCAGTAGTTTACTGGATATTTTACTTAAACCATTTCTTACAAAGGTAGAAAGCTATCTGAGAGATGACATACACTTTCTCAATTCTATACCTAAAAAGGTGTCAGAAAATACTCGCCTGATTTCTTTTGACATTGTCAGTCTCTATTCAAACATCCCACATGATTTGGGCTTAGAAGCCATTTCATTTTGGTTGGATAAATATCCCGAATTAATAGCAGATCGCTACAATAAAACATTTATCATTGAAGCATTAAAAATAATATTAGAAAACAACATTTTTTCATTCAACAAAGATTATTTTAAGCAAACAAAAGGCACGGCAATGGGGACAAAAGTTGCCCCTACCTATGCAACACTTGTTCTAGGGTTTTTGGAAGAAAAAATGTACGAAAAGATTAAGACGGAAAAGGATGAAACCTTCGCAAAATATATAAGGAAAGAATGGAAACGATATTTAGATGACTGTTTCATGTTTTGGGAGAGATCTATGTCTGACTTTGTCTATTTTAAAACTGTGTTAAACACATTACATGCAGATATACAATTTAAAATGCAACAAAGTATTGAAAAACTTCCATTTCTGGATGTGATGGTGATTAAAAATGGGACTTCTATAATAACTGATATTTATTTTAAGACCACAGACTCAAAACAATATCTAAATTTCAAATCTTGTCACCCTAAACCCACAAAAACTAACATACCATTTACACTAGCTCGTCGAATTTGCACTATTGTTTCCGATTTAAGCATACTGAAAACACGCCTACAAGAACTGGCAACCATTCTTATAAGCAGAAAATATCCCTGGGATGTTATTAAAACAGGCATTTCTAAGGCCATGCAAATACCTAGAAACACTCTATTAAATACACAAACAGATATAGTAGAAAACATAACACCTTTTATTTCCACATTTAACCCCAAAAACAGAGAAGTATTTGGCATATTAAAAACTAATATGAACATTTTCAATAATGATGAAAGAATGAAAAATATTGTGGAAACCACAAAAATCATAAAAGGCAAACGCCAACTTCCGAATCTACGCCGTATCTTAATAAATTCGGAATTTCGCGAAAACAGGGCTCAACCTTGCGTTAGCAAATGCAATGAGCCAAGGTGCGGCCTATGTAAAAATATTATTGAGGGATCATCCTTACAATTAAAACAAAAAACCTTTCACGTAAAAGAAGATATGAATTGTACTGTGCAAAACGTTTTGTATGTATTGGTGTGTAACGGGTGTAATGAATATTACATAGGCCAAACAGGTGACAAATTAAGAAATAGAAAAACAGTGCATGATCAACAAATAAGAGATCCATCAACAAGACAAATGCCAGTAAGCGCACATATAGACAATTGTTGTAAAACGGAACCTAAGTTTTCAATGTTTCCGTTTTATAAATTTCATAAACATGATGTTTCAGCTAGGCTGACCAAAGAACGTTACTTTATTGACGTTTTTAAACCAAACCTAAACACTTTATTATGACGTGTCAAATTTTGCGCACGTTCCGTCCACATGTGTACGCATATTTGCTTAGTGACGTTGCTTAGAAACAGCGCATAGTTTGACGCCATTATTGTCCTGAAGATCTGAAACCGGTTGGCAATAATAAAGATACTATAAAACAGTCCATGTGCTAATGTTGTTTACTTTTTACATATATATATATATATATATATATATATATATATATATATATATATATATATATATATATATATATATACAGTCGAACTTCAATGGCTCGAACACCTTTGGGACCTCAAAAATCTGTTCGAGGCAGGGGTAGTTCGAGCCACTGAGGTTACTGTTAGGAGGCATAACGAGATACTTTTAGACATCTTTTCGATGTTCTATAATGAATATGTATGTTGTGTGTACTCATTCGAATCGCCTCATCGAGGCGATTCTGATGAGTACACACAGCATACGTTTGCAAGATAAAAGACTAAAATCTCCTTAATCATCCCCCACCATTTCTTATCTTGAAGATTTCCCTAGGGGCTCAAGTATGAGTTCGACGCAGCCATGGTAAGCGAGCCATCGGTGTTCGAGCCATCGAAGTTCTACTGTATTTGTTACGTATGATACGACACATTCAGTGATACCAACCAGGGCTTCATTGTATCCATGACCAGTGCCATCTACATTATAAAAGGCCTAAGTAACTATCCTTATGGCCTTCCTTTGTTTAGATTTCCATTATGGTCTGGTCGCTTCATGTTTGTGTTTCTTTCCCTTTGGTGTCTTTGAAGGGTGGAGTAAGTTAACTGTATCGATTCCTGATCTTTGTCTTACTTCAACTTTGCATATCAGGGCTGTTTTGTTTGTGCCTTGTTGCGGCTGTAAAAGGTCTCCCCGTACATACATTTTATGCTCTTATTTTTCCAATCCTCAGGGATTGCTTATGCAATTGCTTTTCACTGTTCCAGCAATTGACATACTTTAGATACCTGTTGAAAGTCATAATTAAACCGATGGTCGTTCCTTGTTGTATAACAACTGCTTGTTTGACATCCCTGGACTTTAAGTAGACAAAGACGTTTTGTGGGCTATTGTTGTACCTTCCTTCTATTCGAAGGAATTATCTTCAGTAATTTTATATGCTGTTTTACTTAATGACCGGTATGAAGATCGCTTTAGTTTTGACGGTATCAAAACCTTATAAACCCACATGAGTATCACAAATACATTTAAACTATCAATATCGCCCCTTAGGTTGCACTCTGCTTCTTCTGTACTGATTCCCCATTCTATTAAGAACTTTAATACTATGTTGCCTTCGGTATTGGTCAGACCCTTAAATTGCACGACCCGCAGAAAAAGCGACCGACTGAAGTCGGTTGATTTTCTAAGAGTGCCCTAAAATCACCGTGTCATTCTGTCATTCTGTCAGTCTGTCTGTCCGTCAGTAACCCGTTTGTGAAAATTGGTGATAGTGACTTAACCGCTTGGAATATTTAAACAATTTTTGGCATACTGATAAATATCAATGAGATCTAACCAATGAACTTGCGAAATATTAAATACCGTTTAGTATAGCCTCGCCGAGGCGAAAATTATGAAAATTTTCGAACTGCTTCTCCTCGGAGGCCGTTGGGCCGATTGAAGTCAAATTTCATATGGAGCGTCTATGGGATTGGGGAAACCAAAATTTGCTCATGGGGTCCAGGTCACATGACCAAACTGGCCGCAAAGCCATATATGGTGTGTCTGCCTGTCCCTCCGTAACCCGTTTGTGAAAATTGGTGATAGTGACTTAACCGCTTGGAATATTTAAACAATTTTTGACATACTGATAGATATCAATGAGATCTTACCAGTGAACTTGAGAAATATTACATTCCATTTAGTATAGCCTCGCCGAGGCGAAAAATGTGAAAAGTTTCGAACTGCTTCTCCTCGGAAACCGTTGGGCCGATTGAGGTAAAATATCATATGGGGTGTGGGAAACCAAAGTATGCTCATAGGGTCCAGGTCACATGACAAAAATGGCCGCCAAGCCATATATGGTAAAAACCCTTCAAAAATAGTCTTCTCAAGAACCACTGGGCAGATTTCCACGATACTTGATAAATAGCATCTGGGACGTAGGCCCATCAGAAATTGCTAAAATGGGGACCCTGGGTTGACCTTGACCTTCTTTGTGCCTAGGTCAAACTTTGACACATATGCTTTTGTATTGGAAAAATGAGAATGCATTATATCCTGCAAACGATTCAGAATACAGTACTTAAGTATAGGATATATTTTTGCTACTTACGTTAAGGCGCATTTATTGGGGAAACCGTTTTAGGTCCAGGTCACATGACCAAAATGGCTGCCATACCCATATATGGTAGCACTCATAGAGCTAAAAGCACCCGGCGGGTCGTGCACTTCAGCTGAAGGACTGG
This sequence comes from Lucinisca nassula, assembly GCA_963580285.1. NCBI lineage: Eukaryota > Metazoa > Mollusca > Bivalvia > Lucinida > Lucinidae > Lucinisca > Lucinisca nassula. Next base: position 6,447,336 of record OY757026.1, read on the forward strand.
TTTGTCTTCTGTAACTTCAGTTAATCTCAATGGAGCAGGCAATACCAATATGTTCAAAATATTCTTCGTATAAGACTATCTCCTCTCAAGTCACCCACCCTTTGAAAATATACTAATCCCTGGCAAAGAAGTGGAATGTATCCTAGTATTTCTAAGTGCAATACCAAGAGGTGCAGATGTTGTTCGCATTTAATCACTGCGTCTATCGTTACTTCATCCGTAAGCGGTAGACGCTTCTCTGTAGTTAACATGTTTGATTTGACATGGCAGTCTACAGATTTAATTTATCTAATTACTTGACGTGCTGCAAACTGTAATATGCAGTACGTCGGTCAAACTAACCGCATGCTTAAAGCTAGATTGAACTAGCATTATCGTAGAATATGTAAGCCTAAGAAAACTGACACTTTCTTGTACCATCACTTTCGACGTACAGGTCATTCTGTAAATAACAGCGCCCCCGCCCATAGGGGCTTGAAGAAATATATGGGCTGCATGATGCTTCCACGCAGAGCTGAATCCGGCCCGCACACTAGAAGTGGTAAACCGCTTAGAGGATCTAAGCCTGTCCAGGAACCGCGGTGCGAGGCGGACCGTCCATGCTAATAAACCCTATTGTTTCATTGGGCGACAGGGCTTGAGAAGTCATTTTATCTCAATGTCGGGTAAAAGTCCCACAAAATTGGAAGCAACGTCTCCAAAATGACCTTTACAGTGTTGACGGGGACGTTAAACAACAAATCTGTAAATAACATTGTTAAACAACCAGTGGAAAAACTTTACTACGATGCAAATTCTACATCTAGATTCAAAATTATCAAAAGACATGAGGCTGAACTGAAATGGATTAAATCTTTACAGACCCCTTTTCCACTGGGATTTAATGACAACATTTATCATGAGGATAATATTTCCAGAATGCCAGACTTAGGAGGCCTTCATGCGGACTGTACCAATTATTTGTCTAAATCGCGACGGAAGTAAGGGCGAGGATTGTGGCCACGTAAAATCGATTCAAGCCCCCCCCCCCCCCAGTGGAAATCTTCCACTGACCGTTCCAAGGCGGCTCTTCTGTGGCGATTTATTTATGTTGTTGTTTGTTACTTACTGTGTGTATCACTTGTGTCTTTTGGTTTTGGATGGCCATATGGCCATTTTGTGGGAAAGTAACTGTCCTTATGGCCTTCCTTTGTTTAGGTTTCCATTATGGTCTGGTCGCTTAATGTTTGTATTTCTTTCCCGTTGGTGTCTTTTATGGGTGGAGTAAGTTAATTGTTTTACTTCTACTTTGATATTTTCTCGCTCCTGAAATGTCGAAAACGCAGAACTAGATCTCACGGCACCAGGAAAAATGGTAACTATAAACGTAAACTACGTGCTTTTGAACGTAAAAATACTAGACTGCAGTGACTGTCAATTATATTATTAAATCATGGACGCCACTCTATGCTTTCATTTCTAAGTTCATTACCCGTTTCTGTTTTACGTCTTCTGGACACCGAGGCGAATAAATTCTACGATAGTTCTAATCAGTTATATGACGCGGCTCTCTTAACTAGCGGCTATACTCAGCATACTCTCCATCCTTACATTGATTTTGAAATTAATCATAAACGCCATTTCTTCAAAATATCCTTCATTAATAAGGGTATGGATTTTATAGATTTGCCCAGTATTTTTCGTGAGAGCTCGGTGCTTTCTTCCATTCCTGCTTATTTTCAAAATACTGAAACACCTATAATTGCTATAAATATAACAAACCTGTTAGATCTATCATTTTTAATTTCAATAAACTTGTTTCAGATCTTGATATTGATACTAATACTCCTGATTCATGTGATTGTAAAAACTCAGTGTATTGCTATCCTGCTGCTGGGCATGTAATTATTGACAATTTGAAAATTATTCCTGATTCTAGGATAAGGAAGATAATTTCTAAAGGACCGAAATATCGGTTTCCTTCTAAAATGGATTTCAGTAAATGTAGAGATGAAATCGCTGCTACCTTAAATGAATTTTCTAATCGATGGTGTAAGCGAGAGTATGTTGAGCATAAAGCCTTTAAGGACTGGAAACTTAGCATTTTAAAACTGGTGAATAAACGCATTTCTTTCTATTCTCAAAATACTTACTTATTACCTCCTAAGCCTAAGACGTCTTTACGTCATCTTAAACTAGGTATTCAAGAATTTCATAAGAAGTTTGTTTTGGCCCCTGCAGACAAGGCCGCTATCAACGTCGTCGTTGTGTGACGGCTCCACTATGTTAACACGCTTAAGCAGGAGCTTGGTGGTACTAAGGCCTATGAACTTCAGTCTTTAGCTGAAGAGAGAGCTATAGTAGATGAACATATTTGTCATTCAGCCACCAAGTTTGCTGTGTGTGTTACAGAAGGCCAAGACAATCTTCCTACGCTATACCGGTTACCAAAACTTCATAAAAGACCTTACAAAGCACGGTTTATAGCAAATTCTAGCTCTTGCACTACCACTGAACTTTCTAAATTATTAACTTCCTGTCTTACTGCTATTAAAACGCATGTGATTAAGGAGGGTGGGGAGTAATTCATTTGTCTTTAGAATTTTTTATCTGCTTATGTTTTGTAGCTTGGAATCTCTGCATTCGTTTGCCGGTATAAAAATATAGGCATACCATGCTTTTTTCGAGCTTTTTGGCCTCATAGAGGGGTACAGTTTTCGAAATTATCGAATGTTTCAATAATTATCCCAGTCATTGACAAAGTGTCGATAACAATTGTTAAAACAATATTTCCAAGTTTGGTTAAAAAAAAACACAATGCAGGATAATGTCATGTTTGCGTACCTATGTGTGAAAGCCAAATTCTTTCACAGACTTTTGTCGAAACACCTTTTTACAAATGTCCTTTTCTGCATGTTTTGATGTTTTGAGATGCAATTTTCGCTATATTTGAAAACAAATATGCATTTTTCGTCTTTAGATTTTTCTTATTTTCACGTATATTGTGTAATAATTTTAGAAACACGAAATAGGCGTGAAATTTGACCATGTCACCAGGCATCTGAGAGAAATATTGCAGAAAAAATTACCCCCCCCCCAATAGAAATGGCTAAAAAAGCATTAAGATATTGTTTAAATGACAAGAACAAGGATTATACCTTTAATATTGCACATACTTTTGCTTCCTTAATGTGATATGAATCAAAGTATTTCATTAGAATTGAAACACAATTTCATTTATAAGTTTTATGGTGTGAAAAATGGATTTTTCTGGCCAAAAATGCATGTTCTGATATAGCCATATTTTCCTTTTGTTAATGTTTAAAAGATATGAAGCCATTAACCTTTTCGCAGACGTTCAAACAATGTCAGATGTATGTTATTAATATACCTTGGAAACATTATTGTACATTTTTAGCTTTCTTTTTTGACAATTTATTACCCCACCCCCTAATGAAATGGGTTGAAATTGCTAAAAAAAAAAAAAAAAAATACAATAAGCTGATGCAAAAGAATATAAAAATTTCCTTTTTCCCCATTTAAGTTACTACCAACGTTATAGAGAAAGTAGAAAAACTTCTAATTTTTTTTTCTATAATTTTGACAAGTTTTTCTTTTTTTCATGCCATATTGACCGGAAACGCTATTTAATTATCTATTGCCTGTTTATGCAAACTGTGAAAGGGAGGTGAGATAAGTTATCCTTTTACTTTCCGAAAGTAGATAGAAGTGATGGCAATAACCAGGAATCGATACAATTACCCAACACCTCCGATCAGACACACCAAAGGGAAAGAACCACGAACATGGATAACTAGACCGTAATGGAAACATCACTAGCGGAAAGCCAAAATGGCAGTTACATTCCCACATAGTGGATTTCGTGGACCTTGAGAAGGCATTTGGTTGAGTGTCTTGGAAAGTCATCTGGGAGGCACTGAGAAAATTTGAAGTGGAGGAGTGGAATGTTCGAATGGTCCAGTGGGTGTATGCTAATTCGCGGCGCCGTATGCGTTTTTGTGTTGGTTCCATTGAAGAATTCGATTTGAAGGTCGGTGTTCCTCAAGGCTTTTTTCTCAGCCTAATGCATTTCATCATTGTGCTTTATGTCTTGTCATGCGATTTCTGCTCTGGGGGCCTTTGTAATCATAGCTGAATCACTTCAGTGTGCTACACCACTTCAAAGGCGTCGCCCAAAAACTTCTCATATATATAGTCTGTACAATGCATGATAGCCCCGAACTGGCCTTGAAGAAAAAGATTGTGCTGCATGATACTAACCCAATCAAACATGAGTACGAGTAGACCGCCCAGCCCAGGTAAAGTGGTGCAAGACGGACGGTCCTTATAAACATATAGATTGGTTTCACTGGCCGTCAGGTTTCATCTCAATATCGGGTAAAAAGACCCACAAATTGGGAAGTAACCTCTCCAAAATGACCAATATTATGTTGACGTTAAAATGACGTCTCAAGCCCTGCCGCTCAACGAAACCAATAGGGTTTATATGCATGGACGGTCCGACTCAGACCCATTTTCCTGGGCAGGTTAAGACCCTCTTAGCGGTTTACTAGTTATCACGTGCGGTGGGTTCCAGCTCTGCGTGAAAGCATCATGCAGCCCGATGGGCTGGAGCCGGTACATTGACAAAATTCTGTTATGATGGTGGATGTGTGGGCATACAAAGGCTCCGTGTGGCACAAACTAAACCACCATCTTTATATTCGAAATAGATCAAAGTGAATTTTTCTTGTACACCCTTTTGCTTATGCTTGATTTTTGTTTGTTTGATTTGAGGTTTAACGTCCCCGTCAACACTGTAAATGTCATTTTAGAGACGTCGCTTCCAATTTTGTGGGACTTTTACCAGACCTTAAGATGAAATGTCATCTAAAACCCCGCCGCCAATTGAACCAATAGAGTTTATCAACATGTACAGGCCGCTTAGATCCTCTAAACAGTTTACCAGTAGGCTTACACCTGTTGATTGCAAGATCCTAATTATGGGTGCTGGCACAGGCTATTTGTTCACTGAAATTGCTTAACAGTAATTGAACCTGAGACTGCGACTGACAGTTAAAAGAATATTGTGCGCTGCCAGGCATTACAGTCTGCACTTTTAGTTACCAAATATGGAAGTGTTTTCTTTCCATATATATGACGTCACGCAAACTAAAGTTAACGTCACTATTGATTCATTGTTTTGTTTGTGTTGACAAAGTATGGCCGTGGAATATGTGAACTGGCTATATTTTTGACACCAATGGAAAAATAAAGTAAACATCGTGCGTTAAAGAGAGTTCAGATTTGCCATGGACAGCTGATGGGCTGCAATCGGAGGAAACAAACCAGTAGCTGGAAAAATACAGGGTTAGTCTGTTTATCCCTCTATTTTCCTGTGCTTCCAGCCATGCGGACTAGACCGGAAAGTAGTCTATGAAAAGTAGAAGAAAAACAAAGATCAGGAATTGATACAATTAACTTACTCCATCCATAAAAGACACCAAAGGGAAAGAAATACAAACATTAAGCGACCAGACCATAATGGAAACCTAAACAAAGGAAGGCCATATGGACAGTTACTTTCCCACAAAATGGCCATTTGGCCATCCAAAATTAAAAGACACAAGTGATACACACAGTAAGTAACAAACAACAACATAAATAAATCGCCACAGAAGAGCCGCCTTGGAACGGTCAGTGGAAGATTTCCAATGGGGGGCTTAAATCGATTTTACGTGGCCACAATCCTCGCCCTTACTTCCGTCGCGATTTAGACAAAAAATTTGTTCAGTCCGCATGAAGGCCTCCTAACTCATCAGTGCAACATCTCCGTGAACACAGAAATCAAAGAACCACAGAGGTGAGACAACGGTGAGGACTCGACAGCAAGAAACCACTGAAATGCTGGAGCAAAAGAAAACCAACAGTTAGACTCCGATGAGCCCGACCAGAGACAGAGCATCAGGCACCAACCAACATTATCTCTTTAATTTTCAATAAGCCTTTACGTTGGAGCCGTCATAGAATCTGAGGCCTGACCCACCGGCGTGCAATTAAAGAGGGAAGCAAAGTTGCCAACCGTGATTGGGTTAACTACCATGCATGCAGTCTGTCGTATAATATCCATGTTGTACCCAATCGTTTTATATCGAAGAATGATTTTACGAAATTGGGTGCTGAAGTCATTGCGGTTATATATTTTTCTGAATTTATAAACTAAGTCACCATAAAATTCGAGTTCCGAAAGACCTTGTTGCAGAAGAGATTTAAGTCCAATATTGAATTTTGAAATTAAATCAGAATGGCGTCTATAAAATTTTGAAAAGGCTTTGCGTAGTTTATGGTACCGATAACCCTGATTAAGGAGTTTAGCCGTTAATAATTTATTACGAGTGTTGAAGTCAGTTACATGACTACACACTCTAGCAAATCGAATTAATTGCGAAATATAAACGCCATAGGATGGCGCACGAGGAACATCACCATCCAAAAAAGGAAAATTTACAATCTCAAAATCAAAGTCATCGCGTTTATCATAAATTTTGCACAAAACAAATCCATCTACAATAGATAGATGTAAATCCAAAAACGGGGCCTCGCAATGAAGTCGCAAAATAATGAAGTCGCAAAATAATTTATAACAAAATGCACATTGCAATGTTATTAAATGTTACAAAAACATCAGAAAACACTTTGAAAACTAAATAGAAACAAAAATCATTTTGAGGTAAAAATTCGAACCTGATTACGGCAGAGTTAATTATGCGTGACCCTCCTTAAATATTGTGATAAAGTCTTCGAAAGATCAGGAAGAAATCTGTTTTGGTCTATAAAAATTCGAATGAGGTTTCATGGATATTATACGACAGACTGCTTGCATGGTAGTTAACCCAATCATGGTTTGCAACTTTGCTTCCCGCTTTAATTGCACGCCGGTGGGTCAGGCGTCAGATTCTATGACGGTTCCAACGTAAAGGCTTATTGAGAATTAGAGAGATCTAATTCAAGGTAATGTTGGTAGGTGCCTGATGCTTTGTCTTTGGTTGGGCCCATCGGAGTCTAACTGTTGGTTTTCTTTTGCTCCAGCATTTCAGTGGTTTCTTGCTGCCGAGTCCTCACCGTTGTCTCACCTCTGTGGTTCTTTGATTATTTGTGTTCACGGAGATGTTGCACTGTTGAGTTAAGAGGCCTTCAAGCGGACTGAACAAATTATTTGTCTTAATCGCGACGGAAGTAAGGGCGAGGATTGTGGCCACGTAAAATCGATTTAAGCCCCCCAGCGGAAATTTTTTCACTGACCGTTCCAAGGCGGTTCTTCTGTGGCGATTTATTTATGTTGTTGTTTGTTACTTACTGTGTGTATCACTTGTGTATTTTTATTTTGGATGGCCATATGGCCATTTTGTGGGAAAGTAACTTTCCTTATGGCCTTCCTTGGTTTAGGTTTCCATTATGGTCTGGTCGCTTAATGTTTTTGTTTCTTTCCCTTTGGTGTTTTTGATGGGTGGAGTAAGTCAATTGTGAAACCAATTGATCGATTCCTGATTTTTGTTTTACTTCTACTTTTTAAATAAACTGAAATCCAAACGCTTTCGTGCTTCAAGTCTGTCTACTTACGATTTTTCCATTCTTTACACTACACTTCCTCATAATCTTATAAAAGAAAAGCTTAATGATTTAATTGAATGGGCTTTACACAGAGAAGAGTCTCTCTATCTTGCATGTAATGCCAGAAATACATTTTTCACTTCTAAAGAGCATAAGAATTATACACTTTGGTCATGTCAGAAAGTGTGCGATGCCCTCACCTTTCTACTTGACACTATTTATATTAGATTCGGTACTAAGTTATTTAGACAAAGTGTTGGTATTCGGATGGGTACGAATTGCGCAACTCTTGTGGCAGATCTGTTCTTGCATTGTTTTGAAAGGGACTACATGTTGTCGCTTTCCATTTATAACCAATCTGAAATTATTGAAGCTTTTAGTTCTACTTCTAGATATTTAGATGATTTATTAAATATTGACAATACTTACTTTGATGGTTTGATCAGTCAGATTTATCCCCTAGAACATCAGTTAAACAAGGCAAATTCCTCTGATACCGAGGCCCCCTTTTTGGATTTACATTTATCTATTGTAGATGGATTTGTTTCTTGCAAAATTTATGAAAAAACGTGATGATTTCGAGATTGTAAATTTTCCTTTTTTGGACGGTGTTGTTCCTCGTGCGACATCGTACGGGGTTTATATTTCGCAGTTAATTCGATTCGCTAGAGTGTCTAGTCATGTATCCGACTTCATCACTCGTAATAAATTATTAACCGCTAAACTTCTCAATCAGGGGTATCGGTATCATAAACTACGTAAAGCCTTTTCTAAGTTTTATAGACGTCATTCTAATTTAGTTTCAAAATTTAATGTTGGACTAAAAACACTTCTGCAACAAGGCCTATCAGAACTCGAATTCTATTGTGAATTAGTATATAAATTTAGAAAAATAAATGCCTGTAATGACTTTAGTACCAAATTTCGTAAAATCGTTCGTCAAGATATAAAGATTGGGTACAACATAAATGTTATAAAATAGACTGCATGCAAGGTGGTTAACCCAATCATGGTTGGCAACTATGCTTCCCGCTTTGATTGCACACCGGTGGGTCGGGCTTAAGATTATATGACGGTTCCAGCGTAAAAACATAAATAGAATTTGATTATATTTAAGTATTCTTTATGTTTGCTGTTGCATTTCTGCCGAGCGCGCAGAAATATCGCAGTAGTATTCACAATGAGGGTTCTGGAACAACCCCACCCCACACTGTGGGGGCTACCCGCCCCCGGGTCGGCCCCACCGAGTGGGGATGCCGAGGACAAACAATGTTTTTCATCCCCGCAATACTGTAGGGCCCACCCTCATCCCCGGGTCGGCCCCACCGAGAGGGGATGCAATAGAATAAAATATTTGTTTGCCTGCCGTATCGCGGGGGAATCCCCTGGTGTAAAATGATTTACAACACCAACAGCCCCAGAGGGGGTTTATAGCGAATAATTTAGAAATACTTTAATATAAGGATTATGAAGAAACAGGGGTTTATCCTTAAAGGAGCAACCAGACACCGTCGTGATATGACTGAAAAATTGTTGAAAGCGACGTTAAACCCGAATTCACACACACACACACACACACACACACACACACACACACACACACACACACACACACACACACACACACACACACACACACACACACACACACACACACACTATCCTTAAAGGCATTTATTCTTGATTATTTAGGACTATCAGTCTATCATTTGATCAAATAATATTATGTAGCCTTCAGAACTGACTGAGGTCTTCAACAGGTAAGGGGCCTCTTTGGGAAAATCAATAATGTACTAACTGTTGACTGGTGTACATTATTGAGTTTCCCCTTAAGTGTCTCAGTCAGGGGATACAACAAGAGCTACTTATAACACTATTAAGGGCCGCCTTTGATCTGCTATAGTCAATATATCACAAGGGGCAATAAAACAATTATGGACACACGGTGTATCCTAATGTTCAAGAATAAATGCCTTTAAAGGAAAGAATTTGCTCCTTATTTTTATTGTAAAAGCAATACATTCATTTTGTAGAGCAGTATATTTTGACTGTCAGTCTAAATTCACTTTGACGGAAATTTTATTTTACTGTCAATGTTGTTTACTATTGCCAGATATTTTTATTTTAGTCAAGGCACAAAAGTTTTGTCAAGGTAAAAAAGTTTTGTCAATGTTTTATACAACAGACGATTTGTTTCATAATAGTAATCTTGACTGAAGTAATTGATCGCTTACCAGCGAGTGAGGCCTATTCGATTTCTAACTAGTTAGCTGTACCTATTTCATCCTAAAGACACTGACTAGCCAGTTGTGCACATTTGGTCCTAACCAGTACCCATTTCATCCTAAAGACATTGATCAGCCTGTTTACCCATTCGGTACTAACAAGTACCCATTTCGTCCTAAAGACACCGGATCAGATGTAACCAGCAAGCTGTGGTCCTACATAGTCGGTTGTAACACATTTCATACTGATCAGCCAATTGACTGTGCCCATTCCGTACTAACCACTCTGTTGTGCCCATTTCGTCCTATAGACAAAACTTATGATAGGGATGAGGCCAGTTTATATGCCACGAAGACAGTAACACCCATTCCCAAGATGATGAAGGCAATCTCGCGGTCTTTCTGGTCGTCACTCGGTTGGTAAAAGTCGGAGAGCTGGGGTTCGGGCCCCAGGTCAGCATGGCTGACATTTTTCCCGGTGCCCTGCGCATAAGGGCGCATCGCGTCATCGACGTCTTTGAAGGTTGGAACGGCGTGCCCCTGGCGGCGGAGTTCCTCAGTGATGAAATTAATACGCTCGGTCCGTTTTCGAGACCATTCTGCCTGTGCAATCGGTAATTGTTCAACGTTCAACGGCTTTATCGTGACGCTTGCGCTCTTCGTCGACGCCAGAGCTCTTCAAACTGGAGAAAAAGTAGTTCGATCCCGAGAACGCCAGAGCGTTCACCAGGGCACCGACAACGAGCATAGCAATACTTACCATTACTTCATGATATCAGCAGGAGTAGTATTAGCGTTACTTGGGCGCCACGGACTGCGCATGCGCAGCATTTGTATAACTTCCGGTCTGCGCATTTGTATAACTTCCGGTGAAACGTAAGCGAAACGATTAGATGACGAAACTACCCTAAATATCGGACGAGTGTTCGAATGACGTAACTCGCGGTAATTACGCCATAAGTATCCTAAATTTTGAGGCGAAAGATGTTCCCGCGGATTGGCGAAGTTCGCCGTCCCCGATCAGGTCGGGGGTGATCGGGGTCTACCCCGTTCGCTCGAGCGCTCCTATCCCACTATTTAGGGAGATACTACCCGGTTTAGTATTGATGGGGCGCAAATTAATTCTCTCACCTGCAAAACGATTATCGCCTCGAAAACCGGAAAACAATGGAAGGTGTTGGAAGAGCTCGATTTGATGCGAGAAACTAGGAATGGACCGCGTCCCGGAAAAAAAAAGTTTGGTTTGTTCGATTTGAGGTTTAACGTCCCCGTCAACGCCGTATAGGTCATTTTGGGAGCGTTGCTTCCAGTTGTGCGAGACCTTTACCGGACATATCTACAATATTTATATCTCAATACCTGCCGCCTAATAAAAACAATAGGGTTTATACGCATGGCCGGGCCGACTCGCAGCTCTAAGCCCCTGATGGGCGGGGGCGGATCAATCATTTTGCCCCGTTTTCAACATAGAAATATTTTTTTTCCAAAACAAAATAGATTTAATACGTCCGCAAAGTCTGCGCGGTGTGACGGGACTTTTTAGGCCTTATACCATTACGAAATTCCGCCCATGCAAATATATGGAAAAAATTACTAACCAAAACTGAAAAATTTCAGGTGAAAAAATATTTTTCTTATTTCCGCTTCACACAGGTCATTTTGGGGGCGTTGCTTCCAGTTGTGCGAGACCTTTACCGGACATATCTACAACATTTGTATCTCGGAGAATCTTTCTCGGCTATGGAATTTATACGGATATTGTGGGGGGCGTAGCAAGAGCAAAAATACTTTAACGCGAAACGAGGTCGAGGCGAAACTCTTGATACGGAAAGAATTTGCTCCGCTTCTGTCGCTATTATAAATTCGTAAAATCATCGCGAAAACGCGCCCATATAATTTCGACTCCCTTAAACCTAGCTTTTAAACCGTAAACTTTGGGTATGCAGTGGGGTAAACCTTATTTTCCTTATTACTGATCCAAGACATAGGTTGTGGGTACTCGTTAGAACCGCCTCATCGAGGCGATTCTAACATATTTAAACCCAACTTTTATACAGTAAACTTTGGCTTTGCAGGGGTAAACATTATTTTACTTATTACTGCTCCAAGACATAGTTGTGGGTACTCGTGAGAACCGCCTCGGCAAGGCTACTCTAACATATATCTATAACATTTGTATCTCGGAGAATTTTTCTTGGCTATGTAATTTATACACGCATTTCCTATCAAGCGGATCAGATCAATGCTTAGTTTTGAGGATTTCTACCGTTTAAATTATCGTTATAACGAGTGTGCCGTTATAACGAATGTCGGTATAAAGAGGGTTGACTGAGGACATAGCGGAGACGGAGCGATAGATGCGCTCGATCAGGGTTAGCTCCGTTTGGTCAGGGGCAGTCGGTCAGTCGTTAACGCAAATTGTTGGGCTTGTTAAACGAAACGACCTTGTTGTAACGTTACACGACAGCAGCAGTCTTCCATCCCAACATTTAGGATATTACTACTGTCAGGCGCTGGTGCGGTGTCATGATCAGACGACTAAGAGGCGAAATGTTTATTGCCTTTAAACGAACAACGAAACTCGCTGGTAGAGAGCGTTCTGAAGGCTGCGGTTACTGATCCAATTTTTATGCCTCCCGAAGGGAGAGCGTGTAATCGCCGCTTCGTCCGTCCATCCGTCCGCCCGACACACTTTTTATCTCTAAAAGTGTAAAAGGTAATTAAGCGAAACTCGATATACTGATATAGGGGGCTATGAGGGGAATCGGAGAATACAAGAACCATAACCCTGCCAACAGTATTTACGGAGTTACTTCCCTTCTAAAATAGGACCCCACACAGTATTTTGGGTGGCCTATAGTAATCACCTTGTCATTCAGTTTGTCATATCTAAACCAAAATTCTTAACCGGTCATTACTTTAAAAGTATTATCCATACTCGTTACACTCCTACTAACAAACACAAGACCTACATTCTGACAAAAGGCCAGAACTGAATTGCTTTTGTCCATGTGTTTGTCACGCATTAACCAAAAAACTTAACCTCGGTCATAATTGAAAAGTATTTGCCCTACGCCCATGAAACTTCACATACATATTAACTTAACCTCGGTCAAAACTTCAAATTTATTTGCCCTACGCTCACGAAACGTCCCATACATACCACCACAAGACCTACATTCTGACAAAGGGCCAGAACTATATTGCATTTGGGTGTGTGTCTGTTAGGTCAGAAATAAACAACTTGAACTCGGTAAACAATTAAAAGTGTTTGCCCTGCTCTCACACACATACATACCATCACAAGACCTACATTCTGACGACAAAGGGTCGTAATTACTTATTTTCACTGAGTTATCGCCCCTGTTTCAAAATAAATATCTCCTGTTGTTTCATAACCATGGGTAATAAGGCTTTCATCACACGCGTAATCCTTATGACAGTCTGCATTGAAAATCGCTTTCTATTTACAGGCCCTTGCAGGGAAGGGATCTTACATTTCTCCTTATTTCTCCTACGGTAAAGCACTACTGGAAACGGCTAAAGCGAAAGCTAAGGAGTGGTCAGTGTTATTTCTTCCCACCCGCAAGAACTCCACCACCGGATAGCGACGACAACACCGTCAGATATAAGCTGAGCACGGGAGAGCTGTATTCGATACCTACGTCCGGAGAGAAAAGTCCCATGCATTTGAAAGATATTGAGTTTTACGAAAAGTGGTTCAAAGACTTACTCGCTTTTGTAACAGAATATATGAGAGTTGAAACACTTAGCTTAGCGAGTGAGTGAGTTTTAGTTTTTCGTCCCACCAACAACTAAGGTCATACGGAGACGAGGCCTCGGTTTAAAGACTCATCCGAAAGTCTGGAGAAGCCCGGGATCGATCCTGCGATCCCCGGTTTACAAGGCGAGTAGCATAACCACTGCGCCACAGGGGCTTCTAGCTTAGCCGTATCCGATTAGAAATAATGTGGAAAAAAGAAAGCGATTTTCGCTTATCGAACATTTGGGACCGGTTGTATTCTCGAACGAGTTAAGAGGAGAGACACCGGGTATTGGTGGTGGTGGCTGTGGTGCTGGTGGCTGTGGTGGTGGTGGCTGTGGTAGTGGGTGGTGGTGGCTGTGGTGGTGGTGGTGGCTGTGGTGGTGGTGTCTGTGGTGGTGGTTGGTGGGTGGTGGTGGCTGTGATGGTGACTGTGGGCACCACAGCCACCACCACCACCACCCACCAACCACCACCACAGACACCACCACCACAGACACCACCACCACCACAGCCACCACCACCCACCACCACAGACACCACCACCACAGCCACCACCACCAATACCCGGTGTCTCTCCTCTTAACTCGTTCGAGAATACAACCGGTCCCAAATGTTCGATTAGCGAAAATCGCTTTCTTTTTTCCAGATTATTTCTAATCGGATACGGCTAAGCTAGAAGCCCCTGTGGCGCAGTGGTTATGCTACTCGCCTTGTAATACGGGGATCGCAGGATCGATCCCGGGCTTCTCCAGACTTTCGGATGAGTCTTTAAACCGAGGCCCCGTCTCCGTATGACCTTAGTTGTTGGTGGGACGAAAAACTAAAACTCACTCACTCGCTAAGCTAAGTGTTTCATCTCTCAGATATTCTGTTACAAAAGCGAGTAAGTCTTTGAACTACTTTTCGTAAAACTCAATATCTTTCAAATGCATGGGACTTTTCTCTCCGGACGTAGGTATCGAATACAGCTCTCCCGTGCTCAGCTTATATCTGACGGTGTTGTCGTCGCTATCCGGTGGTGGAGTTCTTGCGGGTGGGAAGAAATAACACTGACCACTCCTTAGCTTTCGCTTTAGCCGTTTCCAGTAGTGCTTTACCGTAGGAGAAATAAGGAGAAATGTAAGATCCCTTCCCTGCAAGGGCCTGTAAATAGAAAGCGATTTTCAATGCAGACTGTTATAAGGATTACGCGTGTGATGAAAGCCTTATTACCCATGGTTATGAAACAACAGGAGATATTTATTTTGAAACAGGGGCGATAACTCAGTGAAAATAAGTAATTACGACCCTTTGTCGTCAGAATGTAGGTCTTGTGATGGTATGTATGTATGTGAGAGCAGGGCAAATACTTTTAATTGTTTACCGAGTTCAAGTTGTTTATTTCTGACCTAACAGACACACACCCAAATGCAATATAGTTCTGGCCCTTTGTCAGAATGTAGGTCTTGTGGTGGTATGTATGGGACGTTTCGTGAGCGTAGGGCAAATACATTTGAAGTTTTGACCGAGGTTAAGTTAATATGTATGTGAAGTTTCATGGGCGTAGGGCAAATACTTTTCAATTATGACCGAGGTTAAGTTTTTTGGTTAATGCGTGACAAACACATGGACAAAAGCAATTCAGTTCTGGCCTTTTGTCAGAATGTAGGTCTTGTGTTTGTTAGTAGGAGTGTAACGAGTATGGATAATACTTTTAAAGTAATGACCGGTTAAGAATTTTGGTTTAGATATAACAAACTGAATGACAAGGTGATTACTATAGGCCACCCAAAATACTGTGTGGGGTCCTATTTTAGAAGGGAAGTAACTCCGTAAATACTGTTGGCAGGGTTATGGTTCTTGTATTCTCCGATTCCCTTCATAGCCCCCTATATCAGTATATCGAGTTTCGCTTAATTACCTTTTACACTTTTAGAGATAAAAAGTGTGTCGGACGGACGGATGGACGGACGAAGCGGCGATTACACGCTCTCCCTTCGGGGGGCATAAAAATTGGATCAGTAACCGCAGCCTTCAGAACGCTCTCTACCAGCGAGTTTCGTTGTTCGTTTAAAGGCAATAAACATTTCGCCTCTTAGTCGTCTGATCATGACACCGCACCAGCGCCTGACAGTAGTAATATCCTAAATGTTGGGATGGAAGACTGCTGCTGTCATGCAACGTTACAACAACGTCGTTTCGTTTAACAAGCCCAACAATTTGCGTTAACGACTGACCGACTGCCCCTGACCAAACGGAGCTAACCCTGATCGAGCGCATCTATCGCTCCGTCTCCGCTATGTCCTCAGTCAACCCTCTTTATACCGACATTCGTTATAACGGCACACTCGTTATAACGATAATTTAAACGGTAGAAATCCTCAAAACTAAGCATTGATCTGATCCGCTTGATAGGAAATGCGTGTATAAATTACATAGCCAAGAAAAATTCTCCGAGATACAAATGTTATAGATATATGTTAGAGTAGCCTTGCCGAGGCGGTTCTCACGAGTACCCACAACTATGTCTTGGAGCAGTAATAAGTAAAATAATGTTTACCCCTGCAAAGTCAAAGTTTACTGTATAAAAGTTGGGTTTAAATATGTTAGAATCGCCTCGATGAGGCGGTTCTAACGAGTACCCACAACCTATGTCTTGGATCAGTAATAAGGAAAATAAGGTGTACCCCACTGCATACCCAAAGTTTACGGTTTAAAAGCTAGGTTTAAGGGAGTCGAAATTATATGGGCGCGTTTTCGCGATGATTTTACGAATTTATAATAGCGACAGAAGCGGAGCAAATCCTTTCCGTATCAAGAGTTTCGCCTCGACCTCGTTTCGCGTTAAAGTATTTTTGCTCTGGCTACGCCCCCCACAATATCCGTATAAATTCCATAGCCGAGAAAGATTCTCCGAGATACAAATGTTGTAGATATTTCCGGTAAAAGTCTCGCACAACTGGAAGCAACGCCCCCAAAATGACCTGTGTGAAGCGGAAATAAGAAAAATATTTTTTCACCTGAAATTTTTCAGTTTTGGTTAGTAAGTTTTTCCATATATTTGCATGGGCGGAATTTCGTAATGGTATAAGGCCTAAAAAGTCCCGTCACACCGCGCAGACTTTGCGGACGTATTAAATCTATTTTGTTTTGGTAAAAATATTTCTATGTTGAAAACGGGGCAAAATGATTGATCCGCCCCCGCCCATCAGGGGCTTAGAGTTGCGAGTCGGCCCGGCCATGCGTATAAACCCTATTGTTTTTATTAGGCGGCAGGTATTGAGATATAAATATTGTAGATATGTCCGGTAAAGGTCTCGCACAACTGGAAGCAACGCTCCCAAAATGACCTATACGGCGTTGACGGGGACGTTAAACCTCAAATCGAACAAACCAAACTTTTTTTTTTCCGGGACGCGGTCCATTCCTAGTTTCTCGCATCAAATCGAGCTCTTCCAACACCTTCCATTGTTTTCCGGTTTTCGAGGCGATAATCGTTTTGCAGGTGAGAGAATCAATTTGCGCCCCATCAATACTATACCGGGTAGTATCTCCCTAAATAGTGGGATAGGAGCGCTCGAGCGAACGGGGTAGACCCCGATCACCCCGACCTGATCGGGGACGGCGAACTTCGCCAATCCGCGGGAACATCTTTCGCCTCAAAATTTAGGATACTTACGGCGTAATTACCGCGAGTTACGTCATTCGAACACTCGTCCGATATTTAGGGTAGTTTCGTCATCTAATCGTTTCGCTTACGTTTCACCGGAAGTTATACAAATGCGCAGACCGGAAGTTATACAAATGCTGCGCATGCGCAGTCCGTGGCGCCCAAGTAACGCTAATACTACTAGCAGGTATCAGCCCCTGTTTAATTAGCATGTCTTTGATTGCCATGGCAAGGCGACGTCAAATATGGCCATGCCCACATCACGGGGTATGAAGTCTAGTTTCGGGGGGCTACCCCAAATCGCGATCTTGCCAAGCCGGGCGTATCCCACAGCAATGCCACAGGCGACAGCGCTATGGTAGAGCGCGTTGACAAGCATTTTACCATCAGCTGCCGAGGTGGTCATTATTGCTACGCAACGGGCTTCACTCCATATAAAATTGGTCTGGGCTTGTCTTTAATTGTGGTTGCTGCGAAACAACAAGCCGCTTGGGCATCGACGCTGTCTATGAGTCAACAGGGGAGCCACTTGTGGCGTTTGTACCGCCTGTGTGGCGCGCAAGCGCAGAAGAAACATGAGTGCACCGTGGGCAGGGGTCGTTGTAGAGAAGATGAAAGTGAGGGACAGAGGAGAAAGAGGAAAATGAATGGAAGTGTAGAAACAGAAGAAATAACAACACTCCCCTACTCTACCGTTACCTGCTGCAAGGACAGCAGGTGTTGTCCAACTGTAAGTCAGTATCAGCTGGACCCTCCAGTGACACAAGATACACATCGTCATTGCCTCACTCAACTACCCCCACGAAGAAAAAAAAAGGAAGAAAGAAAGATAAACGTGTCTGCCAATTTCTTCATGGTCAAACAATAAATTTCTAAATTAGCTCAGTACATATCTGCTAATAATCTTACAGAGAAGTTCTCCTAGCGGGTCCATGATGTCTTAGCAACGTCGCATCAACGTCGCATTGATACGACGATGCACATACGTGATGACCGCTTGGAACTTTGTTCCTTTGGGCGTCGTGACATAAAAAGGAGAATAACTTGAAAAAAAAGATCATTTTTAAATCAGTTGATTTAGACATTATAATCCTGATCAGACGCCGTGTTTACCCAAGGCGAATTAAAATACGTATATTCCAACCTGTACGGGGCCCTAAAACATTAACCCATAAATGCCAATTAATTGTTTCAATACTGGGATAGATTAGATGCCACAAAATGTTGCGTCTGACCGGTGTCTTCACTATTTGCTAAAGTACGGAACACAGCTTACAATTAGAGCTCTCGAAAGCAGGCAAATTGTAGGTCAGTAAAGGGTTATTTAGTTGGTCACTGATAAGCTAACCCTTTTAACCCTGTAGACCTGTGCAGACGCCGAGGTAGAAATACACTGTATCTAAGCAAACCTTGTAGATCCTGATAAGACGGCAGAATCTACATGTACACTGTTTGTCATCATGTCATTGAACTAATCAGAAATCCCTTTCTATAAGAAGTTATCCTGTTTAGAAACTCGGGGATGAAAGAGTAAAACATAAATATCATTGGAAAGCGCGTAGGAAAATAGTCCCAGAGTACTGTTTTCTTTTCAGAATTCGTCTTTCTGTGCCAATTTGTATTCAATCCGTATCAAGTCCCGAAAACTGAAATATTTTGAAAGACGTTCCATGCCTGGAAGATTAATTTTCAAGAGTTCATTTGGACTATTTTATGCAGCGAACGAACAGCGGAAGTGGAGTAACGCGGTCCAGTACCGGAAGTAGAAATGTAATGACATAGAAACTTGATTTACAAAATCAACTTTCAAAAACTGATAGTCAAACTTTTGTAATAAATATGGTATTGAAGTACCAACAAATTGTAAATATTAATGTTTCGGCCCCCGCCCATAGGGGCTTGAAGAAATATATGGGCTGCATGATGCTTCCACGCAGAGCTGAATCCGGACCGCACACTAGTACTGGTGAACCGCTTAGGGGATCTAAGCCTGTCCAGGGACCGCGTTGCGAGGCGGACCGTCCATGCTAATTAACCCTATTGGTTTCATTGGGCGACAGAGCTTGAGATGTCATTTCATCTCAATGTCGGGTAAAAGTCCCACAAGATCGGAAGCAGCGTCTCCAAAATGACCTTTACAATGTTGACGAGGACGTTAAACCCCAAATCAAACAAAGTCACACACACAGGCATAAGTCTCAAACTTTATTAATCCAATATACTCGTATAAAGGAAATTAAATTGTGAATATAATTGAATAATAACATCCACACTAGTCAGGCTCAATGCCAAAACTGAAATGAAGCAGTTTAGAAATGAACTTAAATACCTGAAGGGACCATACAGACATGCTGACACCGTATGTAAATGTCAAACACTCAAAATAAACCATATTTATTCTTTAAAATAAATCATCACTGTCCGGCTGTTTTGTTAACGAAGGCCAAGACAAGCTTCCTACGCTATACTGGTTACCAAAACTTCATAACAGACCTTACAAAGCACGGTTTATTGCAAATTCTAGCTCTTGCACTACCACTGAACTTTCTAAATTATTAACTTCCTGTCTTACTGCTATTAAAACGCATGTAATTAAATATTGTGATAAAGTCTTTGAAAGATCAGGAAGAAATCTGTTTTGGTCTATAAAAAATTCGAATGAGGTTTTAAATAAATTGAAATCCACACATTTTCGTGCTTCTAGTCTGTCTGCTTACGATTTTTCCACTCTTTACACTACACTTCCTCATAATCTTATAAAAGAAAAGCTTAATGATTTAATTGAATGGGCTTTTCACAGAGAAGATTCTCTCTATCTTGCGTGTAATGTCAGAAATGCATTTTTCACTTCTAAAGAGCATAAGAATTATACACTTTGGTCATGTCAGAAAGTGTGTGATGCCCTCATCTTTCTACTTGACAATATTTATATTAGATTCGGTACTAAGTTATTTAGACAAATTGTGGGTATTCCGATGGGTACTAATTGCGCACCTCTTGTGGCTGATCTGTTCTTGTATTGTTATGAAAGAGACTTCATTTTGTCGCTTTCCATTGATAACCAATCTGGAATTATTGAAGCTTTTAGCTCCACTTCTGGATATTTAGATGATTTATTAAATATTGATAATACCCATTTTGATGGTTTGATCAGTCAGATTTACCCCCTAGAACTTCAGTGAAATAAAGCAAATTCTTCTGATACCGAGGCCCCGTTTTTGGATTTACATCTATCTATTGTAGATGGATTTGTTTCGTGTAAAATTTATGATAAACGCGATGACTTTGATTTTGAGATTGTAAATTTTCCTTTTTTGGATGGTGATGTTCCTCGTGCGCCATCATATGGCGTTTATATTTCGCAATTAATTCGATTTGCTAGAGTGTGTAGTCATGTAACTGACTTCAACACTCGTAATAAATTATTAACGGCTAAACTCCTTAATCAGGGTTATCGGTGCCATAAACTACGCAAAGCCTTTTCAAAATTTTATAGACGCCATTCTGATTTAATTTCAAAATTGAATATTGGACTTAAATCTCTTCTGCAACAAGGTCTATCGGAACCAGAATTTTATGGTGACGTAGTATATAAATTCAGAAAAATATATAACCGCAATGACGTCAGCACCCAATTTCGTAAAATCATTCTTCGATATAAAAAGATTGGGTACAACATGGATATTATACGACAGACTGCATGCATGGCAGTTAACCCGATCACGGTTGGCAACTTTGCTTCCCTCTTTAATTGCACGCCGGTGGGTCAGGCCTCAGATTCTATGACGGCTCCAACGTAAAGGCTTATTGAGAATTAGAGAGATCTAATTCAAGGTAATGTTGGTTGGTGCCTGATGCTCTGTCTCTGGTCGGGCCCATCGGAGTCTAACTGTTGGTTTTCTTTTGCTCCAGCATTTCAGTGGTTTCTTGCTGTCGAGTCCTCACCGTTGTCTCACCTCTGTGGTTCTTTGATTTTTGTGTTCACGGAGATGTTGCACTGATGAGTTAGGAGGCCTTCATGCGGACTGAATAAATGATTTGTCTAAATCGCGACGGAAGTAAGGGCGAGGATTGTGGCCACGTAAAATCGATTTAAGCCCCCCAGTGGAAATCTTCCACTGACCATTCCAAGGCGGCTCTTCTGTGGCGATTTATTTATGTTGTTGTTTGTTACTTACTGTGTGTATCACTTGTGTCTTTTAATTTTGGATGGCCATATGGCCATTTTGTGGGAAAGTAACTGTCCTTATGGCCTTCCTTTGTTTAGGTTTCCATTATGGTCTGGTCGCTTATTGTTTGTATTTCTTTCCCTTTGGTGTCTTTTATTGGTGGAGTAAGTTAATTGTATCAATTCCTGATCTTTGTTTTACTTCTACTTTGCTAAATCTTTTGCAATCGATAATAAAATGAATAAAAGGCAACAGCCGTTTATAATCATAAAACACAGAAAACGGGGATATTTTTTCCTTGATCGCATGTGGCTAGGACGACGATGATCGACAGTTTATACATAATAATAAAACCAGCGCAAAATTGTCTTTTCTTGTGTTATATAATAATCGTTTTTGAGATATTACACAATACACAATTTCACACGGATGTGTAATCATAAAGCAAACACGCCTATCAAATTACCGCCGAAAAATCTTGTGTCATATAATAATCGTTCTTGAGATATTACACAATACACAATTTCACACGGACGTGTAATCATAAAGCAAACACGCCTATCAAATTACCGCCGAAAAATCTTGTGTCATATAATAATCGTTTTTGAGATATTACACAATACACAATTTCACACGAATGTGTTAACATTAAGCAAACACGCCTATCAAATTACCGCCGAAAAATCTATTTTTTTTAGATGAAAAATTGTGATATTTTTCTTTTTTCTGCTGAACATCACGTGAACAAGTCCGTGAAATGAAGGCCCGCCTATACCCCACTTTATATAGAGAAAACTGGGGTTTACTGGGGTATACATTATTTTCCTTATTTTTAATTCCAAGACATAGGTTGTGGGTACTCGTTAGAACCGCCTCAATGAGGCGGTTCTAACGAGTACCCACGATCTATGTTTGCAGTTTGTTATAAGGAAAATATCATGGATTTTTATCAGAAAAGTAGCCATTTTGGAGATGATAAAAATCGCTATGTCGTACGGGTGTGTTATCGTGATGAAATATATATTGTGGGTACTCACTAGAACCGCCTCATCGAGTACCCACAATGTATATTTTAGAGAAGAAATAAAAACAAAATAAGGTTTACCCCTGTAAACCCCAGTTTTACTATATAAAAGTGGGGTTCAAAATTATATAGGCGTGTTTTCGTGATGCAAACCGGACACATTTGCTTCCCATAAAGTCGTATTGATTGTTCTTTTTAATGAGTTGATATTTTATATCCAAGATTCATACTTACAGCAGGCAGGATAGCAGCTGGCTGGAGCTTTAAGAATGAACAGAATTGCTCGTCGGGCATTTTTCTGGTGTTTAGTTTTGTGTGTGGTGGCATTTATCGTTTACTCTAACTACATTCCGAACGAAACGTTATTCCATTTATCTTTAACAAATGCATTTAGAGGAAATACCGAAGCTAACTTAAAGAAAACGCTACCCGCAGATCTTCAATTAGATACAACTCAAGGAAGCAACGGAGATTCAAAAGTTGCGGTACCGTATGATATTCAAACTCTTAAAGAACAGGGCAACGAAGATATCGCAAAAGGTCGGGAAAAGGGAGATAACTCTCGTTCACGATGGGTTCTGATGGGTTTAAGTGTTTCTTCTGGTATGAAGTTGGAATACGCATTTTGCATTCCTTTCGTTGTCGCCGCATGGAAAAGAGTAGAATGGAACACGACTATTTTAGTGTTTGGTAATGTAACCCTCTGGAAAACATCACCCATACTTCGACTGGTTGAGCAAGTCACGCTTAAAATTGATCCAAGCACGAGATTTACGCTGATACCAGCTCCATTCAACCCAGTGTCATTTGCCCAAGTGGGCCGCCTTTTCGGCTCTCTGGTAACACCTTGGATTTCTCCGAAAGATATTGTTTTAACGTCAGATATAGACATCTTACCTCTAAATAGGACTATGTATGACAAAGTAAATTCAACCGGAATTTTTATTCTAAATGCTGACTGTTGCGGTACATTTAATTGGAACGGAAGTAGAATTTCTATGCAACCGATGACGTCAATTGGCATGACAAAACAAAACTGGGGACATTTCATGGGATTTAAAACCATCCAAGATAAAGAAAATTTGTCCGAATTCATGAATGCATGGCTACTCGGAAATTTACAGATGTCGATAGTTTCCCGGGATGTTCAAAAAGGTGTCAATCTCGAATGGTTTTTAGACCAAAGAGTGGCATCTATTCAAATACATAACTCAGGCATGCGCAGACATAAGCTGTACCGTCGCCATGGGGATAGAGTTGACAGAAGTACAATACATGGGTGGACAAATTTTAAATCACATGTTGACTGTCATATGTATCTTCCATCTTATTCTGGAGTCCAATGGGGAAATACTGAAAACTTAGTAAAGGATATATTTGACGACAGTATAAAGGAGACTCTTCTTTCGTTTAAATCCGACTTTGTCAGGATAAAGTCTTCTCAATAAGCATAGCTGTTCGTTATTTTAATCCTTGTCCTGCTGAGCCCAGATATGCCTTATCTTTGAAACAATGTAGATCCAGATCAGATGGCTTCTGAAGAAGCCATCTGATCAGGATCTTCATTGTTTGCCATCCAGTTTATGGATTTGTTGCAATAATTTGCATCAAGTAATTTGATTGGCTGATAATCAGTAGTGGGTGTGACATATTTAAATATTCAGCAGAACAAGAGTTAACACTACATAACGATAACACACCCGTGAGGCATAATGCATTTTTCTTAGCTCCAAAACGGATACTTTTCTGGTGAAAATCCGTAATATTTTTCTTATTTATACTGCAAATATAGGTTGTGGGTGCTCGTTAGAACCGCCTCTTTGAGGCGGTTCTAACGAGTACCCACAACCTATGTCTAGGAGCAGAAATAAGGAAAATAATGTATACCCCCGTAAACCCCAGTTTTCACTATATTAAGTGGGGTGTAAGGGGGTGTTTATTTCAAGGAATTGTTAGCGTGATGACTAAAATCCATGTGAATATGAAAATGCGCCTATTCAAATACAATGACATTATGATAACACACCCGTGCGATAAAGTCCATTTTTTCACATCTCCAAAATGGCTACTTTTCTGATGAAAATCCGTTATATTTTTCTTATAAATACTGCAAACATAGGTTGTGGGTACTCGTTAGAACCGTCTAGATGAGTTCTTACGAGTACCCAAAATCTATATTTTTAGCGGAAATATGAAAAATAACCTATGTTTTTGAGCAAAAATAAGAAAAATAATTTATACCCCCGTAAACCCCAGTTTTCTATATATAAAGTGGGGTATAGGGGGGTCTTCATTTCACGGATTTGTTCACTTGATGAATTCCGCTATTAAGACCACCTAAAATTAGGACTAATTCTGCTATTAAGTAGAAGTAAAACAAAGATCAGGAATCGATACAATTAACTTACTCCACCCAACAAAGACACCATAGGGAAAGAAATACAAACACCAAGCGACCAGACCATAATGGAAACCCAAACAAAGGAAGGCCATAAGGACAGTTACTTTCCCACAAAATGGTCATATGGCCATCCAACATTAAAAGACACAAGTGATACACACAGTAAGTAACAAACAACAACATAAATAAATCGCCACAGAAGAACCGCCTTGGAACGGTCAGTGGAAAGATTTCCACTGGGGGGCTTAAATCGATTTTACGTGGCCACAATCCTCGCCCTTACTTCCGTCGCGATTTAGACAAATAATTTGTTCAGTCCGCATGAAGGCCTCCTAACTCATCAGTGCAACATCTCCGTGAACACAAAAAATCAAAGAACCACAGAGGTGAGACAACGGTGAGGACTCGACAGCAAGAAACCACTGAAATGCTGGAGCAAAAGAAAACCAACAGTTAGACTCCGATGGGCCCGACCAGAGACAGAGCATCAGGCACCAACCAACATTACCAAGAATTAGATCTCTCTAATTCTCAATAAGCCTTTACGTTGGAGCCGTCATAGAATCTGAGGCCTTACCCACCGGCGTGCAATTAAAGAGGGAAGCAAAGTTGCCAACCGTGATTGGGTTAACTACCATGCATGCAGTCTGTCGTATAACATCCATTTTGTACCCAATCTTTTTATATCGAATAATGATTTTACGAAATTGGGTGCTGAAGTCATTGCGGTTATATATTTTTCTGAATTTATATGCTAAAACACCATAAAATTCGGGTTCCGATAGACCTTGTTGCAGAAGAGATTTAAGTCCAATATTGAATTTTGAAATTAAATCAGAATGGCGTCTATAAAATTTAAAAGCTTATTTTGAAGGGTTTACTTGATTTTTCTTTGGGTTTTCTGCTTACAATATCCTCTGGTCAGGGACCACCTTTGGGACTGTTCAAATGTGGTCTTTAAGACCACTTTTGAACAGTCCCATAGGTGGTCTTAATATAGGAATTTTATTGTATATTGAATTTTTTTACCCCCAAAAAACGAAACGTTCAGATAAAAGATTCTAAAATTTTTCATATTTCAGCTCACAATATGGATTGTGGGAATTCGTTAGAACCGCCTCGGCGAGGCGGTTGTAACGAGCACCTACAATCTTTGTTTTTGTGCAGAAATAAGAAAAATAATGTAT
This sequence comes from Lucinisca nassula, assembly GCA_963580285.1. Classification (NCBI taxonomy): domain Eukaryota; kingdom Metazoa; phylum Mollusca; class Bivalvia; order Lucinida; family Lucinidae; genus Lucinisca; species Lucinisca nassula. The sequence continues at coordinate 6,473,347 of OY757026.1, forward strand.
TTCCCTAGTTTGACTACATATATAAAAGCGTCAGTATGTATGTATGTATGTATGTATGTATGTATGTATGTATGTATGTATGTATGTATGTATGTATGTATGTATGTATGTATGTATGTATGTATGTATGTATGTATGTATGTGTACGTACGTCCGTCACGTTCTTTGGAATGGATCTCCTCCAAATATGTTCTATAAAAGGGTTATCCTTTGGAAGCAAGGAATACACCACAAAACTGGAAAATATGGAGTGTACATGTTTTCTGGACCAGACTAGCTAGTTTCGGCCAATTAGGCCTCATCAGTGACCCTCAAGATAGTAAATGAGATGTAGATGACACTGTGCTACTTTTGGGGTGACCTTGGCCTCAACATGACCCCAAGGTCGAAGGTCAAAAAGTATGACTTTTCCATATCTTTAGTGTTATTCATAGAAAAAGCGGATATTTGCGATTGTGCGATCTAGTTGTAATTGATTTTAACTGAGATTCTTTGTGGCACCAGTGCACGTGTCCGAAAGACCATAGTCTACTTTTGAAGGATAACAAATCGCGGAATGTTGTTTGAAGTTCTTTCAACGAAACTGTTCTGTAAGAACCTCCAGTGTACTTTAGAAACCAAGGGGGAAGCGTATATAGCCGCAAAATGTCTTTGATGTTTCGTGTATTCATGGGCCATTACCTAACCATGCCCAGTAAGAAATATAGTGCTTAACTTTTATTTGCAACATACAGCATTTGAATAAAGATATGCAACTAGACCTATTCAAATTCACTAACGGAACATATAATTCACTTCTCCATGTCAATTCGTAAGAAGTTTAAGCATTTTAAGAACTACTTTCGCAAAAATATGTAAGAACTGCCTTTATAGACGTCAGTCGGATTTATTTTCAAAATTCAATGTTAGACTTAAATCTCTTCTGCAACAAGGTCTATCGGAACCCGAATTTTATGGTGACTTACTATATAAACTCAGAGAAATGTATTGTAGCAATGACTTCAGCACCATATGTTTTCGTAAAATCATTCTTCGATATAAAAAGATTGGGTATAACATAAATGTTATACGACAGACTGCATGCATGGTAGTTAACCCAATCACGGTTTACAACTTTGCTTCCTTCTTAAATTGCACGCCGGTGGGTCAACCCTCAGATTCTAGGACGGTTCCATCGTAAAGGCTTACTGAAATTTAGAAAGAATTTAACTTTATGTTATGTTGGTTGGTGTCTTATGCTCTGCCTCTTGGCCCAAGTCTATCTAACTGTTGGTTTTCTTTTGTTCCAGCATTTCAGTGGTTTCTTACTGTCGAGTCCTCACCGTTGTTTAATCTCTGTGGTTGTTTGTTCTCGGAGATGTTGCATTGATGAGTTAGTAGGCCTTCATGCGGACTGAACAAATTATTTGTCGAAATCGCAACGGAAGTAAGGGCGAGGATTGTGGCCGCATAAAATCGATTTAAGTCTCCTCCACCCCCAGTGGAATTCATATCACTGACCGTTCCGACGCGGTTCTTCTGCCGCGATTTATTAGCTCACCTGAGCCGAAGGCTCAAGGTGAGCTATTGTGATCGGTCAATGTCCGTCGTCCGTCGTGCGTCGTGCGTTGTGCGTCGTGCGTCGTGCGTCTGTCAACAATTTACTTAAATGACATCTCCTCCTAAACCAGTGAATGGATTTTGATATAATTTCACAGGAATGTTGCTTGAGTGACCCTCTTACAAAATTACCTAAATCGTTCCGCTCCGTTAAACAAAATGGCCGCCAGAGCTAAAAATAGAAAAACCTTTAAATGACATCTCTTCCTAGGCAAATAGCCCGATTTGAAAATAATTTCACAGGAACGTTCCTTGAGTGACCCTCTTTCAAAATTGCCTAAATCGTTCCGCTCCGTTAAACAAAATGGCCGCCAGAGCTAAAAATAGAAAAACCTTTAAATGACATCTTCTTCTAGGCAAATGGCTCGATTTGAAAATAACTTCACAGGAATGTTGCTTGAGTGACCCTCTTTCAAAATTGTCTAAATCGTTCCGCTACGTTAAACAAAATGGCCGCCAGAGCTAAAAATAGAAAAACCTTTAAATGACATCTCCTCCTAGGTAAATGGCCCAATTTGAAAATAATTTCACAGGAACGTTCCTTGAGTGAGCCTCTATCAAAATTGCTTTAATCATTCTGCTCCGTTAAACAAAATGGCCGCCAGAGCAAAAAATAGAAGAACCTTTAAATGACATCTCCTCCTAGGCAAATGGCCCGATTTGAAAATAATTTCACAGGAATGTTGCTTGAGTGACCCTCTTTCAAAATTACCTTAATCATTCCGCTCCGTTAAACAAAATGGCCGCTAGAGCTAAAAATAGAAAAACCTTTAAATGACATCTCTTCCTAGGTAAATGGCCCGATTTGAAAATAATTTCACAGGAACATTCCTTGAGTGACCCTCTTTCAAAATTGCCGAAATCGTTCCGCTCCGTTAAACAAAATGGCCGCCAGAGCTTAAAATAGAAAAACCTTTAAATGACATCGTCTTCTAGGCAAATGGCTCGATTTGAAAATAACTTCACAGGAATGTTCCTTGAGTGACCCTCTTTCAAAATTGCCTAAATCGTTCCGCTCCGTTAAACAAAATGGCCGCCAGAGCTAAAAATAGAAAACCTTTAAATGACATCTCCTCCTAGGCAAATGGCCCAATTTGAAAATAATTTGACAGGAACGTTCCTTGAGTGAGCCTCTTTCAAAATTGCCTTAATCATTCTGCTCCGTTAAACAAAATGGCCGCCAGAGCCAAAAATAGAAAAACCTTTAAATGACATCTCCTCCTAGGCAAATGGCCCGATTTGAAAATAATTTCACAGGAATGTTGCTTGAGTGACCCTCTTTCATAATTACCTAAATCGTTCCGCTCCGTTAAACAAAATGACCACCAGAGATAAAAATAGAAAAACCTTCAAATGACATCTCCTATGCAAAGGGCCCGATTTGAAAATAACTTCACAGGAATGTTCCTTGAGTGACCCTCTTTCAAAATTGCCTAAATTGTTCCACTCTATTAAACAAAATGGCCACCAGAGCTAAAAATAGAAAAACATTTAAATGACATCTCCTCCAAGGCAAATGGCACGATTAGGAAATAATTTCACAGGAACGTTCGTCGAGTGACCCTTTTTCAAATTGTCTAAATCGTTTCGCTCGTTAAACAAAATGGCCACCAGAGCTAAATATAGAAAAACCTTTAAATGACATCTTCTCCTAGGCAAAGAGCCCGATTTGAAAATAATTTCACAGGAATGTTCCTTGAGTGACCCTCTTTCAAAATTGCCTAAACTGTTCCGCTCTGTTAAACAAAATGGACACCAGAGCTAAAAATAGAAGAACCTTCAAATTCCACTACAATGAAAAATAACCTCCAAAGAAAAATTATTGGTCCATATCTCCTTAAATCAGTGAATCCTTCATGTCCATAAGCTTTGAAACATCTTGGATTCAGGTGAGCGATTCAGGGCCATCATGGCCCTCTTGTTTTTGTTATGGTTTGTATTTGAGTGTGTGTATCGCTTATATATTATTTTGTTTTGAATAGCCAATTGGCCATTTTGTGGGAAAGTGACTCTCCTTATGGCTTTCCGCTGTTGATGTTTCCATTAGGGTCTAGGTATTTCATGTTTGTGTGTCTTTCCCTTTAGTGTCTCTCATGGGAGCTGTGGGTTAATTGTATCGATTCCTGATCATTGCCTTCACTTCTGTTCTACACACACCTTGTCTCTGGTGCCGGGGCTGCACTGGCTTGTCATCACGAAAACACGCCTATATAATTTTGACCCTCTTGAACCACATTTTTATATGGTAAAACTGGGGTTTACAGGGGTAAACCTTATTTTTATTATTTCTGTTCTGAAATATAGATTGTGGGTACTCGTTAGAACCGCCTCGATGAGGCGGTTCTAACGAGTACTACCCACAATCTATATTTTTAGTAAAAATTAGAAAAATATCGCAATTTTTCATGTATAAATTTTAGCTTTTTTCGCTGGTAAACTTTACAATGTATTTGTATAGGCATGTTTTCGTAATTTGCAGGCCAAGATGTGTAGACGCTGTGGCCGTGGTAAGAGCCGTTTGTAGAGGGACGCCAACAAAGTTCAGATGAAGCCGAAGAACAACAAGCTAGCCTATCCTTTGCCGGAGCTGTGGCATTTCCAAATGCCTCCTCGGTCAGCAGGGCAATGGCGATGGAACATGAATTGCAGGTCGGAATTGGCCGATTTCCTTAGCCGCGATTTGTAGCCTAATATCTTTTTTGGCCCAGTCGAAATTTCATTTCTGTAACTTACTGGCCACTTCCGTCTTTATTGCACAGTCAAAGCTTTTTAGAAAGTGGGGAATCTAATCCTGGACTTGTCTAGGGATAGCTACTATGTGCATAAGGCGCCCGTAAAAAAACAGTCTACTTACTTTAAAGTTACTTTCTGTTTAAGTCAATCCAAAGTTCGAGTCATATAAAGGACTTGTATTTGAAAACATCACTGTAAAACGTATGGATTCAATAACGTATGCATTCTCGCCTTGATCAAGTGAAGTGTAACGGTCGTTTCAACACTTCTCAGGCCATGGCAAACCATATCACATAGTCCGCGTTTTCATGGCAGCAAAAAATGGCATTTTGTCCTAATGAAAATTCGCTTTAATTTTATTATTTCAACTGCAAATGTAGATCTTTTTTTTTTGGGGGGGGGGGGGGGGGTTGATTTAGTTTTACGGCCTTTTAAGATTATTTCACTCATATCGAGCAGATGGTTATTCTTAGTTGGGCTAAAACCGGAGTACCCGGACAAAAACCGCCTGACCTTCGGTTGCAGAATTTGACGTCTCACATGTGACTCGAACCCACAGCGGTGAGAAACCTAATGATTAAGAGTCAGCGCTCTTATCCACTTGGTCATGGAGGCCCGTTCAATATAGATACAGATATATTTAAATATTGGTACTTGTTAGAACAGCCTCACGAAGGCGGTTCTAACGAGTACTGATAACCTTTGTTTTGAGCAAAAGTATGAAAAAAAAATGTATAACCTTTTAAACCACCCTTCGCTTTATATCAAGTCGGGTTCACATAGGTATTCAATTTACTGATTGTTTATATGATGAGTTTGTCTAACCACAATTTTCCTCCGCCCATCGGGGCTTGGAGAAATAGATTGAGCTGCACCATGACGATAAACATTACGAAAACATGCCTATACAAATACATTGTAATCTTTATCGCCGAAAAAAAGAAAATTTTAAGATGAAAAATTGAGATATTTTTCTAATTTCTGCTCCAAATATAGATTGTGGGTACTCGTCAGCACCGCCTCATCGAGGCGGTGCTAACGAGTACCCACAATCTATATTTTAGAGCAGAAATAAGACAAATAAGGTATACCCCCGGAAACCCCAGTTTTACTATATAAAAAATGGGGTTCAAGGGGGTCAAAATTACATAGGCGTGTTTTCGTGATGCGTAGTAAATTTTTTCTCATCTCTAAAATTGCTACCTTTCTGGTGAAAATGCATATTTTTCTTCGCAGTGGCTACTGCAAATAGGCAAAAACGTAAAATGGCTATTTGCAGTCAACTGCAAATAGCCATTTTAACGTTTTTTTGGCTATTTGCAGTTAACGGCAGATAGCTGAATACGTTAAAATGGCTACTTGCATGGCTACTACATCATAGTGTAGTTTATATTTTCTTGTCCTTTGGGATCATTGATTCCACTGTGGAATTTTGAAAATATCTGAGGGTCACTGATGAGGCCTAATTGGCTGAAACTAGCTAGCCTGGCCAAGAAAATATGTACACTCCATATTTTCCAGTTCTGTGTAGTATTCCTTGCTTCCAAAGGATAACCTAGAACATATTTTCAGTCAACTGCAAACAGATAAAAACGTTAAACTGCAATTAACAGTCTTTCAATGTACCTGTAATTTGTATGCGAGCCCATAAAAGACTTGGATCAGCCTGCGCGCATATCCACGCAGTCTATTCATGGTCTTCCATATGCGCTCTCATTACGATAACACACCCGTGCGAATTGGTGAATTTTTACACATCCCCAGAATGGCCACTTTCTGATGAAAATCCGTGATATTTTTCATATAAATACTGCAAACATAGGTTGTGGGCGCTCGTTAGAACCGCCTCATTGAGGCGGGCCTCATTGAGGCGGTTCTAATGAGTACCCACAACCTATGTCTTGGAGCATGAATAAGAAAAATAATGTATACCCCATTGAACCCCAGTTTTCTCTATATAAAGTGGGGTATAGGGGTGGGGGGGGGGGGTCTTCAATTCACGGACTTGTTCACGTGATGTTAAGAGTGTTAAAAGTCTTTTGAACGACCATCAAAATCAGCCATTGGTTTGAAATAAAATTGTTTGAGAAAAAAGAAGCTTTAACAACAAAAGTATATGTACATGTATGTATATAACAAACCTAACATAATATTATCGAAGATCTTGTTTCAACTAAGCAGTTGTTTAAGATATCACAAGGGTTAACTGTATAAGATTGCCTAGACTTTAATTACTCACTTGTAAAGTGAAATTATCTCTTGTTACCTTTGAGAGTTCAAAGCTCAAGCTTGAAACGACTATTCCATGTTTCAGAGGAGGCAGGTTTCTGTTATCTTTTTTCACAGATTTTTAAACATCTAAACAAGATTTTTGATAATGCAATTATGTGGCAGTTGATTTTTGGGTCGATTGTTTATCAATCGACCCAAAGGTATAAAGGACAAAACCTCTATTAGTGCTGGAGTCCACGTGACTATCACTGATTTGTAGAAATCCACGAAGATTATTTATAGAATTTTATCGCAGTGAGGTCAGCGTGTTTACGTAAAAGGTTAATTGTAAAATCTGGGCTGGAATCATGGGTTGGGCTAGGCAAACAGTGTAGACCCAGATCAGAAGCCACAGAACGCGGCGTCTGATCAGGGTCTTCACTGTTTGCTTAGAGTATAGGAATTTAAGGGTCAGGCGCCGAAAAACGCAGCGTCTGATCATGGCCTACACGGTTTGCTTTCAGTAAAGGAGTTTAAGGGTTAAACGAAACAGTCCAGGTCCATTTTTCCTAACTACACCCAGAGACAATCGACCCACCAGTACTCTCAGTGCTTTGATTGATAATGCCATTATGTGGAAGTTGTGGCCATGAGGTTTATGCCATGCACTTCGAATCTCACCAAAACTGTATCGCCCAATGTAAAATACCAACTAATGGCGACTTACCTAAAACACGGACTAGTCCAAAAGTAAAAGTGCAGTCACGTCTCACTGCGTTTTGAAAGACTATAAAGTCTGTTTAGTTTGTTTGTAATGGAAATTAACGGGCCAGTGAACGCTATTTCGGCCATACCGAGCCGGTAGGTTTACATATCCACACTTTTCCTGGGCCGTCTTATACGTAAGCGGTTATCCAATACCTTGCATATTCTTTCGCCAGAAACTGACATCAGCCCATCTTGAATCATCGGGAGGAAAATTTCGAGAGCAAATTAATTCCGTCGAATTTTACCGTTTTAAATGTAAATAATATTAACAAAAAGGAGAAAAAAAGATATAACTGTTTTTTTTTACCGGCCCCGACAGCGCAGTTGGTAGAGTGTCCGCTCCGGGGAACGGGAGGTCACGGGTTCGATCCCGGGCCGCGACATATCAAAGTCGTTAAGAATGGTACTAGCTGCTCCTCGCTTGGCACTCAGATTTACGGGGTAGAGCTAGGACTGGTCGACCCAGTGTCAGGATAATGTGACTGGGTGTAGTATCATGTAATGTGTCTGGGACATGATACTTCAGTGAGGCAGCACTATAAAAGTGAGCATTGAGCTCCCTGTCGCAACCAGACACCGTCGTGATATGACTGACAAGAAATATCTTTAAAAAAGATATGCGGCGTAGATTTAATTGGAAGGTTGTTTAGAAATATGAGCTACAATAGTGACAGCAACAGTTGTCTAGCTATGAACTGGTTTACTGTATTCAAACAATTCAGATGTCACGCGAGGTAAAATAGCTTTGCAGAGGGCGGTGTCCCGCCTGTTTGAGCTAAGGTCAATGTGAAAGGTCAAGGTTAAAAACATGACCTCATTTCAAGAGCATATGATCTCAAGTATATGCACAACAAATTAGAAAACTTTATCATTTACTGTTTTTGAACACAAATTATAGGGTTAACATTTAGGGTTGTCGCTATGGTGAACGTAAACGCATAGACGGACGAGCAGACAAACAGACGGAAACTTAACTAAAACTCAAATTACACTTATTCCTTTTCAGAATTTATATAACATTAATGATATTCGAAAATGTCCATTTTGTGTTAAAATGGAGGACATAAAGTATGCTGAAGACAAATGATACACTGCAACTTTTATTGGGCATATACTGTAAATTAAACATCTGTCAATTTGTAATGCGATTAGTACATGTTTTTGTCATGCTATATCTCTTTATTGGTTTCATTGGGCAACAGGGCTTGAGGTGTCATTTTATCTCAATGTCGGGTAAAAGTTCCACAAACTTGGGAGCAACGTCTCCAAAATGACCTACACAGTGTTGATGGGAACGTTAAACCTCAAATCAAACAAACAATTCCTTTCGCAGAAAATTCTTCCTTTCGCGAAAGGAACCTTCCTTTCGCGAAATGGTTCCTTTCGCCATATAGACCGACCATGTGAAATTAGGTCAAAATAGCTATTCACCGCAGCAGTTTCAGAATTCACTAGAAACACAATTATACATATGATGTATGGTCATCAATGGACAAGACGGTGAGCAAGCCGAAACTGTATATATTTTTCATTCATGTCTCACATAAAAAATGAAACATTTCCTAGGTTAAAACTTCGGTAAACTGTCGTATTTTGAGCAGATTTATTTATGCAAGTCATTGACCAATGAAATGGTCATCTTCTTGGACATGTGGTTTTATTGACCAATGGAATAACGAAAAATGTAGGACAAAAGTAAAAACATAACGGCTACGCCGTAAAAAAAGGTTGAAAGCGACGGTAAAACCCGAATTCACACACACGCACACAAACCTTTTTTTTACCCACAGCCTGTGTCTTGGAGCAGACAAGAGAAAAATAATGCATAATCCCGTAAGGTAAACCGTAGTGTTTACTGTATAAAGTGGGGTTTAGAGGGATGTTCATTACATAGACTTGTTGAGGTAATGTGGTGCTCGACCGAACTCGAGTACTGGCATCACGAAAGCACGCCTATATAATTTTGAGCCCCTTGAGCCCCACTTTTATAAAGAAAAACTGGAGTTTAAAGGGGTAAACCTTATTTTTTTCCCATTTCTTCTCTAAAATATAGATTGTGGGTACTCGTTATATTTTTTTTATTTCTTCTCTAAACTATAGATTGTAGCCCCCGCCCATAGGGGCTTGAAGAAATATATGGGCCGCATGATGCTTCCACGTAGAGCTGAATCCGGCCCGCACACTAGTACTGGTAAACTGCTTAGAGGATCTAAGCCTGTCCAGGAACCGCGGTGCGAGGCGAACCGTCCATGCAAATAAACCCTATTGGGTTTTATTGGGCGACAGGGCTTGAGATGTCATTTCATCTCAATTTCGGGTAAGAAGTCCCACAAAATTGGAAGCAAAGTCTCCAAAATGGCCTTTACAGTGTTGACGGGGACGTTAAACCTCAAATCAAACAAACAAAACAAAAACTGTAGATTGTGGGTACACGTTAGAACCGCCTCCATGAGGCGGTTCTAACGTGTACCCACAATCTATATTTCGAGCAAAAATAAGACAAATGTCACAATTTTTCACCTTCAAATTTTCGTTTTTCGGCAGTAAATTTACAATGTATTTGTATAGGCGTATTTTCCTAATGTACGTGTAAACAGCTTATAGGCCAAATGTAATCTTTGAAAGTTTTGTTTGTTTGATTTGAGGTTTAACGTCTCCGTCAACACTGTAAAGGTCATTTTGGAGACGTTGCTTCCAATTTTGTGGGACTTTTACCCGACATTGAGATGAAATGACAGCCCATATATTTCTTCAAACCCCTATGGGCGGGGGCCTAATCTGTGAAAGGGTTATCCTTTGGAAGTAAGGAATACACTACAGAACTGAAAAGTGTACAAGTTTTTTCTGTGCCAGACTGATTAATTGTTTTCGGTTTAACGCCACGTCAACCCTTGTGGGTCATTTTGAGTCTCCGAGACAAATGGAAATAATGGATAGAAAAGATTGTGGAACAGATGAAAGTGAGGGATAGAGGAGAAAGGAGAAAGAGGAAAATGAACAGAAGTGTAGAAACAGAAGAAATAACAACATTTTCCCTCTACCCTAACTTGCTGCAAGGACAGTGGGCCTTGTCCAACTGTAAGCCAATATCAGATGGACGCAACGGTGACCCAAGATACATGCCACCTTTACCTCACCCAACCAGCCCCTTCTAGGCCGGACTAGCTAGTTTTGGCCAATTAGGCCTCATCATTGACCCTCAAATATATTCAAAATTCCATAATGGATTCAATGACCCCAAAGCACAAAAAAACTAAACTACTCTGTGATGAAGAGCCTGCCCAAGAAAAGTGGTGCGAGGCGGACCGTTCCTTAAACCCTAGGGTTTTCTTTGGTTGGAGGGCCTGAGATGTCATTTCATCTCAATGTTGGGTATAATACCCACACAGGTGGAAGCAAAAGACCTTAATAGTGTTGACGCCGCGTAAAACCCCAGTTTAAACAAACGGTGATAAGGCTCAGCTTAGGAAATTAGCGGTCAAAATACATGTAAATGAATCGATACGTTATGTTATGCAAGAAAATATATATTGTTTGAATGAAGGTTTTACGTCCCCGGTTAACACTATTTAGGTCATTCGGAGACGTTGTTTCCAATCTTGTGGGACATGTCCGGGCATCGAGATGAAATGACATCTCAAACGCTATCGCCTAAACAAAGCAATAGGGTTTATATATAGGGACGGTCCGACTCGCACCACTTTGCCTGGGCAGGCTTAAACCCTCCAAGTGGTTTACCAGTACTCCTAAACTGTGCGGTCGGTTTCAGGTCTGCCTGCAATCCATATATGGATAGTCCTTCTGAATACACGTATAACTGAAAACAACAGAAATAGCAACGACAACAAACAAACAAACAATAATAAAACAACAACAACAACAACAACAACAACAAAATACTTTCCGGTTCTTATAGATCCTAAGTTTTCACTGCATTACGCAAACACGCCTATACAAATACATTGCCACCTTTATCGCCAAAAAAATGAAAATTTTAAGATGAAAAATTGTGATATTTTTCTTATTTCTGCTTATGAGCAGAACCGCCTCACCGAGGCGGTTCTAACGAGTACCCACAATCTATATTTATGAGCAGAAATAAGAAAAATAAGGTTTACCCCTGCAAACCCCAGTTTTTCTATATAAAAGTGGGGTTCGAGGGTGTCAAAATTATATAGGCGAGTTTTTGTGATGGCCTGCGCCCTGTTCATTATGAAACTGCAACCCAGGTTGCACACGTCGCTCAACGTCGGTGCAACGTCATGACGTTGCACCGACGTAGATGTGACGTTGCATAAACGTCATGACGTACCGACGTTTATGTGACGTCAGAATTACGTCATGTGCCTGCTGGGATGTGGTTTACACTTCATTGGTCATAGATAATCACGTAGACAGCAGCAATAAAGCCTACTGTAGTATTATTAGACAGACAATCGACCCAAAATATTCGGACTCTATATCTGGCAATCGTGTTGAAAAAATAAGGTCAGTCAGCATATATAAAAATCTTATCTATAGACATAGGCTCAAAATCCCTCAACATTTTTTGACCTGTGACCTTAGAAACTATTAGAATGGTAGTACCAGTGACGTCATCGTCTCCCATAGCAATTCTTCTATTTCCCACTATTCCAACCATGTGCATCTGAAACGAAATTACGAGAGAATAATCTAACTTCCGTGGAGAAGCCTCCGTGGTCGAGTGGTTACGCTACTCGCCTTGTAAACCAGGGGTCGCAGGTTCGATCCCGGGCTTCTCCCGAGTTTCGGATAAGTCTTTAAACCTAGGTCCCGTCTCTGTATGACCTTATATGTTGGTGGGACGTAAAACTGAAACACTCACTCACTCTTACTTCCGTGGTAATTTCATATGAAATTAATTACGAAAACACACCTATACAAATACATTGTAAATTTTACCGCTGAAAAAAAAAATGAAAATTTTAAGACGATAAATTTAGAATGTTTTTTTATTTCTGCTTAAAATATAGATTGTGGGTACACGTTAGTACTAAAAAGTACCCATAATCTATATTTTAGAGCAGAAATAAGAAAAATAAGGTTTACCCCTGCAAACCCCAGTTTTACTATATAAGAGTGGGGGTTCAAGGGGTAAAAATTATTCTGAAAATATCTTAAAACGAAAACACGACTATATAATTTTGAAGCCCACTTTTATATAGTAAAACTGGGGTTTAAGGGGGTATACACTATTTTTCTTATTTCTGCTCAAAAACATAGATTGTGGGTACTCGATAGAACCGCCTCGTCGACTGAGAACCTTTGGTTATAAACAGAATCTTACACTCGTGGTAATTTTATTTGACATTTATGAAACTTTCCATTTAAAGAAGTGTGTGTGTTTGGCGGACCAGTCAATGCTATTTTGATCATATCGAGTCGGTCAATTACCTATCCAAACTTTTACCGGGCAGACTAAACGACTAGCCAGTGTACACGGCACATTATTTCGTCAGAAACCGACAACTTCCCTTCGTGAGTGTATGGCCGTGGGGTAGAAAAGATTTCATGGCCACTATTCATGGCGGCTGAAAGGCGCAGAAAGATGACAGTTTGGCCCAAGAAGACTGGAATGGCTGTAGCAGCAGCAGGCTCCAGTGTGTGATTTTTTTTTTTTGTACCGCCGCAATATTGGAACTCTATCAACCCGGTTTCTAACGAGGCCGACGATACCAACCGGAGTGCTAACGGGGCAGTTTAACGCATTTCGAAAACACGCCTATACAAATACATTGAAAAATTTACCGCCGGAAAAACGGACATTTTAAGACTTTTACTATATAAAAGTGGGGTTCAAGGGGGTCAAAATTATATAGGCATGTTTTCGTGCTGGACAAGAGTAGATTTAATCCATTTTACATTAATGGATTCTTCCATGGTTATATGTTGGACAAGTCCATTTGTCATTTAAGGGGTGTGTGATCTATTTTTCAATTTTACTCTATTTTTGACGGAAAATCCTGTTATTAAACAGTGAAGACCCGGATCAGACGCCGCAATATGCGACGTCTGATCCGGATGTGCAGTGTTATCCAATGCCCCTTTTACGGGATACCCAGCAGGCACTCAACGTTGAACTAACGTTGAAACAACGTTTTCAACGTTGTTTCAACGTTAGTTCAACGATGAGTCAATGTTTTGTGCCTGCAGGGATATCCAGGTAGAATCGGGTTAGGTTTTTGTTTGTTTGATTAGAGGTTTAACGTCCCCGTCAACACTGTAAAGGTCATAAATCGGGTTCGGTAAAAAGAGCTCTGGCCCTGCCAAACATTTGTGTGCTTTTCTCAACTAAGCAAGAGATTGAAACTCTCCAAAATCATCAAAGTACCGTCAAAAAGCTTTTTCTTCAGGCTCAGGTCAATTTCTGGGCCCGAGGGGCAATAGGGAAAATATCTGTCATATCTCGATAACTAGCCCGTGAAACCAAGACCGCTCTAAACCCAAGTTTACATGTATATAGAGAAAAGTGGGGTTTGCGGCGGTATACATTATCGCCTTATTTTTGCTCATAAACATAGATTGTTGGTACTCGTTAGAACCGCCTCATTGAGGTTCAAGAAGGGCAATTACTTATAAGCTTGCCCAGGGAAAATGTGGATAGGTAAAATGTGAGTCGTTAAAATGGTACTAGCTGCTCCTCGCTTTACACTCAGATTTACGGGGTAGAGCTAGGACTGGTCGACCCAGTGTCAGGAAAATGTAACTGGGTGTGGTATCATGTAATGTGTCTGGGACATGATACTTCAGTGCGGCAGCACTATAAAAGAGAGCATTGAGCTCCCTGTCGCAACCAGACACCGTCGTGATATGACTGAAAAATTGTTGAAAGCGACGTTAAACCCGAATTCACACAGACTACTTCCCATTGCCTACATGTATATAGGCGCGCTGCCTATATAGGCGCACTGTGTTATAATAATCGATAAAATATGCAAATAAGTTAGATGTGCCCCGTAACGGTACACGTTCGATGTTAGAAGCCTCCGTGGTGTAGTGGTTACGCTACTCGAATTGTAAACCAAGGATCGCAGGGTCGCTCCCGGATTTCTCCAGACTTTCGGATGAGTCTTTAAACCGAGGTCCCGTCTCCGTATGACCTTAGCTGTTTGTGGGAGGTAAAACGCAAACACTCACTCACACGTTCGACGTCCTTGACGACTAGACGTCGCGTTAACGAATGGCTGAATATTGACATTTTTATAAAAAATCGTGAATAAAAATGCGGCTCAAATGTCATATGATAAATACATGTTGAAGCTTGCATTCGTGCTCAGGTATTATTAAATTGATTAAACTCGTTGAGGAAAAGGGATAAAATGCTCGGCGAAGCCTTGCATCTTACCCCTTTTCCTTAACTCGTTTAATAAATTCAATAATGCATGCAAAATCATGTAAGATCTTCTATATGGCATGACGCGTTATAACAAATAGGAAATGGCGCGTATCCTCACACTATGGTTCAATGAAATTCTTCGAACTTTTTCGGTAATAAAATCAGGCTAAGAATCTTTGATTATAAACAGAATCTTACACTCGTGGTAATTTTATATGATATTTATGAAACTCTCCATGGCATTTAAAGAAGTTTGTGTGTTTGGTGGACCTGTCAATACTATTTTGATCATATCGAGTCGGTCAATTACCTATCCAAACGTTTACCGGGCAGACTAAACGACTAGCCAGTGTACACGGCACATTATTTCGCCAGAAACCGACAACTTCCCTTCGTGAGTGAATGGCCGTGGGGTAGAAAGATTTCATGGTCACTATTCATGACGACTGATTGGCGCAGAAAGATGACAGTTCGGCCCAAGAAGACTGGAATGGCTGTAGGAGCAGCAGGCTCCAGTGTGTGAAAGTTTTTTTTTTTTGTACCGCCGCAATATTGGAACTCTATCAACCCGGTTTCTATCGAGGCCGACGATACCAACCGGAGTGCCAACGGGGCAGTTTAACGCATTTCGAAAACACGCCTATACAAATACATTGAAAAATTTACCGCCGGAAAAACGGACATTTTAAGACTTTTACTATATAAAAGTGGGGTTCAAGGGGGTCAAAATTATATAGGCATGTTTTCGTGCTGGACAAGAGTAGATTTAATCCATTTTACATTAATGGATTCTTCCATGGTTATATGTTGGACAAGTCCATTTGTCATTTAAGGGGTGTGTGATCTATTTTTCAATTTTACTCTATTTTTGACGGAAAATCCTGTTATTAAACAGTGAAGACCCGGATCATACGCCGCAATATGCGATGTCTGATCCGGATGTGCAGTGTTATCCAATGCCCCTTTTACGGGATACCCAGCAGGCACTCAACGTTGAACTAACGTTGAAACAACGTTTTCAACGTTGTTTCAACGTTAGTTCAACGATGAGTCAATGTTTTGTGCCTGCAGGGATATCCAGGTAGAATCGGGTTAGGTTTTTGTTTGTTTGATTTGTCGATTAACGTTCCCGTCAACACTGTAAAGGTCATAAATCGGGTTCGGTAAAAAGAGCTCTGGCCCTGCCAAACATTTGTGTGCTTTTCTCAACTAAGCAAGAGATTCAAACTCTCCAAAATCATCAAAGTACCGTCAAAAAGCTTTTTCTTCAGGCTCAGGTCAATTTCTGGGCCCGAGGGGCAATAGGGAAAATATCTGTCATATCTCGATAACTAGCCCGTGAAACCAAGACCGCTCTAAACCCAAGTTTACATGTATATAGAGAAAAGTGGGGTTTGCGGCGGTATACATTATCGCCTTATTTTTGCTCATAAACATAGATTGTTGGTACTCGTTAGAACCGCCTCATTGAGGTTCAAGAAGGGCAATTACTTATAAGCTTGCCCAGGAAAAATGTGGATAGGTAAAATGTGAGTCGTTAAAATGGTACAAGCTGCTCCACGCTTTGCACTCAGATTTACGGGGTAGAGCTAGGACTGGTCGACCCAGTGTCAGGAAAATGTAACTGGGCGTGGTATCATGTAATGTGTCTGGGACATGATACTTCAGTGAGGCAGCACTATAAAAGTGAGCATTGAGCTCCCTGTCGCAACCAGACACCGTCGTGATATGACTCGAACATTGTTGAAAGCGACGTTAAACCCGAATTCACACACACATACACATACACACACTAATAGGCTCAGAAAGATGACAGTTCGGTCCAAGAAGACTGGAATGGCTGTAGCAGCAGCAGGCTCCAGTGTGTGAAAATTTTTTTTGTACCGCCGCAATATTGAAACTCTATCAACCCGGTTTCTTACGAGGCCGACGATACCAACCGGAGTGCTAACGGGGCAGTTTGACGACATGAGCAGACTTAATCCATTTTACATTGGTGGATTCTTCCATGGTTATATGTTGGACAAATCCATAAGGGGTGTGTGATCTATTTTTCGATTTTACTCTATTTTTGACGGAAAATCCTGTTATCAAACAGTGAAGACCCGGATGAGACGCCGCAATATGTCGCGTCTGATCCGGGTGTGCTGTGTTATCCAATGACCCTTTTATAAGATACCCAGCAGGCACTCAAAGTTGAACTAACGTTGAAACGATGAGTCAACGTTTTGTGCCGGCAGAGATATCCAGGTAAAATCGGGTTCGGTAAAAAGAACTCAGGCCCTGCCAGAAATTTGTGTGCTTTACTCAACTAAGCAAGCGATTGAAACTCTCCAAAATCATCAAAGTACCGTCAAAAAAGCTTCTTTTTTCTGGGCCCGAGGGGCAATAGAGAAAATATCTGTCATATCACCATAACAAGTCCGTGAAACCAAAACCGCTCTAAACCCAAGTTTATACAGAGAAAAGTGGGGTTTACGGCGGTATACATTTTCGCCTTATTTTTGCTTATAAACATAGATTGTTGGTACTCGTTAGAACCGCCTCATTGAGGTTCAAGAAGGGCAATTACTTATAAGCATGCCCAGGAAAAATGTGGATAGGTAAACAGACCGTCTCAAAAATGACCTAAAATAGTGTTGACTGTGCCGTTAAACTCCAATACAAACAAACAAACAAACACACAAACAAACATTGAGGGGGTTCTAACGAGCACCCACACTCTATGTTGAAAGCGGAAATAGCAAAATGTAACATTTTTTAGCTAATATTTGTCATTTCTGACACCAGGTTGTTCGCAATTCATTAACATGGACATGCTTTCGTATTGCTTATAAATACCGTTAATCTTCATAAGCTAAACAAATTCTATACGCAGACAAACTAAAAAGGAATTTCCTTTTTTATCTATACAGTCGAACTTCAATGGCTCGAAATTCTGTTCGAGACAGGGGTAGTTCGAGCCATTGAGGTTACTGTCAGGAGGCATAACGAGATACTTTCAGACATCTTTTCGGTGTTCTATAATGAATATGTATGCTTTGTGTACTCATTAGAATCGCCTCATCGAGGCGATTCTAATGAGTACACACAGCATGCATTTGCAAGAAAAAAGACTAAAATCTCCTTAATTATCCCCCACTATTTCTTGTGTAGAGGATTTCGCTAGGGGCTCAAGAATGGGTTCAACACATCCATGGTAAACGAGTCATCGGTGTTCGAGTCATCGAAGTTCTACTGTATATAAATTTGGGACACGATTATTGTATCTGGACTTTCCTTTACATACCTTGCCGTTTACAATCGTTGGCATGTTAAACACATTCTTCGGATTGACAGACTGGAAGTCTTGGAGAGCTCTCTTGTAGCCCCCGGGCTTGAGGAAGACTTTCCCATGGCCAGAGGTATACAGGGGTTTTGCCTGTTTATATAGTACCTTTAAGGCTGCAACGCCTGCAAGCGATCAGACATTACTTAAGAACACACAAGTAAAATTGATATATCGATCGATTGAGCGATCAATGTACCAATCAGACAATCAATCAATCAACCAATCAATCAATCAATCAATCAATCAATCAATCAATCAATCAATCAAACAATCAATCAATCAATCAATCAACCAATCAATCAATCAATCAAACAAACGATCAATCAAACAATCAATCATTCAATCAATAAATAGTCATTCAGCCTGCCAATCAACAATCAGTCAGACAATCAATCAATCAATCAATCAATTGAATCAAATAATAGATCAATTTATTGATTGATTGGCGAGCCGTTACCGCGAAACAATATGCACCTCGATCGATCGGTCAATCAATCAATTGTTTATTAGGAAATCTGACCAGCAAGGCGAGACCTGAATAGTGTTTACTGGGCATTAAACTAATTAAAATCGATCGACATTCGCACAAACTGAAAGTGCGCAACACGGATATCATTTAACCCCATTACGAGAACACGCCTATACAAATATATTGCCATTTGTTTAGCAAAAAGTTGGAAATTTTAAGATGAAAAATTGTGATATTTTTCTTAGTTCTGCTCAAAACATAGATTGCGGGGACTCGATAGAACCGCCTCGACGAGGCGGTTCTATCGAGTACCCACAATCTATGTATTTGAGCAGAAATAAGAAAATAATGTATACCCCCTTAAACCCCAGTTTTACTATATAGAAGTTGGGTATGAGGGGGTCAGAATTATACAGGCGTGTTTTCGTGATGCCAAAGATTCGAGCAGATAGGCAAAACTGTGTTCAGAATAAATGTGCAGCCTGATGTTAGTTTCTGCTGGACGCACCTGTCGCAGATTAAAGTCAGTTGGCGCACTATAAACATACCAAAAGATCTGTGCGATCTCGCTGGAGATTCTAGATTCAACACGTCAAGATGTCTTTTTCTATGAAGGAATACCGGCTACCAAAGCCCCTGGTAGCCTTCTTGAAGTCTTTCCTACTTCATGGGGTGCCTCAAGTAAACACCACACTTGAGCCCCAGAGGGTAGCTGCCACCCTTACTTGGGACTTGAGCCTTCAAGCTCCAGACAGAACCAAGAAGACAGCACCACGGATCCGACCATAGACTCGACAAGCAGCGCCGCCAGCTGGGGAGACCGTGACTATCACTATAGCAAAGATCGTCCTCCAACGCCAGCCAACAATCAACGCCGAACCCGCACCCATCATCCAGAGACCAACGCCGTCATCGCCAGAGCCAGCGACCACCGCATTATCACCCACAGAGGGACCACCCCCGCCTAAAGCTCAACGACGCTCGTCACCTGCCCCAGCCACCAGAAGAGGAAGAATCTACACGTCCGAAGAAAAGGACTTCGAGAAGCTGCCACCCAATACCGCCGATTCCCCCCTCTACCATCTTAGAACTACACCGACTGAAGAGACCAACCGAAACTATCAACGGGGCCTTGCCGTTTACGCCTTCAAGACAGCCGATACTTCAGCCTTCCTAATCTACAAAGGACCAACCTCAAAGTTTTTCGACGAGCGCATCTACAACTCCCTGGAAAAGTACACTGAAGAGACCCCCCACTAAACAAGAAGAGAACCTGGAAGGTCCACAAACTTTTCCTCGATACGGCGATGACGGAGGGAGGCGGACCCTCATAACCCTGCACCGGACAGAGATCGTGAACTTATGACCGCAAGTCCGAAAACCCTGTTAACCATGGATATCGCAAGGCTAATTCATGTGTAGCCAGTCCGACGTCAACCACGCGGCCCTAAGAAAGGGCAACATGACCTAGTTTGCTTGAGCGAAACAGAGAAATTGCGATTTGCAGCCGAAATTGGCATTCATTTCTCTGTTACTTCATGCCCACTTTCGACCTGGCGTTTAACATTTCAAATAATAGTGCTTCCTTCTGTTTTACGAAGGGGAGGGCACTGGCAGACCAGCACGTATTCCGCTGACCACTGCCGCGATTCGCAGCCCAGAAGCACTAAAACTTAGCCTCCTTGCCTTCCTCCTCTTCCTGGACCAGACGGGCAATGACTATGGAACATGATTTGCAGTTCGGAACTGACCATGTTCCATAGCCGCGATTGACAGCCCACAACTATTTGGAGACTCCGTCAAAAACCACAGTAACTTACAGACCACTTTCACATTTATTGCCCTGTGACTGAGGCGAGAAGAGTACACCGAAATTAGTGTACAATTCCATGCGAAAGCCTTTCGGAAAGTGGGAAAACTAATCCTGGACACGGTCTAGGGGTAGCCCCTATGTGCTTATAGCGCCCGGTTACCTTAAAAACCAGTTCAGTCAGTGCAACCACCGGCGAAAGCATCCGGTGAGAACAACCATATTAATATGAGCCCCGCCAAGCGAATTTGTGTCTTCGGGCATACCGTCATGACAAATTTTAACTGCGCATGCTCAGCCATTCAGAGGGGCTACGGATATGGCTTTCTGTCATAAGGTTCCTCTTGATTCACTGCTTGTGTGAGCGAGCAGCGAAGGTTCTGGCGAGACTGCGCGGATGCGCAGGCTCGCCTGAACCTTCGCTGCTCGCATAGGCGATAAGTACCAAAATCGCTGGACGGGGCCCATATCTGCTTGTTGTGGCATAGGGAATTGATTTACAATCCGGTGGCCCGGGTTCGATTCCGGTCAGAGTCGTCTTAATTTTTCTGCCGCTGTTGCATTTGCGTGAAACTTCTACAGACCCAGGGTGTTCAAAGTAGAAGACATGAAGATCCTGGTCAGACTGGTAACCCGGTATTATGTTGGTTTGTGTTGCGGTTTTACGTCCCCGTCAACACTACTTAGATCATTCTGGTGGCGCTGATTCCGATTATGTGCCGACATTGAGATGAAATGAAACTCAAGCCCTACCGCGCAAAGAAACCACAAAGCGCAAGGGCATCACGAGAACACGCCTATGTAATTTTGACCCCCTTGGACCCAACTTTGATATAGTAAAACTGGGATTTCCGGGGGTATACCTTATTTTTCTTATGTCTGCTCTAAAGTATAGATTGTGGGTACTCGATAGAACCGCCTCGATGAGGCGGTTCTAACGAGTGCCCACAATCTATATTTGGAGCAGAAATAAGAAAAATATCACAATTTTTCATCATAAAATTTTCATTTTTTTTCGGCGATAAAGGTGGTAATGTATTTGTATAGGCGTGGATGCGCAATGGATTCAGGAGCGGTCGGACCGACTCGCACCACTTTCACCAGCAGGCTTAGACAAAGCGGTTTAAAGATAACCCTTTTATAGAACATATTTAACGTCGCTACAGTATTGTCTGGGAGTGTGTGGCGGCGGTAAAACGTCTCCCTGACCTATATCATAGTGTAGTTTATATTTTCTTGCCCTTTGGGATCATTGATTCCGTTGTGGAGTTTTGAAAATACTTAAAGGCATTTATTCTGTAACAGTAAGATACACCGTGTGTTCATAATTGTTTTATTGCCCCCTGTGATATACTGTCTATAGCAGATCAAAGGCAGCCCTTATTAGGGTGATTAGAAGCTCTTGTTGAATCCCCTGACTGAGGCACTTAAGAGGAAAATCAAAATGTATACTCTAGTCAACAGTTAGTAAATTATTGATTTTCCCCAGAGTGCCCCTTACCTGTTGAAGACAAAGTACTTCTCTTCAGTCAGCACTGAGGACTACATAATATTATGTAATGAAATAATAGTCCTCAATAATCAAGAATAAATGCCTTTAAGGGTCACTGATGAGGCTTAATCGGCCGAAACTAGCTAGTCTGGACCAGAAAACATACACACTTCATATTTTCCAGTTTTGTAGTGTATTCATTGAGTCCAAGGGCTTACCGTTTAACAGAACACATTTAACAGTACTCAAGTTTGATCGGTTTCAACTCTGCGCGAAACTTCACAATGCAGCCTAATCTATTTTTTTCTAATCCCCGATGGGCGGGGCGCTCTGAGTTTGTTTGTTTGTTTGATTGAGATTTAACCTTCCCTTCAACACTGTAAAGGTCATTTTGGATACGTTGCTTCCAATTTTGTGGAACTTTTACCCGACAATGAGATGAAATGACATCTCAAGCCCTGCGGTCCAATGAAACCAATAGCGTTTATATGCAGGGACGGGCCGGCTCGCACCGCTTTGCCTAGGCAGGCTTAGATCCTCTAAGCGGTTTACTAGTACTTGTGTGCGGCTTGGTCTCAGCTCTGTGTGGAAGCATCATGCAGCCAATATATTTCTTCAAGCCCCGATGGGCGGGGGCCCGGGGCGCTCGGAGTAGCGAGGATAATAAAAGGATAATTTTCTTCATTTCTTCCCAGAAATACAGTCGAACTTCGATGGCTCGAACACCGATGGCTCGTTTACCATGGATGAGTCGAACCCATTCTTGAGTCCCTAGCAAAATCCTCTACATAAGAAATAGTGGGGGATAATTAAGGAGATTTTAGTCTTTTATCTTGCAAATGTATGCTGTGTGTACTCACGAGAATCGCCTCGATGAGGCGATTCTAATGAGTACACACAGCATACATTTTCATTATAGAACACCGAAAAGATGTCTAAAAGTATCTCGTTATGCCTCCTTACAGTAACCCTCAGTGGCTCTAACTACCCCCGTCTCGAACAGATTTTCGAGGTCCCAAAGGTGTTCGAGCCATCGAAGTTCGACTGTATATGCTGGATCCCTTCATCGAGGCTATTCTTACAAGCACTCAATCACTCTGCAAATTAACCTTTTTTCAGAGGGATTGACTGCCGGGGTCAGCAACATTCTTCCCTGTAGATTAATCATGGAATCTTTTCAACGGTCATTCTCTCCCTTCAAGGCCGCTGATTCAAGAATAGCAGTTGTCAGTTTCTGGCGAAAGAATGTGCACTGTACTGGTTAACCGTATAAATAGAAGTGAGGCAATGATCAGGAATCGATACAATTAACCCACAGCTCCTATCAGAGACACCAAAGGGAAAGCAACTCAAACATGAAACAACAGACCCTTATGGAAACATCAATAGCGGAAAGCCAAAAGGACAGTTACTTTCCCACAAAATGGCCAATGGGTTATCCAAAATAAAACAACACAAACACCCAAATATATAAATCATAACAAAAACAAACCGCGACAGAAGAACCGCCTTGGAACGGTCAGCGGAAACGAATTCCACTGGGAGGGGGTTGGGGGGGGGGGTGGGGGGTGGGGGGTGGGGGGGGGGTGAGAGGACTTAAATCGATTTCCTCGCCCTAACTTCCGTCGCGATTAAGACAAATAATGTGTTCAGTCCGCATGAAGGCCTCCTAACTCATCAGTGCAACATGGCCGTGAACACAAAAATCTAACAACCACAGAGATGAACCAACCGTGAGTACTCGACAGCAAGAAATCACTGACATGCTGTAGCAAAAGAAAACCAACAGTTAGCCTGCCCAGGAAAAGTGTGGATAGGTAAACTGACCGGCTCAAAAATGATCTAAAATAGTTTTGACTGGACCGTTAAACTCCAATACAAGCACAGAAACAAATCAGAGGGATTGAGTATTTGAAAGATCTAGGGACCACCTCTTATAGGAAAAAAGGCGATATCTTAAGGGGAATGGATGCACCTTCAGGGGAGGCAACTCCTGCAAAAGTATTTTGTCTCCCATGACAATAGGGGTCACCTCTTAAAGAAATGAATTTGCTCCGGGGGTCGGGTGGGTGGGTGGGGGGAGCAAATTCCTTCTTTTAAGAGTAGACCCCGCTTTCAGTGAGACAGGGGTTACGGAAAAGTAAACAGGAAGTCCCGAAAGTTGTCTCCGTTTGAAAAATGGCGCCGAAATCTGCCAAGTCTTACCATTCCCCTAAAAGGAAAGAATTTTGCTCTGTCGGATCAAACTCTTTCCTTTAAGAGTATACCTTTATTGATACGAGACAAAAGATTTTGGTATATTCCTCTTCCTTGAAAGTGTATTGAAAGGGTCTTTCTTGCACACCAGACAAGGAAATCCGTGGATTTAGCTTGGGATAGAATTTAAGAATCTTATATGGGTGTGAGGGATGGATGGAAAAATCCGTCCCGAGGGACACTGTCCGGCATCACGAGGATTGCCGAGTGATGCCGGACAGTGATCCCGAGGGACGGATTTTTCTATCCACCCCTCACACCCATACTGGATTCTTTTTCTTGCATACCTTCCAGTTCTTAGGGCGGATTTTTAATGCTGCGGTCACTTCGGTTACCAACGTCCGCCATATTGTGTAGACACTGCAGGAATGTTAAGTGACATCAAGTAACCTTAACGACGGCGCATACGAGGTGCATTTATCAAACACGCGATTATATTCGATTTTGGGTCGGAACACCAGGGTCAGAACATAAATTTCTATCCCAGGGTAAAATCACGGATTTCCTTGTCTGGTGTGCAAGAATCTTATATTCTCCCCCTTTTACATAAATATTACCGACTGAAGCTAGCGATCTGCGTCTTCTTGTCTCCGTGAATTCTGAAATTCACAAAAAAAAAAAGAATATGTAAAATCCCAAAAATCATATAATTGAGCCGGGGCACAGCATTTCCCACAACATGTACGACAATCGAAGACTCAGATCAGCCTGCGCATCCGTATAATCTAACCAGAGACTTCTCGTGCTGCATGAAGGAGCATTGGGTCCTTAGCTATCCTTACAGCGCACAACAAAGACTCTGATCAGACTGGATGCGCAGGCTGATCTGAGTCTTCGTTGGGCGCACACGTCTATTTGTAGAATTTGTCGTGCGCTGGCTCATATATTTTGTCATGCAATAAGCTCTATTTAAGTTACATAGCAATCATACCTATTGTCGCCGTGCCTCAATGAGGCGATTCTAATACGTGCATACAGTATACCCTTTCGAGACAGAGAAATCAGAGAAAACACCCAAAGATATCCGAAACAATTCTAGCCCCTGC
Organism: Lucinisca nassula; assembly: GCA_963580285.1. Lineage (NCBI taxonomy): Eukaryota > Metazoa > Mollusca > Bivalvia > Lucinida > Lucinidae > Lucinisca > Lucinisca nassula. Next base: position 6,498,419 of record OY757026.1, read on the forward strand.
CCAAATAGATTAAGCTGCATGGTGCTTCCATGCAGAGCTGAAACTGACCACACAATACTACTGGTAACGACTTAGAAGGACTTAGCCTGCCCAGGCAAAGGGTGTGAGTCAAACCTTCCAATACATATAAGCCTTTAGGCTTCATTGGGCAACAGGGCTTGAGATGGCATTTCTTCTCAATGTCGGGAAAAAGTCCAACAATATTGAAGTCAACATTTACAAAATGACTCAAATGTTTTCAAACAAACTAAAATCCTTAATATTTTGGGGTAGAATATAAGGACGCATTATAAGAATCTTATATGGGTGTGAGGGGTGGATAGAAAAATTTGTCCCTCGGGATCACTGTCCGGCATCACGAGGCTAGCCTAGTGATGTCGGACAGTGACCCTCGGGGACGGATTTTTCCATCCTCCCCTTCACACCTACTTAAGATTCTTAGGGACCTAGCAGTGAGTTCGAATAGCCATGGTAAACAAAACATCCGATAGATTTATTGAAGTTTATTCTATTTTTAATTAAAAATCAACGCCCCCCACACCGGTGCTTGAAGAAATAGATTGGCGGCATAATGCTTCCACGCAGAGCTGAAACCGACCGCACACGACAACTGGTAAAACGCTAAGAGGATCTAAGCCTGTCCAGGCAAAGTGGTGCGAGTCGGACCATCCATGTTTATTGGTTTCTTTGGGCGTCAGGGCTTGAGGTGTCATTTCATCTCAATCTTGGGTAAAAATCCACAAAATTGGAAGCAACGTCTCAAAAATGACCTATACAGTGTTGATGGGAACGTTAAAATCAAATAAAACAAACAAACAAACAAAATAAAAATCAAAGCACTGACAGCTTTGGTGGGTCGACTGACTCTGCCAAATTGATCGACTGTTTTGGGTTTAACGACACGTGTGTCATTCTGTGTCGTCCCCCAGAGAGAGGTAGAAGAAAAAGATAGTAGAGGAGATAAAAGTAAGGGACAGAGGAGAACAAGGTAAAAATGGAATTGTAAAAACAGAAGAAATAATAACACCCCCACCTACTACCCTAACCTGCTACAAGGACAGCAGGCCGTGTCCAACTGCAAGCCAATATCAGATGGATGCCCTAGTGACGCAAGATACACGCCACCTTTGTCTCTCATCACGAAAACACGCCTATATAATTTTGTCCCCCTTGAACCCCACTCTTATATAGCAAAACTGGGGTTTACAGGGGTAAACCTTATTTTTCTTATTTCTACTCTAAAATATAGATCGTGGGTATTCGTTAGAACCGCCTCAATGAGGCGGTTCTAACGAGTACCTACAATCTATATTTTGAGCAGAAATAAGAAAAATATCACAATTTTTCATCTGAAATTGTGCGTTTTTTCGGCGGTAAAGTTTACAATGTATTTGTATAGGTGTGTTTTCGTAATGAAACCACTGTCTCTAACAAAGAGCTAGGAATACGGTTGTGATCGTTGATTTAACGTGCCAATTTCCGATTTAAGCAAACGGTGTAAACCCTGATCAGATACCTTCTCTGTACACATTTCAAACTGTTAGAATATTGAATCAAATCAAAGCCCTCACAGCGCTGGTGGATTCATTAATCTTTGAGCGTAGGCTGGGAGAATGGTCCTGATGGGAACTTAGACTGTTTCGGTTAGCCCTTAAAATATTGTACTTTTGGCAAACCGTGTAGACGTTATGCGGCGTCTGATAAGGATCTTCAATGTTTGCCTCTACGTCTAAGCTTTGTTTGCTTGTTTGTTTGATTTGAGGTTTAACGTCCCCGTCAACACTGTAAAGGTAATTTTGGAGATGTTGCTTCCAATTTTGTGGGACTTTTACCTGACATTGAGATGAAATGACATCTCAACCCCTGTCGCCCAATGAAACCAATAGGGTTTATAAGCATAGACGGTACGACTCGTGCGCACCGCTTTGCCTGGGCAGGCTTAGATCCTCTAAGCTGTTTACCAGTACTCGTGTGCGGGTCGGATTCAGCTCTGCGTGGAAGCATCATGCAGCCCATATATTTCTTCAAGCCCCGATGGGCGGGGGCCTGTACGTCTTAGCTTAGCCCATCCATAACATATATATGTAACGCTTTGAAATACTTACACGACTATATTGCCCCCGCCCATAGGGGCTTGAAAAAATATATGGACTGCATGATGCTTCCACGCAGAGCTGATTCTGGCCCGCACACAAGTACTGGTAAACCGTTTTGAGGATCTAAGCCTGTCCAGGAACCGCGGTGCGAGGCGGACCGTCCATGCTAATAAACCCTATTGGTTTCATTGGGCGACAGGGCTTGAGATGTCATTTCATCTCAATGTCGGGTAAAAGTCCTACAAAATTGGAAGCAACGTCTCCAAAATGACCTTTACAGTTTTGACGGGGACGTTAAACCTCAAATCAAACAAACAAACAAACAAAACACGACTATAAATTGTAAATCTACATGGTCAGCGAACGTCTGTAGCTGACAACTTTAGGTCGATTGATTAAAGATCGAATCAAAAATTAAGTCGCCGTGGAACTGCATGGTATGAATTTAAGCCGTTTCAAACTCCTAAAGGGGTACCTTGGCAAACAGTGCAGGCCTAGATCAGACGCCACAGAATGCGGCGTCTGATCAGGGCCTACACTGTTTGCAAAACATTCAGCCAGTTTACCCAAAGATTTAGAAGAACCTGACGCCCCTAAATTTCGAAATGGACTCCTTTCATATGTAGGGAAGAAGATTCCATTTGGTACAAAAAGGGTTAAAAACACACAAACAACTGACTCAACCAACCTGTAATTTCCGTGTTTTTGAACGGACCGACATAGTAACCACGGAAAAGCTGATCCGTATCGGTCGGCTTCGCGCTGCATATAGTAATCAAAAACAAACAAAAACAAGCTGACAAAATCATTTTGAAGTCCAAAATCTCTGGTTCCGCTGTCGTATTACATGAAAACGCGTCTTTGGACAGGTGGGTACCGATCGAAGACTCAGATAAGCTTGCGTATCCACTCGTTCAGAACAGAGCTATGCCATAATGTACGAAGCGTTCAAATATAGCGCACAGCGAAGACTCTGATCAGACTGCGCATTTCAGAATCTTTGCTGGCCATACGCATGTCTTACTAAGGCATATTTTGCTCAGCGCGGCTCTAACTATAACGGGGCCCTGGGCAGAGCCTCGCGAAATTGTGGCCTACTGGACTGTCCGTACATGCAATTGTGTATGCTTCACCGATTAAAAGTGTCAAGTGAAGTGTCAGGACGGCATGCGCATTAGAACAGGCTGACCAAAGTCTCCACTTGGCACATATGTTGAAAACACACTTTCACATGCTTCGGTTAAACAACCCACATATTAGATAACAGAAAAGGTGTGAATTTCATTTTTCCTTCGGTTATGAAAGCCAATATCTTTTGATCATTTGTTGAAATATATTTGTAGACGTGCCACCCGGCTATTTATCACCGCCCACATCATTTTGTTTGATTTGAGGTTTAACGTCCTCGTCAACACTGTTAAAGGTCATTTTGGAGACGTTGCTTCCAGTTTTGTGGGGCTTTTACCCGACATTGAGATGAAATGACTTCTCAAGCCCTGCCGCCCATTGAAATCAATACCAGGGTTTATAAGCATGGACGGGCCGACTCGCACCCATATAAGATTCTTATAATCAATGCCTACCCGTTTGATAAACTAAATGGCTTAACCCATTTAGTACCAGAAACCTCAAAACGGGTGCCCTGGCAAACAGTGCAAGCCCAGATCAGACGCCGCAGAACGCCGCGTCTGATCAGGGCATCCACTGTTTGCTAAAAGTTCAGTCATTTTCTAAATAAAGTTTGATGAAAACACAAGCTGACACCCTTAAATTTTGAAATGGACTCCCGCTATATACATGTATAAGGAGGAAGATTCAATTTGGTACAAAAAGGGTTAATATAACCTAAACAGTGATTAGCATGCCGTTAACTCCATACAGACAGTAATATCAGACAGTTAGACTCACTTGAGGAAAAGTCTTTGTTTATTTAAGATTTGATGTTCCCGTCAACACTATTTAGGTAATTTGGGAGCCGTTAATTCAGATTTTGTGGGCCTTTTAGCGGACATTGAGATGGAATTGAGCCCAATGAAACCGTTTCGGTTAAAGGGACTGTCCGTCTCGCACCACTCTTCTTGGGCAGGCTAAAACCCTCCAGGTGGTTTACCATGCGCGGAAGCACTTTGCAGCCAAATCTATTTCTCCAAGCCCCGATGGGTGGAGACGCAGGGCAGGTTCTAACTAGCAAACAATGGGTCATATTTTGTAAATTAATCAACGTAATAATATTGTATTTTCACAATGGGCTTATGCACAAATTATACAACTTGCATATTGGCCGTGTAACTGACAGCTGACTGGCTTGAATCCCGAGGGAGAACACATAATTGGTATTAAAAAAAAAAAAAAAAAAAAAAAAACAAGATCCATAAAACAAGGGTGACAACCTACGTCATAGCAGAGATGTCGTACTCTGAGTACTCCATCACGAAAACACGCCTATACAATTTTGACCCCCTTGAACCCCACTTTTATATAGTAAAACTGGGGTTTGCAGGGGTAAACCTTTTTTTTTCTTATTTCTGCTCTAAAATATAGATTGTGGGTACTCGTTAGAACCGCCTCGATGAGGCGGTTCTAACGAGTGACCACAATCCATATTTGGAGCAGAAATAAGAAAAATATTACAAATTTTTCACCTAAAATTCTACCTTTTTTCTGCGATAAACGTTACAAAGTATTTATATAGGCGTGTTTCCGTAATGCATTGGTGTAAATAGGGTAATAAAATGCTTCGAACTAGATATGTACATTTAGAGTCTTCAGTAAACATACTTCAGCTGGTAACCAACAATATTTGCATCCCAACAGTGAGCTTATTTCACCACAAGATTTGATTCGCCGCTGTAAACAATGGTAGTTCCGACATCATTGCCAAATCAGCTTGTGTCGAATTATTTAATGCAAAGGCCACATTTCTCAGACAGATTTCAGTATGTTTGATTCTTTTATGACCTGATGCACCGACTGCGCCTACTTGTTGTAACAAATGCCTTTTGGGTCAAGCCTACGAATGATTATGACGTCACTGCTTTAACTGTTTCAGATTTGTATACATTATCATTCTGACTTGTTACTTTTAATATCATCATAATTATTCATGCCGTTTAACCATTAATCGACTGACGCTTATGACCCACCAAGAGGGTTGACGCGTCGTTAAACACGAAATCATCATCATCATCTGACGTAGGTTGTTCCCCCCTGTAAAATGAAAATGGACAGGAAAAGACAAATCGATTACAACACTTCCAGTGCACCTGCTTAGTAAAAGCGTTTCATTCAATTGCGTAGTTAACTGAAAGTTAACCTAAACCAACCAGTTCTTTTTATTGACCGTTCCAAGTCGGTGCTTTTGCTGTAGGTCCTTCATCTTTTGTGCTAGTGGTTCTTATTCTTTCTCTTATCATATATCTATGGTAACGTTGATGATTCTGAATATTCCCCCTTTTTGTTTGTTCATTTTTAGTTGTGTTTGTACTTCCAGCTAATGTTTGTCACGTTGGTTATTCTGATTCTTTCCCCTATTATTTCAGTTAGGTTTAGATATTCTTGCACACCAGACAAGGAAATCCGTGATTTTACCCTGGGATAGAAATTTATGTTCTGACCCTGGTGTTCCGACCCAGGCAACTAACATTAGCTCGCTTCAAGTCTATTCCACTGCCGGAACAACTTCTTTTGTAAACAATATACATGTGCGAGCTGTCAAAACTAACGGGCAAAAAAAACAAAAAAACTACGAAACAAACATCAGTACGAATGATAATTATTTGACTCATTTATTGTTAAAGGACGCTGAATACAGGACTTTTGTAGGAGAAAAGAAATACTGTCTGTAGTTCTGCTAGTTGCTACAAAATAAAAATAAAATGTTTGGGAGGTGTTGCGCAAGAAAAAGAATTCAATATGGGGTTCTGCTGTAGATGGGCGTTTCCAACCCGAGGGATGGCCATGCTGAGCGGAACCAAGTCTATGCCGAGGTTCAGCTCAGCATGGTCATTCCGAGGGTTGGACACGCCCATCTACAACAGAACCCCACATCAGATTCTTATATTCTTGCACACCAGACAAGGAAATCCGTGATTTTACCCTGGGATAGAAATTTATGTTCTGACCCTAGTGTTCCGACCCTAAATCGAATATAATCGAGTGTTTGATAAGTGCACTGGTTGATTACAACCTCATGCGCGGCGTCGTCATGCGTGACGTCACTTAACATTCCTAGTGTGTCATCACAAAATGGCGGACGTCGGTAACCGAAGTGACAGCAGCATTAAAAATTCGCAATAGAAATGGAAGGTATGCAAGAAAAAGAATCCAATATGGGTGTGAGGGGTGGATAGAAAAGTCCGTTCCTCGGGATCACTGTCCGGCATCACTCGGCAAGCCTCGTGAGGCCGGACAGTGACCCTCGGACGGATTTTTCCAGTCACCCCTCACACCCATATAAGATTCTTATATTCTGACACCGCCTGCTTGGGAAAGTGCTGCTGACACGATTTACCTGTGCTCGTCGCTTCATGTTTCGACTTCTTTCCCTAGTGATTTTGTAGGAAGTATTTGGGATCTGATTGTATCAGTTCCTGATCGTTTTTTTTTTAATTTGAATCCAACGTGTCACATTGTTTTCAACACCTGTCACTCTTAGCGTGTCGCATACATCACAAGACGTATGTGTCGTATACAGCCCACCTAAAACGAGCATTAATGACCATTATCAAATATTGTAGGCCCAGATCAGCCCCAGTTGGGTCTACATTGTTTGCTAATCACTACTGATGGCCGTTCAAAGTGTATGAAATTTTGAAGGAAAAATAATAAATAATAATAAGGAAAGGTCTATTGCCAGTCGACTGGCAATAGCCAAAACACGTTAAAATGGCTATTGCCAGTCGACTGTCAATAGTCAAAACACGTTAAAATGGCTACTGACAGTCGACTGGCACTAGCCATTTGAACGTATTTTGGCTATTGCCAGTCGACTGGCACTAGCCATTTTAACGTATTTTGGCTATTGCCAGTTGCTTCTTGTTTTTTTTTTATGATTATTTATATCATACGAGCTTATTATTCTTACGAGCAGGCCATATTTCATATACACAATGATCCTGGGAAGACCCAATTTTCTAACATAAGGATACTCATTTGTTTGTGACATTGCTATCAAAGCCGTGAAATGGTGTTTCAGTTGGAAATGTTCTTATTTCCTGCAATATACATCCGCGCCCATCGGGGCTTTGAGAAATAGATTGGGCACCACAATGCTTTCACGCAGAACTGAAATTAACCGCACATAAGTACCGGTAAACCGCTTAGACGGACTAAGCCTTCCCAGGCAAAGTGGTGCGAGTTAGACTGTCCACTGCATATAACCCCTGTTGGTTTCATTGGATGGGAGGGCTTGAGTTGTCATTTCATCTCACTGTCGGGTAAAAGTCCTACAAAACTGAAAGCAACGTCTCCAAAATAACCACAATAGTGTTGACGGCGGAGTAAGCAAACATATAAAGCGCCGCACCGAGGCGGTTCTAATATTTGTCCATCGTCAACGGTTTTTAGCAGTAAACGAGCTAACAGGTCCTTATCTTTAACACCACTTTATACCGACTTGGTTCTAGATATTTAACCATATGGCTGGTGCCTGATGCTCTAACTCTGGTCGGGCCCATCGGAGTCTAACTGTTGGTTTTCTTTTGCTCTAGCATTTCAGTGGTTTCTTGCTGTCTAGTCCTCACCGTTGTTTCATCTCTGTAGTTGTTTGATTAAATGTGTTCTCAAAGATGTTGCACTGATAAGTTGGGAGGCCTTCATGCGGACTGAACAAATTATTTGTCTAAATCGCGGCGGAAGTAAGGGCGAGGATTGTGGCCACGTAAAATCGATTTAAGCCACCCCCTCCCACCCCCAGTGGAATTCGTTTCCGCTGACCGTTCCAAGGCGGTTCTTCTGTCGCGGTTTATTTTTGTTATGGTTTGTCTTTGTGTGTTTGTGTCGCTTATATTATTTTTTATTTTGTATAGCCTATTGGCCATTTTGTGGGAAGTAACTGTCATTTTGGCTTTCCGCTATTGATGTTTCCATTGGGTATGTTGTTTCATATTTGTGTGTTTTTTCCTTTGGTGTCTCTGATGGGAGCTGTGGGTTGATTGTATCGATTCCTGGGCATTGTCCCCACTTATATTTTAAAAAAGTCCATCCAGGAATAAGAAAGTTATTGACCGAATAAAAAAAAAAAATAAAAAAAATACTGTTTTACCTTTGATCTGTGAGTAGTGAGTATGGTCTTGGCCTTGGAGGTACCGACCTGTGTCTTGCACACGACACATCGTCTTATGATGGTTTATATTTCTGCCAAGTATTTTCAAAATCAATTAAGGAATTAGAAAGTTACTGACCGGACACGAAAAAAGACCTTTTTGACATCTGACCTTTAAGTATAACCTTTACCTTTGGGGTGCCAACTTGGACTTTTGGTGCAACGCATCGACTTATAATGGTTAACATTTATGCCAAGTAATTTCATAATTCATCAAAGAATAAGAAAGTTATTAACCGTACACAAAAAATCCCCCTTTTACCTTTGGCCATAAAGTATGACCTTGACATTGGAGGTACGGACCTTGGTCTTGCGCACGACACATTGTCTAATGGAGGTGAAAATTTTTCTGCAAGGCTACTTTAAAAAGTCCATCCAGAAATAAAAAACGTATTGAAAAGACACGAAAAATGACCTTTTTTGACATTTTAACTCTAAGAATGATCTTCACCTTGGCGGTACCGACCTTGGTCTTGCGCGAAACACATCGTCTAATGATGGTTAACATTTCTGCCAAGTAATTTCGAAATCCATCTTGGAAAAAAATACTAACCGAACACAAAAAGACCCTTTTTGGACCTTTGACCTCTAAACTTAAGCTTGAAGGAACAGATCCGGGTCTTGCGTGCAACACATTTTCTCATGATGGTTAATATTTCTGCCAGGTAATTTCAAAATCCATCCAGGATGAGAAGTTATTGACCGAACACGAAAGAAAAGACCTTTTGACCTTTGACCTCTACGTATGACCTTAACCTTTGAGGTACTGACCTGGGTCATGCGCGATACATCATTCCTTGGTGGTTAATATTTCTGCCAAGTACTTTCAAAATCCATCTCAAAATAAGACAGTTAATGGCCGGGCACGATTTGCCCAAACATATACACACGATTTTGTGACGGACAAACTTCCAAGGGAAATGACTTAAAAGGTATAAATGTCAGAGTTATAGTTCTTGAACTCTGCTCGTCGTCTAAAGTTGATTAATACAGTGAAATTCCGCTGTTAAGACCACTTAAAATTAAGACTAATTCTGCTTTAAAAAGCTTATTTAGTAGGTCACAGTTATTCTTCCTTTGTGTTTTCTACATACAGTGTCCTCTGGTCAGGGACCACCTTTGGGCTGTTCAAAAGTGGTCTTAAAGACCACATTTGAAAAGTCCCAAAAGGTGGTCTTAATATAGGAATTTTACTGTATTTATATGAAGCTTCGTGAAGATAGCTTGAACGGATGTCAAGTTATAGAGCGGACACGATTTTGTGACGGACAGACAGACAGACAGACAGACGCCCGAAGGAAAAACAATATGTCTCCCCGAAAAGGGGGAGACATAATTTACCCTTCAGACGACAGTCACAACACTTTTCGTCTGCTTTGTTGTCTGTTGGTCATTTGGCAAACAGTTTGAATCCAGATCAGACTGCTCCTCTAGGAGCATTCTTATCATGGTCCACTTTGTTTGCCTGTGTGCATACATGATTGCCAAAGGATTCAGCAGACGACATGAACAGACAACATTTTCTGATGAATTGTTGTTTGTTGGTTACTTTTTAGTAATTGTTGCAAACAGTGTGCATCCAGGTCAGACTGCTCCACTAGGCGCAGCCTGATCAGGGTCCACACTTGTGCCTGTATGCGACAATATGAATGAAAAGTTTGCAAGAAGATGCTGAAGACAACAGAAACAGACGACATTTTCAGACGTAGTTTTTCTTGGCGTCCTAAGAGTTAAGGGGAATGGGAACACATCGCAGATTTTCCCGCCATTTTTCAAAGGGAGACAACTTTCGGGACTTTCTGTTCGCTTTATATAAGTCCTCTCCAATTGAAAAAGGGGGTCTACTCTTAAAGGAAAGAATTTGCTCCTCAGGAGCAAATTCTTTCCTTTTAGAGTTGACTCCTATTGGCATGGGAGGCTAAAATACTTTTGCAGGAGTTGCCTCCCCTGAAGGTGTATCAATTCACCTTAAATTTCATTCGATACATGAATATTCATTACTGCTATGACCGAGTTGAGAGCATATAATACATGTATGTGATCCTTGTACCCAGATTTTTTACCAGATGTTATTTAAAGATGATTTTAATTTTGTTAAGCGTTTTCGGTTTTGTTTCTACGTTACCAAACTGGCACCGAGGTATTGGACACCAAGGCTTTGATAAAGGTAATATGACTTAAACAAATCTTGGTGAGTGAGTGAGTGTTAGAGTTTTACGTCCCACCAACAGCTAAGGTCATACGGAGATGGGACCTCGGTTTAAAGACTCATCCGAAAGTCTGGATAAGCCCGGGATCGATCCTATGATTCCTGGTTTACAAGGTGAGTAACGTAACCACTGCACCACTGAGACTTCTAAAAACAAATCTTGGTATCATATAACGTTGTTCTTATGTAGCAATAATTACACAGCAAGCCTCTATAGGTAATGGAATGAAACTGTGATTTATTCCGCAATAAATCACTGGGCGGAAGAGCGTGCTTATTGACGTCATACAGAGCCGACTTATTTGACTTCACTCGTAGATTCTTTGACGACAGACGGTAAAACGTTCGGCCCCCGCCCTTCGGGGGTTGAAGCAATATATGGGCTGCATGATGCTTCCACGCAGAGCTGATTTTGACCCGCACAGGAGTACTGGTAAACCGTTTAGAAGATCTAAGCCTGACCAGGAAAAGCGGTGCGCATAAGTCGGACCGTCCATGCTATTAACCTTACTGGTTTCATTGGGCGACAGGGCTTGAGAAGTCATTTCATCTCAATGTCGGGTAAAAGTCCCACAAAATTGGAAGCAACGCCTCCAAAATGACCTTTACAGTGTTGACGGGGACGTTAAACCTCAAATCAAACAGTAAAACGTTATTTTCTTGCATCAAAAACACATTACGAAAGCACGCCCATACAAATGCAAAGTAAATTAAACACCGAAAAAAAATGAAGATTTTAAGGTGCAAAATTGTGATATTTTTCCTTTGTCTGCTCCAAATATAGATTGTGGCTACTCGCTAGAACCACCTCATCGAGGCGGTTCTAACGAGTACCAACAATCTATATATTAGAGCAGAATTAAGAAAAATAAGTATACCCCAGCAAAGCCCAGTTTTAGTATATAAAAGTGGGGTTCAAGGGGATCAGAATTATATAGGTGTGTTTTCGTGATGATTTACAAATCATATTATAAGAAATTTATATGGGTGTGAGGGATGGATGGAAAAATCCATCCCGAGGGACACTGTCCGGCATCACGAGGCTTGCCGGGTGATGCCGGACAGTGATCCCGAGGGACGGATTTTTCTATCCACACCTCACACCCATATTGGATTCTTTTTCTTGCATACCTTCCATTTCTATTGCGAATTTTTAATGCTGCTGTCACTTCGTTTACCGACGTCCGCCATTTTGTGATGACACAACAGGAAAGTTAAGTGACGTCACGCATGATGCCGCCGCGCATGAGGTTGTAATCAACCAGTGCACTTATCAAACACGCAATTATATTCGATTTAGGGTCGGAACACTAGGGTCAGAACATAAATTTCTATCCCAGGGTAAAATCACGGATTTCCTTGGCTGGTGTCCAAGAATATAAGAATCTTATATGGGTGTGAGGGGTAGATAGAAAAATCCGCCCAAAGGGTCACTGTCCTCATCACGAGGTTTGCCGAGTGATGCCGGACAGTGATCCCGAGGGATGGATTTTCTATCCACCCCTGACATCCATATTGGATTCTTTTTCTTGATTACCTTCCATTTCTTAGCGCGGAATTTCAATGCTGCAGTCACTTCGGTTACCAACGTCCGCCATATTGTGTTGACACTGCAGGAATGTAAACTGATGTCGCGGATCGTGCATGACGTCAACCTTAACGACGGCGCACACAAGGTCGTAATCAACCAGTGCATTTATCAAACACGCGATTATATTCGATTTTAGGTCGGAACACCAGGGTCAGAACATAAATTTCTATCCCGGGGTAAAATCGCGAATTTCCTTGTCTGGTGTGCAAGAATATAATTGAAAAATCCGTCCCGAGGGACACTGTCCGGCATCACGAGGCTTGCCGAGTGATGCCGGACAGTGATCCCGAGGGACGGATTTTTCTATCCACCCCTCACACCCATATGGATTCTTTTTCTTGCATATCTTCCATTTCTATTGCGAATTTTTAATGCTGCTGTCACTTCGTCTACCGACGTCCGCCATTTTGTGATGACACAACAGGAATGTTTAGTGACGTCACGCATGACGACGCCGCACATGAGGTTGTAATCAACCAGTGCATTTATCAAACACGCGATTATATTCGATTTGGGGTCGGAACACCAGGGTCAGAACATAAATTTCTATCCCAGGTTAAAATCACGGATTTCCATGTCTGGTGTGCAAGAAAACAGGATCTTACATGCGTGTTCGTGTATTATTGAATTTATTAAACGGCATTTCAAAGGCAGGGTCTGTCATGTTCAGCAGGATAAGCTCACCACTTTTTAAACTCATCCCAGCTTTTATAATCCAGTCTTCTAATATATAAGTTTCAGGAGGATGATGATGATGATGATGATGATGATGATGATGATGATGATGATGATGATGATGATGATGATGATGATGATGATGATGATGATTTCGTGTTTAACAACGCGTCAACCCTTTTTGTGGGTCATAAGCGTCAAGCGGTTAATGACTAAACGGTATGAAGAATTATAAGGAAACTAAAAGTAAAAAATGTCAGTATTATCTGTATAAAAATCTGAAACAGTAAAATTTTATGAAAAAGTCCAATTTCTTTTAAGAATAAAATAATATTATAAGTTTCAGGAAGATTTGATTAAAGCTGAAGGAGTTATGCTGATGACAAGGTCAAAAACATGTGATTTTCGTTAATAAAGGGAACGTAACTCCATGGGCAACACGTTGGCCTAGCCAGTTTTCGAACTTATTCAAGCTATTGTCAAGGGGTATAAGTATATACCAACCACTTGTTTTACTTCAACCCTTTACCAAAATTTCGAAGGTCTCCCCTCTTTATCAGGGTTATATGGACACCACACTCTACATTTTACATGACTTTCCAATATGGCCATATTGGAAAGTCATGAAAAGGCGATTAGAATAACCACAACACCACGAGGGCTTCTATGGGGAACCCTCAAGTGTTACTTGATATAGGTATACACACTCGTACTACATTGCGGTACAAACCGGCTTCCCAGCCAGCATCAAACAGCGGACCAACGTCGGACCGACGGCGATACGACGTGGTAACGTCGTATTGCTGTCGGCCCGACGTTGGCCCGGCATTCTTTTTACTCACTGGGAATTTTATAGCAACGTTGTAGAGTGTTCGCTTAACAATCCGCCGGTTTACTTGCACATATTTAAGTTTCTGGCTGTTCAAATCAAAACCGGTGCTCATTTGCTGATGACAAGGTCGAAAATAGTCATTTTCAGTAACCAAAGGGGACATAACGCCTTTATCCCCAGCCAACCAATATGTAAGTTTCAGGAAAATCCGGTCATAAATGAAGGGGCTATGGTGATGAAAAGGTAAAAAATAAAACGTGTTTTTTTTCAGCAATCAAGGGGACAAAACTGTGATTAAAAGGCGGACTTTGTCAGTTTTCAAACTCATCCGAGCTCTTAACCCCAGCCCGCCTATAATATGTATAAGATTCAGTAAGATTCGATTAAAAACTGAAGGGGCTATGGTGATGACAAGGTCAAAAATATGCATTTTCATCAACCAAGGGAACCTAATTCAATAATAATAATGATGATGATGATGATAATAATAATAATAATAGTAATAATCAACTTTAGTTATTGAGGGTAACATATTTAGTAAAGTAATACTTATCTTCCATGTGGTTCGCTTTTGTTTCTCTTTTTGGGTAGAAACCAATACTTAGCATTGTGAATAAAGACTCTTGCTCAAGGAAACAACACTTGGCGCTCGCGGGGATCGATCAGGCTACCTCTTTATCTTAAATCCGATGCTTTACCACTAAACCACAGCGCTCCATGACTGAAAAACCGACTTCGCCAGTTCTCAAACTTCTCCGAGCTTTTCTTCCCAGCCTGTGTATGTGTAGATTTCAGAACTGAAAGGGCTACGGTGATGACAAGGCCGATTTTGTTTGTCTGTTTGTATTGGAGTTCAACGGCCCAGTCAACACTATATAAGAATTAAGGTCATTTGAGCCGGTCAGTTTACCTAGCAACACTTTTTCCTTGGCAGGCTTATTCGTAATCGGTTAACCAATAAGATGCACAGTCTTTCGCCAGAAACTGACAACTGCCCTTCTTGAATCAGCGGAAAGATCGAAATGACCGTAGAAAATGTTTCATGATCAATCTCAACGAAAGAATGTTGCCGACCCATGCAGGTATCAAACCCGCGTCCTCCTGTTCACAAGTCAGACGCGCAGCCGACTGAACTTCCGAGGCCGGCATTGGTAAGGCCGAAAATAGGCGGTTCTCATCTACCAAGGGTTACATAACTGAATGATAAATAGGCCGACCTAGCCAGTTTTCGAACTCATCCGAACTTTTATCCCCATGTTACGTACACATATTTTTAGTTTCAGAAAGATCCGATCAAAACTGATGACAAACATGGGGCCTTGTCTGAATCCATTAAAAAAGCGATGTCCTGGCGGGTGGGTAGGGCGTTGTCTGACAGGTAGGTTTACATTTTGGTTAACCTTGTTCTAAAAATCTGCCTTTATGTTGTTTTTATTTTATTTTCAGATTATGAAATACCCACAAGACAAAAGAGGGGAATAATGACAGATATAGGAAAACTGTTAAAATACAAGGCTGGACAGGCGGTTAAACATGGTAAGATAACTCACTAAAATATATATTTGCTTGTTCGATTCCGTCCCTTTTAGTGTATTGGATGGCAGACAGTTAGATATACACTTGCGCACGCGCGCAGCACGCAACCACATAAATGTACAGACGCATACATGTACACGCATCCAAAGGCGGATACGCTCGGCTCGAATTCACATCATGCAAATGTGCATTTAAAATATTTAATCTCTTTTCACATCACGAACGCATGTGCGCAAAATACGTATTCTGTCACTCATTACACCATGAATGCGTGTATGTAAAATATTCTGCCTCTCTTCCCACCACGCACGCGTATATGTAAACTTTTCTGTCTCTCTTCACATCACGTACGCGTCTATGAACAAAAAGCCTCTCTTCACACCACGAACGAGTATATGTAAAATATTTCGTCTCCCTTCACATCACTTACGCGTCTATGTAAAATAGTTTGTCTCTCTTCACAACAAGTTTGCGTCTATGTCAAATATTTTGTCTTTCTCCACATCACGTTAGCGTGCATGTAAAATATTTTGTCTCTCTTCGCATCACGTATGCGTGTATGTAAAATTTCCTGTCTCTCTTCACATCATGTACGCGTCTATGGCAATATTTTGTCTCCCTTCACAACAAGTTTGCGTCCAAATATATTGTCTTTCTTCACATCACGTATGTGTGTATGTAATATATTCTGCCTCTCTTCACATCACACACGCGTGTATGTAAAATATGTTGTCTCCCAACACATCACGTTAGGTTTTAAAAATTGTAAAATATATTGTCTCTCTTCCTATCACGTTAGCTTGTACCTCAGTAACCTGTATGTAAGGTAACAGGACACTTCGGCCCTCAACCCACCTCGGCCCCTAGACACTTCGGCCCCTAGACACCTCGGCCCCAAAACCACCTCGGCCCCACATAAAATAGACGGGTCGGCCCCTGGACACCTCGACCCCTAGACACGTCGGCCCCATATACCTAGACACTTCGGCCCCACTTTGCTTTTCACGGGGCTTCCACTTACATAGGAGATCGAGTTGGATGCCCGATGAGGTTTCTTTTTATTTTTATTTGCTGATTTGATTATTTTGATAGGGAGTTACGAATATTTAAACCTCTAATATATAAATTTATTATATATTACAACGTTACTAAATAGAAAAGCTATATGTCCATTTAAGAAGAATGGAAGATACATTTGAAACATTTGAAAATTCCCCTCTTTTATTTCAATGTATAATTCGAATTGCATTGCAGCATGCTTTAGAACAGGCTCTTTTTTTCTAATTTCTGCTCTTTTGATCATCTATATATAGGCTTTTTTATTATCCGAAATAATTACACACCGCTAAAATACTTTTTAAATTAATTTCAATAAGAACATGATACCTAATTATCCTTACTAATTGGATGGATATCTGGATGGATAGGAGGATGGGGCCGTAATCCCCCCACCCCCCACCCCAACCCCCTCCCCCCACCAAAAAAAAAATCATTCCTCGGTTTCGTCAATCATGGTGATGATGGGGGATAATCTTGTATTTGTTAACATATTTATTTATTTATTGGCCTCGGTAGCTAAGTCGGGTGCGCGTCTGACTGGTGATCAGGAGAACGCGGGTTCGATACCTACCAGGGTAGGCAACTGTCTTTCGTGGAGATTGATTATGAAATCTTTTCTACGGTCATTCTCTCCCGTCTGCTGATTCAAGAAGGGCAGTTGTCTCTTTCTGGCGAAAAACATGTGCACTGTATTGGTTAACCACTTACGTATAAGCCTGCCCAGGATATGAGTGGATAGGTAAACTGCCCGGCTCGAAAATGAACCAAAATAATGTTGACTGGGTCGTTAAACTCCAATACAAACAAACAATTTATTATTAATTTATTTGGTAATCATCAGTGTTCAGGTTCGATGAACTAGAGTAAACCAATAAATATAATGTATGGCTGCAATTCAAAAACTGCATGAAAAACGGTGCAGATCCGGTTCAGAGAAGCAATCTGATCTGGATCTACACTGTTTGCAAAGATAAGGATTACCGTGTTCAGCGGGGTAAGGATTAATGAATTTCAGGTTAGTACACTATTTACCAAAAAGTTATACAAGAACATTTAATTATTGACTTAAATTAGTAAAGTGTGAAGCTCAATAAACAACCAGGCGTTACTAATCCCTTTTCCCCAATAAAGAGATCCTTGATGATAAACAGATCATTGTTATCAATTTTCACACATTTGATTGACATTCCTGCTCAAATTAAAGGCGGACAGTAACGAGTATATTGTATACTTTATTTATTTATCCCCACGCTTTTCGAGGAAAAAGTGGGGATATTGTAATGGTCATCGTCGTCCGTACGTCCGTCCGTCCGTCTTACCGAATAACTCCTCCTAGGCAGTTATAGATAGAAACTTGAAACTTTGGGAACTGATAGATCTTTGGGCTGGGGAGTGCATGACACTTTCGGAATTTTGATCACACCCCTACGGGTGGGTCCAGGGGGTGTGGCCTGCGGGGGTCAAAAATCAAAATTTCCGGAACATGGTCGTGTAATATATCAAAGCGAACGGCATGATGAGTAGAAAACATTACAACCAAAATTTGACCCCTGGGGTCAATTTTGAGGTCACCAGAGGTCAAAAACTGAATTTGACCCTTTTACCCCCATACATTACTGTTACCGGATAACTCCTCCTAGACTGTTATAGATAGAAACTTGAAACTTTGGGCACTGATAAAACTTTGGTCTGGAGAGTGGATAACACTTTCGGAATTTTGATCATACCTCTGGGAGTGGGGCCAGGGGTGGGGCACATTGGGGATAAAAAATCACGTTTGCGCGCCTATGTCAAATATTTAGTCTTTCTTCACATCACGTTAGCGTGCATGTAAAATATTTTGTCTCTCTGCTCAGAACGTCTGCTTGTATGTAAAATATTCTGTCTCTCTTCACATCACGTATGCGTGTATGCAAAATATTCTGTCTCTCCTCACATCACGTATGCGTGTATGCAAAATATTCTGTCTCTGTTCTCATCACGTATGCGTGTATGTAAAATATTCTATCTCTCTTCTCATCACGTATGCGTGTATGTAAAATATTCTATCTCTCTTCTCATCACGTATGCGTGTATGTAAAATATTCTATCTCCTTTTCACATCACGTATGCGTGTATGTAAAATATTCTATCTCCTTTTCACATCACGTATGCGTGTATGTAAAATATTCTATCTCCTTTTCACATCACGTATGCGTGTATGTAAAATATTCTATCTCCTTTTCACATCACGTATGCGTGTATGTAAAATATTCTATCTCCTTTTCACATCACGTATGCGTGTATGTAAAATATGTTGTCTCCCCTTCACATCATGTTAGCTTTTTGTAAAATATAGTGTCTCTCTTCGTATCACGTTAGCGTGTACATGTATGTAAAATACATGTATATTGTCTCTCTTCACATCGTGTACGCGTCTATGTACAATATTTTATCTCTTTTCACATCGCGTTGCGTGTACGTAAAGTATATCGTCTCTCTTCCCATCTAGAACGCGTGAATGTAAAATATTTTGTCTCTGTTCACATCCCGTACGCGCTGTGTAATATCTTCTGCCTCCCTTCACAGCACGAGCACATTTCCCCCACCCCCAACAAGAGTACAGTTAACCTTTTTGTATAACGGCATTTGATATAAGGACAAAACTCGGTACAATTCAGTGGAACGAATTCTTTCATGAAGCTCAAGATGGGAGGGCAAAATGAAAAATCACGAAATCGCGCTTATAGAAATACATTGTAAATTTTAAGATGAAAAATTGCGTTATCTTTCTTATTTCTGCTCAAAATTTAGAATATGGGTACTCGTTAGAACAGCGTAATTAAGAATAATAAAGTTTACCCCTGTAAACCCCGGTTTTACTGTATAAAAATGGTGGTGGTGGGGGTGTCAGGGTGTGGGGGACAGAATTATATAGGCTTGTTTTCGTAATGAGTATTGAATTCGTAACTCCCAAAAATTAGTTGAGCCGATTCGAACAAATGTCAACACGATTTGTTTCATGGAGTACCTAAGGGGAAAAGGGATCTTTATTACCTATTATGCTACATCTCAGAGAGAGAGAGAGAGAGAGAGAGAGAGAGAGAGAGAGAGAGAGAGAGAGAGAGAGAGAGAGAGAGAGAGAGAATTACCTACTTCAGGTGACAATCGCAGACCGCGAAATGACAGTCGTGTGTGCAATCTACTCATGTCTGTGAACTGAAATGCTTGGATATCTGTAACCACTTGACAGGGGTCGTGTAGTACTCAGTCATATGTAAACAGTGTAGACCCAGATCAAACGCCTCGGCGAGGCGATTCTAAAAATGTTCAAATCATTTGTTTCTTGGAATGGGTCTACATTGTTACCAATGTCACAAAAAGGGCCGCTAGGCATGGAGTGGGTCTACATTGTTGCCAATGTCCCAAAAAGGGCCGCTAAGCATGGAGTGGGTCTACATTGTTGCCAATGTCCAAAAATGCCGGAAAGCATACACAGGTATGACTTAAAGCATCAGGTACCACTTAGTTAGTGCACTTACCTCTGATGCAAGAGGTCCAGGGTTCGATCCCCGGCAGCTGCAAAAAAAAATTTGGTGTCCGAACACGCTCCATTGGCATCATTTGCAGGGATGAATGTCATAAAGTCGGGACGTTAACTGGAGGCCCCTGTGCAGGGAGAGTAATGCCCTGTGCAGGGGGGGGGGGGGGGGGGGGCGTAAAATGGATTGTTCAATTTCTACCTGTAGGTTTTTGTTTGTTTGATTTGAAGTTTAACGTCCCAATCAACACTGTAAAGGTCATTTTGGAGACGTTGCTTCCAATTTTTTTGGACTTTTACCCGACATTGAGATGAAATGACATCTCAAGCCCTGCCACCCAATGAAAGCAACAGGATTATAAGCACAGACGGGCCGACTCGCACAGATCCTCTAAGCGGTTTATCAGTACTCGTGTGTGGGTCGGTTTCAGCTCTGAGTGGAAGCATCATGCAGCCCATCTATTTCTTCAAACTCCGATGGGCGGGGCCGTCTATTTTTAGGTAAAAGGCAATTAAGAATGTTGGAGGTACAGAGGTTATTATTGAATGACGCAACACTTAAAGCAAGACAGTTTGGTGTGGACCACTATGTAAAATTAGGGGGCGCAAATCAAGCCAGGGAGGACTTTTTCGCTATCAGGAACAGACTTCAGGATCTGAAGATGGAGCGAAATGAAAGCGGGGTATGTTTGTTCGTTTAACCCTTTTACCTATATATGACAATGGAATATTCCACCTAATGAGTTCAGAGTGACCCATTTGCAATTATGGGGGTGTCAGGTTAGTTCTGTTTGTGTGCTGAGTTTTACAAAAATGTACGAACTTTAAGCGAATAGTGTAGACTCAGATTGCGTTTGCGGCGTCTGATCGGGGTCTACACTGTTTGCCAATGCCCCAGAGATGGGCCGCTAGGCATATATGGGTTAATAATAACCGATATAATTTTCGGAGAGGCTGCCCCAGACCTCTGGTAATAGCGATTTAAATTTTATCGAGAAGACGTCTGACAGCAGCCAAATATCGAGAAAATGTCTGTTGCCAGATGTCCAGTTTTAGCCAAATTTTGTTAAAATGTCTGCTGCCAGATGTCTGGAAGTAGCCAAAATACTGAGAAAATGTCCGCTGGCAGACTTCTGGCAGTAGCCAAAATACTGAGAAAAATGTCCCCTGGCAGACTTCTTGCAGTAGCCAAAATACTGAGAAAATGTCCGCTGGCAGACTTCTGGCAGTAGCCAAAATACTGAGAAAAATGTCCCCTGGCAGACTTCTTGCAGTAGCCAAAATACTGAGAAAAATAACCCCTGGCAGACTTCTGGCAGTAGCCAAAATACTGAGAAAAATGTCCCCTGCCAGACTTCTGGCAGTAGCCAAAATACTGGGAAAAATGTATCCTGCCAGACTTCTGGCAGTAGCCAAAATACTGGGTAAAATGTCCCCTGCCAGACTTCTATTTCGATAACACACCCGTCTGACACAGTGCATTTTGCAAATCTCCAAAATGACTGCTTTTCTAGTGAACATCTGTCTATTTTTTCTTATTTATATTGAAAACATAGGTACAATGTAGTGGGGGCTTGTTAGAACTGCAAACATAGGTTGTGGGTACTCGTTAGAACCGCCTCAATGAGGCGGTTCTAACGAGTACCAGCAACCTATGTCTTGTAGCAGAAATGAGAGGACTGGGATTTAGGGGGTGTTCATTTCATCGCACGGACTTGTTCACGTGATGTATTGAGAAAACGGCAATAGCCAGACGTCTTTTGAAATTATCGAGAAAATGGCTGCTGCTTGAACATTACAGTAGACATATATCGAGAAAATGTCTGCCGCCAGACGTCTGTTAGCAGCCCCCCCCCCCCCCCCCAAAAAAAAAAAAAAAAAAAAAATTGTCTGCTGCCGGATGTGTGGTAGCAGACAATTATTGAGAAAATGTCTGCTGTCGACTGTCTGATAGAAGTCAAATATCGAGAAAATGTCTGCCGCTCGACGTTTGGTGGTAGCCAAATTGCGAAAATGTCTGCTGCCAGATGTCTGTCGACTGTCTGATAGAAGTCAAATATCGAGAAAATGTCTGCCGCTCGACGTTTGGTAGTAGTCAAATTGCGAAAATGTCTGCTGCCAGATGTCTGTCGACTGTCTGATAGAAGTCATATATCGAGAAAATGTCTGCCGCTAGACGTTTGGTAGTAGCCAAATTGAGAAAATGTCTGCTGCCAGATGTCTGGTAGTAGCCAAATGTCGACAAAATGTCCCCTACCAGACCTCTGGCAGTAGCCGAATATTTAGATAACGCCAATAGTCAAACATTTGGTAGTAGCCAAATTTTGAGAAAATGTCTGCTGCCAGACGTTTGGTATTAGACAAATATTGAGAAAATGTCTGCTGCCAGACGTCTGGAAGTAGGAAAACATTGAGAACGTGTTTGCTTCCAGACGTCTGTAGTAGCCACATATCAAGAAAATGCCCCCTGCCAGGCTTCTGGTATCAGCTAAATACTGACAAAAATGGCAATAGCCAGAAACTGTTATTAGGCAAATAGTGAGAAAATAGCTGCTGCCAGACGTCTGGTACTAGCCAAATATTGGGAAAACGTCGGTTTCCAGATATCTGATTGTAGCGAGATAATGAGAACATGTCTGTTGCAAGACGACTGGGAGTGGCCAAATTTTGAGAAAACGTCCATTTGGCAGAAGCCAATATTGAGAATTTGTCTGTTTCCAACTTGCTTGTAGCAGCCTAATATTGAGAACATTTTATGTTTGCTTGCAGTCGCTGCTAGAAGCCCAATAGTGAGAAAATTTCTGCTACCAGCCGCCTGGTAGTAGACAAATATTGAGAAAATGTCTGCGCACAGAATGTAGAACTGGGCTGATTCCAGAACACTGGGTTAGACATAACAGTAATCATGGTATATCTAATTCATGGTTGATGATTCAGGTCTCAGATCGCAGAGCCAACTCCATATAACTATATATAGCATGTAAACCTTATTTTGCTGTTCACAACAGCCCCTACCTTTGCAATCAGTGAAGATCCAGATCAGATGGTTTCTTATAAAGCCGTATGTTCAGGATATACACTGTTTGTCATTCAGTTTGTGTATTTGAACAAAAATGGGTGTGGCTTATCCTTACCTTTGCAAACAGTGTAGATCGAGATCAGATGGCTTCTGATGAAGCAGTCTGATCTGGATCAACACTGTTTGTTATTCAGCTTGTGTATTTGAACGAAAATGGGTGTGGCTTATCCCTATCTTTGCAAACAGATGGCTTCTGGGATGGCTTCTGAAGCCATCTGATCAGGATCTACACTGTTTGTCATTTAGTTTGTGTATTTGAACGAAAACATTATAACATGTAATCTGATTGGCTGATAGTCAGAAATGGGTGTGTCATATTTAAATATTCAGCAGGATAATGGTAAATCTAACTTTTTTTCAGGATATAGTGACCTGGATTACCAGAGTGGGGAATAATATAGTTAAACTGAAAGAAAATTATAAAGACAAGACGAGTACTTTGTCATATTTGAGACCTGCAACACCTGACACGAGAGAGGCTGGCATAGTGATACACTATTGTAAACTCGACAAAAGTGCATTCTGTTGAAAAAAAATGAAAAAAAAAAAAAAAAAAAAAAAACACTGTGTAAAATGTTATCGAATTCAATGTACATGTACAATCTACACCTGTGGACACAAAGCGTTGAAACTTTGATGATCTTATTTCATTCTGACTTGAAACATCATTCAATCTATTCTAACATCCTAGACAGAAATAAAATCAAAACACAAGGTGGTGTACATTTCATTGCGGACTCCTGCACTCTCCAATCAAAATACATCCCAAATGTCAATCAGAAAGTGTTTTCCAAAATGAGATTAATCAATTGCTTGATCTAGTTTTAGAATTCTTTGATGAATGACATTTGCTTGTCAAACTAACTTGATGCGAAGAGATTCATTGAAAGTAATTTCATAGAAGTTTGAACGGTTTTGTGTCCACACGCGTATCGAATTCTTGGAAATTTGATTTTGAAGACAGACTATCAAACCCTTTTTTATGGAATTGGATGACATCAGGGAAACAAGTCCTCAAAGAGGCTGCAGTATATCGTCGTGTCCCGGGTCGTCGGCAGGTGGGGTCCCAGGGAACGAATCCATGATGGCACTTCAACGTAGCCGTTCGGTGGGCCCCCTATTCCCCGTTACCGGGGGTTAGGGAGACCATCGCTCGGCTCCAGCCCCGTCCGTGCGGGTCTACCGTCGGTCCTGCTGCAGTCAGTCGATATCGTCTTTAACTCGACGTTTTAAGAACATATGCTACGAAATACTTCCTGCATTGAAAACTATAAGGGGAATGGGAACACCTTCAGGAGAGACAACTCCTGCAAAAGTAGTTTTGTCTCCCATGTCTCTTAAAGGAAAGAATTTGCTTCTGAGGTCGCAATGTTGCTGTTTTCGTGAAGTTTATGAGTGAGACTCAATTCCTTCCAGCTGATACTGATATGGTGCCTTCCTGCTGATATGGTGCCAGCTGGAGCGTGATAGCTCAGTGGTTCGTGCACTTGCCTCTGATGCTAGAGATCCCGGGTTCGATCCCCGGTAGCGGCGATAAAATTTCGGTGCCCGAACACGCTCCATTGGCATCATTTGCGGGGATGAATGTCATAAAGTTCACCGTCCTTCGGGTCGGGACGTTAACTGGAGGCCCCCTGTGCAGGAGAACCAATCCCTTGTGCAGGTTAAAAATCCCTACCGTAGTTACATGAATACTGTGTAGGCTTTCATCCTGCAAACCTGGAGTGTATGTAATGTACACCTGCGGTAATGGTCAAATGTGACCGACGCAGTATCAGTAGATAGAGAGATAGATAGATACAGTAGAACTTCGATGGCTCGAACAGCGATGGCTCGTTTACCATGGATGCGTCGAACCCGTTCTTGAGTCCCGATGGAATTTCTCCACATAAGGAAAAAGGAGGGTAATTAAGGAGTTTTTTTCCTATTCTCTTGTAAATGTATGCTGTGTGTACTCATTAGAATCGCCTCTATGAGGCGATTCTAATTAGTACACACAGCATACATTAGAACACCGAAAAGATGTCCCAAAATTAAGGCTTCTACGCTCGAACTACCCCTGGCTCGAACAGATTTTCATGGCCCCAAAGGTGTTCGAGCCATTGAAGTTTGACTGTAGATAGATAGATAGCAGTTGCAGTTATAAATATTTTGTAAAGAGTTACCTAACGTCGTACTTCACGGTGTCTAACCATGCATGTTTCTCGGATTACGACCGACTTAGTTGCATTGATTTTATTTTATCAAGAGGGTCATTACAGGAAAATTCTTTATTACATTAAGTAATCCATACATGACTAGACCGATTGGTAGGGTGACAATGGGCCAAAAAGTCCACTATTTCTGGTAGTAAACCATACCCCCCCCCCCCCCCCTGTATAACAAAACATGTCATATACCAAAATGTTCGTCAGCATCCGTAGTATCTGAAACTGCCGGCATAAATTGGCATAAATGATGGCGAGCTGAGAAATCCAAGATGGCCTCCAAGATGGCCGCCATAGCTGTAAATTCCAGTTTTTCGTAAAATATGAATATAAATACCACAAATCATCTTCTAAACTTATTTTAATTCATTTTTCTGGTGTAGAAAGAAGATTTGTGCTAGAATATAGATCAAATTTTTAGGTTTGACTTGAAAACCGGTGAAAAAAATGATATTTTATTGTTTTTGTGTCTAGTTTCCAAGGTGGTACATAAAAGCAATTCTGATGTTTCAAAATTTAAACAGCTTTTACATATCTATTGTTTTATTTTAAATAAGACACTATTCTAAAATACATTTAACACTATTCTAAATACATTAATGGTTGGTTATGACTTTTTTACCATCAATTTAGCCCCAGGATTACCCCACCCACTCAGTTTACCAGTAAAATTCATTTACATAATATTGCCAAATATCATCTTACAAACTTATTTTAATTTATTTTTCTGGTATAAAAAGACGATTTGTGCTAGAATATTGATCAACATCTTAGGTTTGACTTGAAAACCGGGGAAATAAAAGACATTTCATCGTTTTTGTGTCTAGTTTCATAGGTGGTACATAAAGGCGATACGGATGTTTCAAAATTGTTAACAGTTTTTATTTATCTATTGGTTTATTTTAACTAAGACACTATTCTAAAATACATTTATCACTATTCCCAAGTACATTTATGGTTTGTTATGACTTTTTTTACCATCAATGTAGCCCCAGGATTACCCCACCCACTCAGTTTACCAGTACAATTCATTCACATAATACTCACACTCAAGGGAATTTCAGGTGAGGATTTAATTTTAGACAAAAAGTAGAAGAGAGCATTGAAACTAATGCTTAGTTCTGTTTTCATACTGTATTATATGATCAGCCATTAGGATACACTACCTCTTTATAACACTGTTTTCGGGATCTGAGCATTAACCATCTTAATTAAGCAGTGCTACATCCTAACAAAATAGCAAAATAGTGTTCATCAAATAGATCTAAAAAGACTTTTATTGTCATTTTTGCTGTGTAACTGGCTAGGTTTTGGGGGTTATAAAGTGCTATATCCAAAACTGTTATAAAAAGGTGTTATAAAGAGGATATGCTATACAATTAGGTTATATTTTGGTTGATGCGAGGTACAACATCCCCGTCAACACCATCAGTCATTTTACATTTTGGAGACATTGCTTCCATTTTTTTTGTTTGGGACTTTCCCCGACATTGAGATGAAATGACATCTCAAGCCCCGCCACACATTTAAACCAAAAGGTTTTATATGCAAGGATGGTCCAGCTCGCACCACTTTTCCTGGGCATGCTTAGAATCTCTATGCGGTTTACTCTGTATACCCTAGGTCTACTAGGCTAGGCAAATTAATCTTAGATTTTATAGCTCCCCATCAAATCGGTAGCTGATATGCACTATGCACAAAAAAGAAATTGCTGCTGCTTTAACTAGCCCTGAGACATTTGACTCAGTCCCAAGATCTAAAATATCTTGAAGCTGGAAGTCTGGTTTAGGCAGAACATGAATTGCATGTACTATGTAAAGAAGGGCAGGTATCGCAACCCATAAGGCAATACATACAGCATAATTGCACTTTCATCTGGCTCTAGCTTCCTGAAAACAGTGTGAACTGGAATATACCTGGTGCAGTCAGCATGAATACCTTTTCTACCTGTCATCAACATAAAGCAGGTTAAAGTGATGCACAAGTAGAAAGAATTTCGGTATCAGAACTGACAACAAGGGCTGCGTTAATTCCAAGAGAACCTGCAACTGCTAGTTGCAAATCATTCTACTATCAGCTTCTTCACGGTTGGAATAATGGATGGAAACAACACCAGCGGAAACTTCAGAGCCTTGTTCTTAAGGGGAATGGGAATACCTTCATGTCATGCTTTAGTATTACCCAAAGGAAGGTAATGCTACTCTTCAAAAGGAGATTCGGAAACATAAACAAATATGGCTGACATTACCAGGAAGTACAGGTGAACTGACAGAAAAATGATGTTTTTTGGAGTGCAAAGGGCATGTTTGTTAAAGTTGACTCCGTGTCAGAGCAAGTAAACAAAATTTACATATGCAGCTACTTGAAAAAGTGCTGAGACATAGAAAGTGTGAGTATTCCGCCAGTCTTCGCCTGTTGAACTTGAAGCCTGTTTTTAATGTGATCTTTCAAGAACTTGGCATTTAATATGTACACTCAAAATAAAAGTGACAATGGTTCATAATTAGAACCAGACAAAAATTATTAATCACTCTGTGGACCTGATCCAGATGAGCCCCAGAATGTTATTGATAAGTGTAAATAAAATAATCAGATACCAGCATGACAAGTACTGGCTTACCTAGAAAATTTGCCATTTTTTTTTTATTGTTAATAACAGTTGTCATGTGACAGTTAAAGAATCATATTTCAGCAAATAATTTGGGACTGAAAAGCAGATGCCATGTCATTCACTTGTGTAGATCTGCTTTGATCAGGGTTTTGCATATTGCATGGTGGGGGTCCTTCGTCCTAGCTGGATGGTTTCTTCCACCATGAATTCCACATTATGCCAACCCTAGTGCCTTCAAATTCATTGGAGCCTTCATTGTAAACAATTTGCTCCTCAAAAGCAAAATTGCTCCTGAGGAGCAAATTCTTTCCTTTTAGTAGTGAAAGTGCTGTGGAACAGTACATGTGTTGTGTCTTTGAGCAAGATGCTTTTTACACAATATTTTGTATTTGTTTCTACCCAAAAAGAAATCCTAAAATGCCTGTGAGGCGGTATTACAGAACACACTGACAGAAGGATAGAGCAAATGAAGATGCCTCTCCAGGAGGGCTCTTTTGATAAAAAAATAAATAAAACAAGAGAAAGAAAGATAAAAAAAGCATTGAAGTTGTCTCTCTAGTGAAACAATGACAAATAGACTGCTTACACAGAGTTGATGGTTGTCAGTGAGAATCTGAATCTGTAAAATGATCCCCTACATGTAGCTTTAAGGCATTCAAGTGACTGCTCAAAATATATAAATCAAACGTGACTTCATTTAAAATTCTTAGTTAGAAATTATTGTCCTGCTCTGTCTTCCACCTCCCCGTGGTGAGCAGGGGGCAACGGATATATGCCTTCCATTAAATTTCGAAGGTACTTATTCGGCTAACGGAAGCTACAGAAAATTATTCACTTTTGCAATATAAATAGAATATTGCATTTTAATGGAAAGGGCATTCAAATGAATTATATGTGTTAATTTACAGCTTCATATTGTAGGATAATAACCCTTACCCTGCTGAATAGATAAATTAAACCAAACTCAGTTGCTGATTATCAAACAATCAAATTACTGAATATAATGAATTCATTCAAATCACAAACTGCATATCAAAAAGTGAAGATTCTGATCAGATGGATCATTCATAAGCCATCTGAACTAGATCTACATTGTTTGCAAAGGTAGGGTTTGTTCTTTAAAACAGCAGGATAAGAGTTAAGTACATGATAAAAACTTTTGCTGTTTTTGTATCAGTTCTATCAGTTATTGAAGACTTTTTGGACTGTTTTTTTTTTTCATTATTGCCATCCATGGCATTCAGTTGTTGATTTAACCCATTCAGAACCAGAAACCCCAAAGGGGTACCTTGGCAAACAGTGCAGGCCCAGATCAAATGGCGCAGAATGCGGCATCTGATCAGGGCCTACACTGTTTGCAAAAAGTTCAGCCATTTTCCAAATAAATTTTGAAGAAAACTCAACCTGACAACCCTAAATTTCGAAATGGAATCCTGCTATATATAAGGTAGAAGATTCCATTTGGTACAAAAAGGGTTAAGCTTGTTAAATTTTGCTTTTATGGCAAGGTGGTATCCACTTTACATTATAACACCCCAGTGTGACAGCTAGGCTATCCTTTGTGTCTCAAAATATGGCATTATTTCTGTCTAAGTTTTGGGATTATCATTCTTATCTTTGCTACAAACATGGTAGATTTTTGTACATAATGACCTTATTGTAGATTTTTAATACCATAGAAATCCTAAAAATTTGAACATTTTGAGGACATGCTTTAACAAGATTGGGTAGTTATGGGGAATGGGAACACCTTCATGTGAAGCAACTCCTGCAAAAGTATTTATGTCTCCCATTTCAATAGGGGTCAACTCTTAAAGGAAAGAATTTGCAAATTAGTTTTGTCTAAAATTGGCAAACATTGTAGGCCCTGGTCAGACAGGAGCAGTTTGATATGGGTCTGCAGTGTTTGCTTAGACCTGTTCATCCCTATTGGCATCCCTAATCTGTGTTTTGAGCAGCACTAAGAAAATAATCCATACCCTTGTAACCCCCAATTCTCTATATAAAGTGTGTTATCCAAAGATAGCCATGGATTAAAAAAATATCAGGTTTGAAATGAATAACAGAAAAAACTTGGGCATTAAATTTGGACAATTTTAATGAAGATAAATTCAACAAATATGCTGCATTTTGAGATTTCATGCTTAAGAATTAATGCTCACCAATGCTCAAGAAAAACACAACTACTGAACTCATTTAATAAATTAATTATCAATCTGTTATAACCTTAAATTGAAAGAACACAAAAGTCAATTTTATTCATTCTCTGGTTATAGATCTCAAGACATGTTAAAATACATGTATGTAGGTGGGTGGGGTAATCTTACAAAACTGATGTAGAATTATGCCTCTTTCTGACACAATTTCAAGGCAGATAATATGATTAACTAACCAAATGTTACATTTATGCCAGTGATGTAATTCAATGTCAATGAGATGGTAAAAAGTATTGAAGTAACTATTTGACAAGAAATTTCCATGTTTATGTGGAATTTCCATTTTTACAAGCCATCATGAAATTATGCATGTCAGTATGACCAATAGACCATGAGTGAAAGCTGTGCTGTTTTAAAGCTTGTTTATACTCTCATGGTGTCATATGCCAAACACTGCACTTAATTTAACTTCTTGAAGCTTACACATTCTTAGTGGTAGACCAATAAATTGACTTTTGTGAAATATGTGGGTGGGGTAGTCAGAACCCCTGAATAGCTGATTTCTTTGGCAGTGCTGGGAATAAATACTGTAAAAGACCTTTAATAAGATTTATTTTTGCATGTTTTCAATACTTGATTTGGCAAATGTACACACATATAGTATGCACATGATGAAAGTGTTGCTCTATGTATATTTTTTATTAAAAATCTTTTTTCTTTTCTTTTGGGGGTATATGTAAATTTGGAAAAATATATGAGAAAGTAATCCATATACCTGTTATTTTCTCTGTCTGGTATTAACCCACATACCTTCTTGCATGACATAGTAGTTTTTGACAGTAATCTAAGGAGTAATTTTTTTTACAGATCAGATTTTGTTAAAAAATATGTGCGGTGAAATAGGTAAATTATCAGAGGCTGAATACTTTGCCATTACATTGATATTCCATTTTTATTCTTTTGTGGATATAGATTCGACAGTTTCTCATTATGAGTAAATATTATGAAGATTGCTTTTGAAATATTGATGATTACCAAACTGTTCTGTTGCCCAGTGATTTAGAAATCAGATACAAGGAATGCAATGTCTGTTCCAAAAGTGTGTAACTTTTAATACTCAAAATATGCTGTATGTCCTAACTTTGGTGGCCTAGTATCTTGAAAACTAATCCATGTACCATCGATTTTCTTTTCATATTTCAAAAGCACAAAGTGCAAATATTCAAAATGACAAGTTTCATCACAATCTATGGATAGCAAATTTTGGGTCAGGTGTACCCATTCCCCTTAAGTCAACCTGCACCAACAACAGTAGCATTCTTCTCAAGAAGCTCATGGCAATTTTCGGTAAGGTACCTAGTGTATAGTTTTTTCAGTTTGTTCTTGCTTTTACTGCTTGAAAGTATCTATCAGTCACCAGTTACTGTATTTTTCCTCTTAGACACAGGCACGTGTGAAGAAACATTCTTTCCACACTTTTGTTGGGTCTGTGATTTGAGACTGTTTGCCTCATTCCTGTCAAAACCGAAGTGAATGGTAGCTACCCAAATAATGGTAAGAAGACTGTAAGACCAAAACATAGCAGTCATCTGTTGATATGTCAGTTTGAGACATAATGAATGCTGCAACACTTTAAGTACAGACATCGCGTCAAATACTATACAACCAGCAAGTCTTTCTAGTTTTTCAAGGAAATCTGACTTATTGGTAGACATCATACATTCTTCATCTGTAAACAAACTCGGGTGATCATGCGCATTTTTGAACGACAAGACCTTGAATGAATGAATTGATGTATAGAAAGCATATATCTCTTCACCGGTGGCAGTCAGTTCCTCAGACTTGTTTCCCCAGACACCTGTGTCATTGACCTGATATCACTCATAGTCAGGAGTTTTGACCCAGACAAAGGCTCATAAGATTGTTTTTTTTTGGACTGCCTAACAAGCTATGGGTATGAGCCTTTCCTGCATGAATGACTCAAATGGCGACCCATTTTATGGCAATTAACTTATCAAACTTCTCTATCTCTTGAGGAACTTCATCTCCAGTAGCTATATTGTCCAAATTCTTCGGCCCCGCCCATCGGGCTTGAAGAAACAGATGGGCTGCATGATGCTTCCACGCAGAACTGAAACCAACCGCACATGAGTATAAGTAAACCCCCTTATAGGAACTAAGCCTGTCCAGGCAAAGCGTTGCGAGTCGGACCATCCATGCTTATAAGCTGTATTGGTTTCATTGGGCGACAGGGCTTGAGTTGTCATTTCATCTCAATGTCGGGTAAAAAACCCACAAAATTGTTGCAGCATTCATCATGTCTCAAACTGACATATCAACAGATGACTGCTATGTTTTGGTCTTACAGTCTACTTACCATTATTTGGGTAGCTACCATTCACTTCGGTTTTGACAGTAATGAGGCAAACAGTCTCAAATCACAGACCCAACAAAAGTGTGGAAAGAATGTTTCTTCACACGTGCCTGTGTCTACGAGGAAAAATATAGTAACTGGTGACTGACAGATACTTTCAAGCAGTAAAAGCAAGAACAAACTGAAACAAGATGTGTTTGTGAAACACTGATGCCCCCGGACAGCGCATGTTAATCGAAAGTTATGGCCAATGTTAATGTTTTATAAAAAATTTGGAAAAATAGGTCAAAGGTCAAGTTCAAGGTCACGAGATCAAAAATTATGGTACCACTGGAAAGGTCTTGTGATAAGGTATACACATGTGAAATATGAAAGCTCTATCTATTACCATTTAAAAGTTATGCCCAATGTTAAGGTTTTTGTAGACAGACAAACGGGCAAACAGACAGACAGACCAAAAACTATATGCCCCCGAATCTCTTAGATTCCGGGGGCATAAAAACTTTACGCTATAGGTACCTTAACCGAAAATTGCCATGAGCTTCTTAAGAAGAATGCTAATGTTGTTGGTGCAGGTTGACTTAAGAACAAGGCTCTGAAGTTTCCGCTGGTGTGGTTTCCGTCCATTATTCCAACCGTGAAGAAGCTGATAGTAGAATGATTTGCAACTAGCAGTTGCAGGTTCTCTTGTAGTTAACGCACCCCTTGTTGTCAGTTCTGATACCGAAGTTTTCTTTCTACTTGCAACATGTGCATCACTTTAACCTGCTTTATGCTGATGACAGGTAGAAAAGGTATTCATGCTGACTGCACCAGGTATATTCCAGTTCACACTGTTTTCAGGAAGCTAGAGCCAGATGAAAGTGCAATTATGCTGTCTGTATTGCCTTATGGGTTGTGATACCTGCCTTTCTTTACACAGTACAGACAATTCATGTTCTGCCTAAACCAGACTTCCAGCTTCAAGATATTTCAGATCTTGGGACTGAGTCAAATGTCTCAGGGCTAGTTAAAGCAGCAGCAATTTCTTTTTAGTGCACAGGACCTGGTGTGCATATCAGCTACCGATTTGATAGGGAGTTATAAAATCTAAGATTAATTTGCCTAGCCCAGAAGATCTAGGGTATACAGAGTAAACCGCTTAGAGATTCTAAGCATGTCCAGGAAAAGTGGTACGAGCTGGACCATCCTTGCATATAAAACCTTTTGGTTTAAATGTGTGGCGGGGCTTGAGATGTCATTTCATCTCAATGTCGGGGAAAGTTCCACAAAAAAAATGGAAGCAATGTCCCCAAAATGTAAAATGACTGATACAGTGTTGACGGGGATGTTGTACCTCAAATCAAACAAAATATAACCTAATTGTATAGCATATCCTCTTTACAACACGTTTTTATAACACAGTTTTGGATATAGCACTTTATAACCCCAAAAACCTAGCCAGTTACACAGCAAAAATGACAATAAAAGTCATTTTAGATCAATTTGATAAACACTATTTTGATATTTTGTTTGGATGCAGCACTTCTTAATTAAGATGGTTAATGCTCAGATCCCGAAAACAGTGTTATAAACAGGTTTTGTTTGTTTGTTTGATTTGAGGTTTAATGTCCCCTTCAACACTGTAAAGGTCATTTCGGAGACGTTGCTTCCAAGTTTGTGCGACTTTTACCCGACATTGAGATGAAATGACATCTCAAGCCCTGCCGTCCAATGAAACCAATAGGGTTTATTAGCATGGACGGTCTGCCTCGCACCGCGGTTCCAGGACAGGCTTAGATCCTCTAAGCGGTTTACCAGTACTAGTGTGTGGGCCGGATTCAGCTCTGCGTGGAAGCATCATGCAGCCCATATATTTCTTCAAGCCTGATGGGCAGGGGCAAATTATAAAGAGGTAGTGTATCCTGATAGCTGATCATATAATATAGTATGAAAACAGAACTAAGCATTAGTTTCAATGCTCTCTTCTACTTGTTGTCTAAAATTAAATCCTAACCTGCAAATCCCTTGAGTGTGAGTATTATGTGAATGAATTGTACTGGTAAACTGAGTGGATGGGGTAATCCTGGGGCTAAATTGATGGTAAAAAAGTCATAACAAACCATAAATGTACTTGGGAATAGTGTTAAATGTATTTTAGAATAGTGTCTTAGTTAAAATAAAACAATAGATAAATAAAAACTGTTAAAAAATTTTGAAACATCAGCATCGCCTTTATGTACCACCTATGAAACTAGACACAAAAACGATGAAATGTCTTTTATTTCCCCGGTTTTCAAGTCAAACCTCAGATGTTGATCAATATTCTAGCACAAATTGTCTTTCTATACCAGAAAAATAAATTAAAATATGTTTGTAAGATGATATTTTTCAATATTATGTAAATGAATTTTACTGGTAAACTGAGTGGGTGGGGTAATCCTGGGGCTAAATTGATGGTAAAAAGTCATAACCAACCATTAATGTATTTTAGAATAGTGTTAAATGTATTTTAGAATAGTGTCTTAGTTAAAATAAAACAATAGATATGTAAAAACTGTTTAAATTTTGAAACATCAGAATTGCTTTTATATACCACTTTGGAAACTAGACACAAAAACAATAAAATATCAATTTTTTCAGCGGTTTTCAAGTCAAACCTAAAAATTTGATCTATATTCTCGCACAAATCTTCTTTCTACACCAGAAAAATAAATTAAAATAAGTTTGTATGATGATTTGTGGTATTTAGATTCATATTTTACGAAAATCTGGATTTTACAGATATGGCGGCCATCTTGGACGCCATCTTGGATTTCTCAGCTCGCCATTCAAACTAAGGACCTGCTGGACTGAGGGCTAATGACAAAAAATACACGTTGAGGAATTAATTTAATGTGGTTATTCTAAAGGCCATTTCATTAAAATGTTGCTGTAATCTATCAATCTATCTATCTTCTCATACTGAGTCGGTCACATTTGGCCATTACCTCAGTTGGGTGGGTGGCTAAATTTAGAATTTAGCCAAAAAAAAATCATCTCTGGATGAGTCCTTAAAATTATTTATAATCCAAACACAGAGGTATCCTAAAACGCATACCTCTGAGTCTCAATCTTATACTGTGCGGGCTTTGAACTCCTCTGCAGTCTTGGCATTCACCGCAGAAGATGGAAGACTATTCCACTGAGGAATAGTTCTAGGGAAGAACGAGTTTTTCAGGGCATCACTATAGGAATGCAGATACCTACGATACTGTGAGTTATTTGCTCTAGATGCCCTTGTCCGGGTTGACACTGTTGCAGGGGTCAAATATCTATCCTTGTTAATTTATACTGTACCAGAATGTATCTTGTAGAAGAAGGTTAAGGAGGACTGCTCACGACGGGTCTCCAGGGATGGCCACTCTAGCTCATCAAGCATGTCACCGACGCTACTTCTATTTCGCCATCGTCTGCAGGTCCATCGAGCAGCTGTCCTCTGAACCTTCTCCACCTGCTGAATCTGTGTTTTAACATAAGGATGGCAAATGGGTGATGCATATTCAAGCTGAGGGCGAACCAATGTTTTATATGCAACATCCTTTGTCTGCCTAGGTGCAAAAGCCAAATTACGTCTAAGGAATCTGAAGGCCCTAGTTGCTTTAGATGTTATTTCAGAGATATGTTGACCCAAATCGAGATCGTGAGTGATGGTGATACCAAAATATTTGGCGGAATGAACTTGCTCCAAAGTTTGCTGGTGTAATGTGTAATCATACTTAATTTGCTTGTCCTGAAGATGTCGTGACACTCTCATTGAATGGCATTTGGCTACATTGAACTTCATCTGCCAATCTGCTTTCCATTGTGCAAGTCGATCCAGGTCATCTTGTAAAATGCGACAGTCAGAAGGAGAATAATGTTCCTATACAGGACACAATCATCAGCAAACAAACGGACAGATGACCTGATATTATCAGGGAGGTCATTGATGAATACCAAGTAAAGGACCGGTCCAAGGACAAAACCTTGTGGGACACCAGATAGAACAGGGACTGGGTCAGACGCATGGCCATCAAGTACAACTTGTTGAGAGCGCCCGGAGAGCCATGAGCTAATCAAATTATGTGTGGATCCTCTTATCCCATAGTAGTCCAATTTGTACAATAGCCTTCTGTGAGGTACCTTGTCAAAGGCCTTGGCGAAATCCATGATGATCAAGTCAGTCTGTTTGTGGCCACGATTTATGGCCCCATCCAGATTACTCACAATGTCATGGAAGAATTGAACTAGTTGAGTTTCGCAAGACCTTTGACTTCGGAAACCATGTTGACGGTCAGCAAGAATGCTCTCAAAGGCTAAGTGCTTGTTAATGTTGCTGACTAATATATGCTCCAGGGTTTTGCAACAGATACATGTTAGCGACACTGGTCTATAATTTGCGGCATCGTATTTTTCACCTTTTTTATAGACCGGGGTAATGTTTGCTTGTCGCTAATCATCTGGTACAGTGCCCTGGGCAAGTGATTCATTGAAAATAATCTTGCAGTGTAGACAAATATTGTACACTAAAGATTCCCGACACTTCAAGATAAACTGCAAACTCGAAACACCTTACAATAGCCATTTTCGATTATATACTGGAGTTTATTCAGGTTTCATGATGTAGTTGCAGGTGCCTCTGAAAATGTGACATATTTTTTTTTTTGTAAATTCTTATGTAAAAGCATACTTGGCAAAATATTGTTGAAGCCCGGGCTTCCGGGCTTCCGCCTGGCTACGCGCCTGCGTTGGGATCATTGATTCCATTGTGGGATTTTGAAAATATTTGAGGGTCACTGTGTGTGTGTGTGTGTGTGAATTCGAGTTTAACGTCGCTTTCAACAATTTTTCAGTCATATCACGACGGTGTCTGGTTGCGACGAGGAGCTCAATGCTCACTTTTATAGTGCTGCCTCACTGAAGTATCATGTCCCAGACACATTACATGATACCACACCCAGTCATATTATCCTGACACTGGGTCCACCAGTCCTAGCTCTACCCCGTGAATCTGAGTGCCAAGCAAGGAGCAGCTAGTACCATTTTTAACGACTTTGGTATGTCGCGGCCCGGGATCGAATCCGTGACCTCCCGTTCCCCGGAGCGGACACTCTACCAACTGAGCTATCGGGGTCGATAGTTGAGGGCCACTGATGAGGCCTAAATGGCCGAAACTAGCTAGTCTGGCCCAGAAAACATGTACGCTCCATATTTTCCAGTTCTGTGGTGTATTCCTTGCTTCCAAAGAATAACCCTTTCTAGAACATATTTACACTAGTTTCCCTACCGTTTCAGCAAATAGTGAAGGGCCTGATGATACGCGGAGTCTGATCAGGATCTTCACTGTCAATGTCCCATTTTGAGACGCTAGCCATAAATGGGATAACTTAACTGCTTTCTTTCTTTCTTTCTTTCTTTCTTTTGTGAACCTGGCTCGGGTCCGTCATGTATGAAATATAGGTGCCGGCCTTGGTAGCTCAGTCTGATGCGCGTCTGACTGGTGATCAGGAGGACGCGGGTTCGATACCTGCCGGGTTCGGCAATATTCTTTCGTGGAGATTGATCATGAAATTGTTTCTACGGTCATTCTATCCCTTCCGCTGATTCAAGAAGGCCAATTGTCAGTTTCTGACGAAAGAATGTGCACTGTACTGGTTAACCGCTTACGTATAAGCCTGCCCAGGAAAAGTGTGGATAGTTAAAAAGACCGGCTCAAAATGAACTAAATAGTGTTGACTCGGCCGTTAAACTCCAACACAAACAAACAGGCAATGAAATATAGGTTAATCTAGTTGACCTGAACGATCTTTTTTCAATCATGGCCCTGGGATCAAAATGCCCCTGTCCCTAGGATGCTTTACAAAGACTCATGAGTAAAGTAGAAATAAAACGAAGATCAGGAATCGATACAATTAACTTACTCCGCCCATCAAAGACACCAAAGGGAAAGAGTGAGTGAGTGAGTTTTAGTTTTACGTCCCACCAACAGCTAAGGTCATACGGAGACGGGACCTCGGTTTAAAGACTCATCCGAAAGTCTGGAGAAGCCCGGGATCGATCCTGCGATCCCTGGTTTACAAGGCGAGTAGCGTAACCACTGCACCACGGAGGCTTCTAACCAAAGGGAAAGAAACACAATCATGAAGCGACCAGACCATAATCGAAACCTAAACAAAGGAAGGCCATAAGGACAGTAACTTTCCCACAAAATAGCCAAATGGCCATCCAAAATAAAAAAACACAAGTGATACACACAGTATAGAACAATTAACAACATAAATAAACCGCCACAGAAGAACCGCCTTGGAACGGTCAGTGGAAAGAATTCCACTGGGGGCGTAAATCGATTTTACATGGCCATAATCCTCGCCCTTACCTCTGTCGCGGTATACACTAATTTTGTTTAGTCCGCATGAAGGCTTCCTAACTCATCAGTGTAACATCTCCGAGAACATACAAATAAAAAAACTACAGAGATGAAACAAGGTTGAGGTCTCGACAGCATACAACAACAGAATTGCTGGAGCAAAAGAAAACCATCTGGAATGCCCTGGCCTTTGATATTTTATGTACGTACACCTTTAACCTCTAACAGTTTGGTTTAAAATTATTATCACACGGTCAAATGTGATCACGCCCGGGTCACTTGTTTTTCATCGGAAATTTGATAAATCTTCTTGTGTTCACCATTACGTATATACACCACCAGCTATCTATATAGAAGCATCGTGGCACCCTTGAACCTACACTTTATACAACGCTGTTATAGCAATACACCTGCTTGTTTGAGATTTCAGTATTAAGGAATCAAAATCTGTCAGCTTATATGTACGATTTAGGAAAATCATGGTTTCTTCAGTTGGAGTTGAAATGGAGCTTTTTCTTCTTCAAACACACTTTGCATGTGTTGGTTATAACATATCCTGAGTCGGCTGGGGGAGGCAAATGTGTCGTGTAGCTTTCGGCATTAAAGAGGTCCAAAACAATATTTGAAAATGCCACTTTTGTTCAGCAGTAAACAGATGTGGCACCCATCTAGCAGAAATCTTTCTGACTTTCAAATGCTTCTTCAAAATAAGATGAACCGTTGATAAGGATAGGCCTACCTTTCGTGCAATACCACGAATTGTAAATCCGGCATCTCATTCAATGATTTCCTTTATTTTTGAGAAGAATTCCCTTTATGAAATGCAGATTTTTGCCTACTTGATTTCGGTGCATTTTTTATGGACTCTATACCAGACTCAGATTTCTTTTTCCACCTTCGAACTGTGTCATAAGACACAAAAGAAGGTCCATATGCAGTAGAAATTTCAGGCATCAGCTGCTTCAAATAACAACCAAGTTTTGAGCGAGCTTTGCTGTAAGCCACTATTTCATTTCTTGTCGACGCTTCTACCAACCATTTTTACTGTAGTGGTCAATGATTGCGTGTATTCAAAAGGCAAATTTTCTGTCTTACACTTACTCTAACAGGTACATTTATACATCATTGTGTAGGTATTGAATAACCCTGTTCAGGAATGCATTGGTTTTCATCGAGCCCAACGTGGATATCGAGCTATAGGAGAATAAGCAATTCTTTTCGAACATCGCTCGCAACTTGAGTCCAAGCCCTTGATTTATTTGCAACGAAATATGTTGAATCTGAATGTGCTCTGTACTGTTAGTCGATTCTGTACATGAATAAGCTTGCCCAGGAAAAGTGCGGTTAGTTAAACTTGAGATAACCCCTAAAGCGTTGAGAAGGCCGTTAAACTCCAGGGGCCAGTTGCTCAAAACATCGTTAGCTTAACGAGCTCGTTAGTGGTCGAATTTTAAACTGTTCTAGCAAAAATTTCAGCATATTTGCCATATTTAATGATCAAAGTTTTACCGATACGTTAACTAACGACGTCGTTTAGTTTAGAACAACTGGTCCCA
The DNA here is from genome assembly GCA_963580285.1 of Lucinisca nassula. Classification (NCBI taxonomy): domain Eukaryota; kingdom Metazoa; phylum Mollusca; class Bivalvia; order Lucinida; family Lucinidae; genus Lucinisca; species Lucinisca nassula. The sequence goes on from OY757026.1 coordinate 6,538,609, forward strand.
ACTGTACATGAATAAGGTTGCCCAGGAAAAGCGTGTTTAGTTAAACTTGAGATAACCCCTAAAGCGTTGACAAGGCCGTTAAACTCCAGACCAACCTACTTTGAAAATAAATATAGTGAAAAACCTATAATAAGACCACTTTTGGGACTGTTCAAAATTGTCTTTCCCAACATTGCCGAGTGTTCCAAAGTCGTCATATAAACCACCTTTGAACAGCCCTGAAGATGGTCTTTTTTGGTCATTGTGGTGTAGAAAAACAGGAAAGAAATCTGAAAATTTTTAATCTGATTTTTGAAGTACAAAAAGTTGGAATATTTTGGTGGTTTTGAAGTTCCATTATGATCGAACATGTCACATTGACACGGAGTGCACACTTAATACAAGAGGTTTATATGCAAACCCCGTTTTGTCTGTATGAGGTTGGGTTTACACGGAGTTCATTAAAGAGCTGTGAATAGGCTGCGTAAGTAGTAGTGAAATTACGGTTGCATTCTTGACCCGACTTACCGGCCCCGATAGCTCAGATGGTAGAGTGTCCGCTCCGGGGAACGGGAGGTCACGGGTTCGATCCTGGGCCGCGACATATTAAAGTCGTTAAGAATGGTACTAGCTGCTCCTCGCTTGGCACTCAGATATACGGGGTAGAGCTAGGACTGGTCGACCCAGTGTCAGGATAATGTGACTGGGTGTGGTATCATGTTATGTGTCTGGGACATGATACTTCAGTGAGGCAGCACAATAAAAGTGAGCATTGAGCTCCCTGTCGCAACTAGATTCCGTCGTGATATGACTGAAAAATTGTTGAAAGCGACGTTAAACCCGAATTCACACACACACTTGACCCGACTTCTTTCTATGTATATCGGTCAAGAGGTAATGTCCGTCGAGGAATAGTTGACAGTGACGTCACGTCATGACTTGTTTTTGTTCTGAACAATGCAAAGCTTATGTGGCTAACGGTAAAATAGCTCAAATAGTCAGCTACGTCACTGCCAGCTATTTGTTGGCGAACTATAATTGTCAATTTAGGTAAACATTTGGGCTATATATACAGTATATAATAAGGTATTATTTGTGAAATTTAATCCCATACTGATGAAAACATCACATGAACAAGTCCGTGAAATGAAGACCCCAACCTATACCCCACTTTATAGAGAAAACGGGAGGTTTACGGGGGTATACATTATTTTTCTTATTTTTACTCCGAGACATAGGTTGTGGGTACTTGTTAGAACCGCCTCAATGAGGCGGTTCTAACGAGCACCCACGACCAACGTTTACGGTATTTATAAGAAAAAAAACCCAGGGAGTTTCATTAAAAAGTTGCCATTTCGGAGATGAGAAATATGCACTGTATCGCACAGGTGTGTTATCGTAATGTATCCCGGAGATAATACAACTCTCGAAAAATCGTTTGTTTAAGTTGCGTTAACGATAATTAAACCCAGACATAAAGCATTTGTTTGATTTGGTTTGAATTTTAACGTCCCGTCAACACGGTAAAGGTCATTTTGGAGACGTTGCTTCCAATTTTGTGGGACTTTTATCCGACATTGAGATGAAATGACATCTAAATCCCTGCCGCACAATGAAACCAATAGGGTTTATATACATGGACGGACCGACTCGCAACGCTTTGCCTGGGCAGGCTTAGATCCTCTAAGCGGTTTACCAGAACTCGTGTGCGGGTCGGTTTCAGCTCTGCTTGGAAGCATCATGCAGCCTTTCTTTTTTTCAAGCCCCGATGGGCGGGGCCGAAACATAAGCATTAAATGCAGTAAAAGTCCGCTGTCACTAAGACCACCTAAAATTCAGACAAAATATGCTTTTAAATATAGAAGTGAAGGCAATGATCAGGAATCGATACAATCAACCCACAGTTCCCATCAGAGACACCAAAGGGAAAGAAACACAAACATGAAACAAAAAATTCTAATAGAAACACCAACAGCGGAAAGCCAAAATGACAGTTACCAAAATGGCCAATTGGCTATCCAAAACAAAATAATATAATCAACACAAACACCCAAAGACAAACCATAACAAAAATAAACCGCGACAGAAGAATCGCCTTGTAACGGTCAGTAAAACGAATTCCTCTTGGGGGGGGGGGGTTAAATCGATTTTACGCGCGCAAAATTCTCGCCCTTACTACTTTTGCGATTTAGACAAATAATTTGTTCAGTCCGCATGATGGCTTCCTAACTCATCAGTGCAAGATCTCCATGAACACAAAAAATCAAACAACCACAGAGATGAAACAGTGATGCTCAACAGCAAGAAACCACTGAAGCGCTGGAGCAAAAAGAAAACCAACAGTTAGACTCCGAAGGGCCCGACCAGAGACAGAGCATCAGGCACCAACCAACATTACATATAATTAGATTCTCTCTAATTCTTAGTAAGCCTTTATGCTGGAGCCGTCATAGATTCTGAGGCCAGCTTATTTAGAAGATTTCATGTACATTTTCTTTGTGTTTGCATCATCAAGTGTGTTCAAGTTGGAGGCTACCTTTGGGGACTGTTCAAAAGTGGTCTTGCATAAATACCTATGCGCAGGGCTGTTTGAAGCCATAGTCAAATTCACCGAAAGCCTTGCTCAAACAACAAAAAACATGTTCAAATCACGAAATTAACGTGCTATTTGAACATGGATATTGAGCTTTTTATATAACAAGATGTGCCTTGCTTTGTTTACATTCCTTGAGGGCGACGTAACGTTATCGCCCTGAACATAACGTTTTAGAGTGCTATAATGACGTCAGAGGGTTACTGCGGTACAAGGTCTTTGTAAATAACATTTTGATCTAGCCGCCATGTTGAATTATTTCCTCTTGATCCACTGTGATCTTTAAGAGATGTGATTTATCAAGGAAGGAAATGAAAAGACATTTTTTGTAATGATAGAATTATTATTTAGGTGTTCTCAGTGGGGAAATACATCAAATAGAAAGTTACAAATATAATCTTATTCAAAATACATGTACTTGATCCTTCAATAAATAGGAAACTTATACCAAGTACAAGCTTCCGCAAGAAAAGTGAACCTTCAATATGGAAACCAATATTGAATTCCACAGTATCCTACAGAAGCCATAATGTATCATTAATTTAGATACAGAATTATTAATGGATTATTGATATTCCATAAAAACGCCCTGTATCATTATTTTGGATACACAATCATTAATGAACTATCAATAATCCATAAAATGCCTGAACATTTAATGCATAGAATAATAAATACATATGGGAGATCTTTTTTTTTAAAAATGCAAAACAAATAAAGATAATTATGCTTTAACATAACATGCATGGGCGGGTGGGTTGGGTTTTTTTAGCAGTTTTCAACGAAGAATTTCTTCTTTCTATCCCCACTGTCAAATTCAAACTGTGACGATCGCGCGTAAAATGCAAATATATACTACATAATTTTAACCAATGAAATGGAAGAAATGAGCAAAATTCATTTGCTGCTCTACTAAACTAAATCTTGACACGAATATAGCTATGTTAAAAGGAACGCCTCAAAGCGTCAATAATTAAATTTTATAATAAGATTATAAATGTCCAATTATTTCCTCTTGGTCCACTGTGATCTTTAAGAGATGTGATTTATCAAGGAAGGAAATGAAAAGACATTTTTTGTAATGATAGAATTATTATTTAGATGTTCTCAGTGGGGAAATACATCAAATAGAAAGTTACAAATATAATCTTATTCAAAATACATGTACTTGATCCTTCAATAAATAGGAAACTTATACCAAGTACAAGCTTCCGCAAGAAAAGTGAACCTTCAATATGGAAACCAATATTGAATTCCACAGTATCCTACAGAAGCCATAATGTATCATTAATTTAGATACAGAATTATTAATGGATTATTAATATTCCATAAAAACGCCAACCCATCGGCCAAAAAATTAACAAGAACGAGGAGAAAGAAATAATAGTAAAGTCCCTCTTCAAGTTACATTCCGCAATGGAGGTTAAAATACACTACGATTATGCAGTACATTGTATATCCAAATAAATTGTTAGGTACAGTGACTACAGCATTGTTCCACAAGACCACTGATCAACATAATTTAAAACAATTGTCCAATGCAACAAGCTGTAAGGAACCTTAACACGCAAGGTTGACGGGCATGTCCGGAATAACAAGATAAAGGGACTAAACTCTGAACTGATCTAAATAATCTTACCAGAATTCTTCAGTTTAGCACAATCAGCAACACACTTGTATCAAAATTCAGCTTTGGTTAAATGAATTATCAACGAAATGAATTCTTGACTGCAATAAAATGAAATGACAAATGTGTTACAGTTGAAAATATGAATTAATGAAGTGAGAAACTAAACAATGATATAATGAAATGATGAAAAAATGTCAAAATGCAGGATGAATGAAATGAATATAAAATGGAATGAAATGCTGAGCGCTAAGATGGAAAAAGATGTCATGTACAGTACACGTTGTGGTATCATATGTGCGTATTGAGCATGTCACCAATGTTAAGGTCTAGACTTGTATAGGTACATGTAAATGGGGAAATAATTAAAAGTTAGCGCTCTTGAACCTAACTGCAGTTAATTAGACACTTACATATATACAAGAGTTTAATGGCCTAGTCAACATTATTTAAGTCATATTGAGCTAGCTAGTTTATGAATAGTGACAATATTTTCAAGCAGTCCCGTGCGAAAGCACTGATAAGTGATATTTTCGAGCAGCCCTGCCTGAAAGTACTAACCAGTGCAGTGTGCATTTTCTCCTCAGAAAATGACAACTGCCCTTCTTGAATCAGATTATATAGTCATAATATATAAATTATATAAATTGTGATAGACCAATATGAAAGAATATTGCAGACTTCGATTCCTGACTATTGCCTCTATTAAGACCATCATTATCTGTAAATTGTCATCAACAATACTTCAGTGGATATAACAAATTTAATACAATTTTGTGAAACTTATACACATTTATACGTTTGTATAAATTGACCTCAGTACATACGAATGTATACACTATATGGTAGCAACATAAGCATTACTGAATCATACATGCAGGCTTCCTATACAATAGGCAATGTTGTGCATAGGGAAATTATTATGCAGATAGTGGATCTTATATAAAATGAATCCACAGGGGTGAACTGCATAAAGGTCAGTCTCATGTCAGACCGCTAGAACTATAACTGGAATTAGCCTACATGGATGCAGGAATACTATGTTTCTACTGAGCAGCTTCACAATAACATTATAATACACAATTCAATGAAATATATCACTATCATGATATAAGCATAAACTCTGTTTAAAAAGGCCTCAAACATGCTTTTAAGTAAGGGTTTGTTTTTACAAACACATAGCTAGTATGAAGAAACACATACTGTTATGATCCACAGTTTTAAGTAAAGGGTTGTTATCACAAACACATAGCTAGTAGAAAGAACCAACTATCCCGTTATGACCCACAGCCAAATTCAGCCACTGATACCATTTAATAGCACGTCTGAGGAAATCAAATATGTGGCAAGGGATTGAGCACAAATACTTCAATTCTAGAAGTGCATTCTATCCATAGATTAATCATTATACCCATCATTAATGTTCAAATTGGTAATTATATAAGTGAAGAGACAGTTCAGCATGCTATTCTATGATGCTAATTGAATTACTAAATTACTCAGATCTATGTTGCTGATGTCCACATGACCATCTCGGATGTGTAAAAGCACTTTGTGCGCAACCCATGCAAAATTGATCCTCAGTCATGCTATTCTTGTCAATTGCAATATACCTCATGGGAAGGCTTATGATGATGTATAAAGGTAATATAATGAGGGTGATAATGAGGTAGTAGCCATGTGCTAATATAAGTACATATATGTAGCAGAATTCCGCTGCGCATCAATTACATGGAAGCAATAGTTCTTTGGAAGTAATATTTGAGTCTATTTGTACCCTCTGAATTTAAGTGAAGACCACCATCTTTTTTAGCAAACAATTCTCTTTTTACTCTGCCACCAAACATAAAAGGTCTAAATGTTTTAATAAATCTGAAGTTCATGGGTTTGCTCATATTGGTATTTAAGTAGCCATTAACTCTTCTGATGATATTATCAGTTACCTCATGATCAACTGGCCGTGGTAAAATGGCAGACATGATAACTTTAATGCTGGGGTTAATCTGCCTGCATGTTCCTATAAGATTGCCATAATCTGATATACTGTTATCAAATGATGATTTTCTACCAATATCATTTGTTCCCACATGGAAGATAACATAGTCAAAATTGTTTAATTTAATTTCCCCAGATATTATCCTGCTTGAAATTCGTCCAATTGTGTCTCCACGAAAGGCTTGAAGAACTACACCTTCTATACCAAATACATATTTAGCGATGGAGTCACTTACTATGGTAACCTTTTTCATCTCTGCAATAAGAGAGAGAAAAAGAAAGAATGTAAATAAATGAAATGACTTACATACCCATTTGTTCCAAATCAGCAATGTGTAGCCCATTAAGACCTATGCAGATCCAATGCAGATTCACATTTGGTCTGTTTTAAACAGAAAATATGGTGATCTGTAAATATACAATAATAAAAATGTACAAATGCAATTCATATCACATCGATCAACAAACCTAAAAATGTACACTGTATAAATAAAAACAGTTTTAGCAGTTTTCAACGAAGAATTTCTTCTTTCTATCCCCACTGTCAAATTCAAACTGTGACGATCGCGCGTAAAATGCAAATATATACTACATAATTTTAACCAATGAAATGGAAGAAAGGAGCAAAATTCATTTGCTGCTCTACTAAACTAAATCTTGACACGAATATAGCTATGTTAAAAGGAACGCCTCAAAGCGTCAACAATTAAATTTTATAATAAGATTATAAATGTCCGTTTGCTAGTCGCATTTGCAGAGTTTATATGAGCCCCGCCAAGCGAATTTGGGTCTTCGAGCATTCCGTCATGACAAATTTTAACTGCGCATGCCCAGCCATTCAGAGGGGCCAGGGATATGGCTTTCTGTCTGAAGGTTCCTCTTGATTCACTGCTTGTATGAGCGAGCAGCGAAGGTTCTGGCGAGACTGCGCGGATGCGCAGGCTCGCCTGAACCTTCGCTGCTCGCATAGGCGATAAGTACTAAAATCGCTTGACGGGGCCCATGTGGAGTTCATATTGCGGTTTATTGGGTTATGGTCACATTTTGCCACTGAAACCGTAAGTTATGATAGACAATGATCATCTTGCAATAACGGCCTTTTGTTCAAACAACTTCCTCGGGACCCAGCAAACGTTAATGCATGAATCCCTGTATACTTAAAATAAATACCTATTCGCATGGCTGTTTGGAACCAGTGTCAAATGGACCGAAGCCGTGCTCAGACAACAAAAAACATGGTCAAATTAAGATATTCGTGGCAATTCAACGGACTCTTGCCATTGTATAACTTGAATTTTGTCACATGACCGAAATAGCCGCCGTGCCGATATAAGGTAAAAACCATTCAAGCATCATCGTCTGGGGATCCAGTGGGCCGATTATCAAGACGCTTAGCAAGTAGCACTGAGAACTCAGTCCCATCATAGTTTGTTCAAATAATTACATGTACCTCCAGAGACCTTGACCTATTTTACTCCAAGATCAAATTTGGCCACATAGATTTTTATATGGGAAAAAGTCACAGCTATGTATTTTACGGAAACTATTGCAGCCTGTGATCTTAATATCGGAGTTACACGTAGCTAAATGAGTGGATGCAACTACATGGGTATTTCAGATGAAGGCCATTCTTTGACCTTGGCCAAAACTTATTCAGATAAAAATATTAAAACATATTTTCCTCAAAACGACAACGTCGTTTGTACCAAATTTCACATCAGGAAGACATGCGTATATAATTTTGACCCCCATAAACCCAGCTTCTATATAGTAAAACTGGGGTTTCCTGGGGTATACATTATTTTTATTATTTCTGCTCAGAAACAAATTTTGTTTCGGATAACCAATTGGCAATTTTGTGGGAAAGTAACTGTTCATTAGTTTTCCGCTATTGATGTTTCCATTCGGGTCTAGTTGTTTCTTATTTGTGTTTTTTTCCTTTGGTGTCTCTGATGGGAGCTGTTGGTTAATTGCATCAATTCCTGATCATTGCCTTCACTTCTTTTTCAGGAATGGGGACATGAAAGCCCATGAAAATGAGTTTTGTCACTTGGCCAAGAGAGCGGCTTAAAAACCTTCAGAAATCTTCTCCTGAACCAATCGGTCGGATATCATGAAACTTGATATGTAGCACTGGGGACTATAGCCAGTCTTGGTTTGTTCAAATGATTACCCTGGATGACCTTGACCAATTTTACGCCAAGGTCAAATATAGGCACATATGCTTTTGCATGGGGGAAAATCAATACTATGTATTTTGCAGAAATTATTACAGCCGTTATCGGAAAATTGGTAGCTGCAGTTAGCAAAATCGGAGTGAATTAAACTACATGAGTATACAAGGTCAAGGTCATTCCCTGACCTTGGCCTAAAGTCGTGTAGATATGAAAATTAAAACTTATTTTCCACAGGAACCACTAAACCATTTGTAACTAATTTTCATATGAAAACGTTAGAAACAAAGGAATGAAAATTAATAAATATAAGTTTGTTCACATCTACAAATATGACCGCCCTTAAAAAGTGATTTTCTTATTTACCGGTTGGTTGATGTTTATGAAACTTGGTATGTTACCTGGTTTCATTGGGGACTCATGCCAATCATAGAATGATGATCTCTGGATAACCTTAACCAACTTATAAAACTTTTTATAGTGACTGCTGTATGATGATTTGCCTTCGGTTCTCCCCAGTTGATTTTTTTTTACTAGCTCCGGCCTACATAGTGTGGAACCTACATAGTGTGGAACTAGTTACGAGCCCTCATATTTGTTTTATCACAGATAATCATTACGAGAACACGCCTATAAAATTTTGACCCCCTCATACCCCACTTTTATATAGTAAAACTGGGGTTTAAGGGGTAATACATTATTTTTCTTATTTCTGCTCAAAAACATAGATTGTGGGTACTCGATAGAACCGCCTCGTCGAGGCGGTTCTATCGAGTCCCCGCAATATATGTTTTGAGCAGAAATAAGAAAAATATCACAATTTTTCATCTTAAAATTTCTATTTTTTGGCCAAAAAATTGGCAATGTATTTGTATAGGCGTGTTTTCGTAATGTAATTTAAGTTGTATTTCAGCTTGTTCTAATTTGTATGCTATTCTGTGAAGATCCACTAGCTTAGTTAGAAACCTTCGGTGGGACCAACTATTGTGTGTGTTGTAAATAATTAGGCCTGAAAATAACTGTGTTATCGCTAAAATGCAGAAAAAATAGGTCGGTAGGTCGATTACACTTTTTATTTTTTGTCAATTTGTTATTTGATGGAAAAAGACCAAAAATCTTTAAAAAGGGCTTAATTGCAGCCATATTAGCTGAAAACATTCAAATAATGAGGTTTGAAGCATCAAGAAAGGAAAATAACAGGATTTTAAGTATTAGTTTTGCTTTTTGACAGCATTTTTATGGTATTTTATAAAAAAATGCTAGTAAATATTAAGGTCGGTAGGTAAAAAAAATAGTTTTATTCTTATCTGGGCGGCCATGAAATTGCAGGGTCGGCACAAGAAATTAGGGTCGGTCGGGTTACCGAAAGCATAGCTATTTTTAGGCCTACAGTGAAGGTTGGGCCTATATAATCTATATAATTACGCAGTGGTTCTTGCTACTGACCGTCTTACGGCGGCGGTTCTAATGTTGTTTATTTTATTGATATTCCGACGGGCTCTTCGTATTGTATGTGCTTATGGTTGTGTATTTTTATTATTTAATTAATTTTCATTACCTGTGTGCCCCTCTTGCGGGGAAGACATCACGTGGACAAGTCCGTGAAATGAACACCCCACTTAAAGCCACTTTTTATGGAGAAAACTGGGGGTTACGGGGGTATACATTATTTCTTTCTTATTTCTGCTCCAGTACATAGGTTGTGGGTACTCGTTAGAACCGCCTCAGTGAGGCGGTTCTTACGAGCACCCACAACCTATGTTTGCAGTATAAATCAGAAAAATATCACAGATTTTCATCCGAAAAACAATCATTTTGGAGATGTTGAAAAATGCACTATATTGCACGGGTGGTTACAGTGGGGGTTACGGGGTATACATTATATTTTTCTTATTTCTGCTCCAGTACATATGTTGTGAGTACACGTTAGAACCGCCTCAATTAGGCGGTTCTAACGAGCACCCACAACCTTTGTTTGCAGAATGATTGGAAAAAATCACAGATTTTCATCAGAAAAAACAATCATTTTAATTATGTGAAAAAAATGCACTATGTTGCCCGGATGGTTACAGTGGGGGTTACGGGGTATACATTATTTTTTCTTATTTCTGCTCCAATACATAGGTTGTGGGTACTCGTTAGAACCGCCTCATTGAGCACGCACAACCTAAGTTTGCAGTATAAATAAGAAAAATATCACAGATTTTCATCAGGGGGTGTGTGCGTGTGTGTGTGTGTGTGTGGGTGGGTGTGTATGTGTGTGTGTGTGTGTGTGTGTGTGTGTGTGTGTGTGTGTGTGTGTGTGTGTGTGTGTGTGTGTGTGTGTGTGTGTGTGTGTGTGTGTGTGAATTCAGGTTTAACGTCGCTTTCAACAATTTTTCAGTCATATCACGACGGTGTCTGGTTGCGACAGGGAGCTCATTGCTCACTTTTATAGTGCTGCCTCACTGAAGTATCATGTCCCAGACACATTACATGATATCACACCCAGTCACATTATCCTGACACCGGGCCGACCAGTCCTAGCTCTACCCCGTAAATCTGAGTGCCAAGTGAGGAGCAGCTAGTACCATATTTAACGACTTTGGTATGTCGCGGCCCGGGATCGAACCCGTGACCTCCCGTTCCCCGGAGCGGACACTCTACCAACTGAGCTATCGGGGCCGGTCCATGCAGAGCTGAGTGTGTGTCTGAATTCGGGTTTAACGTTGCAGTCATATCACGACGGTGTCTGGTTGCGACAGGGAGCTCAATGCTCACTTTTATAGTGCTGCCTCACTGAAGTATCATGTCCCAGACACATTACATGATACCACACACAGTCACTTTATCTTGACACTGGGTCGACCAGTCCTAGCTCTACCCCGTAAATCTGAGTGCCAAGCGAGGAGCAGCTAGTACTATTCTTAACGACGTTGGTATGTCGCGGCCCGGGATCGAACCCGTGACCTTCCGTTCCCCGGAGCGGACACTCTACCAACTGAGCTATCGGGGCCGGTAGTGGTTGTAATCGTAATAGGGAGCCGGTTTGCCATGCTGTTTATGATTCGTTTATTTTCTGTTTCGTTTTCTTCATTGTTAGTTACACGCCCCCGCCCATCGGGGCTTGAAGAAATATATTGGCTGCGTGATGCTTCCACGCAGAGCTTAAACTGGCCACACACGAGTACTGGTAAACCACTTAGAAGGACTAAGCCCGCTAGGCAAAGCGGTGTAAGTCAGACCGTCAAGTGCATATAAGCCTTTTGCATTACAATAACACACCCGTGCGACATAGTGCATCCTTTTATCTTCAAAACGGCTAGTTTTCCTTTGAAAATCCGTGATATTTTTTTTATTTTTACTTCAAACATAGGTTGAAGGTGCTTGATAGAACCGCCTCATTGAGGCGGTTCCAACGAGTACCCACAACCTATGTCTTGGAGCAGAAATAAGAAAAATACTGTATATACCCGTAAACCCCAGTTTGACCTATATAAAGCGGGGTTTAGTGGGGTATTCATTTCATGGACTTGTTCCATGATTGTTTTAATTGGGCGACAGGGCTTGAGATGTCATTTCATCTCAGTCTCCGGTAAAAGTCCCACAAATTTGGAGCCAGCGTCTCCAAAATGACCTAAATAGTGTTGACGGAGACGTTAAACCTCAATTCAAACAAACAAATCATTGTTAGGTACCCTTCCTCTTGGTGCCATCAGGTGAGCGATTGTTTGAGTTTTACATCTTACCAACAGCTAAGGCCATACGGTTGGTTGGTTGATTTGAGGTTTAACGTCCCCGTCAACACTGTAAAGGTCATTTTGGAGACGTTGCTTCCAATTTTGTGGGACTTTTACCCGACACTGAGATGAAATGACATCTCAAGCCCTGTCGCCCAATGAAACCAATAGGGTTTATTAGCATGGACGGTCCGCGTCACACCGCGGTTCCTGGACAGGCTTAGCTCCTCTAAGCGGTTTACCAGTACTAGTGTGCGGGCCAGATTCAGCTCTGCGTGGAAGCATCATGCAGCCCATATATTTCTTCAAACCCCTATGGGCGGGGGCCGCTAAGGTCATATGGAGACTGGACCTCGGTTTAAAGACTCATCCGAAAGTCTGGAGAAGCCCGGGATCGATCCTGTGACACCTGGTTAACAAGGGAGTAGCATAGCCACTACCCAATGGAGGCTTCTTTATCAGTTACCCTCTATATTAATTGCATTGCAGCACATTGATCTGATAAAGATATGCTATCTCAGCACAAGTGAGCTTTATCAGGTCAACGTGATATTGCACATTTATGAATGAACCCGGCTAATAGAAAAAATGGGAAACTGTTATTACTATTGGACAAAATGGGTAAATTAAATGAAAAAAAAAAAGATAAATAAAATATGGTCAGCTGATACAAAATATATCGACCTGCGGAATGTTCCGATGCACTGAGGACCATCGATAACCGATCGTAAATTGATAATTTAAGAGTGTACAAGGGGGTGAACTGATAAATAGAATACCAAATTCGTGTCATTTGATATCAAGTATAGTGCAAATTGACCTGAGGCTGGTGAACTCTATTAACATAATTCCCAACCGACTGAATGCATATATTTGTCCTCGTCGATTTCCGAATTTGGCAATGTTGTTATACAATACATAGAGGTCGGTAAATGTACCGCTATTTACGTAATGCCGAAAATTCACGAGAAGTTTAAGAAAGCCGACGTATTGGGCGATAACAATTACTAATTTATTCCATGCAAAGAAGTCAGTCTCAGGTTAAATTGTTCGCACTATATCAGGCTTGGCTTCGAGAACGCATGTAGAATCGCTCGGCAAGCCTCGCGATTCTACAAGCGTTCTCGAAGCCTTGCCTGATGAACTTGATATCAAAAGACACTCACGTGGTATTCTCTATATCTTGGTGCCATTGGTAAGCTGTAATCTTTGAGTGTGGCTTTCCCAGGCTTCTATGTTTATAAATTTTTATATGGTAAGAATTTTCTAGGGGCACAAATTCTTTCTTCTTTTTTGACAAGTCATCCTTACTTCGTTTTGTTTCTCCGTATGTCTCAAACGAATGTGAGAAAACATACATAGACGTACTTGAAAATGTTATAGTCCTTGTTAAGTAAATGGAGGACTGAAAGCAGACCAAAACATCAAATATATATTTTAAAACAGTTGTTGAATTTTCAAACGTCAGAGAAACCTTTAAAGCCCTTGTTGCAGTTCAAAATGCATGATTAAAGTAAACCTCGATACATTTCAATGCTTTAAATGAATGCTTTAAAAGGAACTACAAAAATAACTTAAATATGTTTGAAAGTATATTGATATTATATGTAAAGAATCGAAACGTGCGAAACAATGCATGCATTGACTGTAAAAAGTAAATATGCGTTTTCTAGGGTTTGCGCGTTCATCTTAGACTACTCAAAGATCGGAGCCGATGAAAGAGAAAACGTTTCTTTTATTATTATGTAATTACAAAGGGGACCAGCAGAGGCCTAGGCGAAACTGTGCGTAATGACCAGCACAGGCCTAGGCAAGACTGCGCGTAAGGACCAGCACAGGCATATGCGAGACTGTGCATATGCAGAGTCTCGCCCAGGCCTCTGCTGCTCACATATATGTAGTAAAGACGATGGGGTTGCAAAATGCCATGCAGGTTAAAACAAGTGTGTTGGTAAGGACTAAGATCTTTTTGTGACTGTATGGGTTCGTCTACTTTCCCAAGACCAAAAACGCCAGTTGAAAAACTTGAGAACTCATTGGAAGACTGATAAACTGTGGAATAACATCATTAGGATAATAGAGAAGGTTTGCAACGTGATTGATTAAAGAAATTCTTTAGTAATGCTTTAACTGGTCCATATTTTTGTTTGTTTGATTTGAGGTTTATCGTCCCCGTCACCACTGTATAGGTCATTTTGGAGACGTTGTGTCAAATCTTGTGGGACTTTTACCTGGCATTGACAAGAAATGACATCTCAAGCCCTGCTGCCCAAAGAAACCAATAGGGTTTATATTCATGGACGGTCCCACTCGTACCGCTTTTCCTGGCAGGCTTAGAAACTCTTAGCGGTTTACCACTTCTTAAGTGCGTTGGGTTTCAGCTCTGCGAGGAAGCATCATGCAGTCCAATCTATGTCTTCAAGCCCCGATGGGCGGGGGCCGTGTTCCATATATTCCACATCACGTCCTGAAAACCCCACTTTTTACCAAAAAAGGGGAGTTTACCTAGGGTAAACATTAAACAATATTTTTCTTATTTCTGTTCCAGTAATAAGTTATGGCATCACGAAAACACGCCTATATATAATTCTGACCCCCCAACCCTTCCCCCGAACCCTACTTTTATAAAGTCAAACAGGGGTAAACCTTATTTGCTCACACTATATTTTGAGCAGAAATGAGAAAAATATCTTTCTTATTTCTGCTATAAAGTACAGATTGTGGATACTTCTAGCGTGTACCCACAATCTGTTTTTTGGCAGAAATAAGAAAAATATCACAATGTTTCATCTTAAAAATTCGTTTTTATTTCGGCGATAAAATTTCCAATATATAGAGTTTATTACTCAGCCGATTCTAAATATGGGATTTATAAACCGAGGGAGGTTGAATATCCGATAAAGAAACGAGTGCGCTTGCGCACGAGTTTCTTTATTGGATGTTCAACCTCATGAGGTTTATAAATCCCATATTTAGAATCGGCTGAATCAATAAACTATATATTACATGCATTTGATAGAGCTGATGGATCATTTTGCATCTAATTCTGTTAACAGTTCACTGTTAACATACAGTCTATGCAAAAGGTAGTGGGCGCAGTGACACATAAGCTGACTGAAACAAAAAATGTATAGACGCCATCTTGAAAGCGGTGCCTATTGTAATGCATGGAAATAGAAGAAATAAAGTATTATAGTGATAAACAATTAAAAATACGAGAGAACGGTAAACAAACGTACCCCTCATTCAGTAGTTATGTCCAGATAATCTTCATTTCAACCTTGCATCCTACTCGAACGCCACGCATTCTGAACGTCTATTGATATCTTCTCAGACGCCATTGAGATGACGTCATGATTAACGTCGACGTGTCTGAACTTTCCCGCGTTTGAATATAGCGATTTCATTGCAAAAGCAGTACCTATTTTCTTGTGTCAAAAGTAGTTCCAGCTACAAAGATTTATTTCTCCGGCTAAGAGGAAATATATCTCCTTAGCTAAAAGGAAAATATCATGTTTATGTCTGAGAGAAATCATGGTATTTCTCTGTTATGCATGTAGTATACATGTATAGGCGTTTTTCGTGATGGTACTCGTTAGAACCGCCTCAATCGGGGTGGTTATAACGAGAACTAACAACCTATATTATGAGTATAAGAAAAATTCCAGACCTTACCATCCGAAACATTATATTAACAGGTCCGTGTAATGAACATCCAGTAAAATAGGTCAGGAATCGATACATATAACCCACAGCTCCCATCAGATACACCAAAGGGAAAGAAACACAAACATGAAGCAACAGACCCCAACGGAAACATCAGTTATAGCGGAGAGCCTAAAGGACTGTTACTGTCCAACAAAATGGCCAATAGGCTATCCAAAATAAAATAATAAAAGCGACACAAACACCCAAAGACAAACCTAACAAAAATAAACCGCGACAAAAGAACCGCATTGGAGCGGTCAGCGGAGACGAATTCCACTGGGGGGCTTAAATTGATTTTACGTGGCCACAACCCTCGCCCTTACTTCCGTCGCGATTAAGACAAATAATATGTTCATTCCGCATGAAGGCCTTCTAGCTCATCAGTGCAACATCTCCGTGAACACAAAAATCAAACAACAACAGAGATGAAACAACGGTGAGGATTCGACTGCAAGAAATAATTGAAATGCTGGAGCAAAAGAAAACCAACAGTTAGACTCCGATTGGCCCGACCAGAGACAGAGTATCAGGTACCAACCACATAAACCCCACTTTATGCAGAGAAAACTGGAGTTAAAAGGAAGTTTACATTATTTTTCTTATTTCTGCGCCAAGACTACAATATTGTATATTTTTTAGCCCACCAGAGCCGAAGGCTCCGGGGGAGCTTATAGGATAGGCAGTTGTCCGTCGTCTGCGTCGTCTGCGTCTGCTCGTCTGCGTCTGGTGACGTCAACACTTTTAAACGACATCTCCTCTGAAGCCGCTAGGCCGATTGGGCCCAAATTTCATCTGTAGCATCCTTGGGTTGGGGGATTGAAAGTTAGTGTTTTTTATGAAATTCGACTCATATATTTGGTTGCTATGGCAACTTAGAGTTTCCATAGACTTATAATGGGGAAAATTGAAAAATGACATTAACTACAAAGCCTTTGCAGATATTTTGACAAAACTTTCATGGAAATGTTCCTTTAGTAAACTTCTCACAGCAATATGCTTTTATGTCAACCTGGGGGTCCTGTAGGTTGTGCCGGGGCCATTCCCCGCCCCCAGTACTTCATAAAATTCCTTATATCTCAAAAACCTTATAGAAGCCTCCGTGGTGTAGTGATTAAGCTACTCGCCTTGTAAACCAGGGATCGCAGGATCGATCCCGGGCTTCTCCAGACTTTCGGATGAGTCTTTAAACCGAGGTCCCGTCTCCGTATGACCTTGCTATAATATCTGAGCCTCATTAAGGCGGCCCTAAATAGTTCTCAAGCCTTTGTATGGTGTACATAAAAAAGAGAAAAATATCACGATGTTTCATCAGAAAAATGACCGTTTTGGAGTAATGAGACCGTAAATTATGTCATTAAGCTTTTTTGAGAAAATTACTAGAAAACTTTATTCATCCTTAGCCTGCTGAACAGGACCACCCCTTCCTTTGTTAACAGTGTAGATCCAGATCAGAGAGCCATCGGATCTGCATCTACACTGTCACGCATTTTATAAATAGAATTAATGCATTATTTTAAACGATTTGATTGGTTGATATTCAGAAATGGGTGTGGCTAGCCTTATTTATTCAGTAGGATAATGGTTAAAAGTTGTCTTGTCCAATTAAGTTTCCATGTTAACTCTGTTTCATACTAAACAAAGGGAAACTAGAGAATGCATAGGGCTTACCATGAAATTTACGGAATTAATATTGTTGAGTAATTTTGTCAGACTTAGTGGGGAGTAATTCTTTTCTCTTTAGATTTTTTTTATTTGCTTATATTTTGTAGCTTGAAATCTCTGCACTCGTTTGCCGGTATAAAAATATAGGCACACCAGGCTATTTTTCTTAATCGCGACGGCAGTAAGGGCGAGGATTGTGGCCACACAATAAAGAAAGAAGTAATAAGAGTTTTACGCCCCCCCCCCCCCCCCCCGGGAATTCGTTTCCGCTGACCGTTCCAAGGCGGTTCTTCTGTAGCGGTTTATTATTTTTGTTATGGTTTGTCTTTTGGTGTTTGTGCCGCTTATATTATTTTATTTTGGATAGCCTTTTGGCCATTTTGTGGGAATGTAACGGCCCTTTTTGCTTTCCGCAGTTGGTGTTTCCATTGGGGTCTGCTGCTTCATTCTTTTGTTCCTTACCCTTGGTGTCTCTGGTGAGAGCTGTGGGTTAATTGTATCGATTCCTGATCATCGCCTCTACTTCCATTTTAACCTGCTGTTCTCTCGACTTCCAAGAGGAGATCCCCTGAATTAAGCTTTTTGATGCTTTTTGAATGTCCGGCAATGGTCGCTATGCTCTTTTCGGTGACAAATTCAACTGATGTCATAACCAAGAAGCGTGGAAACATTAAAAGCTTTGGTGCTACAGACTGCTGACTTGACTGCTGACTAGACTGCTGCCTGGGTTCATCCGACTCGGACGAATCCTCGTCTTTTTTACGTTTGATTGCGTTGCGGTTATTAGTTTTGTGCTTCCCCATGAAGAAAGCTTCAAGGTTTGTCCCAAGTGCCCTCCGTCCTCCTTGGAGCCCTACAAGGGAACGCCATAATGGAGCGGTTATCCGACTCGCAGTTGTTAGCGATACACGTGAGATATACTCGCATAAACAAAAAGCCTACACGATTGACCCGTTTGGCGACCGCCTGCTAGAGATAAAAAGAAAGAAAAGGGTAAGGTGAATGAGCATATGGTTGGTATCAAGATAGATACAAAAAGAATAGAAAAGATAGCAAAGCAAAGCGGCATCTCTAGGGCTTGGCGCGACCAGCCGATTGACCGTGCCGGACCGCATGGCCACCCGTTTACACCGAAAAGCTAGGCCAAAGAGGCGTGTTGGGTACCTGAATTACCGCAACCTCAGGTAACCCTCAACTTCCAGGATCTTCCAAGTGGGCACAGAGACCACATGCGCAACGTGCCCAGTGGGAATTTAGCCCCGAGGGCCACGGCAAGGCAGGAGGTCCAATACCTGGTGAGGGAGGGGGTAAGACGTGACCTTGTAGGAACCCGAATTTTATAATGACTAAGTATATAAATTCAGAAAAAGTGTATGTTTGCAAGGATTTCAGTACCGAATTTCGTATATATACTCTGATTCCATGAAAACGCACCACTTTTACACTTTTAGAATTTTGATTTCTGTTGTTTAAGGATAAAAAGACTGACGTTTTCAACTGATAAATACGGTATAGTAAAATTATCACCGAAGAATGAGTTTCTTTGACACGAATACTGCGTGATTTTCATGTTCATGTGCACGTGCAAAATGCAAAAATTGCAAAATGTTCGAAACACGATATTTTTGCACTTTCTTTGCTGTAATTATAAGATCTGAATTCTTTACGTTAAAATGCCAACAAACATTTCCCAAGAACAAGCCAATGACACGTCTAAGTAACGTCGATCTTCATCGTGCCGTCGGTATGGTTGACGGTGGGTTTTCATACCGCCAAGTTGCACAGTGTATCATGCTGACTGAACAAATTATTTGTCTTCATTGCGACGGAAGTAAGGGCGAGGATTGTGGCCACGATAACTCGATTTAAGCCCCCGTGTGGAATTTTTTTCCGCTGACGGTTCAAAGGCGGTTCTTCTGTCGCGGTTTATTTTGGTTATGATTTGTCTTTGGGTGGTTGTGCTGCTTGGTAGCCTATTGGAAAGAAACTGTCCTTTTGGCTTTCCGCTATTGATGTTTCCATTAGGGTCTGTTGTTTCATGTTTGTGTTTCTTTCCCTTTGGTGTCTCTGATGGGAGTTGTGGGATAATGGTATCAATTCCTGATCATTGCCTCCACTTGTATTTTGGTTGTTCGCACACTACGATTCCTCGATTGGTTGAAAGACGCAACTCTATGGGGTATGTGGACGATAGCCAACACCCTGGACGTAAACGTGTTTCTACACGTCTGCAGGACAGGTACATAGTTTTGAATCATTTATGTGACCGATTCAGAACGCCTGTGCAAACTACCCAGGAGACAGTGATAAACCCATAACCTACACGTAAGTGCCTTAACTGTACGCCGGCGTCTCCAGGAACGCGGCAAGTCTAGCCATAAGACGTGTTTTGACGGCGAAACATCGAATGGTATCGACAGCGTATCCGATGGACACAACAGCGTTGGTGTGGTGTACTGCTCACGGACGAGTCCCGTTTTTGTGTCGAAATATTTAATAGGCGGCGTAAAGTATAGCGCCGTCGTGGGGAGCGATTTCAGGACTGTTGTGTTAAACAGGTGTCACGTTTAGGTGGTGGTAGCGTAATGGTGTGGGGAGGGATCTCATGGCGCCACAAAACCTAACTCATCGCTGTAGATGGTAATTTGACGGTACGTCGGTACATCGATGAAATCTTAGAGCCTGAGGTGGTACCGTTTTTACGCGATAATTGTGACGTTACACTTTTCCAACAGGACAATGCACGTACTCATTCTGGTTTGCAAGTTCTTCATTAGCCTGCGTTTTCGACGGATTTAAATCCATTTTAGCACCTTTTGGACCAGCTCGGGAAACGTGTGTTCAGCCGACGTTATCCGCCAATCAACAGTCAGCAGCTTGCCATGGCACTACAGGAAGAATGTGACAACCTCATACAAGACCAGATACAGCGTTTAATTCGAAGCATGAGGCGTCGATGCCAAGCAACACTTAATGCTTATGGTATACATACCCGGTATTAGGATAATTATGTGAGTTTGATATTTCGCGTGTGTGGACTTATTCGAGTCTCATTATCTCTGCATCCAATGAAATAGTGTAGCTCTGCAGTGAGTCTGTGGATAAGTTAGTGATAGTTCATTAAACGTGATCAAATGCTGGACATATTGGGAATCAATTAAAATTTGAGGTATAGTACTAGTGGTGCGTTTTCATTGCATCTCAGTATACAACGATTTGGTACAGCATAAATGTTGTACAACAGACTTCATCAATCATTATGGTAGTTAACCCAATCACCATTGATAACTTTGCTTCCTTCTTTAATTGCCTGCTGGCGGCCCAGACCTTAGATTCTATGACAACTCCAGCGCAAAGGCGTTCTTAAATGTTAAGGTAATGTCGGTTGATACCTGATGCTCTGTCTGGTTGGACAAATTATTTGTGTAGGCCGCGACAGATCCAAGGGCGAGGATTGTGGCCACGTAAAATCGATTTATGCTCCCCCCCACCAGCCCCCAGTGTAATACCTTATAGAATCTGGGTGGGAATCATGTGTTGTACTTGGCAAACAATGTAGACCCAGATCAGAAACAACATATCTCTGCTTCTGATCAGGATTTACACTGTTTGCTTACTAAGGGTAAAAGTATGCAGTCTTAGTCCGCGTTCAGGACAGTCCGCGTTCAGGACAATATTTAAGCCTACACCCATAGACAATTGACCCACCAGTACCGTCCGTGCTTTGCATTACGATAATACACCCGTGCGACATAGTGCATTTTTACATCTACAAAATTGCTACTTTTCTGACGAAAATCGTTATTATTTTCCTTATTTATAAAGCAAGCGAGTACCCACAACCTATGTCTAGGAGCAGAAATGAGGAAAATAATGTATAACCCCGTAAATCCCTGTTTTCTCTATATAAAGTGGGGTGTGTGGGGGTGTTTATTTCACGGACTTGTTAGTGTGATGGGTTGAAAATGTACTGGTGTACTCTTATTAGAGCACGTGCATTATTGACGCCGAATACAGTAGGCAAACATCTCATTAGGAAAACATGTCCATGTGAAATTATGGTGTCCAACAAGGTGTCAGAAATGACAAATAATAGGTAAAATATGTAATATATTTCTTATTTCTGCTTTCAACATAGATTGTGGGTACTCGTTAGAACCGCCTCGATGAGGCGGTTATAAACCGCCTCGAAGAGGCGGTTACAACAGGTACCAGGCGTTTCTAACGCGTGCCCACAATGTACATTTTTGAACAAAATGAGACCAATATTGCATTCCCCCGTAAACTTCACTCTTCTCTATATTATGTGGTTCTGGAGGGATCTTCGTTTCGTGATGTGCGTTATGAATGGTGTCTTTGTTGTAGCGCTAACAGAAAAAAACAGATTTTAGCATATTTTTCAGAGGCGAAAATTAATGGAAATGGATGGCTATATATACTGCACGTTGCTTTTTGTCGGTAAGTTTTATTATCAAACAGTTTAGTCAAGTCCAGCTAATAAGCAAAGTTTAATGTTGAGGATATTTCACCATAGAACAAACATTTTGCTGTGGGCGTAGACAATCTTGTGGGCATAGACAATCTTAAGGATGACTTTGCTCCGGAGGCATTTAAGAAAAGGTCATGACTAGTTGACTATTATTTTCTATTAGCATGTCATCCGTGTTATTGTCCGCCTGTGGGTATTGATTATAGTTCGAACAATTTGACATGAGACTGACCTTTATGCAAGGAATAAATTAGTCAATGTTTTTGCCTAATACGTCGGCTTTCGTACGATTCTTGTGAATTGTCGAAATCTCGTGAATTGCGACCCATTTACCGACCTCTATGTATTGAATAACAATATCGCCGTCTTCGGGAGACGTCGAAGATAAATACATGCATTAAGTCGGGTGTGAAATAATGGTAATAAGGTTCACCAGCCTCAGGTCAATTTGTTCGAACTATACCTAACGTTTCCTTTTGCTCCAGATGCAATAAGAAACAGTCTTCACTGGCTATATTCTATTGTGTAGCTAAATTTACCTCTTTGGTTAGAGCTAGGGACTAACTTCCCACATCACAGGTCCTGGTGTATGAATGTCATTTGACGTGTCACCAGTAACAATTCTGATTGACTGATCACCATTGTAAATTGTAATAATGATTAAAAACCGGGATTGACCGGAACACTTCCGTAAGCTTATCACACCCAATTCGCATACAAAATAAACATGCTTTCTGGGTTCACATGATGTTGATTTCCCTCCGATGATACAGTACATCTATTTATGTTTGTTTTCACTAAAAGAAGGCAGTTGCATCTGTTCTACTGATTTTTCGTTTCCTTGTACGAGAGGTTGTCATAGTAAAAGATTTTGCATATGTATGAAACTCGAGTCAACTTTTGGAATCTTTGGCTATTATACAAGTTTCTGTATTTACTGGCACACTTCTACATAAAAAGCTTTGTCATTTGTCTTTCCAATCCTTTGACTGCACAAATTAATGTGTGATAAGCGTAGACTCAAGCTTTTTGTAAAAGCTTATACTTGTATACTTCTCGATAATACTTCAACTTATGACGTAGGGAGTTTTTTTTTATCATCTCTGGGGCCAGGATTACAATGCATACTTAATTTTTAAGCACCTACTTAAACTAAGTATTTACTTAACTGTCGTATAAAGTGAACTTCAAAGAAATTCTTTCGTTTAAGTCGTTACTTAACTCAAGAAAGTACTTAAGGAACCCAGGAAGGTACCTTAACTTTTAAGATTTGACCTTACCAAATGAATGTATATATCAACAACGGCAAACATTAGGGCTTTTATTTTCTCGAGATCAGCCATGGTGCTCGGTAGCTCAGACGGTAGAGTGTTTGCATGTTACCCGAGAAGCTCCGGGTTCGAGTACCGGTGGAGCTATCTTTAGCTCATCTGGGCCGAAGGCTCCAGGGGAGCTTATAGTATAGTGGGTCCTCTGTCGTCCGTCCGTCCACACATTTGAGCAGCTATATCTCTACAGCCTACAGGCTGATCTCAATCATTTCTCATCTGTAGCATGCCTCTGGGGGGCATTGATGACATAAACTTTTTTTTTTTTTTTTTTGAAATCGCAAGAAAACTTTGGTTGCAATGGCAACCACAAGGTCCCATAGACTTACAATGGGAAAATGCTTGTCATCACAGTAGCGCCTTCAGTTTTGATCCGATCTTTCTGAAACTAATATGTAAGGTGACTGGGGATGAAATCTCGGATGAGTTTGAAAACCGGCCAAGTCGGCCCATTTATCATAGAGTTACGTCCCTTTGATTGCTGAAAATGCCGAATTTTGACCTTGTCATCACCCTAGGCCCTTCTGTTTTGATCCAATCTTTTTGAAACTTATATGTAAGGTCGCTTGAGATAAAACCTCGGATGTTCGAAAACCAGCAAAGTCGGCCCATTTATCATAGAGTAAGGGCCCTTTGATCATAGAGTTATCATAGAGTAATGGCCCTTTGATGGCTGAAAATGCCGATTTTCAACTTAGCCCTTTCAGTTTTGATCAGTTTTTCCCGAAACTTATACGTAAGGTGCCTGGGGATAAAACCTCGGATGAGTTCGAAAACCGGCCAGGTCGGCCTATTTATCGTAGAGTTACGTCCCTTTGATTGCTGAAAATGCTGATTTTTGACCTTGTAATCACCGCAGTCCCTTGAGTTTTGATCGAATCTTTCTGAAACTAATATGTAAGGTGGCTGGGGATAAAACTTTGGATGAGGTCGAAAACCGGCCAGGTCGGCCCGTTTTTGTAGAGTTACGTCCCTTTGATTGCTGAAAATGCCATTTTTGACTTTATCATCACTGAAGCCCCTTCAGTTTTGATCGGATTTTTCTGAAACTTATATGTAAGGTGGCTGGGAATAAAACCTCGGATGAGTTCGAAAACCGGCCAAGTCGGCCCATTTATCATTTAGTTACGTACCTTTGATTGCTGAGAATGCCGAATTTTGATTTGTCATTACCGTAGCCCCTTCAGTTTTAATCGGATCTTTATGAAACTAATATGTCAGGTGACTGGGGATAAAACCTTGGATGAGTTCGAATACCGGCCAAGTAAGCCCATTTATCATAGAGTTAAGTCCCTTTGATTGCTGAAAATGCTGAATTTTGACCTTGCCATCACCGTAGCCCCTTGAGTTTTGATAGGATCGAATCTTATATGTGAGATGGCTGGGGATAAAACGTCAGATGAGTTCGAAAACTAGCCAAGTCGGCCCATTTATCACAGAGTTACGTCCGTTTGATTGCTGAAAATGCCGGATTTTGACCTTGTCATCACCGTAGCCCCTTCAGTTTAAATCGGATCTTTCACAAGCTTATATGTTAGGTGGCTGGGGATAAAACCTCGGATGAGTTCGAATACCGGCCTAGAAAGCGCATTTATCATAGAGTTACATCCCTTTGATTGCTGAAAATGTCGATTTTTTACATCGTCATCACCGTAGCCCCTTCAGTTTTGATTGGACCTTTCTGAAACTTATATGTAAGGGAAACAAACCTCAGACGAGTTCGAATACCGGCCAAGTCTGTGCATTTATTATAGACATATATGTAAGGTGGCTGGAGATAGAAACTCGGATGAGTTAGAAAACTGACCACGTCGGCCCATTTATCATAGAGTTATGCCCCTTTGATTGCTCAAAATGTCTATTTTTGGCCTTTTCATCACCGTAACCCCCTTCTGTATTGATCGGATCTTTCTGAAACTTATATGTAATGTGGCTGGGGATAAACACTTGGTTGATTTCGTAAACATGCCAAGTCGGCCCATTTTTGACCTTGTCATCAACGAGCCCCTTCAGTTTTGATCGGATTTTCCTAACACTTGCATACAAATAAGTTGGTGTAAAAAGCTTGGATAAGTTCGAAAGGTTGGCACTTCCTGAAACTTTGAATCTGTTAGCTCCGGTGAGCGATACAGGACCATCTTGGTCCTCTTGTCTTCTCTCTCTCTCTCTCTGTGGCGCAAGTCAACTTGGCGATGAAGTATTATGCTACTGGGATGTATTTCTCCCTTGATATGTTAAAGTGTGCGACGAATAGAGCTGTGTATTATACTGTATAATACTGGTGACAGGGCAACACTTTATTGTTTGGTGTAGGACGGTTCTAGCAAGTGCGAGGGGGCCTAAACGACTTGTTGTTTTTGTCCGGGTAGGTGTGTAGGGGCGGGGGGGGGGGGGGGGGGGGGCGAGGGTCGGCGCATATAACTTTTGCCTGTTATTTAAAAACTGATCCTGTGGCACATTGCGTCCATGTTGCTACGCTTATGCATATACTGCTATTTTTACGCATGCAATATTCACATCTTTATATTCAGTCATTAAATATGACGACACGTGCATTTAAGAAATAAATTTTATTTTTCTGCTGTTCATTAAAGTATGAACGAAGTAGGTCGCCTGCAAAGTAAATGAGTGGGTTCATGTAAACTGTGCTAGTGACCCGCTGCCGTTCATACCTTCATGAACATCAGAAAAAAATATTACTTATATTAACATTCTTTTTTCCTCATCACTTGGCGAAAATATGCTTATAAGGCAAACTGTTAAAGCTGAAAATCATTTACACGCTATTTTTCTACAAAGAGCGGAATAGCACTGTCGTTGTCAACGCCCAATGAGACCATCGAGAACCATGGTTTAGACTGGCGCCACTCGACGTCATTGAAAATCCTGTGACTCGATGCGTTCATGGAAGTATGAACAACATTGTTTTATGTAGGTTTAACATTAGGCATTACACTTCAAGAAATGTAAATATTAACTATTTTGGCGTGAACAAGTGTAACGTACATGTATATAAACGATATAAGTTTGCTGGGCAAATTGTCAAGGTAAAGGCAATATAAACCAATTAAAAATCAAATTCGAAGGCCAGTTTTTATGAAGGACCATCTCGATATCAAAATTTATGAAATACAAAGAAGTTTTGTTTGTTTGATTGATTAGAGGTTTAACGTGCTCGTCAACACTATTTAGGTTATTTTGGAAGCGTTGCTTCCAATTTTGTCAGACTTTTACCCGATACTGAGATGAAATTACACCTCAAGTCCTGCCGTCCAAGAAAACCAACGAGATTTATATGGATTGCATGGATTTGTACCACTTTGCCTGGGCAAGCCTAGACCTTCTAAGATGTTTACTGGAGGTCACGTGTGGACGGCTTGTGCTGCTTGAGTGAGACAAATGTGACGTGTATCTTGCGTCACTGGGGCGTCCAACTGAAATTGGCTTATATCGCGACAAGGCGAGCATTCCTAGCAGCAGTTAAGAATAGAGGAGGAATTTTGTTATTTCTTCTGTTTTCCTCTTCTACTCTGTCCCTCACTGTATTGCCTTGAAGTGCTCAATAATAAATAAGTTTGAGGCGTACCACCTCCCTTATAAGCTCTTGCATGTGAGCGATTGAGTGTGTTGTTGAGTGGGTGAGTGAGTGAGTGAGTGAGTGAGTGAGTGAGCTCTTTACGCCTCGCAAACAGTAATCTTATACACAAATAAGGGCCTCAATCTAAAAGACGGGGAAATCCGAGATCGAATGTACAGGTATTCACCTGTTCTTCTTACTTCGACTGGAGCTACGGTTTTTTTTGTGTTTGTCTGTACGATGTTTGATCGTGTCCCTCATGACTATATCATCTACATACATGTGTTCGAAAACAATATTGTAGCCTTGGTTAAGTGTCGGTGGTTTCTGCAGGAGGCTTTCCTTTCTTCACCATAGCGCAGAGTATATTTATTTTCTTAATTATCGAGACTCTACCAGACTGCTTTAACAAGAGGCTCAATGAGCCTAAACCGCTCACCTGAGGAACTTAAGTTTTAACAATTCACAGACTTGACTACTAAATCTGCTAATAGAATCCAGCCCATTGACCCTTACAGGATATAAGTCATCATTATTGCATTGCATTCCAAGTTTGAGACTTCTAGCTTCTATAGTTCCTGAGAAATTGACGAAAATTTAACATTGGTCAAAATGGAGAGAAAGAAGAATGAAAGAACAAATGAACAAATAAGCTGAGAAAGCCCAATGTCTCTTACACAAAATAAGACATCATTATTCTATTGAATACCAAATTTGATGCTTCTAGCTTTTATAGTTCCTGAGAAATCTTTGATTAAAAATTTAACATTGGTCTATTATCTCTATATGGAGAGAAAGAAGAATGAAGGAACAAATGAACCAGACTAGCTCCAAAACCTAATGCAGCCTTTCCCCTTGCCCAATGGTGCTACACATAAAATTTAAACAAGATTGGTCGACTGCCTTCTGAGATATGCTGCATTGAAAGTGTGGACGACGGATGGACGGACGACAGACGACGGACTCCGGAGCCTTGGTATACTATCAGCTCACTGGAGCCTTTGGCTCATGTGAGCTAAAAATTCAAGTCGCTATTTCTGTCACAACATTTTCCCTACGTTAAGTCTATGGGCAAATTTTTTTTGTCTCTCAAGGTCACGTAACTCCGAGGTCAATATTCCGATTCGGCCCAAAATCGAACTTAACCGAGATTTTATGCCTGTCCTCGTTACCTGCAAGTTTGAAGCTGATATGAATAAAAATAAAGTTGCTATCGTGGTCACAACGTATTTTTTTATGCTCAAGGGCAGGTAACTCCAAGGCAAATAATCCGATTCGGCCCAAAATCGAACTTAACCGAGATTTTATGTCTGTCCTCGTTACCTGCAAGTTTGAAGCTGATCTGAAAAAAAATTCAAGTCGCTATCGTAGTCACAACATTTTCCCTATGTTAAGTCTATGGGCAAATTTTTTGTCGCTCAAGGTCATGTAACTCCGAGGTCAATATTCCGATTCGAACTTAACTGAGATTTTATGCCTGTCCACGTTACCTGCAAGTTTGAAGCTGATCTGAATAAAAATAAAGTTGCTATCGTGGTCACAACGTATTTTTTTTATGCTCAAGGGCAGGTAACTCCAAGCAAATAATCCGATTCGGCCCAAAATCTAACTTAACCGAGATTTTAAGTCTGTCCTCGTTACCTGCAAGTTTGAAGCTGATCTGAAAAAAATTCAAGTGGCTATCGTAGTCACAACATTTTCCCTATGTTAAGTCTATGGGCAAATTTTTTGTCGCTCAAGGTCACGTAACTCCGAGGTCAATATTCCGATTCGGCCGTAAATCGAACTTAACCGGGATTTTATGCCTGTCCTCGTTACCTGCAAGTTTGAAGCTGATCTAAATAAAAATAAAGTTGCTATCGTGGTCACAACGTATTTTTTTATGCTCAAGGGCAGGTAACTCCAAGCAAATAATCCGATTCGGCCCAAAATCTAACTTAACCGAGATTTTATGTCTGTCCTCGTTACCTGCAAGTTTGAAGCTGATCTGAAAAAAAATTCAAGTCGCTATCGTAGTCACAACATTTTCCCTATGTTAAGTCTATGGGCAAATTTTTTGTCGCTCAAGGTCATGTAACTCCGAGGTCAATATTCCGATTCTGCCCAAAATCGAACTTAACCGAGATTTTATGCCTGTCCTTATTATCTGCAAGAATGAAGCCGACAAGTTTGAAGCTGAGCTGAATAAAATTAAAGTTGCTATCGTGGTCACAACGTATTTTTTTTTATGCTCAAGGGCAGGTAACTCCAAGGCAAATAATCCGATTCGGCCCAAAATCGAACTTGACCGAGATTTTATGCCTGTACTGGTTATCTGCAAGAATGAAGTCGATCAGAAAAAAATTGACGGAGCTAGAGTGATGACAAGCTTTTTCCTATGTGAAGTCTATGGGAGCTAGATGTTGCCATGGCAACCAGAGTTCCACTCAGATCTGCCTGAAAACCTAATGAAGCCTTTCCACTTGCCCAATAATGCGACACATGAAATTTGATCAAAGTTGGCCAAGTAGTCTTTAAGATATACATTTTTTAAATTCCCATTAACCCTAATGCAAAAACACACAAGGGCAGGTAACTCCTAAGTGAATGATCCGATTCTGCCAGTTATCGAACTTGACCGAGATTTCATGGCTGTGCTGGTTATCTGCAAGAATAAAGCCAATCTGTTAAGTCAATAGGCAATTTTTTCAACGCTCAAGGGCACGTAACTCCTGAGTGAATAATCCGATTCAGCCCAAAATCGAACTTGATCAAGATTTCATGCCTGTCCTCGTTATCTGCAAGAATGAAGTCGATCAGAAAAAAATTAACGGAGCTAGAGTGATGACAAGCTTTTTCCTATGTTAAGAACGCTCAAGGGCACGTAACTCCTGAGTGAATAATCCGATTCAGCCCAAAATCGAACTTGATCGAGATTTCATGCCTGTCCTCGTTATCTGCAAGAATGAAGTCGATCAGAAAAAAATTGACGGAGCTAGAGTGATGACAATCTTTTTCCTATGTTAAGTCTATGGGAGCTATTTGTTGCCGTGGCAACCAGAGTTCCAATCCGATCTGCCCGAAAACAGTATGCAGCCTTTCCCCCTACCTGATAATGCTTCACATGAAATTTCATCAAGATTGGCCCACTGGTTCCGGAGATATACTTCTTTGAAAGTGTGGACGACGGACGACGACGGACGACGGACGACGGACGCCGGCTCGTGGTATACTAATACCTCACATGAGCCTTCGGCTCAGGTGAGCTAAATATGCAATTCCGCTATAGTATACGCCTAACTGCATTTAAACTTGACTCTATAAAACTAAGTTTTTCTTATTCAAATATTGCATGGGTTCTTGCTTCCAAAGGGACCCCATAAAAACAGTGTTTTGAATATGTCGTGGTACTACATTGTGGCCAATGTTCGCCCGCACAAGTCGAGATCGAGTGTGATTCTTCAATGAAACAGGTTTTATAGTATATATCACATTTCTTTCACGGTTTATGTAATAAAATGGTAGCCAAACCATCATATTTTCTGTTGTGTCCATTCAATGAAACAGGAAAGAAGCGATTTTTGACACATCGCGGGAAAGTTCTGGGCCGCCTACATCAATGTTTAATCGAAAGTTACGCGATAGTCTTCGTGAAAATTTCCGTCAAAATTACGAATTCATCCGGTGTTAAATACTAAGCTAAGTAAATGAAATAGGCGGCTTTCTAATCCACTTATTAAGGAAATACTTTAAAAAGATAAGAATCCCTCCTTAAATCGTTAAGTCGACCTTAACTTAAATAACGATTGTAATACTGGGCCAAGATCTATTGATGTACCTAATGAGTAGTATTGGCGGCGGTTGGGCATCAAGGTCTGCGCATGCGCGGGGATGACGTCACGGCGCGACGGCCATATTGGATATTGGAAAATGTGACCTCGGATTAAAAGGTCGATGATTTGACCTCGGATTAAAAGTTCAATGATAACTGAAAGGTGGTTTTCGATGATTTGACCTCGGATTAAAAGTTGAATTCAATGGTCACAAAAGAAATATTTCTTAAAGGGATTAAATTTCACCAAAGTGTTGCGACTTTATAGGAATGTTAGCGACATGTTAATTTTAGAAGAAAAAAAACTATCCGTCTTTTTATAGGGAACTGCAATATTGTTAAAAGAGCTGGTCAATGTTTACTTTTGAATGTATTAAAGCTTTTTCATTTTAAGTTATTTCTCATTAGAAAACCCCATTTGACAATTTTCCGTTCTATAACATAGAAATAACTCTCTCTGTTTGTCGCTATACTTTCCCTCGTATACCCTTCAATAAAAATGTTGTAAAATCCCTCATATAAAGTAACCGTTAAAAATTGTCCACTGTATGGGCGTTATCTATAGAATACACGTTTTGACCAGTACGCAACGACTTGTTTAGACGGGTTTGCAACGGTAAATTACGATTGGATGATTTAAACGCTGCTGTTTGACTGGCTGAAAATTTAGTTCTTTTCCATAGGGTTTGTCATTCGCTCTTCAAACTTCAAGATGAAACAAACCATAAAACTTTCCACCCACACGTTAGAAAAACACTTAGATGTTTACAATGAAAACGCTTCAGTCTTTTTTAACGTGGATAAAATGTATGAATGTGTTAAAGCCTGCCTCCAAGAACCGGATTCTGTAAAACAGAGTGGGAAAAGAACTGAAGTTACAAAACGTTTCAATTTTGACATTGGAATTTTAGGATATACGAATGAACCTAGCAACAAGATAAAAGCGATATTTACAAGGACTTAGAAGATATGTTTTGTAATAACCGCTTATCCAATTGCTTAATAGAAGAAGTAAAACAAAGATCAGGAATCGATACAATTAACTTACTCCACCCATCAGAGACACCAAAGGGAAAAGTCGTCAGTCGAAAAAAAAAATCATGTTTGGACACGATTTTCAGTTAAACGGTTATTCAGAGTGACACTAAAAATAACGGCCAATCAGAATTGACTCGTCACTATAAAAGTAATTGCCTCATTCGTTTTGAGTCATGGGGTAGCCCCTATGTGCTTATAGCGCCCGGTTACCTTAAAAACTAGTTCAGTCAGTCAGTTTTGAGTCATATAGGTTTGGACATTCAGACAGAAAACATGTCACACTTCAGATGCAGGATCACTCTCGGTAACAATCGGTACGTGGAAGTTAACGAATGGAAGGGGCAACTACGTGTTGATCTGAGAGAATGGAAAGACGATAAACCGACGAAGATGGGTATCTGTCTCACGTTGATGCGATGGAGGAACTGGGTCGATTACTTAGAATACGTGAATCAGGCCTTGGCAGAGAAGAAATCCTACAGTTCTCACTTAGGAGGTAACGTCTACTGTACGATTGCGGAAGGCGGCGTTTGTGTTGATAAAAGACAGTATTGGAAACCCCAGGAGAAGTGGTACCCACGAAAAAGGGACTGTGCTTGAGACCTTTGGAATACAAACGCTTAAAAGAACTGATGTCAGAGATAGGAAACGCTTTACCCGAACTGGACGCAGTGGTACCTTGTTTTCTGCAGAGTGATCATATGAATCAACTGGGAGCGTTACAGTGTTCTGAATGTAACCCCAACGATTTTAACAATTGATGATAAGTTATTGTATGAACAATGGTCGGATTTGTGTGTATGACATTGGCGATATTTGACGAGTTGTGTTGGTGGTTAAGATGCCATCAATTGCGAAGAGAAGCCAGAGAGGCTTCAGAACGGTGGATAGAAATATTTGAAAGACAACAACATGAACATTTATATAGCGTTATATTGTAAATTGTATTGCTATTGTAAACTTGTTTGTAAGAACCTTTATATTTCTTTACATGTTTATAATTGAATATGTCCGACTGGAAACAGTACTTGTCTACCTTATACTTTAATTCCAGGTCCCCGGCTAGCTATCTTGGTCCGGAAAACTTGTATCAGTTTGTTAAAACTGATGCAAATATAAAATTTGAAGGTATAGAATCCGAAAATGGTTACACGACCAAGAGTCTTATTCCCTAACCAAAGGCGCTAGACGTAAATATCCTAGACCGAGGGTCATTGTGGCGGGAAGTGACAGTCAGTGGGATGTGGATCTCATGGATATGGTAGATCTAGCCAAACAGAATGACGGTTATCAATATGTGTTGGTCGCCATTGATAGTTTTCCCCGCTTTTCCCGCTGTCAAAAGTAAAAAAGGTAAGGACGTTGTGGACGCCTTGAAACGTCTGCTAAGCAGCCATCGCAAGCCAAACATGGTCAGGTCTGACTTAGGAATGGAATTTAAAAGTGCGGAAACCAATAAATACTTTAAAGAACAAGACAGCTACCACTTTTACGCATTAAACACAGAGACAAAAGCAAATTATAGCGAATGCCTTATCAATACTTTAAAACACAAGCTGTTTAGATACATGATGAAACACAGAACGCAGCGCTACATAGATGCCCTTTAAGACATCGTACACAGCTATAATCATACCCGACATCGAAGTCTGGGAAAAGTACCTGCATCCATCAACAAGGACAACGAAGGAGAAAGTAGACTACAGCAATATGTACTGAGACAAAAGGGTGTCAAATCGAAGAAGAGGTCCTCGAAAAAAACTTTGCGCCGATACAAGTTTAAACTGGGTCAAACGGTTCGCCTGTCCCACGTGAGAAGCTTGTTCGACAGAGAGTACTTACAAAAATGGACTGGAGAAATATTTAAAGTCAAAACCCGTTTCAGAAGAGATGGTATACCTGTCTATACTCTTGCGTCCTGGGATGAGGAAAGCGTCGACGGGACATTTTATGAACCGGAAATGCAGGCCGTCCTTGTCGATGCATCGACGGAATATCACATTCAAGCGATATTAAAGAAGCGTGTGCGAAAGAAAAGAAAAGAATTTTTAGTAAGTCGGTTACACTGGCCCAAAAATGTGACAGCTGGATACCAGAAGAAGACGCCAAAGACTACTCCTAAACCAATCAGACGCCAGACCGATCAGAGAATCAAATCACGTGACTCTTGTTGCAATATATATGTAGGACCAATCGTTAGACCCGTCATTCTTGAAGATTACACCATGAAGATTACAAATGTCGTTTATAGCGCTCATTTGGTCAGATCTATCGACTTGAGAGACCTATGTCAGCGTCTATGTAACGCCCGATACGACCCCAATACGTTTCCCGGACTTATATGGCAACACAGAACTATCGGTGGTAACTGCTTGGTGTTCTCAAACGGCGTGATTAATTGTAACGGCAGTGCTTCCAATGCAGATGAAGGATATCAGAGGTTACGAATGTATGCCAGACAACTTCAGAAAATGGGTTTATCAGTCCAGCTCAGAAAAGTCATGATGGTGACATCGTCTGCGAGCCATTCTCTAAGTGATGTTCTTGACATAAATATGGTGGCCAAAGAAAGAAGCGGTGTGTACGAACCAGAGCTGTTTCCCGCCCTTAATTTTAAAATCTATGGAGTAAACTTTTGCTGTTTTCATACGGGTAAAGTGGTGATCACCGGTATAAAATGTTCTCGCCAAATCGATAATGTGGTCTTTCCAACCCTTATAGAACTGGAGCTCTATACGCGTAAGAAGCGGTAACGCAAGCACATATTTAACCATGGAACATTCCAAAGTCTACCAGTGTGTTCACTTTCTGACGAAATTGAAGAACGCCACCCATTCTGTCCGTAAAACGATGTTAAAAACCAAACTACACAGCAATTGTCATGCATCATAGAAGTGGCCAAGAGACTGAGCAACGGAACCATCACTCCTCTAAGAAGAGATGCTCAACTTTTTCAGAGAAGACGGTTGATACTAAGAACATTGACGTCCCGTGGAGTCAGTATAAGAAGAAAAAAATTTTGGTGAACAGACATTCCTCGATTATACCGCTAATGTTGAAAAGTGTGTACCTGATTCAGAGTATCTTGGACGAAATCAGAGAACAATAATGACAGACTTTTACGTCTACTTCAGCAGTAAAGACTCTTCAGAATTGCGTAAGAACAATAACCCTTCAGATTTTTGGATTCAGTTTCACAAGACTTATACTTTAGACGGTCGCTGGGTGTGCGTTCTCAAACAGATTTCGTTGACGTGTAATTTTACTCCCAGAGCCAAACGACTGTATCTCTGCTACGATATTGCGGAAGAGTCATACGTAAGAAACAAAACTGTACCCGTTTTAAGAAATATCGAGATCAAAAACCGATACAAAAAACTCAAAACTGACACGTTCGAAGACTCCATCTATATACCCGTGAACGTGACGAAGTTGTCTGCCATCAGACTGTATCTACTTGGCGAAACTCTGCAACCCATAACCTTCGAGTCCAACGACCTGCATTGTGTGCTGCATTTTAAAAAAAAAATGGGATCTATTGAAGTGTTTGACAAGAGACTGCTAAAATGGGTGCCCTATGTCCCAGACTATGATGCATGGTACCAACACTTCAAAGACTTGAGCGAGGGCTTCGTTCATCCCGATTACAGGGGGCGTTATATCGTCGGTAGTGGTAGAATAAACCGACTTCTAAAAGAAATGTAAGATCAAAGGCAAAAAGAAATAGAAATGCAGGAAAAGCACAAACCCTTGGTGAAATTGGTCACTTCCGTGGCTCAAACAGTCGAAATGGCTAGATCAGAAATTGAGCGAGACCGTAAGAAGGAAGGTGGTGGAAAGCGTAAGAAGAAGTCAAGTGTCAGTAAACCACTACCAAAACGATTAAAATTGTACACTTACAATCCGGAAGATCAAGTTTAAATCATGGCTACTTATCATCAAAAACGTTTAAATATTTTCGAAATGCCACCATCAGACACAGCGTTTCAGTCGAGGGAATGGATCGAGTATCGACCGTCCAATCAAGTTACTTCGTCATCAGTGATAGACTTTAACATACCTTCACAGTCTTCCGCTTACATAGACCTCAAACATAGCTTGTTAAACGTAAAATTACGATTGACAGATGCTCAAGGGACCCCTCTACAGGAGGACCACGTCGCTGGACTAGTAAACCTACCCTTACACACCATATTTAGATAAGTGGACGTGACCTTTCAGCAGACGCCGTTGTCAAACATTGGCACAAATTATCCGTATAAAAGTTACATCGATACCATTTTAAAACCAACAAGGGCACACAGGAAAATATATTATCCAGTCAGATGTTTTACAAAGATACGGGCGAAAACCCAGACTCAGCAGATGCAATGACAGGGCCTAACAGTGGACTTTTTAGTACATACATGGCTACCAAAGGAGGAAAAATTGTTGACTTGGAAGTGTCTTTATTTCTTGACATGTTCCAACAGTCGAGATTAATGATTAACGGTGTAGGTATAGGAATCAAATTATGGCCGAGTCTGGACGCATTCAGACTAATGTCGGACAGTTCGAATGCTAGTGAGAAGGTACAGATTGTCGATGTTCGATTCAAACTATGCGTACAACGTTTAAACGGGGCTGTTTTAGTTGCTCACGAGAAACTCATTCAGAAACAACCAGCCTTATATCCCTATATAAGATCAGAGGTTAAAACAGCCTTCATAGCTTCTGGACAGTACAGATTCAGTGCAGATGACATCTTTCAAGGATTGGTTCCCACCAAACTTGTGGTAGGATTTGTGTCTAGCGCCGCTTATACGGGGGACTACACAAAAAACCCGCTTAACTTTCAACCATACGATTGCAGTTCAGTGGGTATTTACGTGGACGGCCAGTCATACCCCTCTCAGCCTTTACAACCGAATTATAGTGCTGATCAGTTTGTGGACTGCTACAGCACGCTTACATATTTCAGGAAAGATACCAATGTGAGCAGAGAAGATTTCAAGTACGGATTCTGTCTCTATGTCCTGGATGTTGATCCTTACTATGCGTTCAATACAAAGAGGAAAGGGCATTGTAGGTTAGAACTCAAGTTTGCCAATCCTTTACCAGAGAGCGTCACCTTGGTTATGTACGCATCCTTTCCAGAAGTTATTCAGATTGACCAGTCTAGGTCAGTATATCTAAAATGAATAATCTTGAACTTGAAAGGATACTGAGAGGTTACCCTGTCAGTGTTTGTGCGGCTGATACTATCAGAAGGAATAGATGTGTGATCGCAAATACGGATACGATAGCTGGACCCGGAAAGCACTGGGTGGCCTTCTATTTTACAGACAGAGGACCAGACGAGTTCTTCGATTCTCTGGGCAATACGCAGGAATACTATAAGGTGGGTTTCGAACGTGTACTACAGAAACATTACTTGACAATCTGCGACCGTTTACAAGACTTTGGATCTGTTAGGTGTGGACTGTACTGTATATATTATGTAATGTGTCGATATGCGGGGATGTCATTGAAGGACATTGTGAGGGCGTTCAGCGTGAGAGATCTAGAGATGAATGATAGATTTTTGAGAACTTTTGTAAATACAACACAACAATCTATTTAGCTGTACATGTATTTATTTGTCGAATAAAATACATTATTTTGTCTTTCGAACTTTTAAAATGATATCCAGTCTATGAATCTATCAGTGTTTGTGTGAGAATCACGTTTTCCTGGAGGTGCTGGTGTCACAGTACGCGTATGCCGATTCCCTGGAGACAGTAGTGTCACTACTGTTTTACTCTTTATCTTCCTTCTGGGCTTCGGCATAATACTTGTTTCCCTCGACCGTTTTATCGATGGCTTCTCACTATAAGTTTTGTGAAGGCTTACCTTGCTTGCATTCGTTGATATTTGTCAAAGGGAACCAGTACCAGTTTTTCCATCACTCGAGTACAGCTTTCAAGTAAGGAATGGCTATTTTTAAAAGGATGTACACAAATCGCTGATTCTCCCAAATGACCTTTTTCTTGTGATGATAACCCAGTGTTCTGTTTCCCAAAAGATGCAATAGTCGTCTCTCACGTTTAAGCGCCTTTTCCTCCACTTTAGTTAACTGTATCTTGAAGTTGACAATGTTGTGAGCTATCTCACTTATCGCTCTCAGTTGATGTCTGGTGATCGTTTGTAGCAATGTCTTCCTCTGAGCGGGTGTGGTTTGCACGAACAGCAATAGAAAATGACGTTCTTTTACAGTAATTGAACCATGGTTACTCTTACGTGGTCTGTGGGACATTACACGTAAATGTACAAAAATCAAAACGGCAATGACAAAAAATAAAAATCCTTTGTACAAAAATTGAAAAACTAAAGTCGTGTTTCTGATTCGCTAGTTAGAAAAATGAAAACGTGGTCTATGGAAAAATACACGTAAATGTACAAAAATCGAAACAGCAATAACAAAAAATGAAAATGCTCATACCAAAAACTGAAACACATCTCACACCTTTTTTGAACACCTACCGTAAAAACTCGACTCAACATTTAATATCCATAAGGCACTGTATCATAGTTATCTATTTTACTACGCTTCGTATAAACCATCTGATAACTTTTCTTTTCTTCTCGATTAATAAGTTTTCGTTTTCTTTTATCTGTACATATTTTGCTTGGTTTGATTACCGTGATGTTTGTGCCACTTTTAGGATTGGTTACAATGTCGTTGACGCTTTCAAAATTGATGAGTTGACTATTCGTATAATTTAAAGTGCATCCCCTAACCTTACACGTTTCTTTATTTGTGTTTGTTTTATAAGCATAATTTTTTGGGCCTCCGGACACAAACTCTACAATGTGCTCTCCAGCTGCCAGCTCATCCGTGAGTTCGCCCAGGTAGTCGCCCAATGGATGATCATACTGTCCCGGACGACTCACGTATATCACGCTGTCCGTGTCATAATACAAGACACGCCTGTCTAGCTCTTCGAGGACACTGTACAGTTTCAGTCTTTTATGGATGGAGTAAGTTTATTGTATCAATTCCTGATCTTTGTTTTACTTCTACTTTGCCCGCATGTAGTGAATGTAGCTAAATAAATGTTGGTTTTGTTATCTTCGGGTTGACAATCTTGTTTATAAATCCGTTCAATTTGAATCATGTCATTTGAAAGTATGTGAAAATTCAGAGGTTGTTTCGTTGGATCGGAAAACAATTGGAAGAACATGTTGGCTTCCGTTTCGTTAAAGAACTCTGTCTGTCGCATGCTGAGCCGTTGACCTAACTTGCCCTAGAAGCTGCTTAAGCATAATTTTGCCAAGGCTCGCAAGTCGGGGTTCTTTGCGATGTTTCCGCGATCCAACGATACACCCTCCTTCTCGAAATATTGCTGAATATATTGCATCATATCCGTTTCATTTTCGATCCAGTCGGGGGACCACTCGCCTCTTGCTTAAACTTTAAAAACGTAATTATATATTTGACGAGTAGCCCCCGTTCTCTCGTCTTAGAGTCATACTGAGTCGTTTCCTCCCAGTGGTATACCTCGTAATTTTTTTTCAGGTTATATCCTAATCTTAAAGCCGTTTGAATCTCAGGGGTACACCAGGTGCCTGTCAACTCTCTTTCCTCCTCAGAACACGTGCAAGGGTTTTGATTTTCGGTATCCGCACAGGTTTTGCATAGGGGGAATTTCAATTTACCATTTGATCTATAGGGAAGGACTGGATGATACAGTCCTCTTGGAGGTAGAATTTTGATTTTTGCGATGCCAAAATAGTCATGTATATTTCCAAAATCTTTAGTGATAATGGTTGGGTGACCTACGGAATACCGACAATACTTGCTCACCCAGGGATAGAGACTAGTAAAATCGACGTATCTGATTTGCTCGTGTTCTGAAGTTTTGTTATAGAGTTGACTCGCATTGGTGCGTCCCCCGAAGAAACTCTCTCTTGGATCTAGCCTGTCCATTAAATCTAACTGTAGGGTAAATGATTTAAGCTCAGAGTTTTGATTTCGTAGCTTTTTAAACTCATGGTCCCATATGCATACGTAATTCATGCCTAATTGTTCTATGTATGCTTTCTTTTTCATGGCTAATGCGTATAATTCCCTTAACGATTAGTTTGTGAGTGGATGGTACGTGTCTTCGCGGTTATGGGAGAAACAATCAGGGCCACCGTGAAAGATACAACCATGGTACTCGTATGCCGTGTTTGTTTCTTCGCAATAACCGTCCAACTTGTAACGTGTGCCCGGTAAAGACTTTTCGCCTGTATTCAAAGCGTGCTGAATGTGTGTGTTACTGACACGTGCCATCCATTCTAAGCACTGAATTGAAACCTTGCTGTACTGATCATTGTAACCACTGGGAGGGATTTTTGCGATAGGTGTACGTACAAACTCTCTTTCGCTTACTGTCTCACTTGTGATGTCGGATTCGTGGACCCATTTGTTGTCTTTGAAAATGTAACATTTTTCATTGACGATTAAGGCGGACACCCAATCGTCACGGTCTTCAAACTTTACACGCCATTCTTCTTCAATGAACTTTGTTCTAAACACGCTCATGCACACGGACGCTATGGTGACTAAATCAAATCGGTCCACGGCCCCAAACCACTTTCTCTCTTTTGTTATTCTTATCATTGATCACTTCCTTTTTGAACACCTGTAGCACTCATCAACAACTTTCTAAATTTCAAACACGCTTGCCTTAAAATATCTACCTCACTTCTACAATATTCTAACATTTCTTTGCTAAAATCAAACTCTTCATCCTTTCTCGCACTCAACCATTCCAATAATGCTCCCCTCTCTTCATCTCCCATAAAATGGTGACCATTAAATTTAGCTTCAGGGTAGGGTCCCACATAATTTTGATTATCTAGCGTATTAAAATAATGGGGGAACCATCCCTTTTTCAACTCTTTCAGTCCAAATGCTTTGGGTAGTTGTGATAATTTCATAGGTAAGAAGTTGAGACTGTCAATCAAGTTGATATGTAAATTTCGCTCGACTGTCATATACATTATTTTTGAACCGTTATAGATGATTTTATCGGGACGTAGGGATTGGTCAATAAGGTACTCTAAAAGAAAATAAACGTCATATCCTTTCATTTTATGCGCTACAACTTTAAAATGTTTATGTTGGTCGTTAAATAGCCATGCTCCAAATTTTCCGGCAGTATCCGCTCCTTCAAAAGTGATTTCTCTAAAGTAGAAGTAAAACAAAGATCAGGAATTGATACAATTAACTTACTCCACCCATAAAAGACACCAAAGGGAAAGAAATACAAACATTAAGCGACCAGACCATAATGGAAACCTAAACAAAGGAAGGCCATAAGGACAGTTACTTTCCCACAAAATGGCCATATGGTCATCCGAAACTAAAAGACACAAGTGATACACACAGTAAGTAACAAACAACAACATAAAATAAATCGCCACAGAAGAGCCGCCTTGGAACGGTCAGTGGAAGATTTCCACTGGGGGGCTTAAATCGATTTTACGTGGCCACAATCCTCGCCCTTACTTCCGTCGCGATCCAGACAAATA
Organism: Lucinisca nassula; assembly: GCA_963580285.1. NCBI lineage: Eukaryota > Metazoa > Mollusca > Bivalvia > Lucinida > Lucinidae > Lucinisca > Lucinisca nassula. The sequence continues at coordinate 6,579,849 of OY757026.1, forward strand.
ATTTGTTCAGTCCGCATGAAGGCCTCCTAACTCATCAGTGCAACATCTCCGTGAACACAAAAATCAAAGAACCACAGAGGTGAGACAACGGTGAGGACTCGACAGCAAGAAACCACTGAAATGCTGGAGCAAAAGAAAACCAACAGTTAGACTCCGATGAGCCCGACCAGAGACAGAGCATCAGGCACCAACCAACATTACCTTGAATTAGATCTCTCTAATTCTCAATAAGCCTTTACGTTGGAGCCCTCATAGAATCTGAGGCCTGACCCACCGGCGTGCAATTAAAGAGGGAAGCAAAGTTGCCAACCGTGATTGGGTTAACTACCATGCATGCAGTCTGTCGTATAATATCCATGTTGTACCCAATCTTTTTATATCGAAGAATGATTTTACGAAATTGGGTACTGAAGTCATTGCGGTTATATATTTTTCTGAATTTAAATACTAAGTCACCATAAAATTCGGGTTCCGATAGACCTTGTTGCAGAAGAGATTTAAGTCCAATATTGAATTTTGAAATTAAATCAGAATGGCGTCTATAAAATTTTGAAAAGGCTTTGCGTAGTTTATGGTACCGATAACCCTGATTAAGGAGTTTAGCCGTTAATAATTTATTACGAGTGTTGAAGTCAGTTACATGACTACACACTCTAGCAAATCGAATTAATTGCGAAATATAAACGCCATAGGATGGCGCACGAGGAACATCACCATCCAAAAAAGGAAAATTTACAATCTCAAAATCAAAGTCATCGCGTTTATCATAAATTTTGCACGAAACAAATCCATCTACAATAGATAGATGTAAATCCAAAAACGGGGCCTCGGTATCAGAAGAATTTGCTTTATTTAACTGAAGTTCTAGGGGGTAAATCTGACTGATCAAACCATCAAAATAGGTATTATCAATATTTAATAAATCATCTAAATATCTAGAAGTAGAGCTAAAAGCTTCAATAATTTCAGATTGGTTATCAATGGAAAGCGACAAAATGAAGTCTCTTTCATAACAATACAAGAACAGATCAGCCACAAGAGGTGCGCAATTAGTACCCATCGGAATACCCACAATTTGTCTAAATAACTTAGTACCGAATCTAATATAAATATTGTCAAGTAGAAAGGTGAGGGCATCACACACTTTCTGACATGACCAAAGTGTATAATTCTTATGCTCTTTAGAAGTGAAAAATGCATTTCTGACATTACATGCAAGATAGAGAGAATCTTCTCTGTGAAAAGCCCATTCAATTAAATCATTAAGCTTTTCTTTTATAAGATTATGAGGAAGTGTAGTGTAAAGAGTGGAAAAATCGTAGGTAGACAGACTAGAAGCACGAAACTGTCTAGATTTCAATTTATTTAAAACATCATTCGAATTTTTTATAGACCAAAACAGATTTCTTCCTGATCTTTCAAAGACTTTATCACAATATTTAATTACATGCGTTTTAATAGCAGTAAGACAGGAAGTTAATAATTTAGAAAGTTCAGTGGTAGTGCAAGAGCTAGAATTTGCAATAAACCGTGCTTTGTAAGGTTTTTTATGAAGTTTTGGTAACCAGTATAGCGTAGGAAGCTTGTCTTGGCCTTCGTTAACACACACAGCAAACTTGGTGGCTGAAAGACAAACATGTTTATCTACTATAGCTCTCTCTTCAGCTAAAGGCTGAAGTTCATAGGCCTTAGTACCACCAAGCTCCTGCTTAAGCGTGTTAACATAGTGGAGCCGTCACACAACGACGACGTTGTTAGCGGCCTTGTCTGCAGGGGCCAAAACAAACTTCTTATGAAATTCTTGAATACCTAGTTTAAGATGACGTAAAGACGTCTTGGGCTTAGGAGGTAATAAGTTAGTATTTTGAGAATAGAAAGAAATGCGCTTATTCACTAGTTTTAAAATGCTAAGTTTCCAGTCCTTAAGGGCTTTATGCTCAACATACTCTCGCTTACACCATCGATTACCGAATTCATTCAATGAAGCAGCGATTTCATCTCTACATTTACTGAAATCAATTTTTGAAGGAAACCGATATTTCGGTCCTTTAGAAATTATATTCCTTATCCTTGAATCAGGAATAATTTTCAAATTGCCAGTAATTACATGATCAGCAGCAGAATAGCAATACTTTGAGTTTTTACAATCACATGAATCAGGAGTATTAGTATCAATATCAAGATCTGAAACAAGTTTATTGAAATTAAAAATGATAGATCTAACAGGTTTGTTATATTTATAGCAAATTATAGGTGTTTCAGTATTTTGAAAATAAGCAGGAATGGAAGAAAGTACGGATCTCTCACGGAAGATACTGGGCAAATCTATAAAATCCATACCCTTATTAATGAAGGATATTTTGAAGAAATGGCGTTTATGATTAATTTCAGAATCAATGTAAGGACGGAGAGTATGCTGAGTATAGCCTCTAGTTAAGAGAGCCGCATCATATAACTGATGAGAACTATCGTAGAATTTATTCGCCTCGGTGTCCAGAAGACGTAAAACAGAAACGGGTAATGAACTTAAAAATGAAAGCATAGAGTGGCGTCCATGATTTAATAATATAATAGACAGTCACTTCAGTCTAGTATTGTTTCGTTTAAACGCACGTGATTTACGTTTAAAGTTACCATTTTCCTGGTGCCGTGAGATCTAGTTCTGCGTTTTCGACATTCCAGGAGTGAGAAAATATCAAAGTCCGGCATTCTGGAAATATTACCCTCATGATAAATGTTGTCATTAAATCCCAGTGGAAAAGGGGTCTGTAAAAATTTAATCCATTTCAGTTCAGCTTCATGTCTTTTGATTATTTTGAATCTAGTTGTAGAATTTGCATCGTAATAAAGTTTTTCCACTGGTTGTATAACAATGTTATTTACAGAATGACCTGTACGTCGAAAGTGACGGTACAAGAAAGTGTCAGTTTTCTTAGGCTTACTCATTCTACGATAATGCTCGTTCAATCTAGTTTTAAGCATGCGGTTAGTTTGACCGACGTACTGCATATTACAGTTTGCAGCACGTCAAGTAATTAGATAAATTAAATCTGTAGACTGTCATGTCAAATCAGACATGTTAACTACAGAGAAGCGTCTACCGTTTACAGATGAAGTAACGGTAGACGCAGTGCTTAAATGCGAACAACATCTGCACCTCTTGGCATTGCACTTAGAAATGCTAGGATACATTCCACTTCTTTTCCACGGATTAGTATATTTTCGAAGGATGGGCGATTTGAGAGGAGATAGTCTTATACGAAGACTACTCCCAAAAACATTGGTATTGCCTGCTCCTTTGAGATTAACTGAAGTTACAGAAGACAAATTTAAGGGTCTAACCAATACCGAAGGCAACATAGTATTAAAGTTCTTAATAGAATGGGGAATCCGTACAGAAGAAGCAGAGTGTAACCTAAGGGGTGATATTGATATTTTAAATGTATTTGTAATACTCATTTTGGTTAATAAGGTTGTGATACCGTCAAAACTAAAGCGATGTTCATACCGGTTATTAAATAAATACTGAAGAAGATTCCTTCGAATAGAAGGAAGGTACAACAAAAGCCCACAAAACATCCTAGTCTACTTAAAGTACAGGGATGTCAAACAAGCAGTTGTTATACAACGAGGAACGAACATCGGTTTAATAATGACCTTCAACAGGTATCTAAAGGATGTCAATTGATGGAACAGTGAAAAGCAATTGCATAAGCAATCCCTGAGGATTGGAAAAATAAGAGCATTAAATGCATTAAATAAGAGCATTAAAACCGCATTTGCCGGGACCAGGACCATCGTCTTCGTTGTCCCACAAACCGGTATGTTATTAAATCATGGACGCCACTCTATGCTTTCATTTTTAAGTTCATTACCCGTTTCTGATTTACGTCTTCTGGACACCGAGGCGAATAAATTCTACGATAGTTCTCATCAGTTATATGATGCGGCTCTCTTAACTAGAGGCTATACTCAGCATACTCTCCGTCCTTACATTGATTCTGAAATTAATCATAAACGCCATTTCTTCAAAATATCCTTCATTAATAAGGGTATGGATTTTATAGATTTGCCCAGTATCTTCCGTGAGAGATCGGTGCTTTCTTCCATTCCTGCTTATTTTCAAAATACTGAAACACCTATAATTTGCTATAAATATAACAAACCTGTTAGATCTATCATTTTTAATTTCAATAAGCTTGTTTCAGATCTTGATATTGATACTAATACTCCTGATTCATGTGATTGTAAAAACTCAAAGTATTGCTATCCTGCTGCTGGTCATGTAATTACTGGCAATTTGAAAATTATTTCTGATTCTAGGATAAGGAATATAATTTCTAAAGGACCGAAATATCGGTTTCCTTCTAAAATTGATTTCAGTAAATGTAGAGATGAAATCGCTGCTTCCTTGAATGAATTCGGTAATCGATGGTGTAAGCGAGAGTATGTTGAGCATAAAGCCCTTAAGGACTGGAAACTTAGCATTTTAAAACTTGTGAATAAACGCATTTCTTTCTATTCTCAAAATACTAACTTATTACCTCCTAAGCCCAAGACGGCTTTACGTCATCTTAAACTAGGTATTCAAGAATTTCATAAGAAGTTTGTTTTGGCCCCTGCAGACAAGGCCGCTAACAACGTCGTCGTTGTGTGACGGCTACACTATGTTGACACGCTTAAGCAGGAGCTTGGTTGTACTAAGGCCTATGAACTTCAGCCTTTAGCTGAAGAGAGAGAGCTATAGTAGATAAACATGTTTGTCTTTCAGCCACCAAGTTTGCTGTGTGTGTTAACGAAGGCCAAGACAAGCTTCTTACGCTGTACTGGTTACCAAAACTTCATAAAAAACCTTACAATGCACGGTGTATTGCAAATTCTAGCTCTTGCTCTACCACTGAACTTTCTAAATTATTAACTTCCTGTCTTACTGCTATTAAAACGCATGTAATTAAATATTGTGATAAAGTCTTTGAAAGGTCAGGAAGAAATCTGTTTTGGTCTATAAAAAATTCGAATGAGGTTTTAAATAAATTGAAATCTAGACATTTTCGTGCTTCTAGTCTGTCTACCTACGATTTTTCCACTCTTTACACTACACTTCCTCATAATCTTATAAAAGAAAAGCTTAATGATTTAATTGAATGGGCTTTTCACAGAGAAGATTCTCTCTATCTTGCATGTAATGTCAGAAATGCATTTTTCACTTCTAAAGAGCATAAGAATTATACACTTTGGTCATGTCAGAAAGTGTGTGGTGCCCTCACCTTTCTACTTGACAATATTTATATCAGATTCGGTACTAAGTTATTTAGACAAATTGGGGGTATTCCGATGGGTACTAATTGCGCACCTCTTGTGGCTGATCTGTTCTTGTATTGTTATGAAAGTGACTTTATTTTGTCGCTTTCCATTGATAACCAATCTGAAATTATTGAAGCTTTTAGCTCTACTTCTAGATATTTAGACGATTTATTAAATATTGATAATACCTATTTTGATGGTTTGATCAGTCAGATTTACCCCCAAGAACTTCAGTTAAATAAAGCAAATTCTTCTGATACCGAGGCGCCGTTTTTGGATTAACATCTATCTATTGTAGATGGATTTGTTTCGTGCAAAATTTATGATAAACGCGATGACTTTGATTTTGAGATTGTAAATTTTCCTTTTTTGGATGGTGATGTTCCTCGTGCGCCATCCTATGGCGTTTATATTTCGCAATTAATTCGGTTTGCTAGAGTATGTAGTCATGTAACTGACTTCAACACTCGTAATAAATTATTAACGTCTAAACTCCTTAATCAGGGTTATCGGTACCATAAACTACGCAAAGCCTTTTCAAAATTTTATAGACGCCATTCTGATTTAATTTCAAAATTCAATATTGGACTTAAATCTCTTGTGCAACAAGGTCTATCGGAACCCGAATTTTATGGTGACTTAGTATATAAATTAAGAAAAATATATAACCGCAATGACTTCAGCACCCAATTTCGTAAAATCATTCTTCGATATAAAAAGATTGGGTACAACTTGGATATTATACGACAGACTGCATGCATGGTAGTTAACCCAATCACGGTTGGCAACTTTGCTTCCCTCTTTAATTGCACGCCGGTGGGTCAGGCCTCAGATTCTATGACGGCTCCAACGTAAAGGCTTATTGAAAATTAGAGAGATAATGTTGGTTGGTGCCTGATGCTCTGTCTCTGGTCGGGCTCATCGGAGTCTAACTGTTGGTTTTCTTTTGCTCCAGCATTTCAGTGGTTTCTTGCTGTCGAGTCCTCACCGTTGTCTCACCTCTGTGGTTCTTTGATTTTTGTGTTCACGGAGAAGTTGCACTGATGAGTTAGGAGGCCTTCATGCGGACTGAACAAATTATTTGTCTAAATCGCGACGGAAGTAAGGGCGAGGATTGTGGCCACGTAAAATCGATTTAAACCCCCCAGTGGAAATCTTCTACTGACCGTTCCAAGGCGGCTCTTCTGTGGCGATTTATTTATGTTGTTGTTAGTTACTTACTGTGTGTATCACTTGTGTCTTTTAATTTCAGATGGCCATATGGCCATTTTGTGGGAAAGTAACTGTCCTTATGGCCTTCCTTTGTTTAGGTTTCCATTATGTTCTGGTCGCTTAATGTTTGTATTTCTTTCCCTTTGGTGTCTTTTATGGGTGGAGTTAGTTAATTGTATCAATTCCTGATCTTTGTTTTACTTCTACTTGTCACTCTTCGCAGCGGGTACCGCACGCCTTACATACAGATTTAGGGGTCAGGGGCTTATCAATGCATTTGGGACAAACGGAATGCGCTACGACAAAGTTGGGACGATGCGTAGCCTTACCACACCATGAAGTTTTTAAATGAGGTTTTAAATAAATTGAAATCCAGACATTTTCGTGCTTCAAGTCTGTCTACTTACGATTTTTCCACTCTTTACACTACACTTCCTCATAATCTTATAAAAGAAAAGCTTAATGATTTAATTGAATGGGCTTTTCACCGAGAAGATTCTCTCTGTCTTGCATGTAATGTCAGAAATGCATTTTTCACTTCTAAAGAGCATAAGATTTATACACTTTGGTCATGTCAGAAAGTGTGTGATGCCCTTACCTTTCTACTTGACAATATTTATATTAGATTCGGTACTAAGTTATTTAGACAAATTGTGGGTATTCCGATGGGTACGAATTGCGCACCTCTTGTGGCTGATCTGTTCTTGTATTGTTATGAAAGAGACTTCATGTTGTCGCTTTCCATTGATAACCAATCTGAAATTATTGAAGCTTTTAGCTCCACTTCTAGATATTTAGATGATTTATTAAATATTGAAAATACCTATTTTGATCAGTCAGATTTACCCCCCAGAACTTCAGTTATATAAAGCAAATTCTTCTGATACCGAGGCCCCATCTTTGGATTTACATCTATCTATTGTAGATGGATTTGTTTCGTGCAAAATTTATGATAAACGCGATGACTTTGATTTTGAGATTGTAAATTTTCCTTTTTTGTATGGTGATGTTCCTCGTGCGCCATCCTATGGCGTTTATATTTCGCAATTAATTCGATTTGCTAGAGTGTGTAGTCATGTAACTGACTTCAACACTCGTAATAAATGATTAACGTCTAAACTCCTTAATCAGGGTTATCGGTACCATAAACTACGCAAAGCCTTTTCAAAATGTTATAGACGCCATTCTGATTTAATTTCTAAATTCAATATTGGACTTAAATCTCTTCTGCAACAAGATCTATCGGAACCCGAATTTTATGGTGACTTAGTATATAAATTCAGAAAAATATATAACCGCAATGACTTCAGCACCCAATGTCGTAAAATCATTCTTCGATATAAAAAGATTGGGTACAACATGGCTGTTATACGATAGACTGCATGCATAGTGGTTAACCCAATCACGGTTGGCAACTTTGCTTCCCTCTTTAATTGCACGCCGGTGGGTCAGGCTCAGATGACGGCTCCAACGTAAAGGCTTATTGAGAATTAGAGAGATCTAATTCAAGGTATTGTTTGTTGGTGCGTGATGCTCTGTCTCTGGTCGGGCCCATCGGAGTCTAACTGTTGGTTTTCTTTTGCTCCAGCATTTCAGTGGTTTCTTGCTGTCGAGTCCTCACCGTTGTCTCACCTCTGTGGTTCTTTGATTTTTGTGTTCACGGAGATGTTGCACTGATGAGTTAGGAGGCCTTCATGCGGACTGAACAAATTATTTGTCTAAATCGCGACGGAAGTAAGGGCGAGGATTGTGGCCACGTAAAATCGATTAAAGCCCCCCAGTAGAAATCATTTCACTGACCGTTCCAAGGCGGTTCTTCTGTGGCGGTTTATTTATGGTGTTGTTTGTTACTTACTGTGTGTATCACTTGTGTCTTTTTATTTTGGATGGCCATATGGCCATTTTGTGGGAAAGTAACTGTCCTTATGGCCTTCCTTTGATTAGGTTTCCATTATGGTCTGGTCGCTTAATGTTTGTGTTTCTTTCCCTTTGGTGTCTTTGATGGGTAGAGTAAGTTAATTGTATCGATTCCTGATCTTTGTTTTACTTCTACTTTACAATGTTGACATTTAGAACAAGATTTACATACCTGTTGAGATTGACCGTCCTTTCAATTGTCCTTTTCTAAGGTTTATATTTATCCATACATTCAGCAATTTCATCCTGACTACATTCAAAATCAAAATATATAAATTTAGGAATAAAGTCCTCTTTAGCTTGTTTAGTTCTCAGGTAACACTGATGATCGCCCATTACATATTTTTCGCAAGACTTACACAAATATTCGTCACACTCGTGTTCCTCTGTTTTCCGTTTGTCTTTTCTCATTACTTTGTAGCATTTAGTACACTTCAACCATTTTTCGCACTGTGATGGACCGCTACGTTTTCCCTTAAATTTTCCATATTTATGTACCGGAACCTGTTTGTGTTTCTGATAGCATAATTCAGATCGACAGTCCATATTACAGTCTTCACAAGTGATTGTTTCCTCTGTTTTCTGACAATGGTCTCTTTTACACACAATACAGGATGTGTCGCACTGGTGCCTTTCTCGATGATCGTAATGATAAAGGCATTTTTCGCAAAAGTATGCCGCGCTGAAGAATCCGGTGATACTGGTAATAGCGTGAAAGTGGTCGTCGTCGACTAGATACACGTAAATACACCGTCGTTCATCGGTACTAGAACTGGTAATACACTTGTTACCTAGCCTGGCGCTGACCACCATCACGCGTACTCCCAAGGCTGCTTCAAACGCCTCCACATCATTTAAACTCGCCGGTCTGTCCATGGCTACTCCCGCTAACTGGCTTATGGCTGTTGCTAATTGTCGCTGTTCGTCTCTCTTTTTCGCTCGAAGCTGTTTGAAGTAAGTTTCCGGTACTTTCTGGTGTTCTAAAACGAGCTGGAGATTGCTTTTCTTTCCCCTGGTTTTGGCTATTTCTTGCCATTCTTCTGGTGTACATCTTTGGAGTTTTGCCCAACTGACCCCGATCGCTCTCGCCATACAAAGTTGATCGTCATTTTCAATTGTCATGATAGATGTCTTCAATTGTAACGAAAAATTTTTTCCTTTAATCTTGGCGACTCTTCGTCGAGGTCCTCCACTGCCTTTAGGTAAATCTATGGTTCCAATAGTAATTTCAAAACTTTCGTCCAGTCAGATTTTGATTGCTGTTAAGGACTTTCTCGATGGTCTCCATCACCTTCTGCGGATCCAGTTGGTCCCAGCCCTGCAGGGGTACAACGATAGGGTCGTGTAAACCTTCGTGGTGAATCACGACCCTTCCCAAATCGTTTTCCGCCAAATCGCCCCGGGCTTCGTTCAGCACATTGTTGAACATGTGACGGAGTCCATCTCTGATATCTTGTAGTCGTTCCCCGTTGTGCTGCTCGTTAATTTTTATCTGGTAGGTGCGGTACACGGCCGCATTGTTTGCGTACGTTCTTTCAGCCTTTTTCGTCATGTTGTACTGGAGTGGTGGGGTATCGGGTCGACGTGATGGTCCCGGTTGAGGTTCATCCCCTCCGCCTGTCTGTGGCGAAGTATGGTTCCATTCCCCATCTCCGATACACGCCTCTGCCATGTCATTCATAACAGAGCCTTGATCGAATCTTCGACTTCTTCCTGCTCTCTAACATACTCCAAGGCCAACTCAAAATCGCAGGTAGTTTGTTCCGTCGGCCCATTCATACGCTCAAGCATCAAGTCCATTTGCTCGGCCACGAACTCGTCACCGTATTGCCGATTATGTAATTGGAATAATCGAAACCTGACCGCCGGTGATTCTGAAATGCCCCACGTCGCAGCAAAATTCATCAAGTCGTCGGCGTCGGTGGAAGTGTTTACCACACTCTCGAACTGTGTTGTGTAATTTTCCATGTTGTCGCTATCAATTCAATATTGAGAATGTTTTATTTCCTTTGCGCTCGTTCTTATATACTTTTGGAGACCTCGTTCTTACGTTTGATTGGATTATTAAAAAGCACTTCGGGTTACCACGTGATCGCGTCACGTGATCGATTTTGTTAGCCAGAATGGGTTTGTAAAAATAGCCCATCGAACTGGTCATGTTTGAACAAAATATCTCAGACTGAATGGCGACTATAAGGGGATTACTATTTGACACAACAGTAAGGTATTGAAAATACACCCGGTCTTAAATAAACATTTTCAAGACATCGTGGAGACTTTAAGAGGATTAATTTTTGACACTAAGATAAGGTATTGAAAATGCTTGGGCCTTATATAAACCCATACCAGACATCGTGGAGACTCGAAAGGGATTAATATTTAACATAACAATAAGGCATTGAAAATACTTCCGATCTTAAATCAATGTACGCGCTCGGCGATATGACGGCTTAAAACTGGTAAGTTATTTCTTTCGGAATGTATTTTGATGAAAATATATCATAAGAGGCGATTGTTTTACTGTCAACGGGGCTTATCTGGAGCCTTTTCGTACAAATATTTTATAAGTCAAAAATTACTTATAGACAAAAGCAACATTAAATCATTTTATCGTTGCAAACCTGTCCGAACCAGTCATTGCTTGCTCGTCAAAATGTGTGTTCTGTAGATAACGTCAGTACAGTGAACAATTTTTTAACGGTTACTTTATATGCGGGATTTTACAATATTTTTATTGTGGGGTATACGAGGGAAAGTATAGCGAGAAACAGAAAGAGCTCATTTATTTCTATGTTAAAATTGTCAAATGCGGTTTTCTAATGAGAAATAACTTAAAATGAAAAAGCTTTAATTTGTTCAAAAGTAAACATTGACCAGCTATTTTAACAATATTGCAGTTCCCTGTCAAAAGACGGACATATTTTTGCTAAAATAAAACGTCGCTAACATTCCTATAAAGTCGCAACACTTTTGTGAAATTTAATCCCTTTAAGAAGTAATTTTTTTGTGACCATTGAATTCAACTTTTAATCCGAGGTCAAATCATCGAAAACCACATTTCAGTTACCATTGAACTTTTAATCCGAGGTCAAATCATCGACCCTTTAATCCGAGGTCACATTTTCCAATATCCAATATGGCCGTCGCGCCGTGACGTCATCCCCACGCATGCGCAGAACTTGATGCCCAACCGCCTCCAATTCTACTCTTATGCAATCGGACCAGTTAACTTGACACGACATATTGTACTTGGTCAAAAGATTTAGACACTCAAGAATTCAATACAGCACTGATACGGTTCAAAACTATTGCAGTAGTAGCTCCCCAGCAGGCAAACGTCGCTAAGGAAACTTCAAATCAAGGTCGATGCAACGTCACTACGTTGCACCGATGTGCGACGTAGTTGATGTGACGTTGCATAAACGTCATGATGTTGCATCGACGTTGATTTGACGTCACAATTTCGCCATGTGCCTGCTGGATCTATGGCTAATTTGCTTGTTGCTAGTAGCTGGAGATGTGCATCCGAACCCAGGTCCATCTTCGAAGCCTTCACCCCAACCCAGGCCCATCTTCGAATCCTTCACCCGAAACCAGGTCCATCTTTGAATCCTTCACCCGAACCCAGGTCCACCTTCGAATCCTTCACACGAACCCAGGTCCATCTTTGAATCCTTCGACCGAACCGAAGTCCATCTTCGAATCCTTAACCTGAACCCAGGTCCATCTTCGAATCCTTCACCCGAACCCAGGTCCATCTTCGAATCGTTCACCTGAACTCAGGTCCATCTTCGAATCATTCAGTAAGTAGTCGTCTGCTACAGTCATCGCAATCTAAATGTTTTTTATCATTTATCCTAAGTTTGTTCATTATAATGTCCAGAGCATTGTCACAAAGTTAGACCTTCTTGCTGCCAAACTATCTGAGTTTGACATTTTTGCTTTCTCCGAAACCTGGCTAGGACCAAATAATACAGCAGAAGACCTACTTCCTTCATACTACAAACCTGAACGAGACGATCGAGACAGAGATCCACCGTCACGGTCGAGTTGCATTATATATAAAAGAGAAGTTTTGGCCCCCGCCCATCAGGGCTTGGAGAAATAGATCGGGCTGCATGATGCCACAACGCAGAGCTGAAACTGACCGCACATGGGTACTGGTAAACCCAGACAAAGTGGTGCGAGTCGGACTGTCCAGTGCTTAAAAGCCCTATTGGTTTCGTTGGGCAGCAGGGCTTGAGATGCCAGTTCAACTCAATGTCGGGTAAAAGTCCCACAGAATTGGCAGCAACGTCTCCGAAATGACGTAGAAAGTGTTGACGGGGACGTTAAACCTCAAATTCAAATACAGCGTAATCAAACTATAGCCGTAAACGAGATTAAGAGTTACCTGGGATTGAATGCAATACTGAAACGTAAACGTTTGCTTTTTGGATTGTTCTATAGATATAATAATTCTGACAATAACTATCACTCTATAATGGAAGACTCCATACATCTTGCATTTGACACCGGCAGAAGATTTATAAGATATGGAAAACAAACAAAAGAACAATATTCTGTTTGTTATAGAATAAAATACTGCGCTACCAAACTTAGGTTCGACGATAAACAACTACTTGGATTTGTTTAATCTATCAAATAAGGAAAATATAAACTGTCTTCATAAACATAAACCAGTTGTGATGTATTAAAGCGCTAGAAAACTTCAAGACAGACAGTTAAACACATTCAACATTGAACATTCAAAAACAAAAGACAAAAAAGAAGAAGAATTGAATCTACAGAATGCAATAGATGTCGGTGTACACATTGTAAGTCACTCATATAGAGTACTAACTTTACCAGTACTAACACCTGCGAGACATTTGAACTCCGCTTCAGTGGTATGCCTGCATCAAATGATGTGATTTACCTTATTACTTGTAGAAAATGTAAAATGCAATATATTGGTGAAACACATCAATTTCTTTCTATGTGTATGGACAGTCATAAATTCAACACCAGAAATATGGGTGATCCCAGCTTTTCAACAGATGTTGGCAACTTGCAATGCATTTCAATTCATATGAACATTAAATGGACGATTCTAACTTTATGCCGAGTTTCTGATATTATGCAAATAAGAAGTAAAGGCAATGATCAGGGATCGATACAATTAATCCACAGATTGCTCAAGAGACACAGTGGATCCACATGCTAGATGCTATTTATCCTAAAGGACTTAATGAAAAGGTGCTTTACAAATTTTAATGAGCTGAGAGCAGATATGGCTTCTGGTGGATGTGCGCCCAGCAAGAACTCAGACCAGCCTGCGTATCCGTGCAGCACGATATTTTTCCTCGCTGATTGTAATACCTAGATTACAAAGAAGAGGCTAATCGGGCTTATTTTTCGTCTTATCATCCTCCAAAAATTGATGCACACAGGCTAAAAAATATTTGAGGGTCACTGATGAGGCCTAATTGACCGAAACTAGCTTGTCTGGCCCAGAAAACATGTACACTGCATATTCTCCAGTTCTAAATTATTTGAGGGTCACTGATGAGGCCTAATTGGCCGAAACTAGCTTGTCTGGCCCACAAAACATATACACTCAATAATTTCCAGTTCTGTGGTGTATTCCTAGCTTCAAAAGGCTAACCCTTTTATAGAACATAACAAATGATTTAAAATTCAATTTGAGACACTACTGTTGTTTCCATGTTACATGTTTCTATTTGCATCATTTATCATGCAGGTAACTTTGATCCAGTTACCGGTGTTTCAACTAGCATTTTAATGCACCAAAACGTCCAATAACGTCACCGTCATTTTGGCGTTTTTAACATGACTTCCTGCGTATATCAACGTAATTTGGCGCTTTTACATCATTTCCCTTTCCTGTTGTTATTTAAAGGTTTACTGCATGAAGAAGGAATAATCCGAAACATGTTACAGAAAAACAGCTGTGTTGATTTGGATTTATAGAATAGAAGTAGAGGCAATGATCAGATATCGATACGACTAACCCACAGCTCACAACAGAGACATCAAAGGGAAAGAAATATAAACATGAAGCAACAGACCCCAACGGAAACACCAACAGCGGAAAGCCAGAAGGACAGTTACTTTCCCCCAAATGGCCAATAGGCTATCTAAGTAAAATAATATAGGCGACACAAACACTCAAAGACAAACCATCACAAAAATAATCCGCGACAGAAGAGCCGCCTTGGAACGGTCAGCGGAAACGAATTTCACTTGGGGGGTTTAAATTGATTTGACGTGGCCACAATCCTCGCCCTTACTTTCGTCGCGATTAAGACAAATAATTTGTTCAGTCCGCATGAAGGCCTCCTAACTCTTCAGTGCAACATCTCCGTGAACACAAAAATCAAAGAACCACAGAGATTAAACAATGGTGAGGACTCGACAGCAAGAAACAACAGAAATGCTGGAGCAAAAGAAAACCAACAGTTAGACTCCGAAACGGCAAACATTTTTTAGACTACTCTTACTATCTCTACCATCTTCTCCCGTATACGTAGTTATTTCACGGATAAGAGTTTTTAGTAATTTCACAATGAAAGAGTTTGTCGTATTCGAACTCCGGTATATGACACGTGATAACGTGCCCGACATTGCTTCAAGTAATTATTCTGATATTATTATTTTTTTATTCTCTAAATTTTCCACGTTATTGTAATTTCGTCTGAATCCTTCTTTATTATTTTTTTTCCAACACATCTTGATGTTGGTAGTATGTATTTTAATTTAAACATATGTGTACACTCTATGTAATCGCCATTCATAGTTTGCATTAAAGTTGCCATCCCTTAATTCAAAATAGAAGTGACGGCAATGATCAGGAATTGAAACAATTAACCCGCGGCTCCCATCAGAGACACCAAAGGGAAAGAAACACAAACATGAAATAACTAGACCCCAATGGAAACATCAACAGCGGAAAGCCTAAAGGAAAGTTATTTTCTCACAAAATGGCCAATTTAAAACAAAAAATATAAGCGACACACACACCAAACCATACTCTGTTAGTGAAACGAATTCCACTGGAGGGGGGGGGGGGGGGAGGGGTTGCCTAAATCGACCCCAACGGAAACAACAACAGCGGAATGCCAAAAGGACAGTGACTTTCCCACAAAATGGCCAATAGGCAATGATTTAATTGAATGGGCTTTTCACAGAGAAGATTCTCTCTATCTTGCACGTATTGTCAGAAATGTATTTTTTCACTTCTAAATAGCATAAGAATTATACACTTTGATGATGTCAGAAAGTGTGTGATGCCCTCACCTTTCTACTTGACAATATTTATATTAGATTCGGTACTAAGTTATTTAGACAAATTGTGGGCATTCCGATGGGTACGAACTGCGCACCTCTTGTGGCTGATCTATTCTTGTATTGTTATGAAAGAGACGTAGTATATAAATTCGCAAAATATATAACCGCTATGACTTCAGCACCCAATTTCGTAAAATCATTCTTCGATATAAAAAAATTGGGTACAACATGGATGTAATATGACAGACTGCATGCATGGTAGTTAACCCAATCACGGTTGGCAACTTTGCTTCCCTCTATAATTGCACGCCGGTGGGTCAGGCCTCAGATTCTATGACGGCTCCAGCGTAAAGGCTTATTGAGAATTAGAGAGATCTAATTCAAGGTAATGTTGGTTGGTGCCTGATGCTCTGTCTCTGGTCGAGCC
The DNA here is from genome assembly GCA_963580285.1 of Lucinisca nassula. NCBI lineage: Eukaryota > Metazoa > Mollusca > Bivalvia > Lucinida > Lucinidae > Lucinisca > Lucinisca nassula. The sequence continues at coordinate 6,595,999 of OY757026.1, forward strand.
CATCGGAGTCTAAATGTTTGTTTTCTTTTGCTCCAGCATTTCAGTGGTTTCTTGCTGTCTTGTCCTCACCGTTGTCTCACTTCTGTGGTTCTTTGATTTTTTGTGTTCACGGAGATGTTGCACTGATGAGTTAGGGTACTAAGGCCTATGAACTTCAGCCTTTAGCTGAAGAGAGAGCTATAGTAAATAAACATGTTTGTCTTTCAGCCACCAAGTTTGCTGTGTGTGTTAACGAAGGCCAAGACAAGCTTCCTACGCTATACTGGTTACCAAAACTTCATAAAAAACCTTACAAAGCACGGTTTATTGCAAATTCTAGCTCTTGCACTACCACTGAACTTTCTAAATTATTAACTTCCTGTCTTACTGGTATTAAAACGCATGTAATTAAATATTGTGATAAAGTCTTTGAAAGATCAGGAAGAAATCTGTTTTGGTCTATAAAAAATTCGAATGAGGTTTAAATAAATTGAAATCTAGACATTTTCGTGCTTCTAGTCTGTCTATATACGATTTTTCCACTCTTTACACTAAACTTCCTCATAATCTTATTAAAGTAAAGCTTAATGATTTCATTGAATGGGCTTTTCACAGAGAAGATTCTCTCTATCTTGCATGTAATGTCAGAAATGCATTTTTCACTTCTAAAGAGCATAAGAATTATATACTTTGGTCATGTCAGAAAGTGTGTGATGCCCTCACCTTTCTACTTGACAATATTTATATTAGATTCGGTACTAAGTTATTTAGACAAATTGTGGGTATTCCGATGGGTACTAATTGCGCACCTCTTGTGGCTGATCTGTTCTTGTATTGTTATGAAAGAGACTTCATTTTGTCGCTTTCCATTGATAACCAATCTGAAATTATTGAAGTCTTTAGCTCTACTTCTAGATATTTAGATGATTTATTAAATATTGATAATACCTATTTTGATGGTTTGATCAGTCAGATTAACCCCCTAGAACTTCAGTTAAATAAAGCAAATTCTTCTGATACCGAGGCCCCGTTTTTGGATTTACATCTATCTATTGTAGATGGATTCGTTTCGTGCAAAATTTATGATAAACGCGATGACTTTGATTTTGAGATTGTAAATTTTCCTTTTTTGGATGGTGATGTTCCTCGTGCGCCATTCTATGGCGTTTATATTTCGCAATTAATTCGATTTGCTAGAGTGTGTAGTCATGTAACTGACTTCAACACTCGTAATGAATTATTAACGGCTAAACTCCTTAATCAGGGTTATCGGTACCATAAACTACGCGAAGCCTTTTCAAAATTTTAAAGACGCCATTCTGATTTAATTTCAAAATTCAATATTGGACTTAAATCCCTTCTGCAACAAGGTCTATCGGAACCCCTATTTTATGGTGACTTAGTATATAAATTCAGAAAAATATATAACTGCAATGACTTCAGCACCCAATTTCGTAAAATCATTCTTCGATATAAAAAGATTGGGTACAACATGGATATTATACGACAGACTGCATGCATGGTAGTTAACCCAATCACGGTTGGCAACTTTGCTTCCCTCTTTAATTGCACGCCGGTGGGTCAGGCCTGAGATTCTATGACGGCTCCAACGTAAAGGCTTATTGAAAATTAGAGAGATAATGTTGGTTGGTGCCTGATGCTCTGTCTCTGGTCGGGCTCATCGGAGTCTAACTGTTGGTTTTCTTTTGCTCCAGCATTTCAGTGGTTTCTTGCTGTCGAGTCCTCACCGTTGTCTCACCTCTGTGGTTCTTTGATTTTTGTGTTCACGGAGATGTTGCACTGATGAGTTAGGAGGCCTTCATGCGGACTGAACAAATTATTTGTCTAAATCGCGACGGAAGTAGGGGCGAGGATTATGGCCACGTAAAATCGATTTAAGCCCCCCAGTGGAAATCTTCCACTGACCGTTCCAAGGCGGCTCTTCTGTGGCGATTTATGTATGTTGTTTTTTGTTACTTACTGTGTGTATCTCTTGTGTCTTTTGGTTTTGGATGGCCATATGGCCATTTTGTGGGAAAGTAACTGTCCATATGGCCTTCCTTTGTTTAGGTTTCCATTATGGTCTGGTCGCTTAATGTTTGTATTTCTTTCCCTTTGGTGTCTTTTATGGGTGGAGTAAGTTAATTGTATCAATTCCTGATCTTTGTTTTACTTCCACTTCATGCGGACTGAACAAATTATTTGTCTAAATCGCGATGGAAGTAAGGGCGAGGATTGTGGCCACGTAAAATCGATTTAAGCCCCCACAGTGGATATCTTTTCACTGACCGTTCCAAGGCGGCTCTTCTGTGGCGGTTCATTTATGGTGTTGTTTGTTACATACTGTGTGTATCACTTGTGTCTTTTTTATTTTGGATGGTCATATGGCCATTTTGTGGGAAAGTAACTGTCCTTATGGCCTTCCTTTGTTTAGGTTTCCATTATGGACTGGTCGCTTAATATTTTGTGTTTCTTTCCCTTTGGTGTCTTTGATGGGTGAAGTAAGTTAATTGTATCGATTCCTGATCTTTGTTTTACTTCTACTATTCATGTTGTCGCTTCCCATTGATAACCAATCTGAAATTATTGAAGCTTTTAGCTCCACTTCTTGTCGCTTTCCATTGATAACCAATCTGAAATTATTGAAGCTTTCAGCTCTACTTCTAGATATTTAGATGATTTATTAAATATTGATAATACCTATTTTGATGGTTTGATCAGTCAGATTTACCCCCTAGAACTTCAGTTAAATAAAGCAAATTCTTCTGATACCGAGGCCCCGTTTTTGGATTTACATCTATCTATTGTAGATGGATTTGTTTCGTGCAAAATTTATGATAAACGCGATGACTTTGATTTTGAGATTGTAAATTTTCCTTTTTTGGATGGTGATGTTCCTCGTGCGCCATCCTATGGCGTTTATATTTCGCAATTAATTCGATTTGCTAGAGTGTGTAGTCATGTAACTGACTTCAACACTCGTAATAAATTATTAACGGCTAAACTTCTTAATCAGGGTTATCGGTACCATAAACTACGCAAAGCCTTTTCAAAATTTTATAGACGCCATTCTGATTTAATTTCAAAATTCAATATAGGACTTAAATCTCTTCTGCAACAAGGTCTATCGGAACCCGAATTTTATGGTGAAACTTAGTATATAAATTCAGAAAAATATATAACCGCAATGACTTCAGCACCCAATTTCGTAAAATCATTCTTCGATATAAAAAGATTGGGTACAACATGGATGTTATAAATCGCGACGGAAGTAAGGGCGAGGATTGTGGCCACGTAAAATCGATTTAAGCCCCCTAGTGGAAATCTTCCACTGACCGTTCCAAGGCGGCTCTTCTGTGGCGATTTATTTATGTTGTTGTTTGTTACTTACTGTGTGTATCACTTGTGTCTTTTAATTTTGGATGGCCATATGGCCATTTTGTGGGAAAGTAACTGTCCATATGGCCTTCCTTTGTTTAGGTTTCCATTATGGTCTGGTCGTTAATGTTTGCATTTCTTTCCCTTTGGTGTCTTTTATGGATGGAGTAAGTTAATTGTATCAATTCAAGATCTTTGTTTTACTTCTACTTCTAGATATTTAGATGATTTATTAAATATTGATAATACCTATTTGCTAGAGTGTGTAGTCAGGTAACTGACTTCAACACTCGTAATATATTATTAACGGCTAACATTCTAAATCAGGGTTATCGGTACCATAAACTACGCAAAGCCTTTTCAAAAATTTATAGACGCCATTCTGATTTAATTTCAAAATTCAATATTTGACTGCAATCTCTTCTGCAACAAGGTCTATCGGAACCCGAATTTTATGGTGACTTAGTATATAAATTCAGAAAAATATATAACCGCAATGACCCAATTTCGTAAAATCATTCTTCGATATAAAAAGATTGTCTCACCTCTGTGGTTCTTTGATTATTTATGTTCACGGAGATGTTGCACTGATGAGTTAGGATGCCTTCATACGGACCGAACAAATTATTTGTCTAAAACGCGACGGAAGTAAGGGCGAGGATTGTGGCCACGTAAAATCGATTTAAGCCCCCCCCCCAGTGGAAATCTTTCCACTGACCGTTCCAAGGCGGCTCTTCTGTGGCGATTTATTTATGTTGTTGTTTGTTACATACTGTGTGTATCACTTGTGTCTTTTTATTTTGGATGGCCTTATGGCCATTTTGTGGAAAAGTAACTGTTCTAAGGCCTTCCTTTGTTTAGGTTTCCATTATGGACTGGTCGCTTAATGTTTGTGTTTCTTTTCCTTTGGTGTCTTTGATGGGTGAAGTAAGTTAATTGTATCGATTCCTGATCTTTGTTTTACTTCTACTTTTCATGTTGTCGCTTTCCATTGATAACCAATCTGAAATTATTGAAGCTTTTAGCTCCACGTCTAGATATTAAGATGATTTATTGATAATACCTATTTCGATGGTTTGTTCAGTCAGATTTACCCCTCCCCCAGAATTTCAGTTAAATAAAGCAAATTCTTCTGATACCGGGGCCCCGTTTTTGTGGATTTACATCTATCTGTAGTAGATGGGTTTGTTTCGTGTAAAATTTTAGATAAACGCGATGACTTTGATTTTGAGATTGTAAATTTTCCTTTTTTTGGATGGTGATGTTCCTCATGAGCCATCCTATGGCGTTTATATTTCGCAATTTATTCGATTTGCTAGAGTGTGTAGTCAGGTAACTGACTTCAACACTCGTAATATATTATTAACGGCTAAAATTCTTAATCAGGGTTATCGGTGGCATAAACTACGCAAAGCCTTTTCAAAAATATATAGACGCCATTCTGATTTAATTTCAAAATTCAATATTGGACTAAAATCTCTTCTGCAACAAGGTCTATCGGAACCCGAATTTTATGGTGACTTATTATTTAAATTCAGAAAAATATATAACCGCAATGACTTCAGCACCCAATTTCGTAAAATCATTCTTCGATATAAAAAGATTGGGCACAACATGGATATTATACAACAGTTTGCATGCATGGTAGTTAACCCAATCATGGTTGGCAACTTTGCTTCCCTCTATAATTGCAAGCCGGTGGGTCAGGCCTCAGATTCTATGACGGTTCCAACGTAAAGGCTTATTGAGAATTAGAGAGATCTAATTCAAGGTAATGTTGGTTGGTGCCTGATACTCTGTCTCTGGTCGGGCCCATCGGAGTCTAACTGTTGGTTTTCTTTTGCTCCAGCATTTCAGTGGTTTCTTGTTGTCAAGTCCTCACCGTTGTCTCACCTCTGTGTTTCTTTGATTATTTATGTTCACGGAGATGTTGCACTGATGAATTAGGAGGCCTTCATGCGGACCGAACAAATTATTTGTCTAAAACGCGACGGAAGTAAGGGCGAGGATTGTGGCCACGTAAATTCGATTTAAGCCCCCCCCCACCCCCAGTGGAACGTAAATTCGATTTAAGCCCCCACCCCCAGTGGAAATCTTTCCACTGACCGTTGCGGTTCTTCTGTGGCGATTTATTTATGTTGTTGTTTGTTACTTACTGTGTGTATCACTTGTGTCTTTTTATTTTGGATGGCCTTATGGCCATTTTGTGGGAAAGTAACTGTCCTTATGGCCTTCCTTTGTTTAGGTTTCCATTATGGTCTGGTCGCTCAATGTTTGTAATTCTTTCCCTTTGGTGTCTTTGATCGGTTGAGACACCAAAGGGAAAGAAATATAAACATGAAGCAACAGACCCCAACGGAAACACCAACAGCGGAAAGCCAGAAGGACAGTTACTTTCCCACAAAATGGCCAATAGGCTATCCAAAATAAAATAATATAAGCGACACAAACACCCAAAGACAAACCATAACAAAAATAATCCGCGACAAAAGAGCCGCCTTGGAACGGTCAGCGGAAACGAATTTCACTGGGGGGTTTAAATCGATTTTACGCGGCCACCATCCTCGTCCTTCCTTCCGTCGCGATTTAGACAAATACTTTTTTCAGTCCGCAGGAAGGCCTTCAAACTCATTCGTGCAATATCTCCGAGAACACAAAAACCAAACAGCCCCAAAAATAAACAACGGTGATTATTTTACAGCAAGAAACCACTGAAATGCTGGAGCAAAAGAAAGCCAACAATAAGACACCGATAGGCCAGACCAGAGACAGAGCATCAGGCACCAACCAACATAAAATTATATTAAATTTTAATTCACAATACGCCTTTACGCTGGAAACGTCATAGAATCTTAGGCCGGACCCACCGGCGTGCAATTAAAGAGGGGAGCAAAGTTGTCAACCGTGATTCGGTTAACTACCATGCATGCAGTCTGTCGTATAATATTTATATTGAACCAAATGTTTTTTTTTTCGAAATTGAGTGATGAAGTCATTGCAATTATATATTTGTCTGAACTAATATACTACGTAACCATAAAATACTGGTTTCGATAGACCTTGTTGCAAAAGAGAGTTAAGTCCAACATTGAATTTTGTAATTAAATCGGAACGACGTCTTAAAAAATTTGAAAAGGCTTTGTGTAGTTTATGATACCGATAACTGATACGAACTTGCTTGTATTAAATTCTATTTTATAGGTGTTTTGGTTAAAAAAAGTTTAAGAGAAATCGGTTAGTTGTACAAAGTACGAGGGTGGATAAAAATACGTGAACTTTCGTTACAGTAATTTTGTTTTTAAAGATAATGAGATCAAATATACAAAGTAATTATATATCGGCATTTTTCTATTTGTCTATTTACTTTGGGAACGATAGGTTCAGTGGGTCCCCCATAGCAACCATTCTTAAATGGTTAGTGTAGTGGTACCGGCGCACGGTAACGACGTCAAGATGACGTTTCGACGTTGACTACTTACGTTGCAAGCGCTTTTCAAAGTACTCGCCTCTACACTCAACACACTTCCTGTGTCGCTCCACCCACTTGCTAAACACCTTCTGATACCACGCTGAGTCGAACTGACGAATGATGTCATGTGTTGAGTATGTAAGCTCCTCCAGCGACGTAAATCGTCCCTTGAGCTGAGCATTATTTTCCGGTAAAACGGCATGGAAATTAAAGTCCATGGGAGTCAGGTCCGGGGAAAAAGGGCTGTGGTCGATAGTCTTTAATCCCATCAGGTCGAGTTTAAGCCGGAGGTGTCCGCCCTGTGTGTCGGGGCATTATCCTGGTGACGAATATATCTCTCGATCGGAATGCCGGGCCTCTTCTCCTGCAGTGTGTGTATTAGGTCACGTCTGAGAACCTGAAAAACATGAAATCGAATACCCAGATTTATTCATTTGAAAACAAACCTGCCGGCCCTGAAAAGAAGAACATTTATTAGAAACGTTAAATGTTTTAATTATAGTTCATTTGTTAATAAAAATAGTAAGGAAATGTTTTTTTACCTTAGAATAGTAGTCGGCATTCACCGTCTGGTCCTTAGGCACGGAATGGCACAGCAGCATACCCCGTCTGTCCATAAACATGATAAAAATGTACTTCCCTCCGGACCGGCTGACCCTAGCCTTCTGTGGGGGTGGGGATGAATTTCTCTTCCATACAGAGGACTGCTGCTTCGTCTCTGGGTCGTAAAACCAGAGCCACGTCTCGTCTGTAGTTATAATTCTGTCGAGGAAAGCGTCTCCGTGCCTCTCATACTGCCGTAGGAAAAACAGAGAATCTTGAACACGTCGTTCCTTTTCTGCATTTTTAGTAATCTCGGCACTAAGCGCGTATGAACCCTTTACATCTTCAGCTGGTTTCTCAAAATCGAGTGGACGCTGCCATAACTTACGCCTACTTTTGTTGAAATGTCGCTAACAGTCAATCTACGGTCCTTCTCGATAAGGTTCTTCACTGCCGCTTCTGTCCCAGCGTTCACGATTCGGTTCCGTCCTCTTCCAGTGTCGTCTTTTAGAGACTCCCTACCCTCCGAAAATCTTTTATGCCACTTAAAAACAAGAGATCTGCTTACATTTGAAGATCGGTTAGCATCCTTCATCATTTTCGTCGTCTCTGTTGGTGTTTTTTCTGGGTCCACACTAAACTTTATTATTGCACGGGTCTCTTCCAGCGCCGGTGCCGCCATTTTGACCTAACGATTTCCACGTACGCCTTAACTTTACTGGCTGTACATTCTAAAGTGCCCAACGGATGACGCTCAAATTTACAACGACGTTAAATATGACGTCAACACATAAACAGACGACGTTTAGTATAGTTTGGCGCTAATTTAGGGAGTCAAGAGAGATATTAACACAACGCAGTGCAGTCAAGAAATGGGTTGCACCGGGGGTACCTACCCAGGACTATTAAAACTTGAATTTTGTTAAACACAAGTATAATACATCAATGTAAACCCTATGATCCTTTTAACATTTAATTGTTTAATACATGTGCAAAATTTTATCGATTTACGTTGAGTAGTTTTAAAGTTATTATAAAAGTCCACGTATTTTTTATCCACCCTCGTACAAAGCATTTTTTCACATACTTTAGAAACCAAAAAAAAAAAAATGTTGGCTAATGGAAAGAAAATGTTATTTCAAACATTTTAATCAAGGAGAACTGATTACAAGTGGTTTCCGGAAGGTTTATTACTTCGACCACAATGATTTGTGATTGAAAATTCTCTTTTCTGATATCCTAATGAATTTCTATCAAAGCCAAACTTATGTATATTTCATATCTGTTTCTGATTATAAAGTTGAGATAAAATAAAATACGTTTTGTTTGTCACATTCCCAGTTCATATTCTAGTAAACAAGCCTTGATTGCTATTTGTTCAAATTCAGAATACGTTCCCTCCTAACCAATCGTTTAAGACACATCTGAAAATCGAACACGTCTGACGTCAAACTGTGTTTTAAAATGCCATGTTTCAGACCGCACAAGCGCGGAATTTGAAAGAATGATGGATGTATAACATGTTTGCTATTTTTACAGATCTTTGACACTTCAATAAAAATAAAGTTGCAGGGTCACTGGTGTGGCTTTGTTGGCCGAAACTACGTAGTATGACCCATCTTCTTTCTTATGAATGTTTTCGATGCTGTTGAGGGAGCTCGTTTTTGGTTTTTATTTGCCTTCACTGCAGCTGGTGTTGTGCCGTGTGGCGGCCGTAAAACGTCTCCCCGTACATCAACCATAGTGCAGTTTATATTTTACTTTTGGTCCTTTGAGATCAGCGTGAATATTCTGAGTAATCAGAAATAAATTATTGGTTTAGACTCATATTCTAGACAGGTTTTTAATTATTTGGACCCCATTTTGATTTATATCAGTCTTTGAATCGACTGCCAATTCGAAATTCGCAAAATTGCAGTATGTGTCCTCTGGCTTTCTTTGCCGGATCATTACAGGGTCACTGGTGAGGCTTTATTAGCCGAAAATCCGTAGTATGACCCATCTTCTTTCTTATGAATGTTTTCATTGCTCTTAAAGGAACTCATTTTTGATTTTTATTTGGACTGATCTTCATTTCCAGTTTTGTGTGTTAATTATTCCTTTTTCTATGTAACTGTAAAATTATAGCAATCCGCCGTATAAATTTACAACGAAAGACGTATAATAGCTGTTAGTTTGGTACCTCTCGCATAGCCTTATGTGTCAGTTGTGGGGTCTCTCATATCAGGGACTTGCGAGGCAAAGTAGAAGTAAAACAAAGATCAGGAATCGACACAATTAACTTACTCCATCCATAAAAGACACCAAAGGGAAAGAAATACAAACATTAAGCGACCAGACCATAATGGAAACCTAAACAAAGGAAGGCCATATGGACAGTTACTTTCCCACAAAATGGCCATATGACCATCCAAAATTAAAAGACACAAGTGATACACACAGTAAGTAACAAACAACAACATAAATAAATCGCCACAGAAGAGCCGCCTTGGAACGGTCAGTGGAAGACCTCCACCGGGCGGCTCAAATCGATTTTACGTGGCCACAATCCTCGCCCTTACTTCCGTCGCGATTTAGACAAATAATTTGTTCAGTCCGCATGAAGGCCTCCTAACTCATCAGTGCAACATCTCCGTGTCTGTTAGGGGTTTTCCATTATACCATCTGAGAACGACACAGGTTTCGGCCTTAAGACAGATCCATGCCCAAAGACAGTCATCGGCCCCGTGAAATAACCCTGATTAAGAAGTTTAGCATTTAACAATTTATTACGAGGGCCTCGGTATTAGAAGAAATTGTTTTACTTAACTGAAGTTCTGGGATCTAAATTTGACTGATCAAACCATCGAATTATGTACTATAATAGTTAATTTATCATCCAACTATCTAGAATTCGAGCTAAAGGTTTCAATGATTTCAAATTGATTTTTAACTGAAAAGGAAAAATGTAGTCTCTTTCATAACAAAACAAGAACAGATCAGCCTCTAGGGTGCACAATTCGTACCTATCGGAATACCCACAACTTGGCTAAATAACTAAGTACCAAATCTTACGTAGATATTGTCAAGTAGAAAGGCGAGAGCTTCACACACTTTCTGACATGACCATAAAGTATAATTTTTATGCTTTTTAGAAGTGAAAAAGCATTCATTACGCAAACACGCCTATACAAATACATTGCCACCTTTATCGCCGAAAAAATGAAACTTTTATGATGAAAATTGTGATATTTTGTTATTTCTGCTCCAAATATATATTGTGGGCACTCGTTAGAACCACCTCATCAAGGCGGTTCAAACGAGTACCACAATCTACAGTTTTGAGCAGAAATAAGAAAAAATAAGGGGTACCCCCTGAAACCCCTGTTTTACTATATAAAAGTGGGGTTCAAGGTGGTCAAAATTATATAGGCGTGTTTTCGTGATGACAGGCAAGATAGAAGGAGTCTTCCTTATGAAATGCCAATGCAATTAAATCATTAAGCTTTTCTTTTAAAAGCGTTTGAGGAAATGTAATGTAAAACGTGGACTCTTCTTAAGAAGACAGACTTCTAGCACGAAAACGTCTGGATTTCAATATATTTAAAACTTCATCGGACTTTTTATAGACAAAAACAGATCCTTGATCTTTCAAAGACTTTGTCGCAATATTTTATCACATGGTTTTTGATACCTAGTAAGTGTCTTCGTAAATTCCCACAAAGCCAATGAACCATGAAATGAAGTTCCAGGTCAAATAAAGAAGCTTGCATTAAAAATAGAAGTGAAGACAAAGATCAGAAATCGATACAATTAACCCACAGCTCCCGTCAGAGACACCAAAGGGAACAAAACACAAACATGAAATAACTAAACCCTAATGGAAACACCAATAGCGGAAAGCCAAAAGGACAGTTACGAGTTCTATCCCACAAAATGGGCAATTGGCAATCCAAAATATATATATATGCGATACACATACTCAAGGACATTCGTCACAAAAAAAAAACAAAACAAAAAAACGCGACAGTAGAACCGCCTTGGAATGGGTAGTGAAACGAATTAACTTGGGGCTTAAATCGATTTTAACCGCCCAGAATTCATCGCCCTTATTTAACGAAATTTAGACAAACAATTTATTCAATCAGCATGAAAGCCTCCTAACTCATCAGTGCAACATCTCCGAGAAGCTGCCGTCCCTAGATAAAAGTTTTCACCAAGTAGAATTACCTAAGATCTTATAGTTCTTGAGAAATAAACTTGACCATTTAGGTGGACGCTAGGGTGGTCGCAAATTGTCAAAAGTAAGTGAACCTTGAAATGTATGTCATGGTCAAATGTAAATGCTTGCATTAAAGTTGCCGTCCCAAGATACATGTTTGATCCAAGTATCTTTCATGAAGCTCTTTTAGTTCTTGAAAAATAAACTTGACCATTTGGGTGACTGCTAGGCTGGTTGCAAATGTTGACGGATTGACGAACGGACGAACGAACGAGCGGACGGAAATTTTGACTCATATATCGCGCAATGCTAATAGCAGGCGCGACAAAAACACCTCCTTAAATTAACTAAAATATATAGACATCTGTCACTTTAGAAAGAATTCCCTGGGGACTCAAATGCGACATTGAATTAACCAGGGTAAATGTTCCATTCGTTTTAGAGTTCTCGAAGTTTCATTGTAATATTTTGTTTTTGCTTGCAGCTCTAGCCTGTGCTTACGACCAATGCCCTTCCGGCTACTGGGGAGAGAACTGCAATATCTCGTGTCCATATAATTGCCGATATCCACAGGGCATGTTTGAGGGGATCGACAATATATGTCATCCGACGTACGGGAGGTGCCTGTATGGTTGTATGCCTGGCTTCTGGGGCGACTATTGCGGCATCCCGTGTTCAACTAGCTGTCGAAAAATCTGCATAAGTTTGAACTACGGTAGTTATTTTCTGAACAAGGTATGGTAGTCAATTTCATTGAAACAAAATAATTCTTTTTCAAAAGATGCACGTCTCTTTGCAAGCATATGTCGTCAAACCAGTTAATGAGACAGCTGTTCATCCGTCTGTTCGTAAAGGACTTTCAAATAATTATCATAACTGATTGATTGTTTTATTTTGGTTTAACGACATATCAATCCTTGTTGGTCATTTTACGTCGTCTCCCAGAGAAAGGGAGAAAAGATAGGAGAGATAGTAAAGGAAATAAAAGTGAGGGACAGGGATTAAAAAAAATGGAAATGTAGAACAGAAGAAATAATACCCCCTCTACCCGTATATACAGCATAGAACAGCGGGCATTGCCCAACTGTAAGCCTATACACTCAGTTGAAACCAACAGTGACGAACCTTCACCTCAACCTAATCCCTCGTCAAAAAGTACGACTGTTCAACTAGCAGTCTAGCAAAAAGGCAGCTCCCGTCGGTTCGTCAAAGTGCAAATGTCAAAACACAATGACACGCTGAACAAGAATTACCATCACAAATGGCATTTTCATCAAAATATGAAAAAAAAAAAAAAACGAATTCCATAGATAGCACATTGAAAACCGGTAATACCGCTTCACACAGGAAGTGGCTAGGGGCGGAGCTTGGCCATTGTCAAAAAATCTGTACCACTGCAAATGCGCTTTATTTGACAGATTTGAGCAGACTATCAAAATGTTATTAACGTAACGTCCGTTAACGTAACATCCGTTGCCTGGATGTTTCGGCCAATTAAATGCGAAGGACTAGCTATGCAATCATTTCGCCGACTTTGTCAGTCATCTCTATTACCTGTTCAGAAGCACATGATAGAAAACTCAACAGGGTACGACAAAGCTTTCGGTGCGTCTTTTATTTTCGTTGAAAACGGCTTCAAACCTGCGACAGGAGAAGTCGTTCTGCTCAACTGCTGGCTGCGCTAGCGTTTTGTTGTTTCATATTTGGCTTCCTCATGAAATATCCACGACGACACTTTTAGCTCGCCTTACGAAAGTATTGCCCCTCAATCCCATCATCTGCGTCGGCGTCCGCATTTGATTAAAATCTACCTGCAAGCTCTTACTTGTGATATTTTACTAATTTATTTTCAAATCGACTTTTCAAAAGGAAAAACTGCTCTCTGGTGCAGCTGATAGAGTGCTGGACAATGAGCCAGAGGGTCGTGAGTTCATATCACACTTGAAGTTTTGTTTTTGTTTTAGTCTTTTGTCTTTCTTCATGAAAACTCATAAAATTTTATATAACTTCACACAAAAGTTGGATATGATAATATCTTGAGAAGATATATATGCCTTAAGAATAAGTTCTTTTACCAAATCATAGTCTAAGCTTTCCTCAACAGTCGGCTGGCTGTAAATGTCCCAAGCTTTCCCAACAACATTGATCTTTCGGCTATTTTAAATTTTCAACAGCTCTTTTTTTAAAATGCAAAAAATACTTATCAACCTCTTTTTCCTGAAATGGATGAACTAATCTGATGTGCTTTGCAGCATCAAAATAGGTGCCAGATTTTAAAACAGGCATATGTTTTCCACTTTCTTAACTCAGGAATTCTATTTCCTTCAACCTATATTGAAATTGCATTCCCTTTATTTTTTTCCAGTTCTGTATCTCAATTTTTTCCTTTTTCCAACTTATGTCATCTTTTATTTTTTCCTTTTTTTTTTCTCTGTGTATCCGTTCCTCTATCTCATTTTTTTCTTTCTGCATATATGTCTGCTTTTCCGATTGTGTTCGATCTCTCTTTCTTCTGTTTCTAATTCTAACTAATTCAAGTTGCCTTCCAGTGTCAATTTGTCTCATATTGAATTTATTATGCGAAACAAAACCAAGAGATAATGCAGATGTATAAAAACTTCTTCATCAACCAGATATTGTACCAATATACTCTTAATTCCATACCTTTTAATGTCAGCCTCGATAGCGCAGTGGTTAGCGCGTTCGACTCATGATCGAGAGGTTGTGCGTTCGAATCCGCCACTTAGTGGTCTAAAAGCCACTGCCTCTCTCTCTCGCGCGCGTGAAAACACCCGGAATGAGTGTTCGAGAGCGATTCAATCAGCTTAAAGCTTTCATCGCAATCGAACTAAAATAAATTAGTATAAACTAATTCCATACTTTTTCATACTTGTTCTGACAGCAGTGACCCCTTAACGGGAAGCAACATCTAGCAAATCTGTCCTTTTGGCAAGATTAAACAACTCTTGAGAAGGCAGAGTCAAATGATCAAAACGCGTTTTCTCCCGGACGAGCCCCCAATTTCTGTTACTAGCCAAGCGTAGCAGAAAGAAAAAGAAAACACGTCTTTTAAAAAAATCATAAAATTTATTGACATTATGTTTAAAACTGTAATCCTAGCTCTGATTTTAGCCATCCTTATAATTATGTTGTCTACACCTACACAATAAGCACTCAGTCCTTAACAAATAATAATCCTCAAATAATCCAACACAGACTTAAGAATGAAATTTTCTTAAACAACAGGGTCGTGATTGCCCTGGGTCGCTCACCTGATCCATACTGTATGATTTGCTTGAGATAGTATCATACTGAACATTTGTGTGAAGTTATAATAAAACTAGAAATGTTTTCAGAGGAAAACAATGCTCCACCCATTTGCCTTTATTAACTCGGTTAACATCATCAAAATGTATGCTGCAAACAAGCCATTTCTTGCCAAAAAATGACAGTTTTCTAGAGCCTATGAGCTTAAAAAACAAAAGGGGCCTGGAGGGCCCTGTTCCCTGTTTTTCCATCACCTGAGTTTCACTGTCTTTAGTGCACTCTATAGGACTTTGATTTCTCTTCATAGGGCTGTGTTTATTTAACATTTAAACTGATACTTAAATAAATCGATGATCAAGGTGGATAGACACTAGATACATAGCAGTAACAATAGCTTACTCTAAGCACCAAGTGTTCAAGCGATCTAATGATATGGGAATCAGATTCCTTATTTGTTTGTTTGTTTGTGTGCTTTCGAGTTTAATGGCCCAGTCACACTAGTTAGGTCATTTTTAGCCGATCTGTTTACCTTTCCAAACGTTTCCTGTTTTGGTCTATAAAATGTTTGAATGGGGTTTTAAATAAATTGAAATCCAGACGTTTTCTTGCTTCAAAGTAGAAGTAAAACAAAGATCAGTAATTGATACAATTAACTTACTACACCCATCAAAGACACCAAAGGAAAAGAAATACAAACATTAAGCGACCAGACCATAATGGAAACCTAAACAAAGGAAGGCCATAAGGATAGTTACTTTCCCACAAAATGGCCATATGGCCATCCAAAATTAAAAGACACAAGTGATACACACAGTAAGTAACAAACAACAGCATAAATAAATCACCACAGAAGAACCGCCTTGGAACGTTAAGTGGAAAGATTTCAACTGGGGGGCTTAAATCGATTTTACGTGGCCACAATCCTCGCCCTTACTTCCGTCGCGATTTAGACAAATAATTTGTTCAGTCCGCATGAAGGCCTCCTAACTCATCAGTGCAACATCTCCGTGAACACAAATAATCAAAGAATCACAGAGGTAAGACAACGGTGATGACTCGACAGCAAGAAACCACTGAAATGCTGGAGCAAAAGAAACCAACAGTTAGTCTCCGACCAGAGACAGAGCATCAGGCACAAACCAACATTACCTTGAATTAGTCTGTCTACTTACGATTTTTCCACTCTTTGCACTACACTTTCTCATACTCTAATAAAAGAAAAGCTTAATGATTTAATTGAATGGGCTTTTAACAGAGAAGATTCTCTCTATCTTGCATGTAATGTCAGAAATGCATTTTTCACTTCTAAAGAGCATTATAATTATACACTTTGGTCATGTTAGAAAGTGTGTGATGCCCTCACCTTTCTACGTGACAATATTTATATTAGATTCGATACTAAGTTATTTAAACTAATTGTGGGTATTTTGATGGGTACGAACTGCGCACCTCTTGTGACTGATCTGCTCTTGTATTGTTATGAAAGAAACGTCATGCTGTCGCTTTCCATTGATAACCAATCTGAAATTATTGAAGCTTTTAGCTCTACTTCTAGATATTTAGATGATTTATTAAATATTGGCAATACTTACTTTGATGGTTTTATCAGTCAGATTTATCCCCTAGAACTTCAGTTAAACAAGGCAAATTCCTCTGATACCGAGACCCCTTTTTGGATCTACATTTATCTACTGTAGATGGATTTTTTTCTTGCAAAATTTATGATAAACGTGATGATTTTGATTTCGAAAATTGTAAATTTTTCGTTTATTGGACGGTGATGTTCCTCGTGCGACATCGTACGGGGTGTATATTTCGCAGTTAATTCGATTCGCTAGAGTGTCTGGTCATGTATCCGACTTCAACACACGTAATAAATTATTAACCGCTAAACTTCTTAATCAGGGGTATCGGTATCGTAAACTACGTAAAGCCTTTTCTAAGTTTTATAGACGTCATTCTGATTTGGTTCCAAAATTCAATGTTGGACTTAAAACACTTCTGCAACAGGGCCTACCGGAACCCGAATTCTATGATGACTTAGTGTATAAATTTAGAAAAACAAAACATGTCTGTAATGACCTTAGTACCCGATTTCGTAAAATCGTTCGTCGATATATAAAGATTGGGTACAACATAAATGTTATAAAACAGACTGCATGCATGGTGGTTAACCCAATCACGGTTGGCAACTGTGCTTCCCTCTTTGATTGCACACCGTTGGGTCGGGCCTAAGATTATATGACGGTTCCAGCGTAAAAACATAAATGAAATTTTATTTTAGTATTCTATATGTTGGTTGGAGCCTGATGCTCCGTCTTAAGTCGGGCCCCTCGGAGTCTAACTGTTGGTTTTATTTTGCTCCAGCAATTCTGTTGTTGTATGCTGTCGAGTACTCAACCTTGTTTCATCTCTGTAGTTTTTTGATTTGTATGTTCTCGGAGATGTTACACTGATGAGTAAGGCAGCCTTCTTGCAGACTAAACAAAATTTGTGTATACCGCGAAAGAGGTAAGGGCGAGGATTATGGCCATGTAAAATCGATTAATTCTTTCCACTGACCGTTCAAGGGGGTTCTTCTGTGGCGGTTTATTTCTGTTTTTGTTTGTTACTTACTGTGTGTATCACTTGTGTGTTTTTGTTTTATATGGTCATTTGGCTATTTTGTGGGAAAGTACCTGTCATTATGGCCTTCCTTTGTTTAGTTTTCCATTATGGTCTGGTCGCTTAATGTTTGTATTTCTTTCCCTTTGGTGTCTGTTATGGGTGGAGTAAGTTAATTGTATCGATTCCTGATCTTTGTTTTACTTCTAATTTTTATACGTAAGCGGTTAACCAGGACAGTGCACATTCTGAAAACTGCCCTTCTTGAATTATGGCCTCTAGACGGTGAACAAAGTTTTAACGCAATTTGACCTAGTGACCTAGTTTTTGATCCAATATGATCAATATTCAAACTTGACCAAGATATTATCAAGTCAAACATTTTAGAGGGTGAACAAGGTTTCAACACAATTTGATCTAGTGACTTAGATTTTGATCTGACATGACCCATATTCGATCTTGACCTCGATATCAGCAAGACAAACCTTCTGGCCAAGCTTCATGAAAAGTGAAGCAAAATGTGGCCTCTAGAGTGTGGACACGGTTTTAATGTGATTTGACCTAGAGACCTAGTTTTTGATCCCACATGCCCCAAAGTAGAACCGTGACCCATATATCATCAAGGCAAACATTCTGGTAAAGTTTCATGAAAATTTCAGCTAAATTATAGCATCTAGGGGATGAAGAAGGCTTTAAAGAAATCTGACCTAGAAACTAGCTTTTGACCTGACATGACCCATATTCGAACTTCACCTTGATATCATCAAGGCAAACATACTGGTAAAGATTTTTGAAGATTGAAGCAAAATTATGGCTTCTAAAAAACATGTCTGTTTTTCCAATCCTCAGGGATTGCTTATACAATTGCTTTTCACTGTTCCATCAATTGACATCCTTTAGATACCTGTTAAAGGTCATTATTAAACCGATGTTCGTTCCTCGTTGTATAACAACTGCTTGTTTGACATCCCTGTACTTTAAGTAGACTAGGATGTTTTGTGGGCTTTTGTTGTACCTTCCTTCTATTTGAAGGAATCTTCTTCAGTAATTTTATATGCTGTTTTATATTTTATTTAATAACCGGTATGAACATCGCTTTAGTTTTGACGGTATCACAACCTTATTAACCAAACTGAGTATTACAAATACATTTAAAATATCAATATCACCCCTTAGGTTACACTCTGCTTCTTCTGTACGGATTCCCAATTCTATTAAGAACTTTAATACTATGTTGCCTTCGGTATTGGTTAGACCCTTAAATTTGTCTTCTGTAACTTCAGTTAATCTCAAAGGAGCAGGCAATACCAATGTTTTTGGGAGTAGTCTTCGTATAAGACTATCTCCTCTCAAATCGCCCATCCTTCGAAAATATACTAATCCGTGGAAAAGAAGTGGAATGTATCCTAGTATTTCTAAGTGCAATGCCAAGAGGTGCAGATGTTGTTCGCATTTAAGCACTTCGTCTACCGTTACTTCATCTGTAAACGGTAGACGCTTCTCTGTAGTTAACATGTCTGATTTGACATGACAGTCTACAGATTTAATTTATCTAATTACTTGACGTGCTGCAAACTGTAATATGCAGTACGTCGGTCAAACTAACCGCATGCTTAAAACTAGATTGAACGAGCATTATCGTAGAATGAGTAAGTCTAAGAAAACTGACACTTTCTTATACCGTCACTTTCGACGTACAGATCATTCCGTAAATAACATTGTTATACAACCAGTGGAAAAACTTTATTACGATGCAAATTCTACATCTAGATTCAAAATAATCAAAAGACATGAAGCTGAACTGAAATGGATTAAATTTTTACAGACCCCTTTTCCACTGGGATTAAATGACAACATTTATCATGAGGGTAATATTTCCAGAATGCCGGACTTTGATATTTTCTCACTCCTGGAATGTCGAAAACGCAGAACTAGATCTCACGGCACCAGGAAAAATGGTAACTTTAAACGTAAATCACGTGCGTTTAAACGAAACAATACTAGACTGAAGTGACTGTCAATTATATTATTAAATCATGGACGCCACTCTATGCTTTCATTTTTAAGTTCATTACCCGTTTCTGTTTTACTTCTTCTGGACACCGAGGCGAATAAATTCTACGATAGTTCTCATCAGTTATATGATGCGGCTCTCTTAACTAGAGGCTATACTCAGCATACTCTCCGTCCTTACATTGATTCTGAAATTAATCATAAACGCCTTTTCTTCAAAATATCCTTCATTAATAAGGGTATGGATTTTATAGATTTGCCCAGTATCTTCCGTGAGAGATCGGTGCTTTCTTCCATTCCTGCTTATTTTCAAAATACTGAAACACCTATAATTTGCTATAAATATAACAAACCTGTTAGATCTATCATTTTTAATTTCAATAAACTTGTTTCAGATATTGATACTAATACTCCTGATTCATGTGATTGTAAAAACACAAGGTATTGCTATCCTGCTGCTGGTCATGTAATTACTGGCAATTTGAAAATTATTCCTGATTCTAGGATAAGGAATATAATTTCTAAATGACCGAAATATCGGTTTCCTTCTAAAATTGATTTCAGTAAATGTAGAGATGAAATCGCTGCTTCCTTGAATGAATTCGGTAATCGATGGTGTAAGCGAGAGTATGTTGAGCATAAAGCCCTTAAGGACTGGAAACTTTGCATTTTAAAACTAGTGAATAAACGCATTTCTTTCTATTCTCAAAATACTAACTTATTACCTCCTAAGCCCAAGACGTCTTTACTTTGGTGTCTTTTATGGATGGAGTAAGTTAATTGTATCAATTCCTGATCTTTGTTTTACTTCTACTTTACGTCATCTTAAACTAGGTATTCAAGAATTTCATTAGAAGTTTGTTTTGGCCCCTGCAGACAAGGCCGCTAACAACGTCGTCGTTGTGTGACGGCTCCACTATGTTAACACGCTTAAGCAGGAGCTTGGTGGTACTAAGGCCTATGAACTTCAGCCTTTAGCTGAAGAGAGAGCTATAGTAGATAAACATGTTTGTCTTTCAGCCACCAAGTTTGCTGTGTGTGTTAACGAAGGCCAAGACAAGCTTCTTACGCTATACTGGTTACCAAAACTTTATAAAAAACCTTACAAAGCACGGTTTATTGCAAATTCTAGCTCTTGCACTACCACTGAACTTTCTAAATTATTAACTTCCTCTCTTACTGCTATTAAAACGCATGTAATTAAATATTGTGATAAAGTCTTTGAAAGATCAGGAAGAAATCTGTTTTGGTCTATAAAAAAATCGAATGAGGTTTTAAATAAATTGAAATCTAGACATTTTCGTGCTTTTAGTCTGTCTACCTACGATTTTCCCACTCTTTACACTACACCACCTCACAATCTTATAAAAGAAAAGCTTAATGATTTAATTGAATGGGCTTTTCACAGAGAAGATTCTCTCTATCTTGCATGTAATGTCAGAAATGCATTTTTCACTTCTAAAAAGCATAACAATTATACACTTTGGTCATGTCAGAAAGTGTGTGATGCCCTCACCTTTCTACTTGACAATATTTATATTAGATTCGGTACTAAGTTATTTAGACAAATTGTGGGTATTCTGATGGGTACTAATTGCGCACCTCTTGTGGCTGATCTGTTCTTGTATTGTTATGAAAGAGACTTCATTTTGTCGCTTTCCATTGATAACCAATCTGAAATTATTGAAGCTTTTAGCTCTACTTCTAGATATTTAGATGATTTATTAAATATTGATAATACCTATTTTGATGGTTTGATCAGTCAGATTTACCCCCCTAGAACTTCAGTTAAATAAAGCAAATTCTTCTGATACCGAGGCCCCGTTTTTGGATTTACATCTATCTATTGTAGATGGATTTGTTTCGTGCAAAATTTATGATAAACGCGATGACTTTGATTTTGAGATTGTAAATTTTCCTTTTTTGGATGGTGATGTTCCTCGTGCGCCATCCTATGGCGTTTATATTTCGCAATTAATTCGATTTGCTAGAGTGTGTAGTCATGTAACTGACTTCAACACTCGTAATAAATTATTAACGGATAAAATCCTTAATCAGGGTTATCGGTACCATAAACTACGCAAAGCTTTTTCAAAATGTTATAGACGCCATTCTGATTTAATTTCAAAATTCAATATTGGACTTAAATCTCTTCTGCAACAAGGTCTATCGGAACCCGAATTTTATGGTGTCTTAGTATATAAATTCAGAAAAATATATAACCGCAATGACTTCAGCACCCAATTTCGTAAAATCATTCTTCGATATAAAAAGATTGGGTAGAACATGGATATTATACGACAGACTGCATGCATGGTAGTTAACCCAATCACGGTTGGCAACTTTGCTTCCCTCTTTAATTGCACGCCGGTGGGTCAGGCCTCAGATTCTATGACGGCTCCAACGTAAAGGCTTATTGAAAATTAGAGAGATAATGTTGGTTGGTGCCTGATGCTCTGTCTCTGGTCGGGCTCATCGGAGTCTAACTGTTGGTTTTCTTTTGCTCCAGCATTTCAGTGGTTTCTTGCTGTCGAGTCCTCACCGTTGTCTCACCTCTGTGGTTCTTTGATTTTTGTGTTCACGGAGATGTTGCACTGATGAGTTAGGAGGCCTTCATGCGGACTGAACAAATTATTTGTCTAAATCGCGACGGAAGTAAGGGCGAGGATTGTGGCCACGTAAAATAGATTTAAGCCCCCCAGTGGAAATCTTCCACTGACCGTTCCAAGGCGGCTCTTCTGTGGCGATTTATTTATGTTGTTGTATGTTACTTGCTGTGTGTATCACTTGTGTCTTTTGGTTTTGGATGGCCATATGGCCATTTTGTGGGAAAGTAACTGTCCTTATGGCCTTCCTTTGTTTAGGTTTCCATAATGGTCTGGTCGCTTAATGTTTGTATTTCTTTCCCTTTGGTGTCTTTTATGGGTGGAGTAAGTTAATTGTATCAATTCCTGATCTTTGTTTTACTTCTACTTTCTACCAGGTGAACAAGGTTTGAAACAAATATGACCTATTGACCTAGTTTTTAATCTGACATGACTCATATTCAAACTTGATCTTGACATCATCAAGACAAACCTTCTGGTAAAGTCTCATGAAGATTGAAACAAAAGTGTGGCCTCTAGGGGTGAACAAGGTTTTAACGCAATCTGACCTAGTGGCCTAGGTTTTGACCTGACATGACCCATATTTGAACCGGAACCAGATATCATCAAGGAAAACATTAAAGTAAAATTTCATGACGATTGAAGCAAAACTGTGACCTATAGAGGGTGAACAATGTTTAAAAGAAATTTGACCTGGTGACCTTGTTTTTGACCTGACATTACCAATAGTCAAATCTGACCTAGATATTATCAAGACAAACATTCTGGCAAAGTTTGATGACAATTTAAGTAAAACTGTGGCCTCTTGTGGTGAATAAGATAAATGTTGACGACTTACGACGGACGTACGACGGACACAGGGTGATCACAATTGATCTCATTTAGCACTTCATGCTCAGGTGAGCTAAAATCACAAACTGAAATAAAGTTTAATTATCTATCTTTTATAAAGTCAGTGTACTTTCTAGAAATATGTAGAAAAAAAATAGCTCATATGCTAAAATTAATGTGATCTAGAAATTGCTGGGTTACTCTGGAATCATATTTCTAATAAACAGACTGTTTACAAACTATAAATATTCTGTGACTTCTTAATTTAGAACTTTTCTTTTTGCAAAAAGTTAGTTAACAATTCAGTGGGTATCTTTTGGGGATCAGAAAAAACTCTAAGACATAACAGATGCTATAATATTACAAGGTTGAAATGCTAAACGTTTACATGGTTGAAATGTTAAAAATTTCATCGGACCGTAACTTAAGAAAAACATCAGGTTGTATTTGTTTGTTTTGTTTGTTTGATTTGAGGTTTAACGTCCCCGTCAACACTGTAAACACTTTTACCCGACATTGAGATGAAATGACATCTCAAGCCCTGTCGCCAAATGAAACCAATAGGGTTTATAAGCATGGACGGTCCGCCTCGCACCGCGGTTCCTGGACAGGCTTAGATCCTTTAAGCGGTTTACCAGTACTAGTGTGCGGGCCGGATTCAGCTCTGCGCGGAAGCATCATGCAGCCCATATTTTTCTTCAAGCCCCTATGGGCGGGGGCTTCATCAGGTTGTATTGAAAAGTAAATCAGTTATTCTACGCACCATCCCCCATCAGCCTTAGTTTCAAGGCAATAGTCTACATACCCAAAACAATTGAAGGGATACCACAAAAATGCTCAATCTATCCGTAAAGTTCTAAGACTGTAGCTTTAACACTTTTGAGGATAGTTTGCTGACAGGGTAAATATAGAAGTGAGAGCAAGGATCAGAAATCGATACAAATACCCACAGTTCCCATCAGTGACACCAAAAGGAAAGAAGCACAAACATGAAGCAACGAGACCCTAATGGAAACATCAATAGGTGAAAGCCAAAAGACAGTTGCTTTCCCACAAAATGGCCAATTGTCTATCCAAAACCAAAATAATATAAGCGATACACATACTCACTCAAAGACAAACCTTACAAAAATAAACCGCGGCAGAACAACCGCCTTGGAACGGTCAGTGAAACAAATTCACTGGGGGGGGGGGGGGTGGGGGTATGGGGGAGGCTTATATAGATTTTACGTGGCCACAATCCTCGCCCCTTTTTTCCGTCGCGGTTTAGACAAATAATTTGTTCAGTCCGCATAAAGGCTTCCTAACCCATCACTGCAACATCTCCGTGAACACAAAAATCAAGCAACCACAGAGATAAATCAACGGCGAGCACTCTACAGCAAGAAACCGTGAAATGCTGGAGCAAAAGGAGACCAAAATTAAAAGAAGAACGACTACGACAGACTGCATGCATGGTAGTTAACCCAATCACGGTTGGCAACTTTGCTTCCCTCTTTAATTGCACGCCGGTGGGTCAGGCCTCAGATTCTATGACGGCTCCAACGTAAAGGCTTATTGAAAATTAAAGAGATAATGTTGGTTGGTGCCTGGTGCTCTGTCTCTGGTCGGGCTCATCGGAGTCTAACTGTTGGTTTTCTTTTGCTCCAGCATTTCAGTGGTTTCTTGCTGTCGAGTCCTCACCGTTGTCTCAACTCTGTGGTTCTTTGATTTCTGTGTTCACGGAGATGTTGCACTGATGAGTTAGGAGGCCTTCATGCGGACTGAACAAATTATTTGTCTAAATCGCGGCGGAAGTAAGGGCGAGGATTGTGGCCACGTAAAATCGATTTAAGCCCCCCAGTGGAAATTTTCCACTGACCGTTCCAAGGCGGCTCTTCTGTGGCGATTTATTTATGTTGTTGTTTGTTACTTGCTGTGTGTGTCGCTTGTGTCTTTTGGTTTTGGATGGCCATATGGCCATTTTGTGGGAAAGTAACTGTCCATATGGCCTTCCTGTGTTTAGGTTTCCATTATGGTCTGGTCGCTTAATGTTTGTATTTCTTTCCCTTTGGTGTCTTTTATGGATGGAGTAAGTTAATTGTATCAATTCCTGATCTTTGTTTTACTTCTACTTTTTATAAATCCCCAAATTTACAAAGAGTCATAACTCATCAACTTTTTCCTCAGAATCTATTCCAAAATTGATGAAGTCATCTATTAACAAAACTGCATGTATTTTTTTTACAGAGGGCAACAATTTTGAAAAGAGGCATAATCCTGATAAAATACCTGTCAGCTATTTTCTAATCAGGAACTCTTATATGAAATTTCAAAGCCCTAGCATACATTGTTTCTTATGTTTTGCTAAGCATCACAAAGCATGCAATGTACAGTTGCCCAAATTTACAAAAGGTCATTTACTCGTGAGGTTCTGTTTGTTTGGAATTCATTCGAAAGTTAACCAGGTCATCTACTTATCTCTTTCACTTCACCCATCAACTTTAAAGGCTTTAGCTTTAGTAGTTTTTGAGATATTTTGTTGACAAGATTTCATCCTTTTTTTTTAGGGCCTTAACTCAGAAAGGCGCATCAGTAAAAAAAAAATATGTGTCAGCTTTCTTAACATGGGGAATCCATATATGCAATTTCAAAACCCTAACATACATTATTCTAAATAACCGCTATGTGTCACAAAATATAAGAAGAGGCAATGATCAGGAATCGAAACAATTAACCCACAGCTCCCATCAGAGACACCAAAGGGAAAGAAACACAGACATGAAGCAAAAGACCCGAAGGGAAACACCAACAGCAGAAAGCCAAAGGGACAGTTACTTTCCCACAAAAAGGCCAAAAGGCTATCCAAAATAAAATAATAGATGCGACACAAACACCCAAAGATAAACCATAACAAAAATACACCGCGACAGAAGAACCGCTAAAAAGCTTGCAATGTATAAATGTCCAAATTCACAAAGGGCCATAACTCATGAAGAAGGTTTCGGAATTTATTCCAAAGGTAATCGGGTCATCTGCTCATCACCACCAATCTATTCTTCAACGTTCAAGGCAATAGTTTTAATAGTTTTTTGTGGTAGTTTGCTGACAAGATTTCATCTAAATTTGACCAAAGGGCCATAAATCAGGAAAGGGGCATAATCCTGATGATAAAAATATGTGACAGCTATGTTTTCACGAGGAAATCATACATGAACTATCAAGACCCCTAGCATACACCGTTCTAAAGATATGCATCACAAAGCATGCTATGTACAAATGCCTAAAATAACAAACAAATGAATTCTTTTTCAGAAAAGATTCAGATCTACTCATTAGTATCAATCCATTCATCAATTTCCAAGGCTCTAGCTTCAATAGATCTTGTGATATTTTGCTGACAAGATTTCATCCAGATCAAAGGACAATAATTCAAGAATAGTGCATAACCCGAATGAGAAACAAATATGTGTAAGCTTTATTATCAAGAGGAATCCATATAATATTATGAAATTTCAAAACCCTAGCATACATGGTTCTAACGTTATGCTATGCATGACAACGTATGCATTGTACAAATGCCCAAATTTACAAAGAGCCATAACTTATGCAGTAGATTTCGGAATGTATTCAAATGTTAATCCGGTCATCTACTTATCTATTCGTCAACCTTCCTTGCTCTAGCCCCAATAGTTTTTTTAAGATATTTTGCTGACAAGATTTCATCCAAATTTTTCAAAGGGCAAAAAGTCGGGAAAGGGACATAATCTATCTATATCTATCTATATCACCCCCTCTCGGGGACAATGAAATAAAGAAAATAGGATTAAAAAAGTCATAGGCAAGCTGACCGTGAAAGTTAAAAGATAAAACAGTGCACTAGCATTTATGACATTGGGAGTGTGACTCTAGGCACTCATATTCAGCCTTCTGTCGCAGTTTATTTTTGTTGTGGTTTGTCTTTGGGTGTTTGTGTCGCTTATATTATTTTATTTTGGATAGCCCTTTAGCCATTTTGTAGGAAAACAACTGTCCATTTGGCTTTCCGGTGTTGGTGTTTCCATTGGGGGTCTGTTGCTTCATGTTTGTGTTTCTTTCCCTTTGGTATCTCTATGGGAGCTGTGGGTTAATTTTATCGATTCCTGATCATTGCCTCTACTTTTGTTCCATAAGAGCATGAGTCGGGGTTTCTGCTTGGAGATCTGAGGTTTTAAGAATACCTCAGAATTTGCAGCATCATCGTCTACATTTCCAGGTCCCACTTCAACCGATTTGACTAAGGTTGGATTGTCAATAAGGAACAACTCCAAAATGTTCTCATTCCACGTTCAGTGGGTCACAGTTTGTGTCAAGAGGAACTAAATAAGTAGGCCCAAAAATCCACATACTGGCCGGTGTATTAACAATCAGGCAAGCAGTTATTCAATGTGAATTTAGGGCAATTAAAATTCCCCAAAAATCCAAACATGGCCTTTAGTGGGGCTTACCACCAGTTCAACAGATCTCAAAGCTGTGAGAATCAATAGGCTTATAGTATGTCACGTGGAGAGAGACTGGCCCAGTAATTTGCAGTTCGACCCATAATATTACCCAATAAGTTTTCCATTCTTGAACCCTGCTGACAATGTATAAACATGTTTTTACCAGGATAAAGACAAGCCTTAAAATGGTGTTTATCAGCTGCTCCCTATATTACTTGCATTGTTATATATTCACCTGATAAGTATATGCTATCTAAGGACAAGAGAGCTTTATTAGGTCAACGTGACACTGTACTTCTATGAAATGGACTGCTGAAAAAATTGACAAAAATGTAAGAGTGCACAAGGGGATAAATTGATAAATAGAATACCAGATTCGTGTCATTTGATATCAAGTTTATCAGGCTCGGCTTTGAGAACGCATGTAGAATCGCGAGGCTAGCCGTTCTCGAAGCATCGCCTGATAAACTTGATATCAAAACACTCAAACTTGTTATATAGAGAATACGAGGATTGTATCTTTTGATATGAAGTTTATCAGGCACGGCTTCGAGAACGCTTGTAGAATCGCGAAGTTTGCATAGCCATTCTACATGCGTTCTCGAAGCCGAGCCTGATAAACTTGATATCGAATGACACAAATCTGGTATTCTATTCTTCAGTTAATCTCTTTGTGCACTCTTACAGTTTTGCCAATTTTTCCACTAGTCCAGTTCATAGTTCATTGAAATGCAATGTCATACTGACTTGATAAACCTCACTTGTCCTGAGATAGCATATATTTATCAGGACAATGTGTTACAATGCAATTGATATGAGGGGTAACTAATATTGTCTTAATCCCAGCCTGTCTGGAATGACCTCAGCCTTGCAAATATCCGAGGTCAACCGGGACTCGGTGCATGACATTGACCAAGTTTATCCTGGGGTTTTATGAAGCGCGCATTTAAGTTGAGGACTTTCAGTGTTCCATTCCGAATCCTACAGCTGCTGGTTCTCTAGTCAGCAGACGAAAATGATGACCGGCTGGAGGAATCAGACAAAGTATTGAAACTGTTGTTATGGGATGCAAAGGATGCCGGATCGTTGTCAGGCACTGAAAAGAATAGGTAGGTATACCGCACGTCCCCAATATTCTGATATACAGGATGATACCATTAAGGCGTAACTATACCTAATTAAGTGACACAGAGGCCTTTCTGATATTTAATCTTCATCAGTGTGCCTCAACCCCAAAGTTCTGAAATCGAAACGGATGACGGACAAGACCCGGCAAACACAGCACATCCCCCTCCGAGCACACACCGACCGACGTAGCTCGTGAGACAGGTCAACTGGAGGCATCAGGCAAGAGGCGCCCACCCGCGGACTTATAGGCGTCCCCCACCGAGCCAATATCAGCAAACATGGCCCACGCTCCACAGAAGTCCCGGGCATCAGAAAGGAGATGTCCAAAGTAGCGAGACTTGCAAAATTTAAAATATAACAAAAAGTGGCAACCAAATCCGCTAAGATACATTTCTCACCTGACAGGTCAGTCTTAGTTTTAGAAATATTAGAATTTTATACTGCAAAAATTAAAGATATAATATAGTTATTTAAATCAGTACCTGAGTACTGACGTCAACACTGCAGTATCAACCTCAGCACTCAGGAACTGATACTGAGCTGATGATACCCACGGGGACGAACGAATCATCCACCAGCAGAGATACCGACCCAGTGATTGTAATCAAGGCGTAACTATACCTAATTTAGTGACACAGAGGCCTTTCTGATATTTAATCTTCATCAGTGTGTCTCAACCCCAAAGTTCTGAAATCGAAACGGATGATGGACAAGACCCGGCAAACACAGCACATCCCCCTCCGAGCACACACCGACCGACGTCCCGGGCATCAGAAAGGAGATGTCCAAAGTAGCGAGACTTGCAAAATTTAAAATATAACAAAAAGTGGCAACCAAATCCGCTAAGATACTTGTCTCACCTGACAAGTCAGTCTTAGTTTTAGAAATATTAGAATTTTATACTGCAAAAATTAAAGAAATAATATAGTTATTTTAATCAGTACCTGAGTACTGACGTCAACACTCAGGAACTGATACTGAGCTGATGATACCCTCGGGGACGAACGAATCATCCACTAGCAGAGATACCAACCCAGTGGTTGTAATTAAGGCGTAACTATACCTAATTTAGTGACACAGAGGCCTTTCTGATATTTAATCTTCTTCAGTGTGTCTCAACCCCAAAGTTCTGAAATCGAAACGGATGATGGACAAGACCCGGCAAACACAGCACATCCCCCTCCGAGCACACACCGACCGACGTAGCTCGTGAGATAGGTCAACTGGAGGCATCAGGCAAGAGACGCCCACCCGCGGACTTATAGGCGTCCCCCACCGAGCCAATATCAGCAAACATGGCCCACGCTCCACAGAAGTCCCGGGCATCAGGAAGGAGATGTCCAAAGTAGCGAGACTTGCAAAATTTAAAATATAACAAAAAGTGGCAACCAAATCCGCTAAGATACATGTCTCACCTGTCAAGTCAGTCTTAGTTTTAGAAATATTCGAATTTTATACTGCAAAATTAAAGATATAATATTGTTATTTAAATCAGTACCTGAGTACTGACGTCAACACTGCAGTATCAACCTCAGCACTCAGGAACTGATACTGAGCTGATAATACCCTCGGGGACGAACGAATCATCCACCTGCAGAGATACCGACCCAGTGGTTGCAATTAAGGCGTAACTATACCCAATTTAGTGACACAGAGGCCTTTCTGATATTTAATCTTCATCAGTGTGTCTCAACCCCAAAGTTCTGAAATCGAAACGGATGATGGACAAGACCCGGCAAACACAGCACATCCCCCTACGAGCACACACCGACCGACGTAGCTCGTGACAAAGGTCAACTGGAGGCATCAGGCAAGAGACGCCCACCCGCGGACTTACAGCAATTGTCACATAAGATAACTGTGTCAGTCACGTCCAATCTGCATGCAACAAAAGGCGCCGGATCAGAGTTAAGTGCCGACATTATGAAAAATCCTAAACAAAACAACACAAGGGAAAATGAGATCATTTTTCTTTAACTTTGCATCTATCACGGCAGATGAAAACACTCGTTCTTAGCGCCTACATCGTGCATAATTGGAAATTTAAAATAACGTGCCACGAATGCCTTGGTCACAAATTCGGCGTACCCCGGCCGAGCTATACTAGACTGGCGGTAGTCCGAGCTGTCCTAGTCGAGACGGTATCGAAAGCGGGTGTCTGGCTTGGTTTTGGCAAACAGTATGCCGTGCGGGGCCTGGATGGACATCCGCCGGAAATCGGGCGGTGTTTGCCATTTTTTTGCGGGGAAGCATCGGTGCATACACCCGGCGGAAATCGGCCGGTGCAATGCAGGTTACCGGCCGTCGCCGGCCGTATACCTCGCGATTATTACCAGTCGGCCGAGCATCGGTATATGTTCCGCAGATGCCCGCCAGTTCCCGGCCGGGCATGGCCGTCGCCGGGCGAGGGACGGGTTTACACCCGCCGGGTCCGGGGCCATATAAACAGCATCTTCTCCAGCTTGTACGAAAATGGGTCAGCTCGGTTGATGGGTGAACATCCTTAAATTCGTTGACGTCGAAGAAAACTTTCTTTGAAGAAAGGCGGAACAAGATGCCTCTTATTACACCACTTCACCTATTGCCGCCACAGGAAAGGATCTGGAGGTTACGAGAGAGGCTACTGAAATGCCGGGTTTACCGGCAGCATCTTCATCGACTTCATCGACTTCCCCTCTTTCTTCCGGACACATCTCCTCGTCTCCCGAAGATACATCTGGTTCAACCAGCTTACTCTGTTTCTTAGCCTTTTTGACTCTACCTCTTGGTGGCATAATGTTGATTTATTAAAAAAATATATCAAACGTTTACAATGCCCCCTACTGGTCTGCTAGAAACTGGCACGCATCGGAGATCGGACCCTTACATGTATATAGTCGAGCGCCGATCAGTGGGGCGCTGGTAGGATCACGACCGGTAGCGATCGAGCGGCGACAGCCAAAACAGGATTCGTGGGGCGGATTCCGCTCGGTCACCTATCGGATGCCGACCGGGCGTCGATCGATTATTGCCCGATTATCTGATTGGTCGGGGTCCGACCTACGACCACCGGATGCCAGTCGATGCCATCGATATCGTCCCGACGTCGGCACGAGCTCTGCTCGACTTTTATCCGAAGTCGGCGTGAATTCGGTGAAAATTTAAGTGCGAAATAAAATTTCACCGGGTCCCACCCGACCACCACTGACGCCCCAACATCCGGCGGGACGCCGGCCGGACTCCAGCCCGAGTTCACTCCAAATCAGTCGCCAGGTAGTCGGGCGGGGCTCGAAAAGTGATTTGTGACCGTGGCTTTATAGCTCAAGCAAAGGTTTCGCAACTTTGGAAAAGGACTGCTAGCGTCAAAGATGCAGGGGATCTGAGGGGTACACTATGCTGTTCAATGATACTCAGCCCAAACAATAAAACAATTCAGATGCCAGATAATTGTTTAGAACAAGAAATCCAAAATATTTTCTTTCCGAGACAAAGACAATATATTAGACTGCCCGACGCATGCGCACTCTAGATCCTAAAACAATCCTGATAAGAACAAATATATATCGGCTATGTTGAACCGTAACTTTCTCATTTCGTAAATTTCACGCCGTGAATAATTGTTACCAATTCCTCAGAGCGCTTGAAAAAATGGTACCAATACGTCAAAGATTTTTTACCAATATTTCTCACGTGTGAGAGAAATAAACACGTAGTCACATTTCGTGTAGCAATCATGCATTTTCCTCACATCGATAAAATACCCCCAAAGCTGCTGCATGTTGCATTCAATCCCAATTCTTCACACGCATACCATATTTTATAAACATTGAAGGAAATTTCAATAATTTACTATTGGTACCTCTTGGGCAATAGTTAGAATGTGTAAGATGAGCCGAGTCGCGAGAAAACCTTTCCACGGTGTTTCCGACTAGACCCACTAGCATGTGTAACTATAAAAGCAAGTCTTAGCAAGAGGTAATTTTTTCTGCTGCTTATTTGTAATTACGTGGTTTCTGTTCGGATGGGTTTCCGTTTCCTATTGGTGCTCGGGATAGGCTGCGTTGTTTTATAATGACATTCCCTGGTATATTCTCTAATCAGGGCAACGAAAAACAAATGCGCTGATTCTTCTAAGTGGTTACAGAGCTATTCTGCGCATTTGTTATTTTTGTGACGAATACTTACCAATTATTTACACGTCAGAAATCATCAACGAATTCTTCACATGTGTGAGGAATTGGTACCAATATTTCACACCCGAGAAAAAGTCGCACCTGTTCTTCACAGGTGTGACGAATACTTACCAATTCGTCACACGTCAGAAATTATCTGAGAAATTTGAGCACAAATTTGCCTCTAATGCCGAAACTGAACATACGTAAATGTCATATTTGGCACCAGTGCTTCTTATGTGAGTGAAATTTACGAAATAGGAGATATACGGTTCAACACGGCTATTTCATGAGGAATCTATACATAAAATTTGAAACCCAAGCATGCACAGATTCAAAAGTTATGCTATGCATCAACGGGAATTCAATATACAATTACCCAAAGTTACAAAGGGTCATAACTCGAAAAGTATTTTTTCGAATTTATTCAAAATACAATCAGGTCATTACTGAGCACTACCAATCTATTTTTTTACTTTCAAGGCTCTAATCTAAATAGTTTTTAGATATGGTGCTGACCAGATTTTATTCTTTTTTCAAAGGACAGTAATACAGGAATTGGGCATTGTGATGATGAGAAAAATAGAAGTCAGCTACTTTTTTTTAGGAATCTGTAACTGAATTTCAAACACCCTAACGTGCACGATTTAAACGTTATTCTATGCATTACAGTGTATGCCCAAAGTTACTAAGTGCCATAACTCAAAAAGAATTAATCAGAATTTATTCAAAAGTTAATCAGGTCATCTATTCTTCAATACCAATCTAGTGTTCTAGTGTTCTAGCTTCAATAGTTTTTTTTTTAGATTTTTTGCAGATATTTTTTTCTTAGATCCTCTAGCGGTTAATCAGTACTCGTGTGCGGTCGGTTTCAGTTCTGCGTGGAAGCATCATGCAGCCCATCTTTTCTTGAAGCGCCGATGGGCGGAAGCCATAGCCATTCTTGAAATTAAAAAAACGGTTGTTCTATCGTAATGAGTTTTGTGCTGGTGGAAAATTTGTCAGAAAAGACAGTGCACATGTTAAGTTTTTAAATTGTTCGTTTAACGCGCAATTTGACTTCTGAGATGAACAATGGCATGTTTGTTAAATTGATCAAGGTGGTACATGTAGGTACGAGCCCCAACTCATAAATATGAGGTAACTTTCCGCCCGAGTTCGAGGCACGGTCGAGTCATGTTCTTCAATGGAAGGTCAGGTGGTTTAAAACTGTTTTCTCATACATACCGGTATTCACCCACCTCTGATAAAAGAAAAGTTAATAATGTTCCTCAATAAATGAAAAACGACATATCACTTTCATATAGACCACCCTACAGCAAGAACACTTAATTGATTTACTTCGTGAAATACAACTCGGAAAAAACTTTTATACAGTAAGTTATCTCTGCCTGTAACTGGACTCTGCAAAACTATTTTTACTGATTTCAGCTGCCAATTTCGTCCTGGTGATTTTGAGTGACCAGGAAAAGTTTGAGACTCCTAGAGAAGAGTGACTCAAGTGACAGAATTAACTTTAGTATGCTATGGGCATCTTTTTTTACAAAACCTTAAGAAAAGAAACGCATAACGTCAACAAGTCCGTGTACTGAACAACCCTCTGAACCCAACTTTATATAGAGAAAGTTGGGTGTACAGGGGTACACATTATTTTCCTCTTTTTGGCTCAAAACACCGAGCACCTACAATCTATATTTGGACTTGCAAAAAACACAAATAGTTTTTCACATCACGTAAACACACCTGCCTAATTTTGAACCCCTCAAATCCCTCTTTCATGTAGTGAAACTAGGGGTTACAGGGATATACATTTTTTTTCTTATTTATGCTTAAACATAAACAGTGGGTACTCGTTAGAACCGCGTTATCGAGGCGGTTCTAACGATTACCCACAATCTAAGTTTAGAGCAGAAATATGAAAAACACTGCATTTTTATCGGAAACTTTTCAATTTTGGTGGCAAAATTATCCATATATTTGTATAGGCGTGTTTAGGTAATTAACTAAAAATGCTAGTTCAAGATATATAAAAGCCATAATTGTAGCATATAGATGTTTTATAATGATGCAAATACTTTGGCCCCAGCGCATAAGACAAGTTATACAGAAAATAGGGTTAGTTTCGAGTCACAACAAGTATGCTTATTACGTCGAATACGGCAGTTAAAATACAACAACCATGCACGGGGTTCCGGAAAATGGGAAAGAATTCGAGATGACTGGAATCAAGTATCCCTGCTTTTTTGCATTGATATTCACTAACAATTGTGATTAACCCATATATGCCTAGCGGCCCTTTTTGAGACATTGGCAGATAGTGTAGACCCATATCAAACGCCGCATCTGATCAAGATCTAAACTGTTTGCTCAATGTACATGCATTTTTGTAAAACTTACCACAATAAATAAATAAATAAAATACCGACATCCCTATGCTAAGTAATTGACCAAAGGTGGAATATTTTATTGGCATCTACGGATCAATTTTCCCCTTGGTAAATGAGGTAACACACACCAGCTGAGTAGGATGTAACGTTTTTTTTTCTTTGGCTTGACTTCTTGGAAATGATTTGGCACGACTTCTTGGAAACACTTTTTTAAATAGATATCTTGAAACGCTTTATAAATAGATATCGACAGGCGCTGCAATATGTTTATTCCGAACGCGTTTTCACTGCATAAATACTTTGACAACAGTCTGATCTGTAGGGCTTTCCCAGTTACGTCATAAGACGGTCAGAAATAAACTGGGATATCACCAATCCAATCTAAATGGCTTCCAATCGGAATTGGAAGGCAATTACATCACGTTAATTGATTGGTTGAAGGTAAAAATGGGTATTGCAAAATGTGATCAACAGAACAAGGGTCAGTTGTAATTATTTCAGAATCGACGAGACTTGGCGTGTGGAGGATACTGCAGTTCGAATGGTGGTACGTGCTATGGCTGTGAAGATGACCACCATTACACTCAGTATTGTAATGTTTCATGTAGAGAATTAAACCCTTACTGTGAAACATGTCGGCAAGATGGAAGTTCCTGTGAAAAATGTGACGCTGAAGTTTCAGAAGATTATTGTCGAAATCGCTGTCCTTCAAATTGTGCCAGTTGCAATAATGACAGGACAAACTGCTACAGTTGTATAGATGGTTACTGGGGTACAGATTGCTTGGAACTGTGCGACAGAAACTGTTTAATCTGTGGAAAGCACGACGGCCGATGCCGATATTGTAGAGATGGTTATTGGGGAGACACTTGTGCTCTTGCCTGTGCACATGATGAAAACTGCGTGAGGTGCAATCAAAGATATGGTACATGTGAGGAATGCAGTGATGGGCTATGGGGGCCGGAATGCAAGAATCCGTGCAATCCTAATTGTGCGGACAAGAAATGCGCAAAAAGCACAGGATTATGTTTATATAATTGTAAACCACTGTATTGGGGGGCTTCTTGTAATATGCCGTGTATAACAGGTGATTGTGAAGATATCAGTACATGTACACAGATGGAAGGCCCTGTCTGTTTTAGCTGTCGAACAGGTAAATGGGGAGAACAGTGTTCTCTAAACTGTTCATATCACTGCCTCAGTGGCTGCAAAATAGATACTGGTGAATGCTACCCTACTGAACTGACTGCGACACCAACATCGCTTTCTGACGAAGCAACAACTTTGCAGTCAATGCAGTCAATGAGCACGCTGTTTCGGCAGACACACTGTCCACTGAGCTGCGCTTATGGCTGTAAAACGGATACTAGAGAATGTCTTGAACAAAGCAATAAACAAACAATGTTTTCAGTCCAATCAAAGAGTAAACCACCAATGGTTTTCCAGTCAACGATTAGAACAGACATACCAGGGAAAACTTCTACAATCACCACCGGTTCTGAAGAGACCCTATCACTAAATAACATGAGTAAGTACACTCCAGAGTAAAAGAAACGCAACACTTTATCCGGAAATGGACAAAATACGTCAACGTTTACAAGAAAATACTGAACCGAAAAAGAAACGTAACTTTTTAACACAAATGATTTTCATGCAACCACCAGGTTGACCGAAAAATAATTTTGCGATTTACTTTCATACTTTTAAACTTTCTTATGCGGAACTCATTCTGGCGATATCTGTACAGTTTAACGCTTCACTTAGCAATTCGTTATTTTCAACAGTTCCTTGTGCAGTACATTAAATGTATACAGTAACCTCATCATATTGGCATATTGTGTTACCTGTAGTTAAGGTTTCAAAAGTCTGGTAAAATTTCTCTACGGAGTATGGTACGTTTGACACAAAATCAACGTAATGTGCCACGACACGTCGACAGGACCGATACATCCGTCTAACTCACCTTCGTAATCGGTTCCTTACAGCCGTCGAGACGTCTCAGGTGTCACCAGAAACGCACAACAATCGAATATGTGCAGATACTGTCAGGAATCGCCTTCGAGAGTTTGGATAACGTCCTCGTCGTCCGTACGTTGGTATGCCATTAACACCTCGACGACGTCAGGTTAGAATGGCGTGAATGGCGTGGCTCACACAACATAGGCCAAACCTGTTTCCTCTTCGTCAGTGGCGTAACGTAATGTTTTCTGACGAGTCGAGGTACTTGTTGTACAGAGCTGACAATTGTTTGGTTGAACGTGATCGATTTGGAGGCGGTGGGTTTATGGTGTGGGCTGGCATATCTTATGGTCATAGAACGCCCGTGGTATTCATTGATGCATCTTTGACGGCTCAGCGTTACGTTGACGTCGGTTTACGACCGGTAGTTGTTCCATATGTACGACAGCACAGCGTTACTTTTCAACAGGATAACGCTCGGGGGCATGTAGCAGGGCTCAGCATGGCGTTTCTTCAGCAAAACAACGTTGACGTGATGCACTCGCCTCCGTATAGTCCAGATCTCTCTCCTATAGAACATTTGTTGGACGTCTTAGAAAGGCGCGTACGTAACCGCCCCCAGCCGCTAACAACGCGTCAAGCCTTGCATCTCGCGCTCATACAGGAGTGGAATGCTATTCCCCAGGCAGAGATCAATCGTTTAATCCTGTCCATGACCAGGTGTGTGTGCAGAGTAGAAGTGAAACAAAGATCAGGAATTGATACAATTAACTTACTCCACCCATAAAAGACACCAAAGGGAAAGAAATACAAACATTAAGCGACCAGACCATAATAGAAACCTAAACAAAGGACTGAATGCAAACGGAGGACATACTCGCTATTAACTGCCTATGTTTTGAACTTGTGAAATGACTTGCTCTATGACAAAACGGATTTATGCTCCAAACATTCTCACTGGAAATTGAACTCTCTAAGGTAGTTACATTCAGGAATGATTATATTATTGCGTCATTAAATCGATTTTCTGCAAACATGATTATATTTCTGCAAATACTCGCATTTATATTTAGAGTTCCGTTTCTTTTTCGGTTCATTAAAACGTCAAAAGATATATCTTAATCACACGTGCTTACGGCTAAAGAAACAGTCACATGATTAAGATAACAACGTCCATTACCGCTTACGTTAACGCCGACAGTATTTGACGTCTTCAGTTATTTCAAATATAATAATTATTTTCAATTCCTATTGAGATTTATAGCCTATTTGTACCAGGCTATTTATGTTCAGTTAGCTGCAAAGTTTCAGGGAAATATATTTTGATATATTAATAAACCAAAGTTTTTGGAATTTTTAAAGTAAATAACGGCAACCTGGGTATCATAACTGCATCAAAGCTCAGTTGTCTTTGACTGGTAAATCGTTTCAATTAATATTATTTCATATCTTTTGTTATTGCAAAAAATAACATGCAGGACACGTGATCACAACAAGTAATGAATATCACCTAATCACATTGTGAAGAGAAAACTTGGGTTTACGGGTAAACATATTTTTTTCATTCCTGCTGCAGGGCATAGTGGGTAATCGTTAGTACAGCCTCAATGAGGCGGTTCCAACGGGCACCCACAATCTATATTGCGGGCGAAAATAACAGAAATATACAAAATTTTCATGACAAAAATGGCATCTTTGGTGATATGAAAGAATGCTCTATTACGCATGGACCGTCTAATGTGAATTTTTCAATGAAGCTTTTTTTTTTTCGTTTTTCAGTAGTGTATGGCAAACTGCAATCATACTAAAACGCCTACTAGACCATGATATTTATTCGAGAAAGGGTAGTTAGTGCTACTCAGGGTTACTTTTAGGGTAAGGCGAGGGGACATAATAAAATGCATAATTAAGAAATAGATCAGCTTTAGGTGTGATTTGTTTAGTAATAAAAATACAGTTTGGAGGTCAGTTGTACAGTAGATCAAATCACGTGCGCGTAGCGCTCGTGATTTGTCTTCTTATAACTGACCGACAAACTGTGAATTTATAACTAAACAATCACAGTACAGAGCTGTTCTATTGCTGAATATCGGCAATCAGCAAGAAAGCACGCCTATAGAATATTTATCCCCTTAAACCCCACTTTTATGCAATAAAACTGGGGTTTACATGGGTATATATTATTCTTCTGAGGTACTTTCATTCGAGTTCTAACAATCTATGTTTTGGGCAGAAATACGAAAAATGTCAGAATTTGTTTTTCTGAAAATTTTCATTTTTTCAATATTGAATAGGCGTGTTTTCGTAGTGAATGTTGTTGGGTCCTTCAAATTTTATTAACTTTTGCTATTATTGGAAGAAATCCCGCAAAACATATTTCCTGTAACACATGCATTCATGTTTTTCTCTAACGTTTTCGATTCGAGAAAGTGACGTAACACTGTCTTGCGTCAAGGAAACTACGAGTGACGTCATAATTTTGCAGCTTTTAATGACTTCACTTGTCACGATCTACCGGCCCCTGGTTTGTTGCATAATAATTCACTGTTCCTTTCCATTGCCTATAAAGGTACGCTGCGTTAAAATTTAGGATATACTTTCAATCTTCTGTTGACTAAACGTGTATTGTATGCATCGAGGCGGTACTTATGAATACACAAACCATACTTTTTCAAGATAAGCTTAGAAAATTCTTCCAAAATGATGCTTTATATTATTTTTTTATTATATATATTATTAACATTTATTCAGTCTATCGTTGACCTTAATAAACGAAATTAGAACTCCAATGAGATTATTATTCAATATGTACGAAAGGAAGGCTTTCACTTTTTACTGTGACTTTGCTAAAACTTTTCAAAGGCAAGTTTCGTAAACTTCATTTGAAATAACTACTCCTGTCATTTCCCCAATATAGATGTATTAAATTTTGTTACTAATCTATTTCAGTTGTTATCGCAGTAAGTATTGGGAGTTCGTTGATGATTAGCTTGGTTGTGGCAGTGCTTCCCCATTTGCTGAAATTTCTCCAGTCGAGGTAACCATTCGTTTTTATTATTATCATAACTATTATTATTTTGGGTTTTAACACAATTTGAAGATTATTTTATCAATACTGAGTTTATCGTTAACCAGGAGTGGGCAGAAACCGGAAACCAATAGAAAAAGAACTGTCCTTAAAAAGGAATGCGGATCCAAAAATCTTTAGTTAGCCACACAATGATTGCACTTGCAAAACAGAAAAGAATTTTTTCTCATGATCTCTATTAAGCCACACACTATTTGCACTAGCAAAAAAAAAAAAAAAAAAGACTTCGCATTTAAAATCTGTATAAAGCCACACATTTTATGCACTTGCAAAATAGAAATAATTTGCACCCAGATCTATATTGTATACACTTGCAAAATGGAAAGAATTTGCACCCACGATCTATATTGTTAACACTTGCAAACGACAAAACATTTGCACCCAAGATCTATATTGTATATACTTGCAGACAGAAAGAATTTGCACCTACGATCTATATTGTATACACGTGCAAAAAGAATTTGCACCCACGATCTATATTCTATACACCAAAACCAGAAAGAATTTGCACCCACGATCTATATTGTATACACTTGAAAATGAAAGAATTTGCACCCATGATCTATATTGTATACACTTGCAAACAATCAATAATTTGTTCCCACAACCTATATTGTATACACTCGCAAACATACATAATTTGTTCCCACAACCTATATTGTATACACTCGCAAACATACATAATTTGTTCCCACGATCTATAT
Source organism: Lucinisca nassula (assembly GCA_963580285.1). Classification (NCBI taxonomy): domain Eukaryota; kingdom Metazoa; phylum Mollusca; class Bivalvia; order Lucinida; family Lucinidae; genus Lucinisca; species Lucinisca nassula. Next base: position 6,636,767 of record OY757026.1, read on the forward strand.
TGTTGTATACACTTGCAAAGAAGAAAGCATTTTCAACCACGATCTTTATTGTATACACGTGCAAAAAGAAATAATTTGCACCCACGATCTATATTGCATACACTTGCAAACAGAAAGTATTTGCAACCACGATCTATATTGTATACACTTGCAAACAGAAATAATTTGCTCCCACGATCTATATTGTATACACTTGCAAACAATAGATAATTTGCCCCAACGATCTATACTGTATTCACTTGCAAACAATAAATAAATTGCACCCTCGATCTATATTGTAGAAGCGTGCAAAAATAAAGAATTTGCACCCGCGATCTATTTTATATACACTTGCAAACATAAATAATTTGAGCCCAGTATCTATATCATATACACTTGCAAACAATAAATAATTTGCACCGACGATTTATAGCGTATACACTTGCAAACAGAAATAAATAATTTGCACCCACGATCTTTATTGTATACACTTGCAAACAGAAAGAATTTGCACCAACTATCTATATTGAGCCAAACCCTGAATGGGCTTGCAAACAAGACCGAATTCGAACCCACAATATATACTATTACGCAAACACGCCTATACAAATACATTGCCACATTTATCGCCGTTTAAACGAAAATTTTAAGAAGAAAAATTGTGATATTTTTCTTATTTCTGCTCAAAATATAGATTGTGGGCACTCGTAACGAGTACCCACAATCTATATTTTAGAGCAGAAATAAGAAAAAAATAATGAATGCCCCTGGAAACCTCAGTTTTACTATATAAAAGTGGGGGTCAAGGGAGTCAAAATAATATATACGCGTGTTTTCTAGGTGAAGCCCCACACTGTATAGGAATTCTTGCACACCATACCGGCCCCGATAGCTCAGTTGGTAGAGTGTCCCGGGAGGTCATGGGTTCGATCCCGGGCCGCGACATACCAAAGTCGCCAAGACAGGTACTAGCTGCTCCTCGCTTGACACTCAGATTGACGGGGAAGAGCTAGGACTGGTCGACCCAGTGTCAGGATAATGTGACTGGGTGTGGTATCATGAAATGTGTCTGGGACATGATACTTCAGTGAGGCAGCACTATAAAAGTGAGCATTGAGCTCCCTGTCGCAACCAGACACCGTCGTGATATGACTGAAAAATTGTTGAAAGCGACGTTAAACCCGAATTCACACACACGCTTGCACACCATATAAGGAAAGCTTACACTTAGCCTGGGATAGAAATGCTTATCCTAACCAGATTATCCTACCCAGAGAATTTTGGCGTGTTTGATGTGCGCTGGTTGAATACGACGTCAGGTACACAGTCATTAAGTTCGACGTCGCTGCACGTACAATGACGTCAAAAACGCTGCATTAGTGCCATCAAAATATGACGGACGTCGACAATCAAAGTGACTGCATTATAAAACAATCACTTCCAAAAATGGAAGGTATGCAAGAAAAGGAATCTTACAAGAGTGTGAGGGGTAGATAGAAGAATCCGTCCTTCGGGATCACTGTCCGGCATCACGAGGCAAGGTTCGTGATGTCGGACAGTGACCCTCCGTATGGATTTTTCTATCCAACCCTCGCACCAGTGTAAGATTATTATAATCTGAAGTCGACGTATAAAAAAGTGGCAGCGACTGGAAGGATAGAGGGTATGCAGAATAATCACGGTGGTTGGTTGTAATTTCCAGTGAATGTCATAACAAGCGGAAAGAAGCATATCTGAAAACAATCACTTCAATCAGAGGGACTCGAACCTTGGCTGCTCCGGTGAAAATCCAGTGCTCTAATCACTAAGAACAAGAGTTGAATGCCTGACGCAATAGTCAGAGATTGGTTTAACCTATATTTTCTGTTTGCTTTGGTGTAACACTATTCAAGTTGTGATTTAGAGATTGTGGAGTTTTGAAAATATTTGAGGGTCACTGATGAGGCCTAATTGGCCGAAACATGCTAGTCTGGCCCAGAAAACAGGTACACTTCATATTTTCCTGTAATGCGGCGCATTCCTGGCTTCCAAAGGATAACCCTTCTATAGAATATATTTAACGTCACTACAGCTGGTGTCTGGGAATGTGTTGCGGCCGTAAAAAGTCTCACTGCTCTACATCATAGTGTAGTGTATATTTTCTTTCTTAACCTATATTTTTCTGTTTGCTTTGATGTTTAATGGCCCACTTAACACTATTCAGGTCATATGATTCTGGGATTGGGTTTTAACCTTGATTTTTATGTTTGCTTTGGAGTTTAACAGCCAACTAAACACGTTTCATGTCATATGGAAACTTTTCTGATCACCTATAAACGCTCCACCTAGTCAGCCTTTAACGTAAGCGCTTAACTAGTACAGTGAATATTCTTTCGCCAGAAACTGACACCTGTCCTTGTTGTATCAGTCGAATGGAGGGAATGACCGTCATGCATAATCCACCTACTTGAAGGCAGTTATCTAACGGTTGAAGATGCGAGGGTAACACTCTCCCTCTTCAAGGATGTCATCATTTAGCTTGACGCGGGGCCTTTCCGGCGAAACAAAATGTACGATAGGTGGTTGTGTCATTTGAAGGTCCGCACATTAATTGCAACAAAAATGTATGGTCGCATATAATACGGCTCTGTACATCACTACAACACGACTTTATAATTCTGACCACCTTGAACCCCACTTTTATACAGTAAAACTGGGGTTTGTAACGGTATACATTATTTTTCTTATTTCTGTTAAAAATATAGATTTTGGGCACTTGTTAGAAATCGAGGCGTTTCTAACCAGTACCCAAAATCTATGTTTTGAGCAGAAATAAGAAAAATATCACATGTTTCATATGAAAATTTTCATTTTTCGGTGTTTAAATATACAATGTATTTGTGTAGGCGTGTTTTCGTAATGATGACATTTCTTTTACAAAAAAAAAACAAAAAAAAACAAAAAAAAAAAAAAAAAACGTGGGAATGTTATACCGACCTCTATATACTCCGGCTTTGTCGCCTAAATAGTTTTTCTTGTGCCTGTTCGTAGACGACACAGTAATAAGCCGGTATGACTTTATTTCATATCCTTTAAGATCGCCTAAGAAGAACGTGGTTGGTAATGATACAAAGCTGCTGAAAAGATCTTCGTTTACAGGTATTCTCTCTCTCTCTCTCTCTCTCTCTCTCTCTCTCTAAGCTGCTGAAAAGATCTTCGTTTACAGGCATTCTCTCTCTCTCTCTCTCTCTCTCTCTCTCTCTCTCTCTCTCTCTCTCTCTCTCTCTCTCTCTCTCTCTAAGCTGCTGAAAAGATATTCGTTTACAGGTATTCTCTCTCTCTCTCTCTCTCTCTCTCTCTCTCTTTCCTCTTGTGACCCGGACAAGGGTCCATTGAAGGCAGCGCTCATAACCATGAGCTACGGAGGTCAGTAAGATTTGCAATATTTTTGAAAGTTTAGAAAGGCGAAAGCACATATTTTCTGGTCCTTTGGGATCATTGAGTTTATTCTGTAACATTTTGAAAATAGAGTTCTGCTTATTATATAAGCTGGTGGTAGAGGGCGTGGCCGGTGTTTCACTTTTCAGAACTGGTCATGAACAGACTCAATAAAACAGAGTCTGCTATTTTCGTTTATTTGGTGTATGCCTTGCTTCCAAAAGATCTAACTTCAGAACTTATTTGTTCAAAACATGTTGTTGCATGCATTACTGGTGAGCAATCTAATATAGCCTCGAATTCAGGAGAGGTAAGCGAAATAAGTCCAGAACCATCATCCAGATTTTGACTGAGTGCAGTGTACATTGCGTACGCATATGATATTCATGAGCTCATGTCAGTTTTGTATGTACAGGGTCAAAAAAAAAATCACGAAATCACGCCAATATAATTTTATTTTGAGCAAAAATAAGAAAAAAATCACAAATTTTCAATTTCAAGTTTACAATGCATTCATATAGGTAATTTTCCGTAAGGGGTAACTCTTTGGACGCAAGGACAACGACACATAACTAAAACAACTGCGGCATTTGCAAGTCTTATCAAGGTCAGACTAACTAGTTTCGGCCAATCAAGCCTTACCACTGGCCCTGAAATATGTTTAAAGTAGAAGTAAAACAAAGATCAGGAATTGATACAATTAACTTACTCTACCCATAAAAGACACCAAAGGGAAAGAAATACAAACATTAAGCGACCAGACCATAATGGAAACCTAAACAAAGGAAGGCCATAAGGACAGTCACTTTCCCACAAAATGGCCATATGGCCATCCAAAATTAAAAGACACAAATGATACACACACTAAGTAACAAACAACAACATAAATAAATCGCCACAGAAGAGCCGCCTTGGAACGGTCAGTGGAAGATTTCCACTGGGGGGCTTAAATCGATTTTACGTGGCCACAATCCTCGCCCTTACTTCTGTCGCGATTAAGACAAATAATTTGTTCAGTCCGCATGAAGGCCTCCTAACTCATCAGTGCAACATCTCCGTGAACACAAAAATCAAAGAACCACAGAGGTGAGACAACGCTGAGGACTCGACAGCAAGAAACCACTGAAATGCTGGAGCAAAAGAAAACCAACAGTTAGACTCCGATGGGCCCGACCAGAGACAGAGCATCAGGCACCAACCAACATTACCTTGAATTAGATCTCTCTAATTCTCAATAAGCCTTTACGTTGGAGCCGTCATAGAATCTGAGGCCTGACCCACCGGCGTGCAATTAAAGAGGGAAGCAAAGTTGCCAACCGTGATTGGGTTAACTACCATGCATGCAGTCTGTCGTATAATATCCATGTTGTACCCAATCTTTTTATATCGAAGAATGATTTTACGAAATTGGGTGCTGAAGTCATTGCGGTTATATATTTTTCTGAATTTATATACTAAAGTTCCACAGCGGAATCAAAAGTCTTAAAGGACTAGGAAACATAACACACACTATGATGAAGGTCAACGTGACTTTTACGGTCGTTTTACCTCAGTCATTCGAGGGGTCCAGGAACCTCTGGGATAATAAGTATTGCCGCAAGTGTCCAAATATATGATTGCCCATGTTCTGCAAGAGTATAAGGAATATTACAAGATATGTAAGTAGGTAATGAAACACTTTTAGCACGGGAAGCATTCCGTCGTAAATTTTTGTCGCCGTGAAATATTATATTTTCCCGGTTAGGCATTCATGTTACACCTATCGAAAACATAGTTAACACGGTTCTAAAATGTACATGTACGAAATTCCCGCCGAATTGAAGAGTTTAAAAGGAGTGACAATGAACTTTTTAAAAACAGAACATGATGTGCCCATTGAATAAATAATAAATAAATAATACACCCTTGCAGTTGAAGACAATACGATAACACACCCGTGCGATAGTGCATTTTTAACATCTCCAAAATGACCATTTTTCTGATGAAAATCTGTGATATTTTTCTTATAAATACTGCAAACATAGGTTGTGGGTGCTCGTTAGAACCGCCTCATTGAGGCGGTTCTAACGAGTACCCACAACCTATGTCTTGGAGCAAAAATAAGAAAAATAATTTATACCCCCGTAAACCCCAGTTTTCTCTATATAAAGTGGGGTATAGGGGGGTCTTTTTCAGATGAAACAAATTTGTCGCCGCCGAATGACAGTATTCACGGATTCAGATCAGAGCAGAAACATTCTTCACGTGACAGCAGACTTGAAAGCAAAGGAGGCACCAACAAGGACAGGTTAAATTTGAAACACAATTCTAATTTCGTTTCAATGCCGACAGGTAAGCACGTGAGCAGAGGACACTATTTGTTCCTTAATACTTTACCGTATCCGCGATATTATGCTTTAAAGAATCTCAATTATTTAAAGAAACATTACGAAAACAAGCCTATACAAATACGTTATACACATTACCGCCGAAAAAACATACATTTTAAAATGAAAAATTGTGATATTTCTTTTTTCTGCACAAAATATAGATTGTGGGTACTCGTGAGAACCGCCTCATCGAGGCGGTTCTAACGAGTACTCACAATCTATATTTTAGAGCAATATAGATTGTGGGTACTCGTGAGAACCGCCTCATCGAGGCGGTTCTAACGAGTACTCACAATCTATATTTTAGAGCAGAAATGAGAAAAATAAGGTTTATCGATACAATCAACCCACAGCTCCCATCAGAGACACCAAAGGAAAAACAACACAAACATGAAACAACAGACCTAATGGAAACATCACTAGCGGAAAGCCAAAAGGACAGTTACTTGCCCACTAAATGGCCAACACGCTGTCCAAAATATCACACAAAGACAAACCATGACAAAAATAAGACAGAAGAACCGCCTTGGAACGGTCAGTGGAAACAAATTCCCCTTGTGGGGGGAGGGGGGGGCTTAATCGATTTTACATGGCCGCAATCCTCGCCCTTACTTCCGTCGCGATTTAGACAAATAATTTGTTCAGTTCACATGAAGGCCTCCTAACTCATAAGTGCAACATCTCCGTGAACACATATAATCAAACAACCACAGAGATGAAACAACGGTGTACCCAATCATTTTATATCGAAGAATGATTTTACGAAGTTAGGTGCTAAAATCATTGCGGTTATATATTTTTATATATTTAACCCTCGTATATTGAGCCAAGGATTTGTTCCATTAAAATGAATTCTCTTTGGACTCGAGAACGAATTCGAATTAAAAGTAGAAGTGAAACAAAGATCAGGAATCGATACAATTGACTTACTCCACCAATCAAAGACACCAAAGGGAAAGAAACACAAACATTAAGCGACCAGACCATAATAGAAACCTAAACAAAGGAAGGCCATAAGGACAGTTACTTTCCCACAAAATGGCCAAATGGCCATCCAAAATAAAGACATAAGTGATACACACAGTGAGTAACAAACAACAACGTAAATAAATCGCCACAGAAGAACCGCCTTGGAACGGTCAGTGGAAAGATTTCCACTGGGGGGGCTTAAATCGATTTTACAAGGCCATAATCCTCGCCCTCACCTCTGTCGCGGTATACACTAATTTTGTTTACTCCGCATTAAGGTTTCCTAACTCATCAATGTAACATCTCCGAGAACATACAAATAAAAAAAAAATACAGAGATGAAACAAGGTTGAGGACTCGACAGCATACAACAACAGAATTGCTGGAGCAAAAGAAAGCCAACAGTTAGACTCCGAGGGGCCCGACCAAAGACGGAGCATCAGGCGCCAACCAACATAAAGAATACTAAAATATAATTCCATTTATGTTTTACGCTGGAACCGTCATATAACCCGTGTAAACAAGTAATAGGTGTTTTGAGCTCCACTGTATAGATAATCAAGTATCTCTTAAACTAATAACAACAAACACCAACCCCACCCCCCCCCCCCAAAAAAAAAAAAACAGTTAAAGCCAAAAGGACATTTACCTTCCCACAAAATTGCCAACCGGCTATCCTAAAACATAAGTGACACACACACACTCAAAAGACAAACCATAACGAAAATGAACCGCGACAGAAGAAACGCCTTGGAACGGTCAGTGAAACGAATTCCATTGATGGTGGGGGGCTTAAATCGATATAACGCAGCTGTAATCCTTGCCATTACTTCCATCGCGATTTAGACAAATAATTTGTTGAGTCCGAATGAAGCCCCCCCCCCCCCCAAATTATCTGTGCATTTTCCCCGATAACACGTATCAAACAATTACGGAGATGAAACCACGGTGAGGACAGGTGGAAGCCACTCAAATGCTGGAGCAAATGAAAAACACAACAGTTAGACCCCGATTGGCCGGACCAGAGACAGAGCATTAGGCACCAACAAACATTCAGTAAGCCACACCAACATGTCAATTAGTTCTGGCCACGTGTTTTGTTGAGGCAATTCTTATAAGTGACACCTACATTTCTAAATAAAAGCAAGAAACATTATTGCTTCTCCTAATCGGACGCTTTTTAGTTAACCAGTCATCGGTTTGCTATTTTTCTGTAACATCAATGTGCATATATTTTCAGGCGGTGAGAGGTTCCAAGCTAAAAGTGTTTATCAACAGTAACCAACAGAACTGTTGGGAAAATCGGCATGTACACACCTACTCAGTTCAAATACAAGTCAATCAATTAACTAAATACGAGTAAATTCATTGACAATTACTGGCTTATGCGGGGAACAATATAAGATATTAACTGAATAAGTAACTGAGTTTACCCATACTGATAATAATACTATAGAAGTGAAAATACACTTGAAATTGTTTTTTTTTTTTTTTTTTTGCTTTGCAAGAGAAATTACATTTCCGAGTGTCTATTTACAATCCAGTGATACGTTTAAAGGGGAAATAGTGTTCCTCTCATTTTAGTAGTTTTCTTTAGGCAAGACAAATGCAGAGCAATTTTGAAAGGATTAGAATACTTAACACGTATATGTCGTTCCCAAAAACCGACGAACATATAGAATGCATTTGGCACTGGTGAATTTTAGAAAGTGGATATTGTTCTCAGATCTATAATAAGAAAGATTACAAGATGTGGAGGTCATATACAGCAGGCATAGAACAGTACTAGTGGAGACCACAGGCGAAGAAAAACAAGACGACGGTCATATACACAAGACGTAGTGAATCAATATGGAAATTAACAGAAGTAGAGACACAAGACGACGGTCATATACACCAGAGTTAGAGAATACAAGGTGTAAAGACACTGGACGACGGTATCTCGACGGTCATATATACCAGACGTAGAGAAATAAATATGGAGAATACAAGGTGTAAAGACACTGGACGACGGTATCTCGACCGCCATATATACCAGACGTAGATATAACAATATAAAGAATACCAGATATAGTGAAATCAGGCGACCTTCTTATAATCAGACGTAGAGAAAGCAATGTAAAGATTACCAGATGTAGAGACATCAGGCGACTTTCTTATAATCAGACGTAGAGAAAGCAATATAAAGTTTACCAGATGTAGAGACATTAGGCGACTTTTTTATAATCAGACGTAGAGAAATCAATATAAGGTTACCAGATGTAGAGACTTACATATAATCAGACGTAGAAAATGTAAATAAACTGGACACTGAACGACGGTATCTCGACGGTCATATATACCAGATGTAGAGAAATCAACATAAAGCGTCCCTGGTTCCAAAATCAAATCAAACTATTTTAGCCACATGTTTGATCTTATTGTTAGTATCTATTGTAATAACAAATGTTTACCTTCAGCAATGCCCACAAAAATATCTTGAAAAAAAAAAAAAACACGTCAAAGCAGGATTTGAAGAAGAAGGCATATTAAGGGTCTCTTCTCTCCCTTTCCATATAATCTTCCCATCAGATCTATCCTTTGACACTGTACATAAAACCTGTTTTGTCTTTGTATAATATTCACCTTCCTTTTCAGCATGTAAATAGTATGTCAAGAGTTAGATTGTTAACTTCTATGAAAAACTATGGTTTCGTTTAGTTTTCATTATAATTATAATAATCATATTTTATTTATCTTTTTCATTCTACTTCATTCCATTTTAATACATTGTACTCAAACTTTAAGAGTCTAAGAACAGCACTGCGCTTTTGTAGCTATACCAATAGATATACAATGTTTCTGTTTAGCTTCAGTTATCATTATTATTATGATTGTCATTTTTTACTATTATTATTATTATTATTATCATTACCATTATAATCTTATATCATATGGTGTCTCATTGTTGAAAGTAAGACTTTCGACCAGTCTTCTTCCTCTGAACCTTAAGCCGCGTGTCTTCCAGTATGGAAACCTGCATAGGCATGCTCCATTTGCAGCCTCAGTCAAATGGCCACTATCAAGCGGCAAACAGAAAGAGCACTGTTGAATCACTTATCGCTCTTGAGCAAAGTATAGAAATCATGATTTGCAGTCGTATTGGCACTGATTTCTATAATTTTCAGCTCCTTTTTCGACCAGCCTTTTCAATTTAAAAGACAGGCAGTGCTTCATTTTCTACGCTGGGGCACCGGCAGCCCAACCCCATTTACTCTTGTTGGACAAACTGCCACGATTTGCAGCCCAGAAGCACTTAACCTATATCTTGATATCTTGTTGTGGAGCTATAGAGTTCTGTCCGATTGACCTAGGCAGACATAAAAAGCCTTAACCATAACTAACGAACGAACGATCAACATAAAGCTTTGGCCCCCGCCCATCGGGGCTTGGAAAAATATATGGGTTGCAAGATGCTTCCACGCAGGGCTGAAACCGACCCGAACACGAGTACTGGTAAACCGTTTACAGGATCTAAGCATGCCCAGGCAAAGCGGTGCGAGACGGCCCGTCCATGCTTATAAGCCCTATTGATTCATTGGGCGGCAGGGCTTGAGAAGTCATTTCATCTCAATGTCGGGTAAAGGTCCCACAAAATTAGAAGCAAGGTTCTTAAATGACCTTTAAAGTGTTGACGGGGACGTTAAATCTCAAAACAAACAAACGAATAACATAAAGCTAACCAGATGTTGAGGCTTTAGACGACTTTCTTATTATCAGACGTAGAGAAATCAATATTAAGCTTACCAAATGTGGAGACACAAGGCGATTGTCATATATACCAGACGTAGAGATTTTAATATCAAGGAGATTACCAGAAACAGAGACATGAGAAGATGTCCATATGCACCAGATCTAGAGAAATCTCTATAGAGCTTACCAGGTATGGAGACATAAGGAGATTGTCATATATACAAGACGTAGAGATTTCAATATCATGGGCTTACCAGATGTAGAGACATGGGAATATGGTCATATACACCAGATGTATAGGAACTAATAAGAGCTTATCAGATGTGTAGACACAAGGCGATCGTGATATACACCAGACGTAGAGAAATCAATAAAGAGCTTACCAGTAGTAGAGACTCAAGGTGATTGACATATATACCAGATGTAGAGATGACAATATCAAGGGGAGTACAAGATGTAGATACAACAAATGGTCATATACACTAGATGTAGAGAAATCAATATAGAGCTTACCAGATGTGGAGACACAAGGCGATTGTCATATTTATCAGTCATCAGTGAGATTTCAATATCTTGGAGATTACCTGATGTAGAGACATGCGAAAATAGTCATATACACCAGATGTAGAGAACACACTATAGAGCTTACCAGATGTAGGGACACAAGGTGATTGTCATATATACAAGATAGAGATTTAAATATCATGGGGTTACAATTAAACAGTGATACTGTCTGGAGATAAAGAAAGGGGAAAAAGCTTTCAGCAGGCAACTGACCATTCTGCAACAAGACAATGAACAGGTAACAAGAGAAACACAAGTAGCTCATGCGGAGACAGATCCAGACCAACATAATATCGGAACCTGAATTTTATGTTGACTTAGTATATAGATTTAGAAAAACTTATAACCACAATGACTTCAGCGCCCAATTTCGTAAAATCATTCTTCGATATAAAAAAGTTGGGTAGAAAATAAATGTTTTACGACAGACTGCATGCATGGTAGTTAACCCAATCACGGTTGACACGTTTGCTTCTAATTGCACGCCGGTGGGTCTGGCCTCAGATTCTATGACGGTTCCAATGTAAAGGCTTATGTTGGTTGGTACCTGATGATCTGTCTCTGGTCGGGCCAATAGGAGTCTAACTGTTTGCTTTCTTTTGCCCCAGCATTTCTGTTGTTTCTTGCTGTATAGTCCTCATCTATGTTTCATATTTGTGGTTGTTTGATTTTTCTGTTCACGGAGATGTTGCACTGATGAGTTAGGAGGCCTTCATGGGGACTGAACAAAGTATTTGTTTTTATCGCGACGGAAGTAAGGGCGAGGATTGGGGCTACGTAAAATAGATTTAAGCCCCCTTTAAGCCCCGCCCCCGGTGGAATTCGTTTCCGCTGACAGTTCCAAGGCCGTTCTTCTGTCGTAGTTTTATTGTTGTTATGGTCTGTCTTTGGGTGTTTGTGTCGCTTATATTATTTTATTTTGAATAGCCTTTTGGCCATTTGGTGGGAAAGTAATTGTCCTTTTGGCTTTCTATTGTTGGTGTTTCAGTTGGGGTCTGTTGCGTCATGTCTGTGTTTTTTCCCTGTGGTGTCTCTGATGGAAGCTGTATGCTGATTGTATCGGTTCCTGATCATTGCCTATGCTTCTATTTTAAATTTGTTTGAAAAAGTTTTATTCCACTATGGCACCACAGAATATTGCACTGTGGGTACAAATCAAAGAATATTCAAGGAAGGGTACTCTTAAAGGAAAAATAGGTATGTATCACATATAAATTAACATACATTCAGAACGAATGGGAATGTTTTCATGCGGCTTCAAAATTACCTTCTTTACGTCTGCTTTCATGTTTTATACTGCTATTCTACAAGCGTTCTCAAAGCCTTAATATCAAAAGACACGAACCATACACCACATATAACCCGCACACGAGTACTGATAAACCGCCTAGAGGATCTAAGCCTTCCCAGGCAAAGCAGTGCGAGTCGGCCCGTCCATGCATATAAACCCTATTGGTTTCATTTGGCGCAGGGCTTGAGAAGTCATTTCATCTCAATGTCGGGTAAAAGTCCCAAAAAATTGGAAGCAACGTCTCCCAAATGACCCATACATTGTTGACGGGGACGGTAAACCTCGAATCAAACAAACAAACACATAAAGAAATCAATAAGGAGATTACTAGTTGAAGAAACACAGGACGACGCTCATATAAACTGGACACAGAGAAATCAGTAAGAGTATCAGCAGATGAATGCACATAAGACGACGGTCATATACACTAGATGTAGAGAAATCAACATTCATATTACCAAGAGAAGGCATATAAGACCGCTGTTCTACTGACCTGAGAATAACGATCAGCTTGATATGAATGAAATAATCTTGAAAATGCCATAAAACCAAACCAAAAAAAAAACAAAAAAAAAAAAAAATTAAAGAGATGAAACAAGGATGAGGACTCGACAGCATGAAGTAAATTAAATGCTGGAGCAAAAGAAAACTATATAAGAAGACTCCGATGGACCCGACCAGAGACAGAGCATCGGGTACCGACCCACAGTACCTAAAATTACGTACAATAGAAGTAGAGGCAATGATCAGGAATCGATACAATTAACCCACAGCTCCCATCAGGGCCACCAAGGGAAAGAAACACAAACATGAAGCAACAGACTCCAACAGAAACACCAACAGTCGAAAGCCAAAAGGACAGTATCTTTCCCACAAAATGGCGGCCAAAAGGCAATCCAAAATAAAATAACATAAGCGACACAAACACCAAAAGACAAACATTACCAAAATTAACCGCGACAGAAGAACCGCCTTGAAACGGTCAGCGGAAACGAATTTCAGTGGGGGCTTAAATCGATTTTACGTGGCCAAAATCCTCGCCCCTACTTCCGCCACGATTAAGACAAACAATTTGTTCAGTCCGCATGAAGGCCTCCTAACTCATCAGTGCAACATCTACGTGAACACAAAAATCAAACAACCACAGAGATGAAACAACGGTGAGGACTCGACAGAAATAAACAACAGAAATGCTGGAGAAAAAAAACAAACAATCAAAACAGTTAAGACTCCAATGGGCCCGACCAGAGACAGTGCATCAGGTACCAACCAACATAAGCCTTTACGTTGGAACCGTCATAGAATCTGAGGCCTGACCCACCGTCGTATAATTAAAGAGGAAAGCAAAGTTGTCAATCGTGATTGAGTGAACTTCCATACATGCAGTCTGTCGTATAACATTTATGTTGTACCCAATCTTTTTATATCGAAGAATGATTTTACGAAATTGGGTGCTGAAGTCATTTCGGTTATATTTTTTTCTAAATTTATATACTAACTCACAATAAAATTCGGGTTCAAATAAACCTTGTTGCAGAATAGATTTAAGTTCAGTATTGAATTTTGAAATTAAATCAGAATGGCGTAGTTTATGGTACAGATAGAATAGCCGTTAACAATTTGTTACAAGTGTTGAAGTTAAGAGCCTAAAATTCACTGAAAACTCATTTTAAATTTTTAATTTTGAAGTCCCCCCATAAAAACACCATTTTCTTATATAATAGGGCTGAACAGCAGCATTTCATAAAGAGGCATATAATCATGAAAGGATCAAACAAAATCAGGTTTGTAATTCTAAGCATTTTAAAACAGAACTTCCACAGAAGCGGCGTCCCGACTGTCGGGGCAAAAGTCACAGGGGCCACAAACAGAACGATGTTATTAAAAAAAGAAGGAAAATAAGATTTTTCACCAAATAGGATATCTTTTATGCAATTACAGCATACTTCAATTGGGCCATTTTGTGGGAAAGTAACTGTCCTTTTGGCTTCCCACTATTGATGTTCAGGAGAACCACTGAGCAAGATATGGTGGTTTTAAGCCTTATAGATGAGGAGATATTAAACGTCAATGTAAAATGTTCTAAAGTCACTGGAGCACCGGTTCAAGGTTCTTGCGATGTCAGTTCATCGAGGGGAAACATTTCACAAGATTTGATGGTTGAACGCCTTACAGTTGAGGAGATATCGAAGGTAGACATAAAATATCTCAAAGTCATTCGAGTCGAAATACAGGTCACGGTCACCGGGTAAAAGAACCTGCCGAGTCAGTACATTTAGAAAAAGCGCTATGTTGTAGGCATAAAATTTGAGGAGATATGAATCGTCGAGGTAAAGTCAAAGTCAGTGGAGTACAAAATATAGAACAAGGTCACTGGGTCAAGTACTTGCTAAGTCAGTACATCTTTGAGAAGCACTATTCAGGGTTTGACGGTTGTATGCCTTTCTAATGCTCCGCCACAAAAGAGTTTTCCCGCCACAATTTTGAGTGTCCGTACTTTGGCGCCCCATGTCTGATACTGTATGAGATATCAAAGATGTGTTAGTCGTCTTACAGAACTTCCGAACCGTATTTCTGATTTCCCTACTTATGGAAACATTGAACATATCCATTTCTTCCATGTACTCGTGTCCGCTACATAAATATGTTCTTGACAGTGTTATCCTTTGGAAGCAAGAAATACACCACAGAACTGGAAAATATGGAGTGCACATGTTTTCTGGGCCAGACTAGATAGTTTCGCCAATTTAGGCCACCTTCAAGAGATATTTCACGGTTTCATACAAATGTACCATAAGACGACGTGCAGAAAATATAAACCATAACTATGTTTTGTCTATATTATTGTTATTGCCTTTTGAACATTAATATAGCCATTTCTACCGCTCGGTAAGCTGAAAACTTTTTGAGATATTTTGATGAAAATTCTCGCAAATTTTAAGCACTGTGAGGCATCGTGCAGAACACAAGAACCGTATTTCTGGTAAACCAGCTTTTTTAGTTATGGCCCTTTAAACAAGAAACATAGAAATTGCCATTTCTATTAATCGTACTTGTGCCCACTTTGTAAGCTGGAAACAGTTCAAGATATTTTTTTTATGAAACGTTACTCAAATGCAAAGCATCGAGGTAGATGTGGATATCACAAGAGTCGTAATACTGGCTAACCTACTTCTGGAGTTATTGTCACATGAACATTGAAATAGAACGGCATGCAGAGGATATGAACCGTAACTCTGGTTTGCCTATTTTTGGAGTCATTGCCCTTCGAAAATTGAGCATATCCATTTCTAACATGTAATTCTGTCAGCTCTGTAAACTGAAAACTGTTTGAAATATTTTCATGAAATTTCTCACAATGAGACAAGTAATAATTATTGATCGAATTGACGAGGCCAGGTAATTGAAACAGCGAGGTGGGCCAACCCACTGATCTGTCTAAACTCTAGGTGAAGTTTATGTTAGATTTAAACAGTGCTAATAATAGTTGTACTTGAATACATTTTAACTGAAATAATCTTAATTGTCTCTTTTATTCAATAGCGTTCTGATAATTGGCTATGTACATTATTGTCGATTGGTTACAAAATGAGTTTCTTCTCTTAGACATAAAAGTTAACCTTTATCTTGCTGTTCACGACAATCCCTATATTTGCAAACAGTGTAGATCCAGATCAGATGGCTTCTGAAGAAGCCATCTGATCAGATCTACACTGTTTGACATTCAATTTATGAATTTGTAGAAATAAATTACAACAAATAATCTGATTGGTTCAAAGACAGAAATGGGTGGGGTTTAAATGAATATTCAGCAAGAGAAGGGTTAACACGATAGGCTGTTTCTTGCTGTCGAGTCCTCACCGTTGTCTCACCTCTGTGGTTCTTTGATTTTTGTGCTCACGGAGATGTTGCACTGATGAGTTAGGAGGCCTTCATGCGGACTGAACAAATTATTTGTCTAAATCGCGACGGAAGTAAGGGCGAGGATTGTGGCCACGTCAAATCGATTTAAGCCCCCCCCCAGTGGAAATCTTCCACTGACCGTTCCAAGGCGGCTCTTCTGTGGCGATTTATTTATGTTGTTGTTTGTTACTTACTGTGTGTATCACTTGTGTCTTTTAATTTTAGATGGCCATATGGCCATTTTGTGGGAAAGTAACTGTCCTTATGGCCTTCCTTTGTTTAGGTTTCCATTATGGTCTGGTCGCTTAATGTTTGTATTTTTCCCTTTGGTGTCTTTTATGGGTGGAGTAAGTTAATTGTATCAATTCCTGATCTTTGTTTTACTTCTACTTTTCATTCTCAATTCTATTGATAAACTTCAAGTCGATCGTCTATCTAAAGTTAGTGTTCAGTGCTTAAGTCCATGTGACTATCACTGATCTTGTAGGATATCCAGGTAACTAATTTATAGAAAATAGTATCGTTAATTTTATCAGTTAGGACAGTGTGTGGCGTGAAAGGATTATTTGTACTATACGAGCTAGAATCGGGGTCACCATTTCAGAAGACCTCAGACGGACAGACCATGTGAATAACATAAGTAAAAAAAGTTAACCAGACGCTAGGATTCCTAAAACGAAATATTTGGGCCCACAATAGGGACCTGAAGGCCACAACATATAAAACTCCGGTTCGCCCATAGCTAGAGTATGCTTCTACTGTGTGGTCCCCCTACACAGCATCAGACTCCTATAAACTTGAGTCAGTTCACTAGACCACCGATATACATCTAGTGTCTCAACAATGCTTCAGGATCTCAACTGGCGTACCCTTGGCCAGCGGGACATAGACAGTGGTTTGGTCCTTTTATAACAGGTCACATACAACCTTGTTGCGATACTTGCTGCTGACTACCTGATCCGGAACACCCGTCCTTCTACCAAAAATCATCCCCTTGCGTACAGACAGATTATTCACTGGAATGCCCTGCCAGCCCACATACCAGTTCTTCCTACCGTGGCACAGTTCAGCACAGCTGTCGGCCAGGTAGTTCACTCAACACCTTAAATGCCAGTATCAATTTTTATCTTTTAACCCTTATCTTGCTGTTCACAAAAACCCCTATCTTTGAAAACAGTGTAGATCCAGATCAGAGCCGTGTGATCAGGATCTGCACTGTTTGACATTCTGTTTATGAATTTGTAGGAATAAATTACACGAATAAATCTGATAAGTTCAAAATAGAAGTAGAGGCAATGATCAGGAATCGATGCAATTAACTCACAGCTCCCATCAGAGACACCAAAGGGAAAGAAACAGTAACATGAAGCAACAGACACCAACGGAAGCACCAACAGCGGAAAGCCAAGAGGACAGTTACTTTCCCACAAAATGGTCAAAAGGCTACCCAAAATAAAATAATATAAGCGGCACAAACACCCAAAGACAAACCATAACAAAAATAACCGCGACAGAAGAGCCACCTTGGAACGTCCCGCGGAAACGAATTCCACTTCGGGGCTTAAATCGATTTTACGTGGCTAGAATTCTCGCCCTTACTTCCGTCGCGATTGTGACAAACAGTTTGTTAGTCCGCATGAACCTCCTAACTCATCAGTGCAACACCTCCGTGAAAACAAAATCAAACAACCACAGAGATGAAACAACGGTGAGTACTCGACAGAAAGAAACAACAGAAATGCTGGAGGAAAAAAAAACAACAGTTAGACTCCGATTTGCCAGACCAGAGACAGAGCACTAGGTACCAACCAACCATAAGCCTATATGATGGAACCGTCATAGAATCTGAGGCCTTTCAGCGGTGTGCAATGAAAGAGGTCAACCGTGATTGGGTTAACTGCCATGCATGCAGTATGTCATATAACATTTATGTTGTACCCAATCTTTTTATATCGAAGAATGATTTTACGAAATTTAGTGCTGAAGTCATTGCGATTATAATTTTTTTCTAAATTTATATACTAAGTCACCATAAAATTCAGGTTCCGATAGACCTTGTTGCAGAAGAGATTTAAGCCCAGTATTAAATTTTGAAATTAAATCAGAATGACGTCTATAAAATTTTGAAAAGGCTTTGCGTAGTTTATGGCACCGATAACCCTGATTAAAAAGTTTAGCCGTTAACAATTAATTACGAGTGTTGAAGTTAGTGAAATGACTACACACTCTGGCAAATCGAATGAATTGTGAAATATAAACGCCTTAGGATGGCGCACGTGGAACATCGCCATCCAAAAAATGACAGTTTGCAATCTCAAAATCAAAATCATTGCGTTATCATAATTTTGTAAAAAAAAAACAAAAAAAACATCCACAATAGAAGAAGCAGGGAGGGTGAATAGAAGTTTTGTTTCAGCCATATAAGGTCCATTCAGCCCATTTAGTAGAGCGCATTTTCCCCCCACTCTACCCGGATTTTGTGCTACTTTTTAGCATGCGCACACAGGTAGGGACACCCAGCATACGCACACCAGACACAGGTAGGGACACCCCGCATGCACACAGGTAGAGACGCCTATCGTACGCACGCACAGATAGGGACAGGGAAGGGACACACAGCCATACACACACAAACAGGGGCAGGGTAGGGACACCCAGCATGCACACACATGTAGGGACAGGTAGGGATACCCTACTAGAGAAGTGGGACGCAAAGCATTGCAATGCCTGGGAAAAACAACTGTCCGCGGAACTTATTCGGCACACCGCTTCGGGCGAGATTGGTATACGGGCAGCGAAGTCGAGATATGGGCTAGGAGAAGGTCGGGTTCTCCGTATTCGGCAAGGCTTGGAGAACGAGGAAGCCAAGGACGACGCAGAGCAAGCACGGGCCGAAGCCAAGGACGACGCAGAGCTGGCACGAGCCGAAGCCAAGGACGAGGCAAAGCAAGCACAATGGCGGCGAGAGGAGCTGGAGAAGGAGAACGCCAAGCTGCGCAACATCGCACTGGGGAATGTGGGACTGCAGGAAGCTTGCAATGAAAGATTGCGGCGGAGGAAAGTGGAGGCCGAGAACGAAAAACTGCGAGAAGACCTTGCGGAACCCCGGAAAAAAAAGAGGGAGGCAGGAGGAGGACGGAAACGCAAAACTGAGAGAAGACCTTGTGCGCGCGGCCCTCCTGCGGGGAAGGACAAAACACCGGAAGAAGGGGAAGAGGGCATAGTGCCGGAAAAGTCGCAGCAGGCGCACGTCATGGTCGAAGAAGGAGAGCGTATTTTTCCCAGCAGTGGTTGTCTGTCATACAGATCGGCAGTGTAGACAAGCACACACTACCCAGGTAGATCGAAATTTCGAATTAGACAACTGGAAGTGCAAAACATAAAGACACCGTCGATAGTGTATACATATCGCATACTACCATAGAAAAATGGAAGTTGTAGAACGAACCTCTCCTCGAAATCTGTGGCAACCCATCTTCTCCTGGAAAACGCATTCGAGAGCAACCTTGTTCCAGACATCTCGGGGGTGGACTACTTGGAGGGGCACTCGGGGAGGACGCGGCTGCATCTCCTCGAAGGCCTCCATACCTTCGTGGACGATGTGTGAGTGTACGGATAGGGAGGATTGCGTGTCCAGGGCCGGAAGAAGGGGAAGGTGGGTCGGCGCAGGTGGTCGTAACCTCTATTTCTTGGAGCATTCGGGAGGCTCTGGACGGCGAGAAGCACATGCAGACGAATATTGTGCACACGATCGCAACTCGGTCCGACGCACGCAGCAGCACGATTTTGGCCACGGTGGAAAGAATAGAGGCGGATACCGACAGGCTCGTGGAGAAAAAGTGGTTGGAGCTGCACGGGGAGGACCCATTCGCGATGTTCGTGGCGAAGGTGGATGTTTCCGAGGTGGAGATAGACAGCCTACAGGCAAGGTTTCCAAAGCTCCAGAAACTGCTTCTGGGGAAAGGCTACGGCCTCTTTTCGATCGACTACACCCAGGATTTCTCCGGGACGTTGGACCGGCAAGCTCTCGTGGCCCACCTGGAAAAGCTCGGGTACAGGATATTAGAAGATCCCAACGGCGCGCTCGCGAATAGGGATGCCCCGACGGTCTTGGACAACACCAAGTCCGTGGGGAACCATGTCTGCACCTGGATAGGAACGAGCGCGAGCGGGTACACGGTTCGAACCAAGCTCTACAACAAGGTAGTCTCCAACTTCGAGGCCGGGGAGGTTCGGGAGCACATGGGTGCCATCTCGCCGACTATGTGGATTGTCCGAACGAGCACCTGCGGAGGACTTTCTCGCCCCTGGATGTGCAAGAAAGAGGATGCACAAGGATCGAGGTCGCCCTCTATGCGTGCAGGGGCAGGGATCTTTCCACGGACACGACAAAAGAGGTGGTCGAGGTGGCGCTTGGCGTCGTGTCTCCGGAGGAAGAAGATCTGTTTGTCGTACAGCCGCCTTCTAGGTTGTGGACAAACCTGGCCGGGAGCCTGGATAGATTCCTTGTCCTAGCCGACAGACCCCAAAGGACAATCTTCGTGGCCTGGTATGCGTACAACGGGACTGGTAGGGTGGCCGACATGCGGATACGCCCCACGCCAGAAACCGTGGACAACGATGGCAGCTGGGAGAGGGCTGTGGAATGGGCCGCGGCAGACTTTGGATTCCTGGATTGCCCGATATTTCGGGCGGATATACTTGAAACCAGGCAAGGTGCGCGGGAGGACGGCGAGGTGTCTATCCTATTCTCTCCGCTTCGTTACTACACCAAAGACGCTGGCTCAGCGACGATCCTGGCCGCTTGCAAACAACCGACAGCCCTGCACCCAAACGGACCGGATCCATCCACCCTTCTTCCACCGACTGACAAGGTGTCCTGGGTGTGGAGGGAAAAGAAAACCTATCGGATCGGTGCGGAGACCTCGCAGTTCCAGATCGCGGAAATGCCGGAGATAGCCAATGGTCGCCGACTCGTGCTCGTTCGGACAGTCCACATAGTCAGCGAGATGGCCCCCATGTTCTCCCGAACCTCCCCGGCCTCGAAGTGGAAATGGAGGTCACGACCACCTGCGCCGACCCACCTTCCCTGGTCGTGCACGAGGCTCTGCCGGCCCTGGACACGCAATCCTCCCTACCCGTACCCGTACACATTGTCCACGAAGGTTGGAGGCCTTCGAGGGACTACAGCCGCGTCCTCCCCGATTGCCCCTCCGTGTAGTCCACCTCCAAGATGTCGGGAACAAGGTTGCTCTCGAATGCGTTTTCCAGGAGAAGATGGGTTGCCACAGATTTCTCGGAAAAGAGCCCAATCTCTCGAAAGGTTCGTTCTACAACTTCAATTTTTTCTATGGTAGTATGCGATATGTCTACACTATCGACGGTGTTCTCGATGTTTTGCATACCAATTGTCTAATTCGAAATTCCGATTTACCTGGGTAGTGTGTGCTTGTCTACACTACCGATCTGTCCGATAGACAGCCGCTGCTGGGAAAAATACGCTCTCCTTCTTCGACCTCGACGTGCGCCTTCTGCGACTTTTCCGGTACCATGCCCTCTTCCCCTTCTTCCGGTGCTTTGTCCTTCCCCGCAGGAGGGCCGAGCACGCAAGGTCTTCTCGCAGTTTTGCGTTCTAGACATCCAGCTGCTCCTCCCGCCTCCCTCTTTCTTTCCGGGGTTCCACAAGGTCTTCTCGCAGTTTTGCGTTCTCGGCCTCCACTTTCCTCCGCCGCAATCTTTCTTTGCAAGCTTCCTGCAGTGGCACATTCCCTAGTGCGATGTTGCGCAGCTTGGCGCTCTCCTTCTCAAGCTTGCTCTGCGTCGTCCTTGGCTTCCTCGTTCTCCAAGCCTTGCCGAATATGGAGAATTTGTCGTTCTCCTAGGCCATATCTCCACTTCGCTGCCCGTATACTAATCTCGCCCGAAGCGATGTGCCGAATAGCTTCCGCGGACAGTTGTGTTTTCCCAGGCATTACAATGCTTTGCGTCCCACTTCTCTAGTAGGGTGTCCTCACACTGTCCCTAGCTGTGTGTGCATGCTGGGTGTCCCTACCCTGTCCCTTTCTGTGTGTGTATGGCTTGGTGTCCCTACTCTGTACCTATCTGTGCGTACGTACGATAGGCGTCCCTAGCTGTGTGCATGCGGGGTGTCCCTACCTGTGTCTGGTGTGCGCATGCTGGGTGTCCCTACCTGTGTGCGCATGCTGAAAAAAGTAACACAAAATCCTGGTAGAGTGGGGACAAATGCGCTCTCCTAAACATGTCGAGCACAAGTTTCGCAGACGACGAATCCATACACTCAATGCCGTAGTGGTTGGCCGCCCCCCCCCCCCCCCCTTGGGGCTCTGGGTTTTGCCAGCGTTGTTATTCTAGGTGCACTTGGAATGTCGCAGCCAGTTGGGGTGAAATTCTTTTATGATTGGGATGCTTAATTTGGCAAATAAAAAAATTCATGTTTGGGTTGGGGTGCTTAATTTGCCAAAATAAGGATTTTTGGGTCAAAATAAGGTGGGAGCCTTACTGGGCTGAACGGACCTTTTATGACTGAAACAAAAAGTCCATTCACCCTTCCTGTTGCTATAGATACATGTAAATCCAAACACGGGGACTCGGTATCAAAAGAGTTTGCTTTATTTAACTGAAGTTCTAGGGGTAAATTTAACTTATCAAACCATCGAAATAGGTATTATCAATATTTAATAAATCATCCGAATATCTAGAAGTGGAGTTAAAAGCTTCAATGATTTCAGACTAGTTATCAGCAGAAAGGGACATCCTTAAAAGTCTCTCTCATAACAAAACAAAAACAGATCAGCCACGAGTGGTACGCAATTAGTACCCATCGGAATACCCACAACTTGTCTAAATAACTTTGTACGAAATCTTATGTAAAACAGGGTCAGACATGATAATGGCTTAACTGAATATTCAGCAAGAGAGGGGTCAACTATACTAAGACTCTCGATCGCACTGTACAAACTCATTTCACCCGCTTTTCTATCCCCCCCCCCTTTTTCCTTCAATTTATCCCCTTTAGCACTTGGTTTTACCGGAACACCATCTGAAGCCCACTGCGGACGTTAAGATGTTATGGAAGATAGATAGATAGAATCGTGCATGGGCTGGGTTCGTCAAACAGTTTAGATCCAGATCAGACACCATAGAACGCGGCGTCTGATCAGGGTCTTTACTGTTTGCTTACATTATAAAAATACAGAATGTTCTTTAAACTTAAAGTGTTTCAAAACTTCCATTCAATAAATGCAACTTAACAGAGTGTTCGTATTTCATTCAAATTCCCACATCATTCAATATACCGCCAATTATGACATGTTATAAAACCTCTCATACTTTTGTTGTTTACATTTAAACGCCGGAAGGCGATGAAAACCTTACGTTTTTTTTCTTAAATTTAGTTTGATTACAATCACCTTTTTCTACCAAGTGTGTTTTTAAAACAAAGATGTTTTATGTGCCTTTGCTTTTTTGGATTTCTCGTTGTTTGGGTCGATCGTAAAATGACCCAAATTTACTAAATGAAAAATCTGAATTCATGCGGTTGTCCAAGTGACCACTACTTATTCGGGAAAACCAATTTTATGGTTATTAATGTAAAAGTTGCGCTGTTTTTATCGATGCAACATGTAGATCAGAGCTATCTATAGAACCTTGATAGGAATCGTGCGCTGGAATCGGCAAACACCGAATACCCAGGTCAGACGCCGCGGATTGTGGCGTCTGCTCAGCCGATTTGCCCAGGGACTATACTGTTTGCTTAAAAAGTGGCATTTGAGGGTTAAACAAAATAGTATTAGAATGCCAGAATGCTCACGTTATGAAAGAAATATCTTGTGACGTCTATCGGAACATGCCATTCATAAAACTGTTACAAATGGACATTTGCACAAATGTATTCCAAGTTGAGTAAAACTATACTTTTCGCATGTCTGCTAAGAATTCAATTTTAGAACCCTGTCAATTTTAAGAACGAAAGTGAGTAGCCCAGACCTTTGTAGGTCGTACTGTTATTGACATACAGCGTAAACCCAGATCGGATATACAGTACATTGCTCCTGATCAGGGTTGGCACTGTTTGCCATATGAGTGTAGCAACAGTTTTGAACATGAGTCAGGCCCGTACGCAGACTCTGTAAAGGGGGCGTGGGGATGCGAATTTCAGGTGGTTTGAAGAGGGTAAAAATCTGCATGAATCTGAGGTAATTTCCAGTGGTGGGTGGGGTGGGGCTGCTTTGCACCCTCCCCACTCTGTGGGCGGGTCGGCATCAACAGGTAAATTGAACTGTTTATGTTTAAACATATCGCTGAGGGGCTGTCTTTCAAATCACTGTTATTCAGGAACTTGGATGAAATGGTGTGACTGAGCGATGAGAAGAGAGAGAGGAGAAACTATGAAAACCATTGTAGATGCTGATCGGAAGCCATCGATGGATGTACACTGTTTGCAGCTGGATAAAACGTTAAACATGTACTATATTTTCAAGCACAGATTGTGTTGCATATGAGGTTAAGCGTTATCAATGAATTACTCTAAATTCAGGAAAATGAATCAATATACGTGTATTTGTCCGCTTGACTTTCACTGAACATCTGACAGCCGCTGACCCTGAATAAAATCCAAGATCCCTAAGACGCCAGAGTTTATTTCATTTGAGATTTAACGTCCTCATCAACACGGTGCAGGTAATTTGGAGACATTGCTTCCAATTTTATAGGACTTTTACCCAACATTGAGATGAGATGACTTCTCAAGCCTTGTCGCACAACTAAAAACCAATGGGGTTCATGAACATGGACATCCGGTCCGACTCACACCGCTTTACCTGGCCAGGCCGAGATCCTCTAGGCAGTTTACCAGTACTTGTGTCCGCGGTCGATGTCAGCTCTGCGTGGAAGCATCATGCAGTCCATCTATTTCTTCACTACCGGATGAGTGGGGACTGTGCTCGTGCACTTTGGTATTGGCAAACAGAATCTTCATTATCATATCGCGATGTCTGATCAGATCTACTGTGCATTAACGAATAGATTCTCAGATCAGGACTATTTTCCAACCTACACTAAGAGACCATCGACCCACCAGAACTGTTAGTGTTTTTATTTTATACTGAGCCAAACTTTAAACACAACATTTATACATGCAATATTTTTTAAGCTAATCGATTCATTGGAAATTTGTTGGTTGACTTTTCCAACCTATCTGTAGATGTATTGATTCAAGAGTCGATCGGTCAGCTGAATAAATAGCTCAATGCCCAAACATGTATATGGTACGAAACCGGTTTTTGTTGAAAAGCCTGCAGAAAGTGCACAAAAATTACAGGTAAATAAACTTACAGTCTTCTTGGACAATTGGCCCGTTTAGTCGAATCCATTGTTCTTGACAGTTGCCGTTCATCATGCCGAGATTAGCTGCCCAAAATCGAGGCCGAGCTTCGGCATGTTACAAACCGAGCGCTCCAAAGCAGTGGTGTCCCGACTTTTCCGATGCAACCGGTCGACCATTACACGATTGTGGAACAAGTTTCAAAAACAGGTAGGAAGAATTCTTAAATCATTTTTAGCTGTTTTCAAGGCGTTTTGTTGTGGAACTTTAGTGATTTCTTTTCATGTGACTTCAGCTTATCCATGTCAGATTTCGTGCATGAAGAGTGGTCGCCCTTTATTTTCAGGCCGTTTGGTAAATTTGCCACGCAAGTGCAGGGTATGGGTGACGATACGGGCCCAGGACAATTGCATCAGGCTTCGCCATCTACCAGATCGCAAAGTTCCAGCGACAAGAACCATTGGGACTCACAGCCGCCCTGTTAGCGGACAATAGCTCATTAACCAGTTACGTGAACACGGACTCAAACCTAGACGTCCCTATGTTGGCCCTGTTTTAACGCCACGTCACGGAAACGCACGCGTTCAATAGTGTAGAGTCCATCGTAATAGGCCTGCAAGACAGTGGCACCAGGTGTTGTTCACCGATGACTCTCACTATACTCAAGAGAAGGCCGACGGTCGAACCAGTGTTTATCTCAAGGACGTTGAGCGCTATACGGACCCCGGCGTGGTTGAGGTCAGTTGGTTTCGTGGCGGTTCCACCATTGTCTGGGGCGGCATCACACATGACGGCAAGACGGATTTGGATGTGATTAGAGACAACATGACTGCTCAGTTGTACTGGCACACTGTGCTAGCCCCGGTAGCTACCAACACCGTGGGCACACTGTATTCCAACATGACAATACCCGTCCGCACACGGCCCGTTTAATAGCCAAGTTCCTTGCCGCTAATAATGTCAACGTAATGCAATGGCCGGCGCTATCAGCTGATCTGTCGCCAATCGAACAAATTAGGGAGGAGTTAGACAGGCGTGTTCAGAATCATTCAAACCCTCCCCAAACAATAGCCCTCTTACAGCACTTATTCAGGAATGGAGGAATCTGAGAGTCGTCCATCAGTACATTCGTTCAGTGCCACGCAGGTGTAATGAGGTAATGGCCACACTAGATATTGGCAGATTGTCTGAAAATTTTCAGCACACCTTGTTGCTTTAAAGTGTGATTTTGCTAAACCTAATCAGGCAGGAATGAAAAAGAAATGGCAAAATGTTCATAATTGAATGCCGATTTTTTATTAATACGCAATTTAATAAATTTCACTATTCTTTAAATATTTCGGCCCTAGGCCTTCATCAGTACTACGAATTCACTAGAAACTACATTTTTAAGCCGCCATTACAATTTTCTGGAAATAAACAAAGCAAACCGGCCGTTACCCGCCATTACAATTTTTCGGGAATAAACAGAGCAAACCGGACGTAATGTCCGGTTTGCTTTGTTTATTTCCGGAAAATTGTAATGCGTAATGTCCGGTTTGCTTTGTTTATTTCCGTAAAATTGTAATGGCGGCTTAAAAATGTAGTTTCTAGTGAATTCGTATTACTGATGAAGGCCTGGTGCCGGTATATTTAAAGCAGAGAGAAATTTATTAAATTGTCTATTTTTCTTCCCTCTGGAGGACGCACAAAATATTGTACTTAATAATAGTTTTGGTGTTTCTAAAGCATTTGTGTCATAAGAAAATCTACTTCATATAGCGTGTTGCGTTATAAGTTCGGCTCAGTATATATATATTTTATCATACTTACCGATTTATTTTCATCCATTTCTTTATTACTGAACCCGTAGATTTGAGCTGAGTGGCTTTAATCGCTGATGCAGCATGGATGCTTGCTGTCAATACAATACAAAAATCAGAAAAGCGTTGCCCAGAATCAATACTCTAACTTTCAGAAAATGTAAGTTTGGCGACGGTTTGTGAGCTCCTATGAATCAGAATGCTCCTTCCAAAATACTCAGACAATAAAACCGAGTCTCCGATATTCATTCTTTAATGTGTTCTTTGTTTCCAACGGCAACCCTTTAGCTTTTTATTTTACCTCACTGCAGTTGGTGTTAAGTGCCATGTGGCGGCTGTAAAAAGTATCCCCGTGCTTCAACAAAGTGCAGATTATATTTAATTTTCCTTTGTGATCTGTGATCATTGTGCCCATTTTGGTTACAATGAAAAATCGAATACCGCTGAAGCATGTGCTGGGGGAAGGATGTGTGTGTGTGTGTAGGGGGGGGGGGCGTATACAGCATTGCAAACTACATTGTTGTGTATGAAGAGACTCACTAAAACCGAGTCTCCCAATTTCTTTTTTTTTTTATGTGTTCTTTGTTTCCAAAGGCAACCTTTTAGCTTTTGATTTTACCTTACTGCAGATGTTGTAAATTGTAACATAGCGGCTGTAAAATGTCTCCCCATGCTTCATCATAGAGCAGATTATATTATTTTTTCCTTTGGGATCATTGATCCTATTCTGGTTACATTGGAAATCGAATATCGCTTAAGCTGGTGCTAGAGGGGGGCGAATGCAGCCTTGCAAACTACATTGCTGTGTATGAAGAGACTCGATCTTCTGGTTTAGTGTTGTAATGGTTTGTCTTTGAGTGTTTGTGTCGCTTATATTATTTTGTTTTGGATCGCCAGTTGGCCATTTTGTGGGAAAGTAACTGTCTTTTGGGCTTTCCGCTGTTGATGTTTCCTTTAGTGTCTGCGAAATCATGTTTGTGTTTCATTCCCTTTGGTGTCTCTGATGGGAGGTGTGGGTTAATTGTATCGATTCCTGATCATTGCACTCTCTTGTATTTTTCAATAAAACCGGGTCTCCGATTTGTTGCTTGTTTCCAAATGGCTACCTTTTTAGCATTTTATTTTTCTTCAATGCAGCTGGTGTTATTTGCCGTGTGGCGACTGTAAAAGTCTCCCCGTGCTTCATCATAGTGCCGATTACATTTTTTTTCCTTTGGGATCATTGATCCTATTCTGGTTACATTGGAAATCGAATACCGCTGAAACCGGTGCTAGGCGTTTAAGCCTAACGAACTACATTGCTGTGTATGAAGAAACTAATAAAACCAAGTCTACGATTTTTGTTCTTTTTATGTGTTTTTGTTTACAAAGGCAAGCTTTTAGGTTTTTTTTTATAATTTTGACACGAGTGAGGAACAAAGGAAAAGTCTCTAGCTAGTCTAATAGGTGCAGAACATAACGATCGCAACTCTGGTTAACCTTCATTTGGAATATAAGAATCTTATATGGGTGTGAGGGGTGGATCGAAAAATCCGTCCCGAGGGACACTGTCCGGCATCACGAGGCTTGCCGAGTGATGCCGGACAGTGATCCCGAGGGACGGATTTTTCGATCCACCCCTCACACCCATATTGGATTCTCTTTCTTGCATACCTTCCATTTCTATTTTTAATGCTGCTATTTTAATCTTTATTGCGAATTTTTAATGCTGCTGTCACATCGGTTACCGACGTCCGCCTTGCCCCCGCCCATAGGGGCTTGAAGAAATATATGGGCTGCATGATGCTTCCACGCAGAGCTGAATCCGGCCCGCACACTAGTGCTGGTAAACCGCTTAGAGGATCTAAGCCTGTCCAGGAACCGCGGTGCGAGGCGCACCGCCCATGCTTATAAACCCTTTTGGTTTCATTGGGCGACAGGGCTTGAGATGTCAGTTCATCTCAGTGTCGGGTAAAAGTCCAACAAAATTGGAAGCAACGTCTCCAAAATGACCTTTACAGTGTTGACGGGGACGTTAAACCCAAAATCAAACAAAACCGACGTCCGCCATTTTGTGATGTTTAGTGACGTCAAGCATGACGACGCCGCGCATGAGGTTGTAATCAACCAGTGCATTTATCAAACATGCAATTATATTCGATTTGGGATCGGAACACCAGGGTCAGAACATAAATTTCTATCCCAGGGTAAAATCACGGATTTCCTTGTCTGGTGTGCAAGAACCATGTGTCCAACATAGAAAATAGCCATTTCTACTTATTGTTCCTGTGTCTACCGTGTAAGTTGGAAACCGTTGCAGAAACTTTACACAAATGCAAAACATCAGAAGGAAAGGTGCGGAAAAATTGTGCGGCATAGTTTCGGAAACCCGACGTCATAATGTAGCACCGCTTTCCATTGGCTGATGTATGGTTTTACCCAGCTCACAGCGCTTGCCGTTTTGAGCAAAATAACATACTTTCTTAAGAAAACGACCGATTGGTACTTTTGAATGGGGATAACAGTATTGACAATTGTCGTTTGAAGAGATAAATCGTCAGTTTTACGGCCACAAAATACGTTTTACGGCTCCGCTGACTTACGGCTCCGCTAACGCGTCGCTGTTAAATAAATTTTCGATCGTAAAACCGCAGATTTACCACCACAAATTACAATTTTCAATACAATATCCACTAATTATACTTATCTAGAAATTTATTTTAGATATAACGTCCCCGCCCATCGGGGCTTGAAGAAATAGATGGGCTGCATGATGCTTCCATACAGAGCTGAAACTGATCTCATACGTGTACTGGTAAATTGCTTAGAGGATCTAAGCCTGCACAGGAAAAACGGTGCAAGTCGGACCGTCCATGCTTATAAACCCTTTTGGTTTCTTTGGGTGACAGGGCTTGAAATGTCATTTCATCTCAATGTCGGGTAAAAGTCCCACAAATTGGAAGCAACGTCTCCAAAAATACCTATACAGTGTTGACGGGGACGTTAAACCTCAAATAAAACAAACAAGATAAAACGTAGCTATATACAGTCGATACCTGAAATGTGTGTGTGTGTGTTTGAGTTTCTCGACCCGTCAACTTCTAAGATTATACGGAAACGGGATCTCTTTTTAAAGACTTATTCAAAATTGAAGTAGAGGCAATGATCAGGAATCGATACAATTAACTTACAGCTCCCATCAGAGACACCAAAGGGAAAGAAAGACAAACATGAAGCAACAGACCCAAACGGAAACATCAAGGGCGGAAAGCCAAAAGGACAGTCACTTTCCTACAAAATTGCCAAAAGGCTATCCAAAATAAAATAATATGAGCGACACAAACACCTAAAGACAAACCATTACCAACATAAACCGCGACAGACGAACCGCCTTGGAACGGTCAGTGGAAACTTATTCCACTGGGGGTGGGGGTGGGGGGGGGGGGGGGCTTAAATCGATTTTACCTGGCCACAATCCTCGCCCTTACTTCCGTCGCGATTAAGACAAATAATTTGTTCAGTCCGCATGAAGGCCTCCTAACTTATCAGTCAAACATCTCCGTGAACACAAAAAATAAACAACCACAGAGATGAAACAACTGTGAGGACTCGACAGCAAGAAACAACAGAAATCAGACGAAGTCTTAACTTGAACCCAGAACCAGTGGTTTATGAGGCGAGTAGTTTAACCACGGAGACTTCTATTAACCTAAAATTGTGGTTAGAATTTCAAAAGTGTAGGGACTTAAGTTTTTTTCTTTTTTTTTCATAACTTTTCCTTCTTTTTGTTTGTACGTGTGTCTCTATAGCGTTTGTGAGAAAAACATACATGGACGTACTTGAAAATATTCAACTTGTCAAAGGTTTTGTTGAGGAAACGACGGACTTAAAGCAGAGTAAAACTTCAAACATAAATTTTCTAAACGGTGAACGGTATTCTAAACGTCAAAGAAATTTATTCTAAAACCTTTATACATGAAAAGGCTTTAAATGGAACTATAAAAAGACAATTAAAGTAAATATGTGTTTTGTTGTAGTGATTCTAAGTATTGGGACAAACAAGCCTAAGTAAACAGTGCAGACCCGTCCTGTTTACCATTCTTTCTACACGTTTTGGACTCCTTTCTGGATCGTGAAACAAATCTGTTAAGTGTTAGGCGAAATACAGCACGTTCTCAAGGTATCCGAATTTTTAGGATTTTAACCATAGTCTACAGACTGTCATATTATCTTATCAAGCTCATGATAAAAGGTGCTTTTCACAAAAAGGTGCGAACAGATAATGCTTAGGCAAGCCTGCGCGTATGCGCAGTATCGACAGCTCTTTTCGGCTGCTCAGAGACATGCTTAGAATACAGTGAGATGACACAATGCCATGCGGGTAGTAGATGACTGTGTGCCCACATGCGAAGAACGTATATTGGACAATACTATGGTTGTTTTAACGATCGTTTTGGCTCAGGCCACAAACGACAGACAAAAAAAAAAAAAGAAACTTGAAGCATCATTACAGGACTGATATACTCTGGAATATATGGTGAACAGTGTTTGAAAGGTAGGGAAGGTTTTTACTGTTTTACATATAATACGGACTCCGCGTTGACTTGTCCACAAGTCCCACATAATGTGAACACATTAAAAAGGGAAACCATCAGAAATTGATAAGTCCGATCCGAAATACTTCCCGCAAAATCACTAGGGAAACAAGTCGAAACATCTTGTGACGACAGTAAACAAAATGGACAGCAGGTAAACCGAGTGTGAGTGAGTGAGTTTAGTTTTACGTCCCATCAACAGCTAATGTCATACGGAGACGGGACCTCGGTTTAAATACTTACCCGAAAGTCTGGAGAAGTCCGGGATCGATCCTGCGATCCATGGTTTACAAGGCGAGTAGCGTAACCACTGCACCACGGAGGCTTCTACAGGTAAACCGAGTCAGCAGCTCTTTTTAAAACGTATGATGACTCAGAATATCCCAAACTAAATAAAATGGAGCAATATAAATAATGGTGGAATGTATCTGAATCACCAACATGACAAACATCACGAAAACACGCCTATATAACTTTGACTACCTTGAACCCCACTTTTATATAGTAAAACTGGGGTTTCCGTGGGTATACCTTGTTTTTCTTATTTCTGCTCTAAAATATTAATTGTGGGTACTCGTTAGAACCGCCTCGATGAGGCGGTTCTAACGAGTGCCCACAATCTATATTTTGAGCAGAAATAAGCAAACTATCACAATTTTTTTCTTCCTAAAATTTTCATTTTTAAGGCGATAAAAGTGGCAATGTATTTGTATAGGCGTGTTTGCGTAATGAATAAACTTGAAGGACAAACGCAACTAAAAATGAAGAACCAGAAAGGGGAACGAATCACAATAACCAATTTAACAACTCTTACGACATGAAAGCCGTAACAAAGGCCTGAAAAAATCCCCGCCTATGTTGGGATTCGAACTCGAGCCGCTCGGGTGATAGTCCAGTGCTCTAACCGCTGAGCAAAAGAGTCGACACCCTGACGAAGTTGTCAGAGAGTGGTTATAAACCTAGATAGAGAATGGAAGGGAGGTAACACACCCACTCTTCAAGGAAGTCATCATTTATCGTGAAGGATGCCAACTTCGGCACGCCGCCAATTCTGGCATATAAAGTCCGATACCGAACAAGCCCCCATCTTATGACATGAAAGCCGTAACAAAGGAAAGAAGCATAGCCTAAAAAAATCCCCGCCTTTGTTCGGATTCGAACCCGGGCCGCTAGAGTGATAGTCCAATGTTCTAGCCGCTGAGCCAAAGAGTCGACTCCCTCGCGCAGTTGTCACAGAGTGGTTATAAATCTAGAAGCTATGCATATGATCTAAGTGAGAGTTTCAGTTTTACGTCCCACCAACAGCTAAGGTCATACGGAGACGGGACCTCGGTTTAAAGACTCATCCGAAAGTCTGGAGAAGCCCGGGATCGAACCTGCGACCCCTGGTTTACAAGGCGAGTAGCGTAACCATTCGACCACGGAGGCTTCTATGCATATAATCTACTAAGATAGATAATGGAAGGGAGGTAACACACCCCCTCTTCAAGGAAGTCATCATTTATGATATCATGAAGGATGCCAACTTCGGCACGCCGCCAATTCTGGCATATAAAGTCCGATACCGAACAAGCCCCCCATCTTATGACATGAAACCCGTAACAAAGGAAAGAAGAATAGCCTGAAAAAAAAAATCCCCACCTATGGCGGGATACGAACCCGGGCCGCTCGGGTGATAGTCCAGCGCTCTAACCGCTGAGCCAAAGAGTCGACTTCCTGACGCAGTTCTCAGAGAGTGGTTTTAAACCTAGAAGCTATGCATATGATCTACCAAGGAAGATAATGGAAGGGAGGTAACACACCCCCTCTTCAAGGAAGTCATCATTTATGATATCGTGAAGGATGCCAACTTCGGCACGAAGCCAATTCTGGCATATAAAGTCCGATACCGAACAAGCCCCAATCTTATGACATGAAACCCGTAACAAAGGAAAGAAGAATAGCCTGATAAAAATCCCCACCTATAGCGGGATTCGAACCCGGGCCGCTCGGGTGATAGTCCAGTGCTCTAACCGCTGAGCCAAAGAGTCGACTCCCTGACGCAGTTGTCAGAGAGTGGTTATAAAGTAGAAATAAAACAAAGATCAGGAATCGATACAATTAACTTAATCCACCCATCAAAGACACCAAAGGGAAAGAAACACAAACATTAAGCGACCAGACCATAATGGAAACCTAAACAAAGGAAGGCCACAAGGACAGTTACTTTCCCACAAAATGGCCATATGGCCATCCAAAATAAAAAGACACAAGTGATACATGCAGTAAGTAACAAACAACAACATAAATAAACCGCCACAGAAGAACGGCCTTGGAGTCTAACTGTTGGTTTTCTTTTGCTCCAGCATTTCAGTGGTTTCTTGCTGTCGAGTCCTCACCGTTGTCTCACCTCTGTGGTTCTTTGATTATTTGTGTTCACGGAGATGTTGCACTGATGAGTTTAGAGGCCTTCATGCGGACTGATCAAATTATTTGTCTAAATCGCGACGGAAGTAAGGGCGAGGATTGTGGCCACGTAAAATCGATTTAAGCCCCCCAGTGGAAATTTTTCCACTGACCGTTCCAAGGCGGTTCTTCTGTGGCGATTTATTTATGTTGTTGTTTGTTACTTACTGCGTGTATCACTTGTGTCGTTTTATTTTGGATGGCCATATGGCCATTTTGTGGGAAAGTAACTGTCCTTATGGCCTTCCTTTGTTTAGGTTTCCATTATGGTCTGGTCGCTTAATGTTTGTGTTTCTTTCCCTTTGGTGTCTTTGATGGGTGGAGTAAGTTATATGTATCGATTCCTGATCTTTGTTTTACTTCTACTTTAAAACGGTCAGTGGTAAACCTAGAAGCTATGCATATGATCTACCAAGGTAGATATTGGAAGGGAGGTAACACATGTATGATTAGGGAAAGAATCCGAACCACGAACACAAGACATAAAGGAACCTAAGCAAAAGCTCCGACTTGGATAGATCAGTAAAAACTACTGGTGTGTTTAACGGGATCCCAAACTTCACCCTCACTTTTGTTATGTTGGTGATTCTGATACCCCCCCCCCCCCCGTCCTTATGTATACTGCTTCTTTTTATTTAGGTTTTGTCGCGGTTTATTTTAGTTAGGGTTTGTCTTGGGGTGTTTGTGTCGCTTATGTTGTTATGTTTTGGATAGCCTATTAGCCATTTTGTGGAACAGTAACTGTCCTTTTTGCTTTCCGCTATTGATGTTTCCATTAGGTCTGTTGTTTCGTGTTTGTGCTCCTTTCCCTTTGGTGTCTATGATGGGAGCTGTGGGTTGATTGTATTGATTCCTGATCATTGCCTCTACTTCTATTTTGATATTCTGGGTCACAGCATGTTTGAGAAAGAGCTGCAGAGTTGTTTTTTTTTCTGTTGTACGTTTTGTTTACTGTCGTCACTCCATCAAAAAATTAAAAAAAAAAAAAAAAAAAAAAAACACAGGGGGAATCTTACAATCTCAAAATCAAAATCATCGCGTTTATCATAAATCTTGCAGGAAACAAACCCATCTGCAATAGACAGATGTAAATGCAAAAATGGAGCTTCAGTTTCAGAAAAATAGGCTTTATTTAGCTGAAGTTCGTGGGTGGGGGGGGGGGGTGTAAACGTGACTGATCAAACCATCGAAATAGGTATTGCCATTATTCAAAAAGTCATCCAAATTTCTAGTAGTCGAGCTAAATGCTTCAATGATTTCAGATTGGTTTTCAACTGAAAGGGACAACATGAAGTCTGTTTCATAACAAAACAAGAACAGATCGGCCACAATGGATGCGCTATTCGTACCCATCGGAATACCAACAATTTGCCTAAATAACGTAGTACCACATCTTATGTAGCCGGCCTTAATAGCTCAGTCGGATGCGCGTCTGTCTGGCGACCAGGAGGACGCGGGTTCGATACCTGCCGGGGTCGGCAACATTCTTTAGTGGAGATTGATTATGAAATCTTTTCAACGGTCATTTTATCCCTTCCGCTGATTCAAGAAGGGAGATTGCCAGTTTCTGGCGAACAAATGTCCACTGTACTGGTAAACCGCTGACGTATAAGCTTGCCCAGCAAAATTGTGGATAAGTTTTGACCGGCTAAAAAATGACCTAAACTAGTGTTGACTGAGCCGTTAAACTCCAATACAAACAAACAAACAAACATAAACCAAATCTAATGTAAATATTGTCAAGTAGAAAAGTGAGATCTTCAAACACTTTCTGACATGGCCATGAAGTATAATTTTATGCTCTTCAGGAGTGAAAAGAAGCATTTATTACATTGCATGCAAGATAGAGGGAATCTTCTCTATGAAATATCCATTCAGTTAAATGATTAAGTGTTTCTTTTTTTAAGAGTATGAGCATATTTAGTGTAAAGCGTGGAAAAATCATAAGAAGACAGTCTTGGAGCACAAAAACATTTGGTTTTCAATTTATTTAAAACTTCATTAAAAAAATCGATTTAAGCCCCCCACCCCCCAGTGGAATTTGTTTCCGCTGACCGTTCCAAGGCGGTTCTTCAGTCGCGGTTATTTTTGTTATGGTTTGTCTTTAGGTGTTTGTGTCGCTTATATTATATTATTTTATTTTGGATAGGCTTTTGGCCATTTTGTGGGAAACTAACTGTCCTCTTGGCTTTCCGCTGTTGGTGTTTCCGTTGGGGTCTGTTGCTTCATGTTTGTGCTTCTTTCCCTTTGGTGTTTCTAATGGGAGCTGTGGGTTAATTGTATCGATTCCTGATCATTGCTTCTACTTCTATTTTTTATATTCATTAGAAATCTTTATAGACCAGAAACAGATTTCTTTATCGCAATATTTTTGGAATACACCACAGAAACATGAAGTTAATAATTTTGGAAAGTTAAGTGATGGTACAAGGGCTTGACTTTGTAATAAACCGTGCTTTGCATTGTCTTTTATAAAGTTTAGGTAACCACTATAACGTCGGAAGCTGGTCTTGGTCTTCTGTAACACTTACTGCAAACTGGTCGCGGTTTATTTTTGTTATAAGCGATACAAACACTCACAGACAGACCATGGTTTGTCTTTGAGTGTTTGTATTGCTTATATTATTTTGTTTTGGATAGCCTATTGGCAATTTTGTGGGAAAGTAACGGGCCTTTTTTTGCTTTCCGCTATTGATGTTTCCATTTGGGTCTGTTGTTTCATGTTTGTGTTTCTTTCCCTTTGGTGTCTCTAATGGAGGCTGTAGGTTAATTGTATTGATTCCTGATCACTGCCTTTACTTCTATTTTGGTGACTATCTTTCCCTTTGGTGTCTCTGATGGAAGCTGTGGGTTAATTGTATCGATTCCTGATCACTGCCTTTACTTCTATTTTGGTGACTAAATAACAAAATGTGTCACCGACTACAGCCCCCTCTACAGTGAAAGGCTGTACTGTTTAGGCCTTATTACCACCAAGCTCTTGCTCAACAGTGATAACAGCGGGGAGTCTTCAAATAAGGACGAATTGTTAGCGGCCTTTTCTACTGGAACCAAAACAATTTCTTATGAAATTCTTGAATACCTAGTTTAAAGTAACGAAAAACAGAAGTGAAGGCAATGATCAGAAATCGATACAATTAAGCCACAGCTGCCACCAGAGACATCAAGGGGAAAGATACACAAACATGAAACAACTAGACCCTAATGGAAATATCAATGGCGGAAGCCAAAAGGACAGCTACTTTCCCACAAAAAGGCAAATCGGCTATCCAAAACAAAATTATATAAGCGGTATACGCACTCGAAGACAAACCATAACAAAAACAAACCGCGACAGAGGAACCATCTTGGGACGATCAGCGAAACGAATTCCACTGGGAGCGAGGGGGTCTTAAATAGATTTCACGTGGCTACAATCCACGCCCTTACTTCCGTCGCGATTGAGACAACGAATTTGTTCAGTCCTAATGAAGGCCTCCTAACTCACCATTGCAACAACTCCGAAAACACAAAATCAAACAACCACAGAGATGAAACAACGGTGAGGGCTCGACAGCAAGAAGCCAATAAAATGCTGGAGCAAAAGTAAACCAACAGTAAGACCTCGATGACGTCTTTGTTTGACGGCTCCACTGTGTTAACACTCTTCAGCAAAGCAAGCGCTTGATTGTACTAATGCAAATGGACTACAGATTTTGGTTGTATATAGGGCTGTCGTTTATGACCACATTGGACATTAAAACACCAAGTTTCATATACGTGATTGGTGTATGTGTTACAGAAGGCCAAGACAAGCTTCCTACCTTTTATCGGTTACCTAAAAGCAAAAAGACCATAAAAGGCACGGTTTATTGCAAATCCAAGCGCTTGTACCCCCCGTGAACTTTCAAAATTATTAACTTAATGTTTTACTGCCATCAAACAACATGTGATTAAATATTGCGACAAAGTCTTTGAAAGATCAGGGAGTAATCTGTTTAGGTCTATAAAAATTCGGATTAGGTTTTAAACAAATTTTTGGTTTTGGTTTTACGGCCCTTCCAAGAGTATTTCACTCATATCGAGCCGATCGTTAATCAGAGGTGGGCGAAAACCGAAAAAAAAAAAAACACCTGACTTCCCGTTGCAGAACTTGGCGACTCATATGTGACCCGAGCGAGGCTCGAACCACAGCGGTGAGAGATCTAATGATCAAGAATCAGCGCTCTTAACCACTAGGCCACGGAGGCCTGTTTTTAAATAAATTGAAACCAAATATGTTCTAGAAAGGGTTATCCTTTGGAAGCAAGGAATACACCACAGGACTGGAAAATATGGAGTGTACGTGTTTTCTGGATCAGACTAGCTAGTTTCGGCCATTTAGGCAGTGCCCCTCAAAATTGCTAAATGGAATCAATGATCCCAAAGGACAAGAAAATATATAATTCGCTATGAATCGAGACGTTTTTTTTGTGTGTTTTAGTCTGTCTACGTATGATTTTCCCACGCTTAACACTACACTTCCTCATAAAACAGAAAAATAATTTAACTGAATGTACTTTTTATAGAGAAGAGTCCCTCTATCATGCATAAACTGTAAGAAATGCATTTTCACTTCAAAAAATTATTAATTATGGTCTTGTCAGAAAGTGTGTGAAGCTCTCACTTTTCCACTTGACAATATTTATAAAAGATTTGGCGGTACGTTATTTTTCAAATAGGAAGTAATCCGATGTGTACGAATAACACACCACTTGTGGCTGATCTGATCTTGTCAAGTTATGTAAATCAATTTAAAACCCCCAATGGAATTCGTTTCACTGACTGTTCAAAAGCGTTTCACCGACTGTTCTGTCGTGGTTTATTTTGTTGTGGTTTGTCTTTGTGTGTGTGTATCGCTTATATTATTTTGCTTTGGACAGCCAATTTGCCATTTTGTGGGAAAGTAACTGTCCTCTTGGCTTTCCGCTAGTGATGTTTCCATTAGGATCTAGTTGTTTTATGTTTGTGTTTCCTTCCCATTGTGTCTCTGATGGGAGCTTTGGGTTAATTGTATCGATTCCTGATCATTGCCTTCACTTCTACTTTTCATGAAAGAAAGAGACGGATAGAAGGGCGAGGATTGTGGCCACATAAAATCGATTTAAGCCCCCCAGTGGAATTCGTTTCACTGACCGTTCCAAGGCGGTTCATCTGCCCCGGTTTATTTTTGTTATGGTTCGCTTCTTAGTGGGTGTATCGCTTAATAATAATATGATTTTGTTTTGGATAGCCAATTTGCCATTTTGTGGGAAAGCAAGTTTCCTTTTGGCTTTGCATTATTGATGTTTCCATTATGTTCTAGTTGTTTTATATTTGTGTATCTTTCTCTTTGTCGTCTCTGATTGGAGCTTTTGGTTAATTATATCGACTCCTGGTCATTGCCTTCATCTCTATTTCCATGTTTTCCCGTCTGTTGAAAACCAATTTGAGATCATCGAAGCGTTCATCTCGACTTCAAGATATTTGGATGATTTATTAAGTATTGACTATAAAAACAGTTTTTGGTTGGTACCTGATGCTTTGTCTCCGATTTGGCCCATCGGAGCCAACTTGCTGGTTTTCTTTTTCTCCCGCATTTCAGTTATTTCATGTTGTAGAGTCCTCACCGTTGTTTTATCTCTGTAATTGTTTGATTTTTATGTTCTCGTAGTTGTTGCATTGATAAGTGAGGAAAATAGAAGTGAGGTAATGATCAGGAATCGATACAATTAACCCACAGCTACCATCAGACACACCAAGGGACAGAAACAGAAACAAAAAACAACTAGACCATAATGGAAACATCATGAAGACTCAACAAATTATTTTCTAAACCACGGCGGAAGTTAGGATGAGGCTGGCGGCCGCATAAAATCGATCTAAACCCCAAGTGAAATTCTTTTCACTGACAATTCCAAGGCGGGCTGGTTTCTGATATAGCTGAGTGTCTTTTAATGTGTATATCGCTTATATAGTTTTGTTTTGTATGGCCATTTTATAAGAAAGCAGCTGTCGTTTTGGCTTTCCGCTCGTGATGTTCCCATTAGTGTCTAGTTATTTCGTGTTCGTGTTTATTTACCTTTATACTCTCTGATGGGTGGTGTGGGTTAATTATGTATATTCCTAGTCATTGCCTTCACATCTGTTTGGGACAACTTGAAACCATTTTTATCAGCCAATATGTTCTATAAAAGGGTTATCCTTTGGAAGCAAGGAATACACCACAGAACTGAATATATGGAGTGTACATGTTTTCTGGGCCAGACTAGCTAGTTTCGGCCAATTAGGCCTCATCAGTGACCCTCAGTTATTTTCAAAATTCCTCAATGGAATCAATGATCCCAAAGGACAAGAAAATATAATCTACACTAAAAGAAAAGTCTTCTTTTCTCTTAAAATTTTGTTGTTACTTTTCGTTCCGTTGTTTTCATATTTTTAGAACGGTAAAATCAACATACAATGAACAATCTGTTTTGTCGTCCAAACATTGTACGATATCATTTATTTTTACGGTAAATTAAGTGGTTGAACGAATACCCAGCTCTTGATCGTAGAGATCTGACAGGGTGGATCCGATATGCACCTGAAACAAACGCTCCCCTTAACAGCTTTAAATAAAACTCGGTAGTTTCCCCTTAATGCCAATGTTTTGGGGATTTTCAATATTCCATAACGCCATGTGGTATCATATGCTTTCTCCAAATCGAAAAACGTTACTTTCTACGTGTTCTTAATGAAAGCATTACGTATAAAAGTTTCTAGTCTGTTTAAGTTGTCGCTGGTACTACGCTCCGAACGAAAGCCTGACTTGTATTCTGATATGAGGTTGTTGGATTCTACATCAAGAAAACAAGTCCGTGAAACGAAGACCCTCCTAAACCCCACTTTATATAGAGAAAAGTGAGGTTTACGGGGTATACCTTTTCTGCTTTATTTTTGCTCAAAAACATAGATTGTTGGTACTCGTTAGAACCACCTCATTGAGGCGGTTCTAACGAGCATCCACAATCTATGTTGAAAGCAGAAATAATTAAGATGCTATCATTTTTACCTAATATTTATCATTTTCTGACACCATGTTGGACGCCATTATTTCTTAAGGACATGTTTTCCTAATGAGTACCAAACTAATCTCTTGATTATCACCCTCAAAACAACTTGTCAAAGCTATTGTTCGATAATTCGTAGATTCTGCATGATTTTTCCTTGGTGTTGGGATTGGCACAACTGTTGCTAAACGCCACCCTCGGGACAGACACCCATTTCCAATATATTATTAACAATACCTCACGGCGTTGAAAGAGAACCTTTTTACAGATGCTTAAGCGTCTGATAGTGAATTTCATCGGGGCTGGTTGTGGCATTGTGTAATTTGTCAATGGCTTCAACTGGTTCGGATGACTAAAAAGGTTTGATTGTGGCCACGAAAAATTAGTTCAGGCCCCCCCCCCCCCCCCTTCCACATTGGAATTAGTTTCCGCTGACCGTTCCAAGGCGGTTCTTCTGTCGCGATTTATTTTTGCTATGGTTTGTCTTTGGGTGTTTGTGTCGCTTGTGTTATTTTATTTTGAATAGCCTATTGGACATATTGTTGGAAAGAAGCTGTCCTTTTGGCTTTCCGATGTTGGTGTTTCCGTTGGGTCTGTTGTTGCATGTTTGTGTTTCTTTCCCTTTGGTGTCTCTGATGGGAGCTATGGGTTAATTGTATCGGTTCCTGATCATTGCTTCCGCTTCCATTCTGTTGTATTCTTTGCGATTGAGATATTTAAAGTTTAGTACTTCTTTTCTCCTGGTCATGTTTGAATTTCGTAAAAGTTTCAGAATAGTCTCGGAGATGAATTTCTCAAGAATGTGCTGCCAAGACAATCTGGAATGTCTTTCTTAGTTGAAGATTTTGTGTCAAACTAGTAAGAAAAGGTCTCTCACAATCCGTCTGAAGTCACCTATAGAAAGTGACAGGGAGGCACACACAAAAATAAACGAAACATGAACCAACGGCACAAAGCCAAATAGCAAATAAGACAATGTAAAAGAACGGCCGACTTGAGACGATCAGTAGTTGAACTACTGGAGGGCTTCATCTCCAGCGTTTGTGAAATTTCAACCTTCGCCCTCAGTTACAGCGCAGTATCAAACAAAATAACAATAACAAATTGATTCGCATGGAGGCTTTTTATCTTTTAAACCCTGTTATACAGCAGATAAGGTTTGCACACTTCTGCTGCGAGATGAATGTTGTTTATGATTATTTTATTTGTTTCAGATGCGGACGTTACTGGAAAAGGGACACTTTATATTCTGCGCGTCGCTATTTGTCCGTAAGTTTAAGTACAAAATATTTTTCTTGTCATACTCCTTTCCGTCAAGCCAACATAATAAACAAGAATTTCTATTTTTCGAAATTCATGTTCAGGGGAATATGCTACGTGCAACAACATGACACTTTTCGTGTGTTGTATAAAATTAAATATATAAAGACAGAAAGAAAATATTCAGGAAACAGAGAAAGAATACACACCAAAGTAAAACCAGTAGCCTATAGGGTAAGAGGTTTGTCTCTAAACCATTAGGATTTTGACCGCTTTGGTTCGAGTCTCACTCGAGTCAACGTGATACGTGAAGTTCTGCAACGGCCGGTCAAGCGATTTTATCAAGGTACTCCGGTTTAACGATTAGCTCTCGGCTCGAAGAAAATGGATGGCCTTGAAAAAGCCCCAACCAGTATCACACATACGACTTAAACACTAGAAAGGTTTCAAAAGAAAATTGTTCTCCAACAATAAATTTCTGTAAACAGCCGCGAAATAGAAGTAAAGGCAATGATCAGGAATCGATACAATAACCCAACACCTCCCATCAAGACACCACAAAAAGGAACACGAACGTAAGGTAACAAAACCCCAGTAAAAACACCACTAATCTAAGAAAGTCTTTAGTTGGTACAAGTTGTATTTTCGCCAATCATCTGAACACAATTTATGAATTGGTTTCGATTGGGAACCGACTTGCCGTTTTGGCCCAAATATTTGACCGCCTGTGATCTTGAAAATGAGGTCCTGGTCAATATCGACCGCCTGTGATCTTGAAAATGAGGTCCTGGTCAATATCGACCGCCTGTGATCTTGAAAATGAGGTCATGGTCAATATCGACCATCTGTGATTTTGAAAATGAGGTCATGGTCAATATCGACCGCCTGTGATCTTGAAAATGAGGTCATGGTCAATATCTACCACCTGTGATCTTGAAAATGAGGTCATTGTCAATATCGACCGCCTGTGATTTTAAAAAATGAGGTAATGGTCAATATCGACCATCTGTGATTTTGAAAATGAGGTCATGGTCAATATAGACCGCCTGTGATCTTGAAAATGAGGTCATTGTTAATATCGACCGCCTGTGATCTTGAAAATGAGGTCATGGTCAATATAGACCACCTGTGATCATGAAAATGAGGTCATGGTCAATATCGACCGCCTGTGATCTTGAAAATGAGGTCATGGTCAATATCGACCATCTGATTTTGAAAATGAGCTCATGGTAAATATAGACCGCCTGTGATCTTGAAAATGAGGTCATGGTCAATATCGACCACCTGTGATTTTGAAAATGAGGTCATGGTCAATAAAAACTAATCAAACCTTTGCTTCGTTGTAATTGTATATAGCACAAGCAGACAAGCCAAGTTTGGCCCATAATCGACAGTTATTTTCGGCCTGTGTCCTTGACATTTATATGAAGGTCAATGGAATCTAGATTTGGGGAGCTTGTGGCCTTAACATTAAGATCAAGGACACTTAAATCAAATTAAATCTTTAATAGGCTACAATGATATAGTGAACCAAATTTGACTAAAATTCAGCGGTTAGTTCATTTGATATGGTCAGAACAAACCAATTTGTTATTAGCAACAGCAATTATTTCACCGGTACTGTTGGAATGTATTTTTAGTTTCTATAAATCTGGGCAAA
The DNA here is from genome assembly GCA_963580285.1 of Lucinisca nassula. Classification (NCBI taxonomy): domain Eukaryota; kingdom Metazoa; phylum Mollusca; class Bivalvia; order Lucinida; family Lucinidae; genus Lucinisca; species Lucinisca nassula. Next base: position 6,681,124 of record OY757026.1, read on the forward strand.
TAAAAAGGTAACTTTACATCTGGTTAAATATGAAAATCACCCCACATACGCCTGGTATCACATTAAGGGCTTGCGATTTAAGCCCCCCCCCCCCCAGTGGAAATCTTCCACTGACCGTTCCAAGGCGGCTCTTCTGTGGCGATTTATTTATGTTGTTGTTTGTTACTTACTGTGTGTATCACTTGTGTCTTTTAATTTTGGATGGCCATATGGCCATTTTGTGGGAAAGTAACTGTCCTTATGGCCTTCCTTTGTTTAGGTTTCCATTATGGTCTGGTAGCTTAATGTTTGTATTTCTTTCCCTTTGGTGTCTTTTATGGGTGGAGTAAGTTAATTGTATCAATTCCTGATCTTTGTTTTACTTCTACTTTGCATCAGACTGTATAGCTTGACTAGAAAAAAAATCATTCGGCAATGTACGTAGAGGGGCGGTGGGCGGTATTGTCAAACAAGACCTATATCTGCCATCCCGGCTACCATATTTGAGTCATATCAATCACATAGTTGTTGAAGGTTCTATAAGTTAATAAAATAAAAGTTGAGGCAATGATCAGGGATCGATACAATTAACTGAATTCATTCGTCCGCCGCATATATAGCAGCAGTCACGTTGAATAGCTAGGGGTGTCAGGTTGTGATTTTTTTTAGATTTCGTCTTACAGCCCTTTCAAGATTATTTCACATATTTCGAACAAATCGTTAATCAGAGCTTGGCGAACAACACAGTATCCGGAGAAACTTAATCTGACATTCCGTTCCAGAAATTGGCGTCCATATTGTTTCATGCCATGATTGTCATTCAGTTTGTGAATGTAAATGAATACATTAAAAAAGTATTTGATTGGCAGATGGTCAGACATGGGTGTGCTTTAATTTAAGTTTTCAGCCGATAAGCGTTCAGTTCGGATATGTCCAACCTTAGGCGATATGGCGATGTCAAAGTTTTCTAAAAATAGCCACGGTGACCTTGACCTTGAGGCCAGGACTCTGAACGCCGAACTTGCTGGAGATATTATTATATGCAACAGTTGTGTATTTTTATATTTAGATCCGTCAATTAATGAATGCGCAGGAGCGATGACAATGTTTTTCTAAAAATAGTCACGGTGGTCTTGACATTGAGCCCAGGACACTTAAAGTCAGACTCGCTCGAGATATGTTCATACGCAAAACGTGTTAGAAATTTAAAATCAATCAATAAATTGTATATATATGGCGCAATAGCGAAGTTATCTTGAAATCAATAAATAAAAGTAGACGCTACAGCAATGACAAAGTTCTCCTAAAAATAGCCGCAGCGACCTTGACGTTGAGCCCCAAACCACGAATGTCGATCTCGCTCGAGATATCATAATATCCGAGATTTGTGTGAAGTTATATTAAAATCCATCGATAAATAAAGAAGCTAAAGCGATGACAAATCTTTCTAAAAATAGCCTCAGCGTCCTTGCCTTTGAGCCCCTGACTTTGATAATCGAACTTGCCCGAGATTTCATCATGCCCAATATTTGCGCGAAGTTATATTAAACCCATCAATAAATAGGCACTTGAGCGTTGATAAAGTTATCACTGACCTTGACCTTCAGGCCGCGCCCTTAAAAGTCTAACTGGCTCGAGATAATACCATTGTGGAATTTACCCGAAATCAATCTTGAACTGCATTTTAGGATAAGGTACTCGTGTATGAAATTTGAATCCATTCTACCAAGTTTTTCAAAAGATATCGCACGAGAGTTTTTTTTTTCAAGGTAAAATATAGTTGAAAAAGGGCCATAACTCTCATAATATTTGGCGGATTTTACATGATATCGAACTTCACTTGCATTTTTTGAAATTTGAATCCAATCCACCAATTTTCTCTAAGCATATCGCTCGGAAACCATTTCGTACGGGAATCGATTCAATTAACCCACAGATCCCAACAGACATCAAAAGGACAGAAACACAAACATTAAACAACAGACCCTTATAGAAACATCAATGGTGGAAAGCAAAAAGGACAGATACTTTCCCACGAAATGGCCAATTAGCAATCCAAAATAAAATAATATAAGCGACACAAACACCCAAAGACAAACCACAACAAAATAAACCGCGACAGAAGAACCGCATTGGAACGGTCAGTGAAACGAATTCCACTAGGGGCTTAAGTCGATTTTACGTGGCCACAATACTCGCCCTTACTTAGTATATACTAATTTATTTTAGTTCGATTGCGATGGAAGCTTCAAGCTTATTTAATCGCTCTCGAAGTAGAAGTAAAACAAAGATCAGGAATTGATACAATTAACTTACTCCATCCATAAAAGACACCAAAGGGAAAGAAATACAAACATTAAGCGACCAGACCATAATGGAAACCTAAACAAAGGAAGGCCATATGGACAGTTACTTTCCCACAAAATGGCCATATGGCCATCCAAAATTAAAAGACACAAGTGATACACACAGTAAGTAACAAACAACAACATAAATAAATCGCCACAGAAGAGCCGCCTTGGAACGGTCAGTGGAAGATTTGCACTGGGGGGCTTAAATCGATTTTACGTGGCCACAATCCTCGCCCTTACTTCCGTCGCGATTTAGACAAAAAATTTGTTCAGTCCGCATGAAGGCCTCCTAACTCATCAGTGCAACATCTCCGTGAACACAGAAATCAAAGAACCACAGAGGTGAGACAACGGTGAGGACTCGACAGCAAGAAACCACTGGAATGCTGGAGCAAAAGAAAACCAACAGTTAGACTCCGATGAGCCCGACCAGAGACAGAGCATCAGGCACCAACCAACATTATCTCTTTAATTTTCAATAAGCCTTTACGTTGGAGCCGTCATAGAATCTGAGGCCTGACCCACCGGCGTGCAATTAAAGAGGGAAGCAAAGTTGCCAACCGTGATTGGGTTAACTACCATGCATGCAGTCTGTCGTATAATATACATGTTGTACCCAATCTTTTTATATCGAAGAATGATTTTACGAAATTGGGTGCTGAAGTCATTGCGGTTATATATTTTTCTGAATTTATATACTAAGTCACCATAAAATTCGGGTTCCGATAGACCTTGTTGCAGAAGAGATTTAAGTCCAATATTGAATTTTGAAATTAAATCAGAATGGCGTCTATAAAATTTTGAAAAGGCTTTGCGTAGTTTATGGTACTGATAACCCTGATTAAGGAGTTTAGCCGTTAATAATTTATTACGAGTGTTGAAGTCAGTTGCATGACTACACACTCTAGCAAATCGAATTAATTGCGAAATATAAACGCCATAGGATGGCGCACGAGGAACATCACCATCCAAAAAAGGAAAATTTACAATCTCAAAATCAAAGTCATCGCGTTTATCATAAATTTTGCACGAAACAAATCCATCTACAATAGATAGATGTAAATCCAAAAACGGGGCCTCGGTATCAGAAGAATTTGCTTTATTTAACTGAAGTTCTAGGGGGTAAATCTGACTGATCAAACCATCAAAATAGGTATTATCAATATTTAATAAATCATCTAAATATCTAGAAGTAGAGCTAAAAGCTTCAATAATTTCAGATTGGTTATCAATGGAAAGCGACAAAATGAAGTCTCTTTCATAACAATACAAGAACAGATAAGCCACAAGAGGTGCGCAATTAGTACCCATCGGAATACCCACAATTTGTCTAAATAACATAGTACCGAATCTAATATAAATATTGTCAAGTAGAAAGGTGAGGGCATCACACACTTTCTGACATGACCAAAGTGTATAATTCTTATGCTCTTTAGAAGTGAAAAATGCATTTCTGACATTACATGCAAGATAGAGAGAATCTTCTCTGTGAAAAGCCCATTCAATTAAATCATTAAGCTTTTCTTTTATAAGATTATGAGGAAGTGTAGTGTAAAGAGTGGAAAAATCGTAGGTAGACAGACTAGAAGCACGAAACTGTCTAGATTTCAATTTATTTAAAACCTCATTCGAATTTTTTATAGACCAAAACAGATTTCTTCCTGATCTTTCAAAGACTTTATCACAATATTTAATTACATGCGTTTTAATAGCAGTAAGACAGGAAGTTAATAATTTAGAAAGTTCAGTGGTAGTGCAAGAACTAGAATTTGCAATAAACCGTGCTTTGCAAGGTTTTTTATGAAGTTTTGGTAACCAGTATAGCGTAGGAAGCTTGTCTTGGCCTTCGTTAACACACACAGCAAACTTGGAGGCTGAAAGACAAACATGTTTATCTACTATAGCTCTCTCTTCAGCCAAAGGCTGAAGTTCATAGGCCTTAGTACCACCAAGCTCCTGCTTAAGCGTGTTAACATAGTGGAGCCGTCACACAACAACGACGTTGTTAGCGGCCTTGTCTGCAGGGGCCAAAACAAACTTCTTATGAAATTCTTGAATACCTAGTTTAAGATGACGCTGGAACCGTCATAGAATCTGAGGCCTGACCCACCGGCGTGCAACTAATGAGGGAAGCAAAGTTGTCAACCGTTATTTGGGTTAACTACCAGGCATGCAGTCTGTCGTATAACATTTATGTTGTACCCAATATTTTTATATCGAAGAATGATTTTACGAAATTTGGTGCTGAAGTCATTGCGGGGATTTATTTTTCTGAATTTATATACTAAGTCACCATAAAATTCGGGTTCCGATAGACATTGTTGCAGAAGAGGTTAAGTCCAATATTGAATTTTGAAATTTGATCAGACGTCTATAAAATTTTGTAAAGGCTTTGCGTAGTTTATTGGACCGATAACCCTGATTAAGAAGTTTAGCAGCTAACAATTTATTACGAGTGTTGAAGTCAGTTATATGAATACACACCCTGGCAAATCGAATTAATTGCGGAATATAATCGCCGTAGGATGGTACACGAGAAACATCAGTATCAAGAAAGGAAACTTTACAATCTCAAAATCAAAATCATCGAGTTTATCATAAATTTTGCAAGAAACAAACCCATCTACAATAGAGAGATGTGAATTCAAAAACGGGACCTCGGTATCAGAATAGTTTGCTTTGTATAATTGATGTTCTGGGGGGGGGGGTAAATTTGACTGATCAAACCATCAAAATAGGTATTATTAATATTTAATAAATCATCCAAATATCTAGAAGTGGAGCTGAAAGCTTCAAAGCTGAAAGCTTCAATGATTTCAGACTGGTTTTCAGCGGAAGAGGGACATCATGAAATATGTTCTCTAAAAGGGTTATCCTTTGGAAGCAAGGACTACACTGCAGAACTGGAAATATGAAGTGTACATCTTTTCCGGACCAGACTAGCTAGTTTCGGCCAACTGGGCCTCATCAGTGACCCTCAAATATTTTCAAAATTCCAATAGTACGTACTTTTGTCATCGCTCTAGCGCCTACATTTCTTGACCGATTCTAATATAACTTCACACGAATGTTCCTTATGACAATATCTCGAGCGAGTTCGACTTTCAAGGTTATGACCTCCAGGTCGAGGTCACTGTTGCTATTTTTAGAAAAACTTTGTCATCGCTCTAGCGTCTACATTTCTTCACCAATGTCAATATAACTTCACACTAATAATCCTTATAAAATATCTTGAGCGAGTTAGACTTTCAAGGTCATGACCTCAAGGTCAAGGTCACTGTGGCTATTTTTAGAAAACTTTGTCATCGCTCTAGCGCCAACATTTCTTCACCAATTTTAATATAACTTCACACAAATGTTCATTATAAAAATATCTCGAGCGAGATCGACTTTCAAGGTCATGGACTCAAGGTCTAGGTCACAGTGGCTATTTTTAAAAAAACTTTGTCATCGCTCTAGCGCCTACATTTCTTCACTGATTTCAATATAATTTCACACAAATATTCCTCATGACAATATCTTGAGCGAGTTCGACTTTCGAGGTCATGACCTCAAGATCACTGTGGCTATTTTTAGAAAAACTTTGTCATCGCTCTAGCGCCTACATTTCTTCACCAATTTCAATATTACTTCACACAGTTGTTTCTTATAAAGATATCTGGAGCGAGTTCAAGTGCATGGCCTGAAGGTCAAGGTCACTGTGGCTATTTTTAGAAAAACTGTCATCGCTCTTGCGCCTATATTTCTTCACTGATTTCAATATAACTTCACATAAATGTTCCTTATGACAATATCTCGAGCGTGTTCGACTTTCAGGGTCATGGCCTCAATGTCAAGGTCACTGTGGCTATTTTTAGAAAACCGTTGTCATCGTTCTAAAACTTACATTTCTCCACCAATTTCAATATAACAAATGTTCCTTATGACAATATCTCTAGCGAGTTCCACTTTCAAGGTCAAGGTCACTGTGGCTATTTTTAGAATAAACTTTGTCATCCCCGCTAGCGCTTACATTTCTTCACCGATTTCAATATAACTTCACACAAATGTTCCTTATGACAATATCTCGAGCCATTTCGACTTTCAAGGTCAAGGTCACTATGGCTATTTTTAGAAAAAAACTTTCTCATCGCTCTAGCGCCTACATTATTTCACTGATTTCAATATAACTTCACACAAATGTTCCTTATGACAATACCTCGAACGAGTTCGACTTTCAAGGTTAAGGTCACTGTGGCTATTTTTAAAAAAACTTTGTCATTGCTTCAGCGCTTACATTTTTCACCAATTTCAATATTACTTCACACAAATGTTCCTTATAACATTATCTCGAGCGAGTTCCAATGTCAAGATCACTGTGGCTATTTTTAGAAAAAAAAATTGTCACGGTTCTAGCGCTTACATTTCTTCACCGATTTCAATATAACCTCACACAAATGTTCCTTATGACAATATCTCGAGCGATTTCGACTTTCAAGGTCAAGGTCACAGTGGTTATTTTAAAAAAAAACTTTGTCATCGCTCTAGCGGCTACATTTCTTCACTGATTTCAATATAACTTCACACAAATGTTCCTTATGACAATACTTCGAGCGAGTTTAACTTTCAAGGTTAAGGTCACTGTGGCTATTTTTAGAAAAATTTTGTCATTGCTCTAGCACTTACATTTGTTCACCAATTTCAATGTAACTTCAAACAAATGTTCCTTATGACAATATCTCGAGCTATTTCGACTTTCAAGGTCAATGTCCTTGTAGCTATTTGTAGAAAAACTTTGTCATCGCTCTAGCGCCTACATTTATTGATGGATTTTAATAGAACTTCACACAAATGTTTCTTATGATAATATCTCGAATTGCTTTGACTTTTAAGGTCATGACCTCAAGGTCAAGGTGACTGTGGCTATTTATAAAAAAACTTTGTCATCGCTCTACTGCCTACATTTATTGACAGATTTCAATATAACTTCACACAAAAGATGCTTGTAATAATATCTTGAGCAAGATCTACTTTCGTTGTCATGGCCTCAAGTCAAGGTCACTATGGCTATTTTTAGAGAAACATGGTCATCACTCTAGAACGTACATTTATTGATGGATTTTTAAACAAACTTTACACAAATGTTGCATATGATTATGTCTCAAGCAAGTTGGACTTTTGCCATTTCAGTGTTTTCCACATACGAAGTTGTTTAGTGCGAGGGGATTTGTATCGCATGCGATGCCTTGTTTTTCTTATTTCTGCTCTAAGATATAGATTGTGGGTACTCGTTAGAGTGCCCACAATCTATATTTTGAGCAGAAATAAGAAAAATATCACAATTTTTCATCAATAAAATTTTCATTTTTTTTCGGCGATAAAGGTGGCAATGTATTTGTATAGGCGTGTTTGCGTAATGAATGCTTATCGCACTTTGACAGAACATGGTTATCTGTACTCAAGTAAGCAAATACTCGGCAGTTTGGTCTATTTTTCTATTTTTCTCCGTTTTTCATTGGAGTCAATGTTTATGACTTCCTGTTGTTCCTGCTTACATGCAATTCCTAAAATCAATTGATCTACTCTAAAAATTGTCTCCTTAGAAACAAATCATACTCTCTCTCTAAAAAAAGGAAAGCAAAATAAAAAAATATCTCCTTTCAATTGAAACCAGGCCCCTTATTAACCAGGTATACTACTATTTATGGCGCCCCGCCAATCGGGGCTAACAGAAATAGATTTGGCTTTACGGTGTTTCCACGCAGAGCTGAAACTGACCACACATGAGTTCTGGTAAACCGCTTAGAAGGGCTAAGTAGAAGTAAAACAAAGATCAGGAATCGATACAACTAACTCACTCCACCCACCAGATACACCAAAGGGAAAGAAACACAAACATGAAGCGACCAGACCATAATGGAAACCCAACCAAAGGAAGTTCATAAGCCTGCCCCGACAAAGTGGTCTGAGTCAGACCGTCTAATACATATGAGTCTTTTGGTTTCGTCGGTGGCAGGGCTTGAGATGTCATTTCGTCTCAATGTCGCGTAAATGTCCCACACAATTTTAAAGCAACGTCTCTAAAATGACCTAAATACTATTGACCGGGAAGTTAAACCTTCACTCTTTACACTACACTTCCTCATAATCTTATAAAAGAAAAGCTTAATGATTGAATTGAATGGGCTTTACACAGAGAAGATTCTCTCTATCTTGCAAGTAATGACAGAAATTTATTTTCCACTTCTAAAGAGCATAAGAATTATACACTTTGGTCATGTCAGAAAGTGTGTGATGCCCTCACCTTTCTACTTGACAATATTTATATTAGATTCGGTTGTAAGTTATTTGGACAAATTGTGGGTATTCCGATGGGTACGAATTGCGCACCTCTTCTTGCTGATTTGTTCTTGTATTGATATGAAAGAAACTTCATGTTGTCGCTTTCCATTGATAATCAATCTGAAATTATTGAAGCTTTAAGTTCTACTTTTAGATATTTAGATGATTTATTAAATGTTGACAATACTTACTTTGATGGTTTGTTCAGTCAGATTTATCCCCTAGAACTTCAGTTAAACAAGGCAAATTCCTATGATACCGAGGCCCCCTTTTTGGATTTACATTTATCTATTGTAGATAGATTTGTTTCTTGCAAAATTTATGATAAACGTGATGATTTCGATTTCGAGATTGTAAATTTTCCTTTCTTGGACGGTGATGTTCCTTTTGCGACATCGTACGGGGTTTATATTTCGCAGTTAATTCGCTTCGCTAGAGTGTCTAGCCATGTATCCGACTTCAACACTCGTAATAAATCATTAACCGCTAAGCTTCTTAACCATGGGTATCGTTATCATAAACTACGTAAAGCCTTTTCTAAGTTTTATAGACGTCATTCAGATTTGTTTTCTAAATTCAATGTTGGACTTAAAACACTTCTGCAACAAGGCCTATCGGAACCCGAATTCTATGGTGACTTAGTATATAAATTTAGAAAAAAATACATGCCTGTAATGACTTTAGTACCCAATTTCGTAAAATCGTTCCTTGATATAAAAAGATTGGGTACAACATAAATGTTATAAAACAGACTAAATGCATGGTGGTCAACCCAATCACGGTTGGCAACTTTGCTTCCCTCTTTGATTGCACACCGGTGGGTAGGGCCTAAGATTATATGACGGTTCCAGCGTAAAAACATAATTGGAATTTTATTTTATTTTACTATTCTTTATGTTGGTTGGCGCCTGATGCTCCGTCTTTGGTCGGGCCCCTCGGAGTCTATCTGTTGGTTTTCTTTTGCTCCAGCAATTCTGTTGTATGCTGTCGAGTCATCAACCTTTTTCATCTCTGTAGTTTTTTTATTTGTATGTCCTCAGAGATGTTACACTAATGAGTTAGGAAGCCGTCATGCGGACTAAACAAAATTAGTGTATACCGCGACAGACGTATGGGCGAGGATTATGGCCATGTAAAATCGATTTAAGCCCCCCCCCCCCCCCCCCCGTGAAATTCTTTCCACTGACCGTTCCAAGGCGGTTCTTCTGTTGCGGTTTATTTATGTTCAACTTGTTGTTTGTTACATACTGTGTGTATCACTTGTGTCTTTTTATTTTGGATGGCCATTTGGGAAAGTAACTGTCCTTATGGCCTTCCTTTCTTTATGTTTCCATTATGGTCTGGTCGCTTTATGTTTGTAATTCTTTCCTTTTGGTTTCTTTGATGTGTGGAGTAAGTTAATTGTATCGATTCCTGATCTTTGTTTTACTTCTACTTTACTTAAATCAAACGAAACAATATATTTATGGAAGAGTCGTGTTCGCTTAAGTGTAGCTAGTCCCATTACGAAAGCGTCAAAAATTAATAAATTAATAACTGAATATATAAATAATTAAATAAATTAGAAAATAAATAAATAAATAAATAAATAAATGATCCTCAACAAATTGCTTTAAATTTAAACGAAACATGTTAACTAGATAACTGAGTAAGCAGGTTTCATACTAGTCAGAACTGATTCATTAAACGTTTTAATAAATAAATAAATAAATAAATGGCAAATGGCTAAAGTTGGTGGTCAAATACATATACATGGCGTTGACTAAAAGAATCAGGCTTTGATAGAAAACGCTTTTTTCATGATAGATCGATCATGTATAAATAAATTATAAATAAATCTTGTTTAGTCCACACAATACGAGAACACGCCCATATAATTTTGACCCCATCATACCCTACTTTTATATAGTGAAACTGGGGTTTAAGGGGGTATACATTATTTTTCTTATTTCTGCTCAAAAACAAAGATTGTGGGTACTCGATAGAGCCGCCTCATCGAGGCGGTTCTATCGAGTCCCCGCAATCTATGTTTAGAGCAGAAATAAGAAAAATATCACAATTTTTCATTTTAAAATTTCTAATTTTTGGCCAAAAAAATTGGCAATATATTTGTATAGGCGTGTATTCGTAATGCATCACAGTGTCTGCGAACATAATAATGAAGCATTTCGCAGAAACTTACGCATTCATCTACCTACTTCATACTACAAACCAGTAACGAAACATGTCTTCTCATCTTGTGACGTTGATAATCTCTGTAGGCTCCACCTGCCCCGAATTTTAAATCCCTTTAGAACTCGTTGTTTAACTTGATGGTATGCACGTACGCAATTACAGAACAAACCACGGCGAATCTCATGACAACTCAAATGTTTATTCATTAAACTTATAATAAAAATCAATTATGAGTTCCTTTAAGAGCAAAGAAAACATTCATAAGAAAGAAGATGGGCCATACTACGTAGTTTCGGCTAATAAAGCCTCATCAGTGACCCTGTAATGATCCGGCAAAGAAAGCCAAAGGAAACGTACTGCAATTTTGCGAATTTCGAATAGGCAGTCGATTCAAAGTAGAAGTAAAACAAAGATCAGGAATTGATACAATTAACTTACTCCATCCATAAAAGACACCAAAGGGAAAGAAATACAAACATTAAGCGACCAGACCATAATGGAAACCTAAACAAAGGAAGGCCATATGGACAGTTACTTTCCCACAAAATGGCCATATGGCCATCCAAAATTAAAAGACACAAGTGATACACACAGTAAGTAACAAACAACAACATAAATAAATCGCCACAGAAGAGCCGCCTTGGAACGGTCAGTGGAAGATTTCCACTGGGGGGGGGGGGGGGGCTTAAATCGATTTTACGTGGCCACAATCCTCGCCCTTACTTCCGTCGCGATTTAGACAAATAATTTGTTCAGTCCGCATGAAGGCCTCCTAACTCATCAGTGCAACATCTCCGTGAACACAGAAATCAAAGAACCACAGAGGTGAGACAAAGACTGATATAAATCAAAATAGGGTCCAAATAATTAAAAACTTGTCTAGAATGAGTCTAAACCATTAATTTATTTCTGATTTCTCAGAATACTCAGGACGATCTCAAAGGACCAAAAGTAAAATATAAACTGCACTATGGTTGATGTACGGGGAGACGTTTTACGGCCGCCACACGTAAATCATACAAGACATATTAATCATTATCTTTCTGCTCCCAAAATGTGACTGTGATACTAATTACATAAATCTTTAAGAAATGAAGCTGAAAACTTGCGACAAGAACGGGACTCGAACCGGCGACCCCTTGGTTACAAAGCAAGTACTCTACCGACTGAGCTATCCTGGCGCTGATAACATTTCTTCAGCTTCGAAGCGTACCATTTTGGTCATTTCGTACCCGTTTTAGTTTTCATTTTGGTCATTTCGTACCCATTTGGGTCATTTCGTACCCACTTTGATCATTTCGTACCCACTTTTATTTTTTCTGGGAATCGAGTTTGGTCATCTCGTACCCAGTTCTTCAAAAATAGGTACGAATTGACTTTTGTGTGTTGATTGTTTTAAAGCTGATTTTACAAGTAAAGGGAAACTTTGGTGCGTAATGGCTTGGTTTAGAGTAAGAATGGCTCTAGATTAAAGGAAGATATTTGTTTCAATTATTTTTCATTTTAACAAATTATCAATATTATTTATATCTATAACATAATATTGAATGTACTGACACCGTTTGACAATACAAACAGATTGCACAATACCATACAATATATTGTACAGCTGGCCTCTGTAGCTCAGTCGGATGCGTGTCTGACTAGTCAGGTGATCAGGAGGACGCGGGTTCGATACCTGCCGGGGTTTGGCAACATTCTTTCTATGGCCGTTGATTCAAGAAAGGTAGTTGTCAGTTTCTTGCGAAAGAATGTGCACTGCTTACGTATAAATCTGCCCAGGCAATGTGTGGATAGATAAACTGACTGGCTCAAAATGGCCAAGATAATGTTAAACTCCAATACAAACTCAAATACAAACAACTATAGTTTATGCCAATGCGAGTATGTGAGTATCCAAAAATAAAACCTCACCCTGCATCATAATGCGTTCTGTTAATGCCTATTACTGTCAAACATAGGTTTTGAGTACCGTTTCAAACTATTCCATAGAGTTTCCACAAACTTTGTTTTGACCTCAACACAGACATAGGTTTTGAATCCTCGTTGGAGACTATACCAAGAGTTCCCACAACATATGTTTTGACCGCAATCAGTGAAACATGGAAATTCCACTTTTCCGTATGTTAAGTGAGGTCTACATTCAATGAGGTTTACATGTGTTCATCACATGGACTCGTTAACAGATGTATATCACTACCATTTCTAAACTTGAAAACAACTACTCGACAACATCCCCTTTTGAGTTTGTCGGAGTGCACACCATTGAACAAGACTACAGAAGCTGTGATGTGGTCTTCTTTCCTTCTCTGAGCTGGCTCATGCCTAAGATCCATGCATAGATCGCTCTCCATTCATCCATTCATTCATTCATTTATCCATCCATCCACCCATCCATCCATCCATCCGAACGCCAAATTAAAAAAAAAGGTTTTGAAAATGGTCGGCCTATTGTATGGCAAATTAGCAGTTTAGTTATCATAATTAAAGACGCGAAAATTTAACAAGAAAACCATTCTTGACAAGTATTCAATTTTATAGAGTCACTGTCTGTCTGTCCACCTATCCATATTGGTCCGGATAATGATGTTTATAAAATCAAAAATATATTGAATGGTTTTTTGCGACAGCAAGTTCCTTCTCAACTATATATATTTAAAAGTAGCCCCGTCCGGTCTCTGTGTCAGATCAGGTTCATTGCTGCTACTGGTAACATGTATTTTTTCTTGATTTAATACTGAATCCCCCTATTGGGCGGACTGGCCTCGCGTTACTTTGTGCACATCTGTGGTCGTCCAACGAAACCCTGTATTGGTGCTTGGTCATTCTGGCTATGCGCATGGAAGGCATGGAACTCATGGTGGTTCCTCTGCGACTGCAAGGGGTAGATGGAGCTCTCCAGCCCTGACCGGCAATCCATCTAGGAGAAGGCAACTCAAAGCAAAAACCTACATATCTGGATTTGCTTGTAGTCAAGATGTCTCGACACTGTCATGCCTCAGGATCCAGCTAGGTTAGGGCGAGAGAGTGAGGTTGACTCTGCGCGCCTCTCCTTCACTACAATCCAATTCACAGCGCATGTCATCGTAACTATATACACACGGTCACTTCAGGCACACATATGCATGAAACTCAAAAGGCCCTGTGGAGATGGGCGAGCGGCGAAGCAGCAGCCAGTAACATTTTTAAAATATGATTAAGATTGATCATTGTCAAGAACTATCATTAGCCCCGTCCAACCCTCAGTATGTCCGTCCAAAACAACAGAGTATGTACCAAATGACTTGGTACGAACTGACTAAGCTAAAGTCATTTCGTACCCATTTTGGTCAATTCGTACCCGGTACGAAATGACCAAAAGGGTTACGAAATTACTTGGGTACGAAATGGTTGTTAGTGGGTACGAAATGACCAAAAAGCAGGTACGAAATGACCAAAATGGTACGAAATGACTAGGGTACGAAATGACTTGGGTACGAAATGACCGGTTACCAACTGAATAAATAAACAGCACTATTGATGAAGTACGGGGAATCCCTTTACAGGCTCCAAAACTGCCCTTGACACCGGCGTTGCAAATAAATATGGGCCCCGTCAAGCGATTTTGGTACTTATCGCCTATGCGAGCAGCGAAGGTTCAGGCGAGCCTGCGCATCCGCGCAGTCTCGCCAGAACCTTCGCTGCTCGCTTATACAAGCAATGAATCAAGAGGAACTTTCAGACAGAAAGCCATATCCCTGGTCCTCTGAATGGCTGGACATGCGCAGTTAAAATTTGTCATGACGGAATGCTCGAAGACACAAATTCGCTTGGCGGGGCTCATATATAAATCTTGAAAATGAAGCTGGAAAAATTAGACCAGAATCGGACTTGAACCGGTGAACCCATGCTCTAAACGGTGTACAGTCGAATTTTGATAGCACAAATTGATCTTGAGCCAAGGGAACCTGTACGAGATGGCGGAAGTTCGATCTACTGAGGTTCACCATTGCATCAGGTGACTATACGTAATGGGGATGACTTAAACTAAGGATACCTTTTTGAATTTCTATGAAATAAATAAATTCTGTATGTACCCATAAGAATCGTAGAGGAGATTCTAATGAGAATTCCTGTTTGAAATAGAATAAGAAAAACCTAATTTAAATGACCCTAAGTATTTGGATTTCTGGGACAGGTTTTCTGGGGTCCAAAATGCGAAATATCCGTATTTGGGTTAGTGAAGTTTCCATAACGAAAACATGCCTATATAATTTTGACCCCCTGGAACCCCACTTTTATATAGTTAATCTGGGGTATGCAGGGGTAAACCTTATTTTTCTTATTTCTGCTCTAAAATATAGATTGATTGTACTCGTTAGAACCACCTCTGTGAGGCAGTCCTAACGAGTACCCACAATCTATATTTTGAGCAGAAATAAGAAAAATATCACAATTTGTCATCTAAAATTTTTCATTTTTTCGGCGATAAAGCTTACACTGTATTTGTATAGGCATGTTTTCGTAATGACTGTCATACTTTTATTTTTCTTGCAGCTCCAGTCTGTGTCTACAACCAATGCCCTTCTGGCTACTGGGGGATAAACTGTAGAAGCTCGTGCCCATTTAATTGCAGACCAGATGACGCGTTCTATGAGATATGTGATCAAACAGGCGGATTTTGCCTGCAAAATTGTGTGCCTGGCTACTGGGGCGACTATTGCGGCCTCCCTTGTCCAAGCGGTTGTCGTAAAATCTGCGAAAACTACGGTAGCTATTATCCAAACAAGGTATGGAAGTCGATTTTACTGAATCAAAAGTAATTCTTTAACAAACAATACACGTCGGTATGCAAGCATCCGTCATTAAAGTAGTTAAACAAGTTGGCTGCTTTCAAAAAGCATCCAATAGGTTTGGTCTTGTCAGTTTAAAATTCTGATTTGAGCCAGCTGGCATCATTGTCCCACTCAATGCATTTTTTGAATAAAAATAATAAACTTTAATACAAAACGTGTATATAAAATTTCGAAGCCTGTGACCTTGGTATCAGGAGGGGTAGGTAGTGATGAGTATTCTGTGGTAAATTGTTTAACGCCATGGCAAGTATAAACTAAATGTAACTTACATATGGTTTACACATGTAGAGCACAAAACTTAACCAAACGAAAATGTAAACCGATTTTTTCAAAGGGTCATAACTCTGTTAATATTTGGTGGACAGTAATTCTCGAAACTTAAGGCACGTCTTCACTTCTTAGCCTTACTACATACACATTTTAGGTTTGATCGGATGAAAACTGTATAGTATAGTACAGGAGTTATACGGAAACGAAAAAAAAAGTTTAAGAACGGACGGACCAACCCCATTACTTAATACGACCGTTTTTTTTTGTTGCTGTTGTTGTTTTTCAGACGGGCATATAAAAAGATTTTCCTAAGTCATCCGGCCTTCTACAGGGCCTTGGTTATCTATTTCATTTGTTGTTAACGTCCCTGTTAACACTGTGTCTTTTTTGAGACATTGCTCCCAATTTTGTGGGACTTTTACTCAGTTCTGAGAAAAAACGGGCAGATAAAACTCCTTCTCAAGCCATGTCGCCCAATGGAACTAAATGGTTGAAATGCACGGGCAGGCTTAGAACTTCTGTGCGATTTAACACTACTCATGTGCGGCCGGTATCAGCTCTGCGCGGAAGCATCATGCAGCCCAATCTAGTCCTTCAATCCCCGATGGACGGGGGCCGATCAGACCTTGGGGCAATATATTGGACTGCATGAGCTGAACCGACCGAACTTTGAAGTATTGCTGAACCACCTAGGAAGATCTAAGCGTGCCCAGACAAAGTGCTGCGAATCAGACTGTATCTTAAACCTCGGCAATTTCTTTGAGCGGTATATGTCCGCAAAAACCTGAAATTTGCAATCCTTTTGTATATCTTTCTGGATCACAATTTAATTGTAAAAGAAACTGATTAGTAAAACGTCAAGTATTGGGTGGAAATAAAGAACACCACTCTCGGCTTATCAGATACAATAGCTCCCATCGAATGCGCCAAAAAGTCTTTTAACAACTCAGTCTGTAAATGGTGGCAGGTCACTTAGTAGTCATGAAGTTTTTGAACAGAAACTTTTGCTATCTGTGCTGGGCTCAAGAACAATAAACAACGGCCCATCAACGTTATGACTTTGTTTCGCTCCCGAAATATTTTATATATTTGGAAGAGTAAGAACCTTCGACCTTGGCACTGACGTTAATTCTAGTAGCAAAGACATGAAAATGTTTTTACACACTCAACGATCTTTTTTATGTTTGGTTTTACGATCCTTTCAAGATTATTTCACTCACATCAAGCCGATCGTTGATCAGAGGTGAGCGAAACTGAAGTACCCGATGAAAAACCTCCTGACCTTCCGTTGCAGAAATTCTCATTATGTGACCTGAGTCATGCTCAAACCTACAGCGTTGAGAGACCTAATGATTAAGGGTCAACACTCTTATCCACTAGGCCACGGAGGCCCGTTACAACCGACGATCTTTTTAAATGAGCTCGTATTAGAGCTATCAGCGAGTCGAAAGATGTTCGGAATATATACATCTGTTCCTATCTCTGTGAAGTAAACTTTGCAAGTTTTGTTTATTTGTATTGAACGGCCCAGTCAAAGTAGAAGTAAAACAAAGATCAGGAATCGATACAATTAACTTACTTCACCCATCAAAGACACCAAAGGGAAAGAAATACAAACATTAAGCCACCAGACCATAATGGAAATCTAAACAAAGGAAGGCCATAAGGACAGTTACTTTCCCACAAAATTGCCATATGGCCATCAAAAATTAAAAGACACAAGTGATACACACAGTAAGTAACAAACAACAACATAAATAAATCGCCACAGATTTGGGTCATGTTTGGGCCTGTCAGTGTACCTATCCACGCTTTTCATGAGCAGGCTTATCCGTAAGCGGTTTACCAGTTCAGTGCACATTCTGTCGCCAAAAACTGACCCCTGCCCTTCCTGAATCAGCGGAAGGGAGAGAATGACCATAGAAAAGATTTCATAATCAATCTCCACGAAAGAAGCTGACCCGGTAGGTATCGAACCCGAGTCTTCCTTATCACAAGTTAGACTTATCCGACTGAGCTACCGCAGCCAGCCACACTTTGTGAGTAGTAGTAGTTATGTTCTGTGGTTTTTCGTAAAATTTGCGAAACTGACTGCGGCTGTTATAAGTTCCCCATAATGGAAATAAATACGCCTTAAGGGGGTTGGGCTTCTCCTGCATAAGTAGTTTCTCTTTAGATATGTCTAAGGGGTATACTCTTAAAGAAAAGAATTTGCTCATGGGGATCAAATTCTTCCCTTTTAGAGTAGACCCCATGAGGAGTAAATTCTTCCTATTTTAGAGTAGACCCTTTTTCAGTTGGACAGAGCCAACAGAGAAGCAACCATAAGGTCCTTAAAGTTGTATTTCCATCACGAAATCATGCCTATAGAATTGTGATCCCCTTTAATATGTTCTATAAAAGGGTTATCCTTTCGAAGCAAGGAATACACCACAGAACTGAAAAATATGGTGTGCACATGTTTTCTGTGCTAGACTAGCTAGTTTCGGCCAATTAGGCCTCATCAGTGACCCCAAGATATTTTCAAAATCCACAATGGAATCAATGATCCCAAAGGACAAGAAAATATTATCTACACTATGATGTAGGGCAGGGAGACGTTTTACCGCCGCCACACATTCCCACACACCAGTTGTAGTGAAGTTAAATATGTTCTATAACAGGGCTATCCTTTGGAAGCAAGGAATACACCGCAGAACTGTAAAAATATTGAGTGTTTATGTTTTCTGGGCCAGACTAGCTAGTTTCGGCCAATTAGGCCTCATCAGTGACCCTCAGATATTTTCAAAATTCCGCAATAGAATCAATGATCCCAAAGGACAAGAAAATATAATCTACACTTTTATATAGTAAAGCTCGGGTTAGCAGGGGTATACAATAATTTCCGTATTCATGCTCTGAGACACTAGATTGTTGGTACCCGATAGAATCGCCTCGTCGAGGCGTTTCTGTCGACTCCCCGCAATCTATATTTTGAGCATAAAAGGCAAATATTCCAATTTTTCTTTTTAAAATGTCTTTTTCTTTGGCCAAAAAATAACAATGTATTTGTAAATGTGTGTTTCGAAATACGGTAAAAATGGAAGACTAACTGCCACACCTGCCAGGTGTATCCATTTCCCTTAAGATATTTGTTGTTGGAGTTGAAACGCTTGCTTTTCAGTCTGTTTTGCTATTAAGATAGGCTGTTTCCTGTAATTGCAATATAGTATTGCATCATCGTTGAAGCTGATTGGTTGATCGCGCCACGTGCCCCTCCATGGAACAGTTACAATCTGGTCATTACACCCGGTTTGCCCGCCTCCTGGCGACCAAACCAAAAATATATTACTTTGGATCTATCCGTTTGCCGAGAACTATACAAATAATCATCATATCTTAGTAACTTTCACCAACACGTTAACCACTTGTGGGTCATTAGAGTTACAAGAGCTAGTACAGGAGACAAAGGTGAGGGACGGGAGAGAAAAAGTAAAATACGCGTTAGTGTAGAAACAAAAAAAAGTAGAGCTGGTGTTTATGAAACACGGAGACCCCAACGGTTCGAACCTAAAATTTCTTGCATCTTATAGTTTTGGAATTTATCCAAACGTTGATCAGGTCCTCAATCAATTCATAAACGTTAAAGTTCTAGCTCTATCTATTGTAGTTGGGTTTGTTTCGTGCAAAATTTACGATAAACGAGATGACTTTGATTTTGAGATTGTAAATTTTCCTTTTTTGGATGGTGATGTTCCTCGTGCGCCATCCTATGGCGTTTATATTTCGCAATTAATTCGATTTGCAAGAGTGTGTAGTCATATATCTGACTTCAACACTCGTAATAAATTATTAACGGCTAAACTTCTTAATCAGGGTTATCGGTACCGTAAACTACGCAAAGCATTTTCAAAATTTTATACACGCCATTCTGATTTAATTTCAAAATTCAATATTGGACTTAAATCTCTTCTGCAACAAGGTCTATCGGAACCCGAATTTTATGGTGACTTAGTATATAAATTCAGAAAAGTATATAACCGCAATGACTTCAGCACCCAATTTCGTAAAATCATTCTTCGATATAAAAAGATTGGGTAAAACATGGATGTTATACAACAGACTGCATGCATGGTAGTTAACCCAATCACGGTTGGCAACTTTGCTTCCCTCTTTAATTGCACGCCGGTGGGTCAGGCCTCAGATTCTATGACGGTTCCAACGTAAAGGCTTATTGAGAATTAAAGAGATCTAATTCAAGGTAATGTTGGTTGGTGCCTGATGTACTGTCTCTGGTCGGGCGCATCGGAGTCTAACTGTTGGTTTTTCTTTTGCTCCAGCATTTCAGTGATGTTTTGCTGTCGAGTCCTCACCGTTGTCTCACCTCTGTGGTTCTTTGATTATTTGTGTTCACGGAGATGTTGCACTGATGAGTTAGGATGCCTTCATGCGGACTGAACAAATTATTTGTCTAAATCGCGACAGAATAAGGGCGAGGATTGTGGCCACGTAAAATCGATTTAAGCCCCCCAGTGGAAATCTTTCCACTGACCGTTCCAAGGCGGTTCTTCTGTGGCGGTTTATTAATGTTGTTGTTTGTTACTTACTGTGTGTAACACTTTTGTATTTTTATTTTGGATGGCCATATGACCATTTTGTGGGAAAGAAACTGTCCTTATGACCTTACATTGTTTAGGTTTACATTATGGTCTGGTTGCTTCATGTTTGCGTTTCAGTCCCTTTGGTGTCTTTGATGGGTGGAGTAAGTTAATTGTATCGATTCCTGATCTTTGTTTTACTTCTACTTCATTTTTTGGCGAAAATTTGCTGACAATATTCCAGGCATTTATCAAAGGGACATAACTCAGAAACGGGCAAAATGCTTATTTGCATTAAGTATATGTGATTTTGTTTTTCATAAAGAACCCATACTTGAAGTTAGTTATCTTAGTGTGGGTATTTTATAGGCATTTAGGAACCTTGGTTCCACTTCGGAATTGAAAATAGCGAGGGTCACTCGCCAAAACTAGATATTCTGTTTGTGAAGTTTTCATGTTCGTGTTTTTTTCATAGAGGATCTTACATGAGTGCTCATGTATTATTGAATTTATTAAACGAGTTGAGGAAAAGGGATAAAATGCGAGGCTTTGCCGAGCATTTTATCCCTTTACCTTGACGAGTTTAATAAAGTCTTGACTTGGAGGATCTTACATGAGTGTTCATGTATTATTGAATTTATTAAACGAGTTGAGGAAAAGGGATAAAATGCGAGGCTTGCCGAGCATTTTATTCCTTTTCCTCAACGAGTTTAATAAATTCAATAATACATGAGCACGAATGCAAGATTCTATTTATCATATGACATTTAAAACGCATTTTTTTCACGATTGTTAACAAAAATATCAATATTCCGCCATTAGTAAACGCGACGTCGTTTAGGACGTCGTACATGTAACGTTACGGGACGTGTCTAGCTAATTTGCATATTTAATCCACTAGTGGATTATCGAAAATATAACATGGCGTTATTACACTCTCAGGCGCGACGTCATATGATAAATTTGGTTAATCTGATAGGAGGTATGGGTATTTGTATCGATTTCTGACCATTGCCTTCAGTTCTATTTTATTTTAAAATATAATCAGATCATCTTTCCATTCATCAACGTTTTTGAGATTTTAGCTGACAAATTTTATCCAAATTTATTTATAGGGTCAACACTCAGGAAATTGGCATAAACCTGATACAAAAAAAAAAAAAAAAAAAACGATACATATCGGCTATTGTTTGATTAGAAATCCATATATGAGATATTTCGAAACCCTAGAATAGATTGTTCTTATGTTATGCTTTTCTTATGTTATGCTTTGCAGTATACAAATGACCAAAGTTTCAGAGCGTCATAACTTATAATGTATTTTCGGATTTGATTCGGAGTCAACAAGGTCATTTTCAATTCACTACCAATCCATTCATCAACCTTCAAACTTCAATGCATAAGCTTCAGAAGAGTTTTTTTTCAAGTTTGCTGATATAATTTAATCTGTTTTACAAAGAGACACATATCTGGAAAGCTGCACTATCTTAATGACAAAATACATAGGTGTGAGCTTCTTTTTTCATGAGAAATCAATATACGGTATGTATTTCCAAAACCCTAGCCTACCTGATTTATAAGTAACAGAGTTAGAAAGAGTCATAAGTCATGAAAAAAAATAATAGAAAAAAGACCCAGGGAGCGCCAGAATCACAAGACGCTGCCCACTCTCGACAAAAAGTGGAGGAGGAGGAATACACAAAACAAGAAAAAGTACGAGTGTTTATGAAATTAAAAAATCAGCCCACTCTTCCTCACACGGGGTGATCAGCTCATTAGTAAACACTGAACAAAAACTCACAACAAATCCGCAGACGTTTCTACCGGTGTTTTGGATGAACGCGATGATCTTGATTTTGAGATTACGGGGTTTCCTTTCTTGAATAGTGATGTTCCTCGTGCTGCATCCTATGGCGTTTATATTTTACAACTAAATCGATTTGTCTCTGGTTGAACCCATCGGAGTCTAACTGTTGGGTTTTTTTTGCTCCATTCCAGTGGCTTCTTGCTGTCGAGGCCTCACCGTTGTTTCGTCTCCGTGGCAGACCTGGGGTAATTGTATTCTGTATTCTTATTCGAATACTATTTGAATACATTTTTGAGTATTCGTGAAGTATTCTGTATTCGTGGATTTTTTTAGAATAAAAGTATTTGTATTTGTATTCAAATACATTTCAAAAGCCATATATTCATGAATAGTGTTACGAATACATTATGAATACTTTTGCACTTTGAAGAAAAAAAAAATGAAACAATACATAAATGTTTTAATTGATGTCATTAAGTGACATCATTAAGTGTCCTTGGCTGCTCATGTAGGAACTTCTGAAATTGTTAGATGGTTTAATACAATACATAACATAGAGCCTAGAATATTTATTGATTCATTTGGTTGCATTGATGCATATAAAAGCTTTTAAGATGACAAACATTTCATTATTATGAAATTATATTATTTTTAAAGTGACTGATATTATAATTTGTTGACTGGGAGAGGTGGGAAAAACAGAAGAAAATAACCTGCTCTCAATTAGATTTCTTTTATTCAGAGACACTTACTTCAATCACAAATAACTCACAATCATGGCCCATCACTGTGGCACATGGCTATTTCTAGTCTGTTCTTACAAATGTATCCATTTGTCAATATATGTTGTTTTAGGCTGACTGCCTAAAATGATTTTCTGCTACCCATTTATGTCCAATGAACTCTTCAATTTGTATTATTAGACAGATACATTTCAATTTATGAGGTGTCTGCTAACTTTTTATTATTTTTTTTGCAAAATGTTATGATCTCTAGAGAGTACTGTACACTGTGATCAGACGCTACATTCTGCCATTCTTACAAATGAAACAAAGTAGTTCTTTAGTCATGGCAAGAGATTTAATTCATTGAACTGCCTATATAATGTGTATTCAATTATGATCATCACCTTTAATTTACATCATAAAATTTATAAAGAAATGTGTTAAAAAAAGTCATCACAATAATCAAGCAGAATTTTCAAAAGTGATACATTATCCTAATAAGGCAGTTCTAATGAGTGCCCACAATCTGTATTTTAGAGCTGAAATGAAGAAAAATGGGTTTACAGTAAAGTAGAAGTAAAACAAAGATCAGGAATTGATACAATTAACTTACTCCACCCATAAAAGACACCAAAGGGAAAGAAATACAAACATTAAGCGACCAGACCATAATGGAAACCTAAACAAAGGAAGGCCATTTGGACAGTTACTTTCCCACAAAATGGCCATATGGCCATCCAAAATTAAAAGACACAAGTGATACACACAGTAAGTAACAAACAACAACATAAATAAATCGCCACAGAAGAGCCGCCTTGGAACGGTCAGTGGAAGATTTCCACTGGGGGGCTTAAATCGATTTTACGTGGCCACAATCCTCGCCCTTACTTCCGTCGCGATTTAGACAAAAATTTGTTCAGTCCGCATGAAGGCCTCCTAACTCATCAGTGCAACATCTCCGTGAACACAGAAATCAAAGAAACACAGAGGTGAGACAACGGTGAGGACTCGACAGCAAGAAACCACTGAAATGCTGGAGCAAAAGAAAACCAACAGTTAGACTCCGATGAGCCCGACCAGAGACAGAGCATCAGGCACCAACCAACATTATCTCTTTAATTTTCAATAAGCCTTTACGTTGGAGCCGTCATAGAATCCGAGGCCTGACCCACCGGCGTGCAATTAAAGAGGGAAGCAAAGTTGCCAACCGTGATTGGGTTAACTACCATGCATGCAGTCTGTCGTATAATATCCATGTTGTACCCAATCTTTTTATATCGAAGAATGATTTTACGAAATTGGGTGCTGAAGTCATTGCGGTTATATATTTTTCTGAATTTATATACCAAGTCACCATAAAATTCGGGTTCCGATAGACCTTGTTGCAGAAGAGATTTAAGTCCAATATTGAATTTTGAAATTAAATCAGAATGGCGTCTATAAAATTTTGAAAAGGCTTTGCGTAGTTTATGGTACCGATAACCCTGATTAAGGAGTTTAGCCGTTAATAATTTATTACGAGTGTTGAAGTCAGTTACATGACTACACACTCTAGCAAATCGAATTAATTGCGAAATATAAACGCCATAGGATGGCGCACGAGGAACATCACCATCCAAAAAAGGAAAATTTACAATCTCAAAATCAAAGTCATCGCGTTTATCATAAATTTTGCACGAAACAAATCCATCTACAATAGATAGATGTAAATCCAAAAACGGGGCCTCGGTATCAGAAGAATTTGCCAGTTTTACTCTTTAAAAGTGGGTTCAAGGGTGTCAGAATTATATAGGTGTTTATGTGATGTAATGTAATTCATCAATCATTAGCTTTTGATTGATAAATGCTCCAGAAACTACAAATGACCTGTTTCATACAAGATCCTGCACACCTTCTTTGATTGTGTCTTAAATTGTTCAAGAGAAAACAAAGAGATGTGTATCTGTCTATGACCCAAACATTACTACAGTCACCAGTTGTTCTTGTTTTGTATAAGTCCTCCATTTACTATATATACCCCTTTTGATTGGCATGTATTCAAAAGTATTCTAAAAGTATTTGAATACATTTGCAAAGTATATGTATTCTCATTCGAATACATTCATAAAAAATGTATTTTTATTTGTATTCTGTATTCGTGAAATGCAAAGTATTTGTATTTTTATTCGAATACTTTTGAGTGTATTCGACCCCAGGCCTGCTCCGTGGTTGATTTTTGTGTTCACGGAGATGTTGCACTAATGAGATAGGAGGCCTTCATGCGGACTGAACACATTATTTGTCTAAATCGCGATGGAAGTAAGTGCAAGGATTGTTGCCACGTAAAATCTATTTAAGCCCTCCCCCCCCCCACACACACACACAGTGGAATTCGTTTCACTGACCGTTCCAAAGCGGCTCTTCTGTCGTGGTTTATTTTTGATTTGGCTTGTCTTTGAGTGTGTATCAGTTATATTGGTTTGTTTTGGATAGCAATTGGACATTTTGTAGGAAAGTAAATGTCCTTTTTGGATTTCCTCTAGTGATGTTTCCATTGACGTCTGGTTGTTTCGTGCTCCCTTAGTGTCTCTGATGTGAGCTGTGGGTTAATTGTGTAAATTCCTGATCATTGCCTTCACTTCTATTATACAACAAAAATAACAGCAAAAGACCAACATCAAAACTACCGCCTTAGAACGGTCAGCAGCATATGCCACTTATATTATTTTGTTTTGGATATCCAATGGCCATTTTGTGAGAAAGTAACTGTGTTTTAGGCTTTCCGCTTGTGATGTTTCCATTGGCGTCTGGTTGTTTCTTGTTTGTGTTTCTTTCCCTTGATGTGTCTGATGGGGGCTGTGGGTTATTTTTGTCGATTTAAGATCAATGCCTTCTCTTCTATTATGCAACAAATATAACAGCAAAAGACCAACACCAACACTACCGCCTTAATAATGTCAGCAGCATATGCCACCGTGTGTGTGTGGGGGGGGGGGGGGGAGGGGGGGGGGCTTAATGATCTTTTGTCAGCCGAATCTTCGCCGCAGGTTATGGTGTTGTTTCCAACAATAAACATTAAATATCCGGTTAAATGACTTCCTTACTCAATCATTGCATCATCACAGAGACATAAATCAAATTCAAAATAGAAGTGAAAGCGGTGATCAGGAATCGATAAAATTTACCCACAGCTCCCATCAGAGAAACTAAAGGGAAAGAAACATAAACACGAAACAACCAGACCCCAATGGAAACATCAACAGCGGAAAGCAAAAGGGGCAGTTACTTTCCCACAACATGGCCAATTGGCTATCCAAAACAAAATAATACTGGCGTAAGTGATCAGTGGGCCACGTATACCCCCGGCCAGCGCCACCCTCTGATATAAAAATTTCCAAGTCCATGACCTTGACCAATTAAATATTTGATACGTACCTTTCTAGCTATGAAATCTATATCTGTCCCATCCATGCATTGAGACTCGAAGCCAGTAGGGCGCTTTGATGGGTTGGTTGTGTTGGGTTCATCTCCATAGCAACAGTATTCCAGTCCACTTTGGTATCATCGTATCACATTAAAATTGCTGTTGTCTATCTGATAGGTCTTGGAAAGGATCACTTTATTGTTTCAGCACTTCGTTTCTTTTTTTGCCTTAGTTTCACACTCTCAGCCACAATTTCCTACTGTCACATATAGCCTTTTATAGTTCTTTACTATCTATATACTGAGCTTTTATATTCAATGAGAGGCTCACTTATAGCGTTCACATCTTATCTTTCTTAGACAATGGCTAGCTACTAAACATCACTAATTAAATAGTATCCCAAATATGCTCAATAATACTTAATACTCTCATAATTGAAGTAGAGGCAAAGTTCAGGAATCGATACAATTAACCCACAGCTCCCATAAGTGACTCCAAAGTTAAAGAAACACAAACATCAAGCAACAGACCCCAACGGAAACCCCAACAGCGGAAAGCCGAAAAGACAGTTACTTTCCCACAAAATGGCCAAAAGGCTATCCAAAATAAAATAATATAAGCGACACAAACACCCAAAGACAAACCATAACAAAAATAAACCGCGACAAAAGAATCGCCTTGGAACGGTCAGCGGAAACGAATTTCACTGGGGGCTTAAATCGATATTTCGTGGCCACAATACCCGATCTTACTTCTGTCGAGATTAAGACAAATAATTTGTTCAGAACGCGTGAAGGCCTCCTAACTTCTCAGTGACATATCTCCGTGAACAGAAAAATCAAACAACCACATATATGAGACAACGGTGAGGACTCGACAGCAAGAAACAACAGAAATGCTGGAGCAAAAGAAAACCAACAGTTAGAATCCAATGGACCTGACAAGAGACAGAGGATCAGGTACCAACTAACATAAGCCTTTACGTTTGAACCGTCATAGAATCTGAGGCCTGACCCACTAGCGTGCAATTAAAGAGGGAAGCAAAGTTGTCAACCGTGAT
The DNA here is from genome assembly GCA_963580285.1 of Lucinisca nassula. Classification (NCBI taxonomy): domain Eukaryota; kingdom Metazoa; phylum Mollusca; class Bivalvia; order Lucinida; family Lucinidae; genus Lucinisca; species Lucinisca nassula. Next base: position 6,708,627 of record OY757026.1, read on the forward strand.
TGGGTTATACCCTGCATGCAGTCTGTCGTATAACATTTATGTTGTACCAAATCTGTTTATATCGAAGAATGATTTTACGAAACTGGATGCTGAAACGTAGAAGTAAAACAAAGATCGGGAATCGATACAATTAACTTACTCCTCCCATCAAAGACACCAAAGGGAAAGAAACACAAACATTAAGCGACCAGACCATAAAGGAAACCTAAACAAAGGAAGGCCATAAGGACAGTTACTTTCCCACAACATGGCCATATGGCCATCCAAAAATAAAAAGACACAAGTGATACACACAGTAAGTAACATACAACGACATAAAGAAATCGCCACAGAAGAACCGCATTGAGGTCGTTGCGGTTAGTTTTTTTTTCTAAATTAATATACCAAGTCACCATAAAATTCGGGTTCCGATAGAGCTTATTGCAGAAGAGATTTAAGTACAGTATTGAATTTTGAAAATAAATCAGAATGGCGCCTATAAAAATTTGAAAAGTCTTAACAGGCATAAAATTAGTAATAGGTAAAACAGGCCATTCTCTGTAACTTCATAATATTTGTTTGTTTGTTTGTTTGTTTGATTTGAGGTTTAACGTCCCCGTCCACAATGTAAAGGTCATTTTGGAGGCGTTGCTTCCAATTTTGTGATACTTTTACCCGAAATATGACCGAAATGCATAGCATGGTTCGGAATATATGAGCTCAAGTTCTACATGGTAAAAATACTTTAACCTGGGTCTTAAATAATAAGAAGTAAAACAAAGATCGGGAATTGATACAATTAACTTACTCCACCCATAAAAGACACCAAAGGGAAAGAAATACAAACATTAAGCGACCAGACCATAATGGAAACCTAAACAAAGGAAGGCCATAAGGACAGTTACTTTCCCACAAAATGGCCATATGGCCATCCAAAATTAAAAGACACAAGTGATACACACAGTAAGTAACAAACAACAACATAAATAAATCGCCACAGAAGAGCCGCCTTTGAACGGTCAGTGGAAGATTTCCACTGGGGGGCTTAAATCGATTTCACGTGGCCACAATCTTCGCCCTTACTTCCGTCGCGATTTAGACAAATAATTTGTTCAGTCCGCATGAAGGCCTCCTAACTCATCAGTGCAACATCTCCGTGAACACAAAAATCAAATAACCACAGAGGTGGGACAACGGTGAGGACTCGACAGCAAGAAACCACTGAAATGCTGGAGCAAAAGAAAACCAACAGTTAGACTCCGATGGGCCCAACCAGAGACAGAGCATCAGGCACCAACCAACATTACCTTGAATTAGATTTCTCTAATTCTCAATAAGCCTTTACGTTGGAGCCGTCATAGAATCTGAGGCCTGACCCACCGGCGTGCAATTAAAGAGGGAAGCAAAGTTGCCAACCGTTATTGGGTTAACTACCATGCATGCAGTCTGTCGTATAACATCCATGTTTTACCCAATCTTTTTGTATCGAAGAATGATTTTACGAAATTGGGTGCTGAAGTCATTGCGGTTATATATTTTTCTGAATTTATATACTAAGTCACCATAAAATTTATATACTAAGTCACCATAAAATTCGGGTTCCGATAGACCTTGTTGCAGAAGAGATTTTAGTCCAATATTGAATTTTGAAATTAAATCAGAATGGCGTCTATAAAATTTTGAAAAGGCTTTGCGTAGTTTATGACTGTGACCTTGACATTGAAGTCATGGGTATGGGTGGGGGTATTGCTGGATGAAATTTTGACCTACAGCTGTCATCATACTAAATATAAACCAAATCCATTTCATGATTTGAAAAATAGGAGCTCAACTGGTACAAATACCTTTGCCTGAGTCTAACAGGATCACGTACGTACACACATTCGTACAGAAGGATGTACATTCGTACATACGTACGGAAACCGAAACACTTAATGCCCCCGGATTAATTCGATGAGGGGCATAAAAGACCTAAGCAATAGAATCTGGTTCTGGTTTCTACCCATTATGTCGTTTAGTCATTTTTGTAACCAGGTCAGACCACAAGGAAATTGGTTGACCCCGTTGTTTGTGAGTCATAACACAGCTCTTGTACCACCAATGAACTTTACAAATAATTAAGTTCATATTTTACTGCCATAAAAAACAACAACAACAACATGAAAAAAAACCCAAAAAACCCCCCAAAAAAAATAAAAATACATTTGTTCTAAAAAAATAAAAATTTCGCCTTGTCATGATTTCGTGCTTGCTGGGGGCATGGGTTGGTTACAACCTAGGTGAGGGGCACTATCCCAATCAGACCGTGACCGCTTCGTGCTTCTGGCCTGCGCTTTCGTGAAGAGGTGAATTGTATTCATTAAGAATTTAATAGTTCTGTTATTTCACCTCTCTCCAGTCCAGCGTGTAAATATTGTTTGTTTCATATGACACTTCAGTTGTGTTTTTAAGATAAGGGCATTAAGCAATTTGAGCCTGTTTTTAATGTTTAGCAATTTCAGTCTAAACCAAAAAGGAGTGTCTCTTATGTACGCGCAACCAATAAATGTTTTTTTTTCTTCTAAGTTCTGTATATAAAGTTTTATATTTTTGCGTTGTGCATACCGTGCAGCGTATATGGCAGCGCATTTTGATAAGGGTTTACCTGGCAGTGTTAGACATGTTTAACTTCACTAGCTCGACAAACATTGGAAGCAATAGCTTAGGCTCCTATTTTATTATCAGATTGGTATTTATAAACATAATATACATCTGGTAAATTTATATAATTAATTGAAAAGGTGTAGTTAAACTATTTTTAAACTCGTGAAAGTAATTTGTTGAGTAAATTAAATATCGGGACGACATTTCCCGAAGAGGGGGAGAATGTCACAGAGTGAAATTATGGAAAGTGTAGGAGCGCTTGCGCTTAGGACTTTCTAGTCATCTCCAGTTATTTTCCCCTATTGATCGTCGTTTTTCATACTTCATATACTCATATATTTCATATTTCATTAAGCATTCCTGAGTAGCGTATATCAATTTCCGGTGTCCTTATGTAAGTCTTGCGCGCTTTTCACGTCACTGATTAACACCGCATGCGCACATTCTTACCTCAGCCTTTGTCAGTCTTTCTTTGTCCCTGGCGAGGGTAGGTCTCACGACCACCTGACGGACACCATCTATATGTTATTCCTAATTACTTAGGATATTTATAATATTATTCAGGTATGCGTTTACTTTATTTCATTATCTTGTTGAACATTTGTAAATTATCATAATTGTCATTATTTCATGAATATTCATATCTTGCCATTTCGATCTCTCGACCTCGAGTCAGTCTTTCTTTGTCCCTGGCGAGGGTAGGTCTCACGACCACCTGACGGACACCATCTATATGTTATTCCTAATTACTTAGGATATTTATAATATTATTCAGATGAACGAGGTCGAGAGAGAGAGAAGGTTCATGACATCTATCTCCAAAAACATGGAACCGTCATCTATAGTTGTCAGTTCTTAAACCCCGAACCCCCTCGAGAAAGCGGGAGAAGTAACATCGTCATATCAACGTCATCCATGATCATGTGGCAAAAACCACCTTAAATCCATCAGCCCGTAACAACAATGTTCCCGTGACACTTGTTTCGAACAGATTTTCGAGGTCCCAAAGGTGTTCGAGCCATTGACGTTTGACTGTATGTAGGGCCGATTTCAACCAATATAATGTATGTATGCAGTTTGTACATCTGACAACATTATATCAATTATTTTTTGCTCATTTACGCATATATAGCAAAATAATTATTGTGGTTTGTGAACTCGTCGAGAACATTTGAGCAGATACCTTTGTTTAGTGGTTGGATCGGATTTTAGGTCAACAATTTGGACCACCAGCATGTCAGTAACTATTAATTTGTAGTGATGTAACGCAGGAAAATGGCAGTTATTGCATACTCGAACAGTAAAGGTTCAGGCGAGCCTGCACATCCGCACAGTCTCGTCAGAATTATCGCAGCTTGCTAAACAAACTACAGATCAAGAGAACCTTCCGCCAAAATACCAGTGTTCAGAGCACGTGTTATGGCTGAGCATGCGCACTGAAACAATTACGATTACACAACCGTGTGACTTAGTGCATTCTTTCATACCTCCAAAATGGCTACATTTAGAATGAAAATTGATATTTTTTTGCGATTTTTTTTTTCTTATAAATACTCCAAACATAGGTTGTGTGTGTTTGACAGAACCGCCCTAGCTCCCCTCCCCCTCTGTGAAAAATGTCGTCCCGACATTTCAATTAAAAAAATCAAACACACGCACAGGAAACCAGGAAACCATGTCAGCTGTTAAGTCAGTTTAAAATATACGAAAATTTAAAATAACCAGTCCCCTCCTGCCTGCCACCTTGGTTTCTGCCTATGCCTTGTTGGACGTGTTTGAGGTCGCAATTCTGGTTGAGATCCCGGAGCAGGACTGAAGGGTTTCGCCAAAGGATTCAATGACGATCTCTCTGGGGGTATCACCACACTAGGGGATACCGGTGCATCGAGCATGTTCGCACTGTCTGGAACTGCAGAGTCTGGTGCAGGTGAGGTTGCACTACCTGCCGCTCCACTCGGAACATTGATATCACCGGCAGTTGTACCCTCAACCGGTGACGGTTGAGAACTGCTATTTGGTGATATATCTGTATCCAAGGAGCGTTGGTTTGGATGCTGGAAGGGCCATGAATGGAAGAAGGAGATTCCTGTGCAGCATCCTTCGGATGCTCCTCCCATGTTCACGTTTGACAACGTACACAGGAACCTCTGTATTTGGCTGTTCAACAACCAAGTACACTTCTTTCTCCCATTTATCTGCCAGCTTGCACTTTCCCCTCAGTCCGACGTTGCGCACCAGTACACGGTCACCGGGCAAAAGCTGGGCATCCCGAGCTTTGAGGTCATAAGTTTCCTTATGCCTTCTGCCTTGGCGACGGGCCTCCTTGGTGGCTGTCTTATAGGCAAAGTCGAGCCTCTTTTTCAGATCGGCTTCAAACTTTGTCTGGTTAGCATGCCTACTCTCTGGATTTATGCCTAGAAAGGCATCAGCCGCCAGTCTAGGGTGTCGCCCAAACATTAAATAATGCGGGGAAAATCCAGTGGTCTCATGACTGGTTGAGTTGTAGGCATGAACCAAGGGCGCAACGTAGGACTTCCAGTTAGACTTCTGGTCATCCTCCAAAGTACCCAACATATTGAGCAGAGTCTGGTTAAAGCGCTCAGGCATTCCATTACCCATGGGATGGTAGGGTGTAGTCCTAGACTTGTCAACGTTAGCAATGGAACACAGCTTCTTAATAACCTGGCTCTCAAAATTGCGGCCCTGGTCACTATGTAAACGGGATGGAAACCCATAGTGACAGATGAAGTTTTCGAAGAGAACTTTAGCGGTTGTCTTGGCCGTTTGGTTCTTGGTTGGTATGGCCTGAGCATAGCGGGTGAAATGGTCTGTAATTACCAAGATGTTTTCGTGACCACCCGCTGATGTCTCAAGAGACAGAAAATCCATGCATACCAAGTCCATGGGATAAGTGGACTCTACAGTCACAAGTTTTCCTGGAGCCCGCTCTCGAGACTTTCTTCGGATGCATCTGGGACAGTTTCGGACTTTCTTTTCAATGTCACCATCCATCCCAGGCCAGTAAAACCGAGATTTTACCAGGGACATAGTGCGGTCTCTGCCTTGATGGCCGGCCTCATCATGCAGACCATTTAGTGCTATCTCCCGGAAAACATCAGGCAATACCAGCTGGTTAACAGAGGTGCCATGTAAAGAATGACGACGGTAAAGTACCTCGTCTTTGAAAAATAGACTGTCCCAATCCTTCAAGATTCTCTGACATTCTGTCTCCTCAAGAGCAATCTGTCTCTTGGTAGGTTTGTGTCCAGAGGCCAAAATAGTCTTGACTCTGCTCAACGTGCTGTCAATGGTTTGTTCAGCACGCCAGTCAACTTGACTGAAATCTGAACCAGAGTCAGAGCCAACCTCTTCACCAGTAAGGTCATAATGCTGTGCAACCAATACACATTCAACTGCCGGCGCCTCCTCTGGAGGGGCTAATACCGCCTGGCAGATGGCTTTATTAGCGTCATTAAACAGGACCTCTTTATCGGTAGATGGTAATCTACTGAGGGCATCGGCGTCTTGGTTTTTCTTGCCGGACCTGTAAATGAGCTTAAAATTATAACTGGACAGTGCGGCTAGCCAACGATGGCCTGTGGCATCTAGCTTAGCCGTTGTTAGAACATACGTCAATGGATAGTTGTCTGTTCTAACAGTGAATTTATTTCCATACAAGTAATCATGGAATTTATCACACACTGCCCATTTCAAGGCCAAAAATTCAAGTTTATGTGCAGGGTAATTGCACTCACTGGCTCTAAGACCTCTGCTAGCATAGGCTATGACACGTTCTATACCATCTTGTTCTTGGTATAGAACAGCACCTAGCCCATCACCACTGACATCGATGTTCAAAATGAACTCTTTGCTATAGTCTGAATATGCCAAAACTGGTGGTGATGTAAGCTTTTCGATTATTGTATCGAAAGCTGTTTGTTGATCTGGCCCCCAAGACCAAGGAACTGCAGACTTAGATCGCTTGGCTTTCTTGGTTGTCGGGTGTCCTACTAACAGGTCATTGAGAGGCTTTGCAATTTTGGAGTAATTACAGACAAAGCGTCTGTAATAACCCGCAAAACCGAGAAAACTACGCAATTCCTGTATATTTGAAGGAGCAGGCCATTCTTTTAACACTGCAATTTTGTCAGGATCTGTCTGGACACCCTTATCACTGACAATGTGGCCTAAGTACTGCACCTGGGTCTTAAAAAACTCACACTTGGAGGCTTTGACCTTTAAGCCGTGCTGCTCAAGCTGTTTGAACACATTTTGCAGCCTGGTGATGTGTTCATCGAATGTCTTACGGAAGATGATTATATCATCTAAGTAAATGAGACATTCCTTCAAGTGTAGGTCCCCCATACAGCGCTCCATAAGCCTCTGAAATGTGCTAGGTGCATTGGTAAGACCGAAGGCCATCCTATTACATTCAAAGAAGCCTAGGGGGCAGGCAGAGAATGCAGTCTTATTTTTATCCCCTTCTTTGATTCCAACCTGCCAGTAGCCAGACCTAAGGTCAAGTTTGGAGAAATATTTCGAGACAGACAATGTGTCAATGGTCTCTTCTATTCTTGGCAAGGCATAGGCATCCTTAATAGTCTTGTTGTTAAGTTTCCGGAAGTCAATACAAAAACGTAGGCTATTGTCTTTTTTCCGGACAAGAACAATGTTGGAAGAAAATGGGCTTTGAGAATCTCTAATAGCCCCTGCATCCAACATGTCCTTTAAATGTTGGCGTACCTCCTCAAACATTGCAGGAGGTATACGCCTGTAAGGATCCTTGAAAGGAGTAGGATCACTTAAGTTTATCTCATGTTCCACCAGGTTGGTGAAACCAAGATCTGTAGGGCCAGTGAAAAAAATATGTTTCCATTGGCTTAGTAAATTTGAAGCCTGTGTGTGCTGTTGAGGAGTTAAGTTCTCCGCTGACAGATCTACTTCGATTTCCTCAGCGTGACTATCACTAGTACTAGCCCGCTGAGAAAATGAAGTTGAAAACGGATTAACATTTTCAACAACTTTAACCTCGTGCAAGTCACAAAGTTTACTTCTGGGTTTAATAGTAATAGGCCTGGCTGAAAGATTACAAATTCTTACAGGAATTCTAGCTGTCTTTGCGTTTGGTTTAACAGACACCAAACGAGGACAAACATTAAAATCAGAAGTTAAAACATTGTTTTCTGTGACACCATTTTCCATGGTGTAAGTATTTCTCACTAGACCCGTTAATGTACGAGTTTCATTAGGTTTTTAAATGACTGGTGTTTTGTTTGTAGATTTAACAAACCTTGTCTGGGAATACGAAAGAGCAGAAAATGCATTATTCCATGCAGACGAAATATTTGGGTCCGATGCAACATTGTCCCTGAGTGAACCAATAATATTTGTACCATCTATCAGAGGAACTTGGCCAGAGTATCTGGTAGTCGGCACAACTAGAACTGGAACAATCAAAGGGACATGTTCTACTACAGGAATTTTTATCTCTGCCTCAATGTATCCCAAATAAGGTATTTTTGAGCCACTTGCTCCACTTATATTCAAATTAAAATCAGACATATCTTTCAGCTCAGGCCTCGGGTCCATTTGTTGATAAAAGTCAGCACAAACTGTTGTGATCATGGACCCAGAGTCAATAAGGGCTAAACACGTCTGACCATTTATTAAAATCTCTGATTCATTTGTTGATCCAACCATACGTGAAAATAAAGTTGGATCATTGTTGGAGCTATCAGAGTTCACAGTGGAGTCCTTATTTTGCTCCGCAATAAAGACCCCTTCTAGTTTGACGTGTTCAAACTAGAGTCAGTTTGTGTATCAGCACTTTTGAAATTGTGCTGATCAGCCCCTTGTTGTTGAAACTGGCCTCTGCCAAACGAGCCTCCACCTCTATGGTAAGAGCCACCTCTTCTCCTTGGAAAAGAAGAACCCCTACCACGAGGAAAAGAACCCCGCTGGGCAGAGAACCCACGTTGAGAGAAGGAACCACGTTGGGCAGGAGGGGTAGGTGGTATACTTTGACTAGGTGAAAGAGTGGATGGGCCTGGTGAGTCAGAAGCAAGGCATGCCTCACTAAATTTCTTCTTAAGCCCATCCATCCTTTCTCTAAGCATTTTCATTTGATCGGCAATTTTGTCCAACTTCTGACCAGTAGTGTCAGAAGAAGACTGTGCCATTTGTTTTGGTTGTTTGTCAACCTTGACATGCTGGGTGTCACTGACAGATGATGTCAAAGTTGATGTCAAAGTTGACATCTGCTTTGTAATGGCAGATGTATTCAGATCCTGTTCAATGGATCTAATTGACTTCAGCAGGCTGTTGAAGTCTTTATCAGCTTCAAACTTAAACCTGCTGGAGTTCTTTAAAAGTGGGTCTTTCAGGCCATTCCAAAGTTTTGAACAGAGCATTTCATTCTTTATATGCTCATCAATAACTCTGTTTTGAGTGGCTTGCCTCAACAGATTTTCAATTCGTACGCTGAAATCAGCAACTGATTCATTTGGCAGTTGTGATTCCAGGTAGAACTGTTGAAGAAGTACTTCACTAGAAGAAACATTGCCATATATCCCCTCAAGTTTGTTTAAAATATCTGTAGGTGAAGAAGTTTCACCAACTGTGAGTGAAATCTCTCTGGCTTTGCCTTTAAGAGATTTTCTTACAGCCTGTAAAATAAAAGAATCAGGGTAAACTGATTCTCTGATGAGGCAGCTGAGCTCAAACTTCCAAACTTCAAAGGAAACATCCCCTTTCTGATTTTCACCAGAAAAGAATGGAAGTTGTGGAACCCGCATGCCTGCTAATAAAGAGTTATTCAGGGAACTGTTAAAAGAATCTTGACCCTGTAATGTACAACTTGATGGTGGCAATGAATTAAAAGATGTACAGTATTGCTGACTTGGGCATGGTTCCTGTTTTATTTCCACAGGGGGAGGTTGTGTAACATAGTCGATTTTGGCGGATTTTTCCTTTTTATTTAAATTTTTAGTTTTTTCATGTGAAAATGTTTCACTAAATGGCAGAGGTGAAATATTTTGTTCCTCCTTCACCACTCGCGTATTAGGGACATTATATGCTTCCCTTCTTGAGTGGTGAAAGGGAAGCTCAGGACTAAAAGTCACCCTGTGGCCCTGCTTTTGGGGATACCTGGGCTCATCTCGGAGGGGATTGGGAGGATATACTGATGATGGCTGAACAGATGGGTCTAGCCTATCATGGGAATATGAATCCCTAAAATGAGGGTTAGGATTGTACTCCTGTTTAATTTTTAAAGGAGTATGGACAATACCTAAAGCGTCTGGTCTATGTTCAGGGTGTTCAAATTCTTTAGGGTATGGGGGTCTTGCAGGTGGGCTGGGAGAGCATTTGCCATATAAATGACTTTGCTTTGACTCCAGGGGTCTAAGTGGGGATTCTTGGGGTAGGGCTGGGGTAACTGGGGTCATTGGTTTGGGTGTGGGTGGGACAACTGGGTTGATTTGTTTGGGTGGGGGGGAAACTGAACTCCTTTGTCTGGTTGTGGGCGGGGCAACTGGAGACATTGGGTTGGGCTGAGGTGGAATATGGGACCTCCGTATGGGTTTGGGTGGGGGAACAACTCTAAATTGGGGCTGGGTGGTTAAAGCAGGCACCACAGGTGTACCAGTAGCCCCAACATTTCCAAGCTCACTTGCTTGGGTTATATCTTCTTCTTCCTCTTCTTCCTCTTCTATCTCTTCTTCTTCTATTTCCTCTTCATGGCGAGGAATTATGTCGTACTGGCCTGTGCGCCGCAACATTTCGACCATGAAGTCTATGTCCTTTTCAGGCCATAAAGATTTAAAATCAATTTCTCTGCCTCCTTCTGCCATGATTAAACACTGTTCATAAACTATTGAAGAGAAAAATTCAACAAGTCAAAAAATAAAAAAAAAATCAGAAATAATTTATTTTTATGATGACAAAATTACAAAATATCAGGGTTTACCTGTATTCCATGGACATCACCATAGAAATTCTTCGTCCAAAATGGCAGCAAAGCAAAATTATCTCAAAATACCGAAAGTACATCTGGTACCCACAACATTCCATACAATATATTAATATTCTATGGACTAATGCCCTATAGTTCACTTTGTGACAAAAATGTACATATAAGACAAAAAATGCACAAAAATTATCACAGGCAGTTATATATAGCTGTGCTTAACTATTAACACATTACATGGACTTGTCCATATAATAAGTTGCCTGTCACAATATGTACCACTTTTAAACTATAAAAATCCACAAAATATTCAAAAGTGACAGGGTTCTTCACTTACATCAATGTAAGTATACTCATAAATAAAGAAGATCTAACTAATATGAAAATTTTCACAACAGCAAGAAATTCTATGTACTATGTCACACAACTATAGAGCTGGGTACCAGAGCAAAGAGAAAACAACAATACATTCACCTAATTTGCACATATGAATTAATTTTAAAACAACAACACTGGATTTGCACAATACATGATGATAGAATTTGATAACACTTGTTTGGTGAAGATGTAAACTTGAGAAAGTGAGGCTTGCAAGGGCTTGCATGAATAAGCCAACTTTTTTTTTTTAATGGCGGAGACAACACGAGTACCCGGAGAAAAACACCAGACGAACATTCATGTCTTGATTCAATGGGGTGGTTTCCAATGCAATGATTAATGGACTGATGGGAACATGTACAATGATGTAAATGAATGAATATAAAAATATGGTATAACTAATCTTACCAGAAAGCAGTCTTCACATGATCTTCCAAATGTGACATACAGCATGAGAAAGTACCAGTGCAAGAGAAGTGATGTTAGTGGTTACCTTAACTTGTGCATCGAAGATAAATCACCAACTGAAAAATGTATAAAACAAGTATCAGAAAAATAGAAAAAAATCTAAGATGCATGTACATAAATAGCAAAATGTCACACAAATAGCTTAAATTTCAAGTAAAGGTATGCATTTTGCCTATGAATGGCTTTCTGATGTTCACGGCATCTTTCAGAATATCTGATACATTAAAAATAATTAATGCTTTGATGCTTTAATAATTTTGCTTTGATGCCAACTCATAAGTCTGATCAGGGACCACACGACATGATCCCGAGTCTTCACTGTGTGAGACAGAACTTTACGGTTAGAGATGCCTTGAAATGTGTCTCAGAAAGACGGAACAAGAGCGGCAAACAGACATGGACATTGCAAAAGGGGTACACACTGTTTGCCATTCCATTACATTATAAAAGGGGTCCACACTGTTTGCCATAGATAATTTTACCACAATAAATTTACAAAATACTGAACACACTGCATCTGCTGGTCTGTTTTAACAATATTGAGAAAGAGAACTAGATCAAATCAGTTGGCAGGTCTGACACTGCACCAGTCATGCAAGTTTACCTACATGTACATTCTATGTATATGTAAACAAAGTATACATGTACACAACAGATGTAATTTTTCAGTTAAAAAAAGAAAGAGTCACTGAGCACTGTCACGGATATAATATGTCTGTCTTATGTGAAGACAGAAAAGAAAGTCACTTTATTCCAAATTACAGTAATGAAATGTTAATGAAAACTTTCAATAACAAGTAAGTCAATACACAGGCGAAAACGAAAGTAGAAAATACATGATGACCTAATTCGGTGTTACCGATAAACAGACAGCTAATGCACAGAATGTATGAATAAATCAAGTAAGAAGCACTAAATAAAAGTCACACTGGTACGTACCATGATGTAAATTCACAATTAAAAGAAAAATACTTAGTAAGTCCTGGCACACATGTTTATGAACAGATGAAGAGAGGTCTTGTGACGTCACAGGAAGATGTGGGTGTAAGCTGGTACTCCGTCTCCTGTCAACGATCACAGTAGAGAACCGAAAGTTGGGCGCCAGTTGTCACGGGAACATTGTTGTTACGGGCTGATGGATTTAAGGTGGTTGTGGCCACATGATCATGGACGACGTTGATATGACGATGTTACTTCTCCCGCTTTCTCGAGGGGGTTCGGGGTTTAAGAAATGACAACTATAGATGACGGTTCCATGTTTTTGGAGATAGATATCATGAACCTTCTCTCTCTCTCGACCTCGTTCATCTGAATAATATTATAAATATCCTAAGTAATTAGGAATAACATATAGATGGTGTCCGTCAGGTGGTCGTGAGACCTACCCTCGCCACGGACAAAGAAAGACTGACTCGAGGTCGAGAGATCGAAATGGCAAGATATGAATATTCATGAAATAATGACAATTATGATAATTTACAAATGTTCAACAAGATAATGAAATAAAGTAAACGCATACCTGAATAATATTATAATTATCCTAAGTAATTAGGAATAACATATAGATGGTGCCCGTCAGGTGGTCGTAAGACCTACCCTCGCCAGGGACAAAGAAAGACTGACAAAGGCTGAGGTAAGAATGTGCGCATGCGGTGTTAATCAGTGACGTGAAAAGCGCGCGAGACTTACGAATTGTTACGGGAAAGATTGTTGTCACGGGTTGTTTGTTTTAAGTTGATTGTGGCCACATGATGATTAGTGATGTTTGACCGACGTTATGGTGTTCTCCCGCTTTCTCGAGGGGGTTCGGGGTTCAAAGGATGACAACTCTGTTTGCTGATTTCATGTTTTTGGTCTATCAGAACCTTCTCCCTCTCGACCTCGTCATCTGAATAAATATTATAAATATCGTAAGTAATTAGGAATAACATATAGATGGTGTCCGTCAGGTGGTCGTGAGACCTACCCTCGCCAGGGACAAAGAAAGACTGACAAAGGCTGAGGTAAGAATGTGCGCATGCGGTGTTAATCAGTGACGTGAAAAGCGCGCGAGACTTACATAAGGACACCGGAAATTGATATACGCTACTCAGAAATGCTTAATGAAATATGAAATATATGAAGTATGAAAAACGACGATCAATAGGGGAAAATAACTGGAGATGACTAGAAAGTCCTAAGCGCAAGCGCTCCTCCAGTTTCCATAATTTCACTCTGTGACATAAGGGTAGTACGAGCCACTGAGGGTTACTGTCTGGCGGCATGACGAGATACTTTTTTGACACGTTTTCGGTGTTTTTAATGAAAATGTATGCTGTGTGTGCTCACTAGAATCGCCTCATCGAGGCAATTCTAATGAGTACACACAGCAAACATTAGACTAAAATCTACTTAATTATCCCCGACTATTTCTTGTGTAGAGGATTTCCCAATAGGTTCGAAAACATGTTCGACTGAGCCATGGTAAACGGGCCATAGGTGTTCGAGCCATCAAAGTTCTACTGTAAATGCATGGTAATTTTTGTAGTGACACAATCGTCTCGACTGGCAGGTGTACCGTAGCTGTAACCCTTTCTACGAACACCATGAACGACGAAGAGCGCCCCTGCCCATCGAGGCTTGGAGAAATAGATTGGTATGCATGCTGCTTTCACGTAGAGCTTAAACTGACCACAAATGAGTACTGGTTAACCGCTTAGAAGGACTAAGCCTGCCCAGGCAAATTGGAGCGAGTAAGACCTTCCAATGCATATTTTATAAGCCTTTTTGTTTCATTGGACGGCAGGGCTTGAGATGACATTTCATCTGAATGTCTGATGAAAACCCCACAAAATTGGAAGCAACGCCGCCAAAATGACCTAAAAGTGTTGACGGAGATGCTAAACCTCATTTCATACAAACAAATAACGCCTACGAAGTATGTAACAGTCGTTTTATTGTTTAACTGGGGTTCATTTCCAGTAAATCTGTCCGTTACATTCTCGTTGAATTATCGCCATCCGTATCCAATATGTGTGTGTGTGTGTGAATTCGGGTTTAACGTCGCTTTCAACAATTTTTCAGTCATATCACGACGGTGTCTGGTTGCGACAGGGAGCCCAATGCTCACTTTTATAGTGCTGCCTCACTGAAGTATCATGTCCCAGACACATTACATGATACAAAACCCAGTCACTTTATCCTGACACTGGGTCGACCAGTCCTAGCTCTACCCCGCAAATCTGAGTGCCAAGAGAGGAGCAGCTAGTACCATTTTTAACGACTTTGGTATGTCGCGGCCCGGGATCGAACCCGCGACCTTCCGTTCCCCGGAGCGGACACTCTACCAACTGAGCTATCGGGGCCGGTCCCGTATCCAGTAACGTCGACAACTGTACCCTCGCAAACGTTCACTTTATCGACAGCCGCATATGCGAAAGGATGAATAGTTCCACAGATGCATATAAACGCATGTGCACACACAGAATAATAATAATGATGTCTCTGCATCATTTCGCCCTCGATATTCCATGACACTGAATAAGAGCCATGTACTTACTTAATATATTTTCTCGTTTAATCCCGCTAAGCTCCAAAACAGGCTAATAGTCAGACTTCCAACAGCAAACTTTTTCACAAACGGTTTGACTCCACAAAAATGGACAGACAAACACCATACACAAAAATAACACACTTACAACAAATGTATCGAAGACTCTCCTCTGTCGACATGCGTACTGCTCTGTCGAAAACCGTATTTCTCGGTCGACAGCAGCTTTTGCACTGATGAGTTAGGAGGCCTTCATGCGGACTGAACAAATTATTTGTCTAATTCACGACGGAAGTAAGGGCGAGGATTGTGGCCTCGTAAAATCGACCGATTTAAGCCCCCCCCCCCCCCCCCCAGTGGAATTGTTTCCACTGACCTATCCAAGGTGATTCTTCTGTGGCGGTTTATTTATGTTGTTGTTTGTTACTACTCTCTGTGTGTATCACTTGTGTCTTTTTATTTTGGATGGCCATTTGGCCATTTTGTGGGAAAGTAACTGTCCTTATGGCCATCCTTTGTTTAGGTTTCCATTATGGTCTGGTCGCTTCAAGTTTGTGTTACTTTCCCTTTGGTGTCTTTGAGGGGTAGAGTAAGTTAATTATATCGATTCCTGATCTTTTTTTACTTCTACTTTACACACTACCTGCTAGGTCGACAACACATGTATAAAATTTTGCATTATCCCGTGGAGATAACATTGGAATACCTAATTTATCATTAATAGTAAAAAGGGTCAATTATGTTTTTTTTTGTTTTTTTTCAGAATTCCCAAGGCTTGACCTGTGGTGGTTTCTGTCAGCAGAATGACGGCACGTGCCATGGCTGTGAGGATGATCATTATTACGGTCAGTACTGTAACGTTTCATGCAGACAACTAAATACTTACTGTGAAACATGTCCCCAAAAGGGAAATACGTGTGAAAGGTGTGACGCTGGGGTTTCAGAAAACTACTGTAGTGGTCGCTGCCCCGACCGTTGCACTTCTTGCAATAGAGACAGGACCAAATGCTACCGATGTTTAGATGGTTATTGGGGCACAGACTGCTTGGAAATATGTGACAAAAATTGTATCTACTGTAGCATGCTCAATGGCCAATGTCACCGTTGTAGAGATGGGTATTGGGGAGACAATTGTACTCTGACCTGTGAGCACGTGCATGAAAACTGCATTAGGTGCAATAAAATATTTGGTGCATGTGAGGAATGCAGTGAGGGACTTTGGGGGACGGACTGCCAGAATGCGTGCAATGCTAATTGTGCGGAATCGATATGTGAAAAAAACTCAGGACTCTGTTTAAATTGTAAACCACCGTTTTGGGGAAGATCTTGTAACATGTCATGTATAACAGGTCACTGTGAATATGTCAGTTCTTGTACACAGATGGAGGGCCCGGTCTGTTTAAGCTGTCGAAAAGGAAGATGGGGAGACGCGTGTTCATTAAACTGTCCAAATCACTGTCTCAGTGGATGTAAAATAGATACAGGTGAGTGCTACACTGCTGAATCTACCCGAATAACAGCCGTCTCTGCGAAAACAACACCCCTTTTTGACGTAGCAACTATTTTGCGATCAGAGAGCCCGCTGTCTGGGAAGACACAGTGCCCAGTAAGCTGCGCTTATGGTTGTAACATGGATACTGGAAAATGTCTAGAATCAAGAAGTAAACAAACAATGTCTTCGACTAATGATCAGCGATTAACTCTGTCAACATTTCTGCCTATGAGTACAGACCTACATGTGACACCTACTGGAATCAGCACAGGAGCCGAAAGGACCCAGCCACTAAATAACATGAGTAAGTATAATCAAGAGAAAATGAAGTGCCGCAGTTTTTTCTGTAGATTATAAGAATCTTATATGGGTGTGAGGGGTGGATTGAAAAATCCGTCCCGAGGGACACTGTCCGGCATCACGAGGCTTGCAGTGATCCCGAGGGGCGGATTTTTCTATCCACCCCTCACACCCATAGTGGATTCTTTTTCTTGCATACCTTCCATTTATATGGCGAATTGTTAATGCTGCTGTCACTTCGATTACCGACGTCCGCCATTTTGTGATGACAAGGAATGTTTAGTGATGTCACGCATGACGACGCCGCGCATGAGGTTGTAATCAACCAGTGCATTTATCAAACACGCGAATATATTCGATTTGGGGTCGGAACACCGAGGTAAAATCACGGATGTCCTTGTCTGGTGTGCAAGAAAATACAGTCGACCCTCTTTATAACGATATTCGTTATAACGGCAAAACTCGTTATAACGGGAATTTAAATGGGATGACTACGAGCTAAAGGCTTAACCTCGGTTCCGAGCAGCGTGGGCTTCCCTCGGGTTGGATATGCACAAATGAGTCCATTGTTATTAACGGGTTTTTTAGTCTAATACTCCAAGAAACAAATATTGTAGATATTTTTTTTTTAAATCGCCTCACCGAGGCGATTCTAATAAATTTCTATAATTTTCGTTTATTGGAGTAATAACGGGGATAAGGCCTTTTATTACCCAAGGGCATCATACGCTTAACTAGCCTCCGCCCATCGGGGCTTGAAGAAATATATGGGCTGCATGATGATTCCACGCGGAGCTGAAACCGACCCGCACACGAGTACTGGTAAACAGCTTAGAGGATCTTAGCCTGCCCAGGCAAAGCGGTGCAAGTCGGTCCGTTCATGCTTATAAACTCTATTGGTTTCTTTGGGCGGCAGGGCTTGAGATGTCATTTCATCTCAATGTCTGGTAAAAATCCCACAAAATTGGAAGCAGTCGCCAAAATGACCTTTACAGTGTTGACGGGGACGTTAAACCTCAAATCAAACAAACAAATCTTAACTAGGATTCTTTATAACGGCAAATTCTTGTAACGGAACAATAATAGGGAACAAATACTGTCTTTATAACGCGGATCCTCTGTAGAAAAAGGCGCATGTTCACAGTATAATTAACCCTTTTTGTACCAAATAGAATCTTCCTCCTCATATATGAGCCCCGCCAAGCGAATTTGTGTCTTCGAGCATTCCGTCATGACAAATTTTAACTGCGCATGCCCAGCCGTTCAGAGGGGCCAGGAATATGGCTTTCTGTCTAAAGGTTCCTCTTGATTCACTGCTTGTATGAGCGAGCAGCGAAGGTTCTGGCGACTTCAACAACGGAGACTGCGCGGATGCGCAGGCTCGCCTGAACCTTCGCTGCTCGTATAGGCGATAAGTTCCAAAATCGCTTGACGGGGCCCATATGGTAGTAGTCCATTTCGAAATTTAGGGGTGTCAGGTAGTGTTTTCTTCAAAATTTGATTGGAAAATGGCTGAATTTTTAGCAAACAGTGTAGGCCATGATCGGACGCCGCGTTATGCGGCGTCTGATCTAGGATGCACTGTTTGCCAAGGTACCCCTTTAGGGGTTTCTGTTACTGAATGGGTTGACATTATCACATGTGCCTACCTCTGAATTCTTTACCTGATGAAACGTCACGCGGTTTACATGCAGGCGTCAATGTCTGTTTCTTTAACGCCGACATTTTTTAACGCTTCTAGCCCGTACATCAACCATAGTGCAGTTTATATTTTACTTTTGGTCCTTTGAGATCAGCGTGAATATTCTGAGAAATCCAAAATAAATTATTGGTTTAGACTCATATTCTAAACAGGTTTTTAATTATTTGGACCCCATTTTGATTTATATCAGTCTTTGATTCGACTGCCTTTTCGAAATTCACAAAATTGCAGTACGTTTCCTCTGGCTTTCTTTGCCGGATCATTACAGGGTCACTGATGAAGCTTTATTAGCCGAAACTACGTAGTATGACCCATTTTCTTTCTTATGAATGTTTTCATTGCTCTTAAAGGAACTCATTTTTGATTTTTATTTGCCTTCACTGCAGCTGGTGTTGTGCCGTGTGGCGGCGATAAAACGTCTCCCCGTACATCAACCATAGTGCAGTTTATATTTTACTTTTGGTCCTTTGAGATCAGCGTGAATATTCTGAGAAATCAGAAATAAATTATTGGTTTAGACTCATATTCTAAACAGGTTTTTAATTATTTGGACCCCATTTTGATTTATATCAGTCTTTGATTCGACTGCCTTTTCGAAATTCACAAAATTTCAGTATGTTTCCTCTGGCTTTCTTTGCCGGATCATTACAGGGTCACTGATGAGGCTTTATTAGCCGAAACTACGTAGTATGACCCATTTTCTTTCTTATGAATGTTTTCATTGCTCTTAAAGGAACTCATTTTTGATTTTTATTTCATAATGCGACAAGGGTTGCATTTCATTTTTAGAGGATTTTTACCTTTTTATCACATTTTTCCTGTTCGGATAGCTACATTAGTCCACAGGTAAATTAAGTATTTGCGATTTCATCACGTAAAAAAGTCCATGAAAGGAACACCCCCTAAACCCCACTTTATATAGAGAAAACTGGAGTTACAAGCGTCTACATTATTTTGCTTATTTCTGCGCCTAGACAAAGGTTGTGGGTACTCAATAGAACCGCCTCAATGAGGCGGTTCTAACGAGCACCAACAACCTATGTTTGAAGTACAAATAAGAAAAAAATAACAAATTTTCATCAGAAAAGTAGACATTTTGGAGATATGAAAGAATGCACTGTGTCAAACAGGTGTGTTATCGTAATGTCAAATAAGCAAAGAAACTAAAAATTCCGAAGTTTGGGCATATTATGAAATCATCTTTAACTAGTTACCATTTCTCCTGTGCATTTCATTAATCTTGTCAAAGGCGGGCTTCGAAAATTTCAACTCGTATTGTATGCCCTGCAAACCCTAGTTTTAAGCCATAAACCCTAGTTTTACTTTTTGGCATTGTGTTCAAATGAATACAGTATTCAAGTAAACGGGTTGCCAGCAATGGATCTGGCTAAATTAATTTATTCAGCGGGCCATTAACTGCCTTATTTGTCCATTAGACGCTGGCAAACCATCCAGAAAACACGTCTATATAATTAGTAACCCCCCACGAACACCACTTTTATATAGAAAAGCTAGGGAATTGTTTCTACTGACCGTTCCAAGGCAGTTCTTCTGTGGCGGTTTATTTATGTTGTTGTTGGTTTCTTACTGTGTGTATCACTTGTGTCTTTTTATTTTGGATGGCCATTTGGCCATTTTGTGGGAAAGTAACTGTCCTTATGGCCTTCCTTTGTTTAGGTTTCCAATTTGGTCTGGTCGCTTCATGTTTGTGTTGCTTTCCCTTTGGTGTCATTAATGGGTGGAGTAAGTTAATTCTATTGATTCCTGATCTTTGTTTTGCTTCTATTTTAGAGGGATAAACATTATTTATGTTATTTCTGCTCTCAAATATAGATTGTAGGCACTTGTTAGAACCGCCTCGATGAGGCGATTCTAACGTGTACCCACAAGCTATATTTTGAGTAGAAATAAGAAAATCACATTTTTTAATCTTAAAATTTTCGCTTTTTCGGTGGTAAGATTTACAATGAATTTGTTTAGGCGTGTTTTCGTGATGCATTAAAGATGCGCCGACTGATCAGTGGCTTCACAATGTGCTTAAAGTATTTAGACTAAGGACACACTTGCAATAAAAGAACCAAATCAAACACCTCTCAAATTGAAAAAGAAGCGGAATCGATACAATCAACCCACAGCTCCAATCAGTGACACAAAATGGAAAGAAACACAAACATGAAATAAAATTATTACATCAAGTGAAAGAATTCCCCCCTATAGCCAGCAACGAGCAACGAAGTCTGCCGAGCCGATTCACTTCCTGCGGCTTGCAAGAGGTCGCCGGTTTTTGTTTATTTGATTTGAGGTTTAACGTCCCCGTCAACACTGTAAAGGTCATTTTGGAGACGTTGCTTCCAATTTGGTGGGACTTTTACCCGACGTTGAGATGAAAAGACATCTCAAGCCCTGTCGCCCAATGAAACCAAAAGGGTTTATAAGCATGGACGGTCCGACTCGCACCGCATTGCCTGGGCAGGCTTAGATCCTCTAAGCGGGTTAACAGTACTCGTGTGCGGGTTGGATTGAGCTCTGCGTGGAAACATCGTGCAGCCCATATATTTCGTCAAGCCCCTATGGGCGGGGGCCAAGAGGTCGCCGGTTCGAGAACGGTTCTGCTCGCAACTTCATTTTCTAATGATTTATGCATTCATTTGCAATAGTCGATGTTAAGTGCAGTTGTGGAACCTGTAAAAGAGTTCCCCGTACTTCGTCAAACGTGTTGTTTATTTACTAAGTTTCTAAAACAATGCTATCAGCGGCCAGGTAGTCTAGTCGGTAGAGTACTTGCCTCGTAAGCAAAGGGTCGCCGGTTCCAGTCCGGTTCTGGTCGAATTTTTTCATTCAAGTTCATTAACGATTTATGTATTTAAACGGCACGCAACTTTAACCCTTAAGATGCCAATCACAACAAAAGTCGTCTGCTCTGATGTCTGCCGGTTACTTTGAAGGTCGTTATTGCAAATAATGTGGAACCAGGTCCAAAAGCTCTTCTAGGAGCAGTTTGATCAGGGTCCGGACTATTTGCCTACTTGCAAAGAAAAAGGTTTGAAAAGTTTGCAAGAATATGAGACAGACGACATAAATAGACCAAATTGTCAAATGCAATGCTTTCTTGGCATCCTAAGGTTTAACCCATTCGGTACCAGAAACCCTTAAAAGGGTACCTTGGCAAACAGTGCAGGCCCAGATCAGACGCCGCGTTCTGCGGCGTCTGATCAGGGCCTACACTGTTTGCAAAAAGTTATGCCATTTTCAAAATCAATGTTGAAGAAAACACAACCTGACACCTCTTAATGTTGAAATGAACGCCTACTATATGTAAAGAGGAAGATTCGCTTTGGTACTAAAAGGGTTAATTGGCAGAACTGATCTAATCTGAGACTTAACCCTTAAATACCATTATTTTAAGCAAACAGTGTACTGTCTGTCCAGATACAATAGATAGCTCTATTACGTCATGTAAAAATAGCGCAACTGTTCCCCAAATCAGTGATAAGCTCTAATAGAGATTCGTCCACAGTAACTTTGAATATATCGAAAAAAAAAACAGCAAAAATTAACCATGTACGGAACCCTGGAGGGGACATGATTTTTTATATTTCATAAGTTGTGCGCATAAAATAATATTTTGTGCGGAAAGATATTACCTTGTTCGCATAACAAATTATCTTGTGCGCACAATATATTATCTTGTGTGGACAAGATAATATTTTGTTTGCACAACATATTGTTTGCACAACATACTATCTTGTGCGCTCAAGATATTTAGTTCCGCGAACAAAATTTTATCTTGTCCGAACAAGATAATATCTTGTCCGCACAAAATAGATCTTGTGTGGACAAGATAAAATCTTGTGCGCACAATATAATATCTTGTTCGCACAACTTAATATCTTGTTCACACAACTTAATATCTTGTGCGGTCAAGATAATATATTGTCCCCACAAGATAATATCTTATGCGACCAAGATAATATCCTGTCCACACAAGATAATATTTTGTTCGCACAACTTAATATCTTGTTCGCACAACATATTAAATAAGATCCTGTCCCGGGTTCCGTACCCATGTCATTGATTCTATAATTTTGTTGCTAAACTATTTCAGTTGTTATCGCAGTAAGTGTCGGGAGTTCACTGATGATTAGCTTGGTTGTGGCAGTGCTTCCCCATTTACTGAAATGTCTCCAGTCTCACTCACTTGTTACTAATCTATTTCAGTTGTTTTCACAGTGAGTGTCGGGTGTTCATTGATGATTAGCTTGACTGTGACAGTGCTTCCGCATTTACTGAAATGTCTCCAGTCTCACTCACTGACTTTTTAACTAATCTATTTCAGTTGTTATCGCAGTTAGTGTCGGGTGTTCACTGATTATTAGCTTGACTGTGACAGTGCTTCCGCATTTACTGAAATGTCTCCAGTCTCACTCACTCAGTTGTTACTAATCTATTTCAGTTGTTATCGCAGTAAGTGTTGGGAGTTTTCACTGGTTATAAGCTTGGTTGTGGCAGTGCTTCCCCATTTACTAAAATGTCTCTAGTCTCACTCACTCACTTGTTATTAATCTATTTCAGTTGTTTTCACTGAAATGTCTCCAGTCTCACTCACTGACTTTTTAACTAATCTATTTCAGTTGTTATCGCACTTAGTGTCGGGTGTTCACTGATTATTAGCTTGACTGTGACAGTGCTTCCGCATTTACTGAAATGTCTCCAGTCTCACTCACTCAGTTGTTACTAATCTATTCCAGTTGTTATCGCAGTAAGTGTTGGGAGTTCACTGGTTATTAGCTTGGTTGTGGCAGTGCTTCCCCATTTACTAAAATGTCTCCAGTCTCACTCACTTGTTAGTAATCTATTTCAGTTGTTTTCACAGTTAGTGTCGGGAGTTCACTGATGATTAGCTTGGTTGTGGCAGTGCTTCCCCATTTACTGAAATGTCTCAAGTCTCACTCACTTTTGACTAATCTATTTCAGTTGTTATCGCAGTTAGTGTTGGGGGTTCACTGATGATTAGCTTGGTTGTGGCAGTGCTTCCCCATTTACTGAAATGTCTCAAGGCGAGGTAACCATTCATTGTTTATTTTTTGTTTTATTTATTTACTTTTTTTGGTTTGGTTTTGCTACACTCGCTAGATAATCTTATTTGTATCGAGCTTATCAGTAAATCAAAAGCAGGCAACAAAAGAAGTACCCACAGATAATGAACTTCCTGACTATAGACAGAATTCTAACCCCCTTATCTACATTAAGCGTTACGAATTCGGATCAAAACACGGAAATTCTCCTCATGACAGCAGACCGGAAAGCAGAGGAGGCACCAGTAACAAGGACAAGATTGACAAAAATTGTCGTTTTACAAAAGCAGAAGCAAGCGTGGTTATCTCGAGCTACGAGATGAATTCTCTATACAACGAAAGCACACCTATATACATGTAATTTGAGCCCACTGAACCTCATTTCCATACAGTAAAACAGAAGTGAAGGCAATGATCAGGAACCCATACAATTACCTTACACCTCTCATCAGAGACATCAAAGGGAAAGAAACACGAACATGAAATAACTATACCATAATAGATGCATCAAACGCAAGGAGCAAAAACGACAATTACTTTCCAAAAAACGACCAAATGACTAACCAAAATTCATAGATACAAGCAATAAACACATGCAGAGACGAACTATAAATCTATAAGTGGTGCCGGCTGTCACATACTAATAATTATTATTAACGTCAATCCTTTTCGAAAGTGAATAAATGAAACAGTCAAAGACAATGTACATGACTCTTCATCATAGCCCTAGGTATGGAATCAAAAGGGATACTTTTTCGATAGATTTTTTTACTTCTACTGCATAAAAGTATGCTGTGAATACTTGCTAGGATCGAGGCGATTCTCTCTCTCTCTCTCTCTCTCTCTCTCTCTCTCTCTCTCTCTCTCTCTCTGTGTGTGTGTGTGTGTGTGTGTGTGTGTGTGTGTGTGTGTGTGTGTGTGTGAATTCGGATTTAACGTCGCTTTCAACAATTTTTCAGTCATATCACGACGGTGTCTGGTTGCGACAGGGAGCTCAATACTCACTTTTATAGTGCTGCCTCACTGAAGTATCATGTCCCAGACACATTACATGATACCACACCCAGTCACATTATCCTGACACTGGGTCAACCAGTCCTAGCTCTACCCCATAAATCTTAGTGCCAAGCGAGGAGCAGCTAGTACCATTTTTAACGACTTTGGTATGTCGCGGCCCAGGATCGAACCCGTGACCTCCCGTTCCCCGGAGCGGACACTCTACCAACTGTGCTATCGGGGCCGGTCAAGATTAAGCGGAGGCGATTCTTGCAAGTACAATCCAAACATGTTCCAAAAATTAATAAATAAATAAATACATAAAAAGATTGAAAAAATAAATAAATAAATAAAAAAGCAAGGAAACAAGGTTTTGCTTCTCGTAGTCGGAAGCTTTGAGTTTTCCGGTAATTAGTTTGTCATTCATTTGTTATTATCAGTGTTCATATATTTTCAGGTGGAGAAAGGTTTCAAGCTGAAATTGTTAATGAGCAGTTAGCAACAGAATCGCAGGGAAAAACAGCAATGTACAAATCTATTTAGGAATATGGAAACAACTTATGAACATGCCAGTGTGTAGACAAAAACGAATTAAACATTACGAAAACACGCCTATACAAATAAATTGTAAACTTTATCTCCGAAAAAAAGAAGAAAAATTGAAGATGAAAATGATGACATGTTTCTTTTTTTTTGCTTCAAATAATGATTGTGGGTACTTGCTAACGAGTACCCACAATCTATATTTTAGAGCAGAAATATGAAAAGTAAGGTTTACCCCTGTAAACCCCCGTTTTACTATATAAAAGTGCGGTTCAAGAGGGTTTAAATTTATTTAGGCGTGTTTTTGTGATGAACTTACAAAATACGACTAAATCAGTTGATGTCATATGTAGCTAATACAGGCAAACAATACTGAATAAGTAACTAAGGTTACCAACACTGATCAGAATACTACAGAGGGAAAAAGATACATTTGATATATTTTCTTTGCTTTTGAATTTTGCTTGCTATTTACAATCCAGTGCAACGTTAAAAGGGAGAATAGTGTTCCTTGCGCAAATTCTTTCTCTATTTAGTATTTCTCTTTAGGCAAAATCTCTAGAACAATTTTTAAAGGATAAGAATACGTTGCATGTGTATATCGTTCCTTAAATCGGACGGACATTCTACTTGCAATCTACATTTGAGACTATAAGACCTGCTCAAAAGGGAACAATGGCACGTTTAAGCTGTTTTAAATAAGAAAAGAAGATTACCAAATATAGAGCTTCTAGATGACGGGCATATCCACCGGACATAGAGAAATCAATATGGACATTACAAATTGTAGACGGTCCAGACGAAGTCTATATACACCAGAGGTAGAAAAATAAATACCGAGATACCTTAATGTAGAGATTGAAGACCACGGTTGTATACACCAGACGTAGAGAAATAAAAATTGAGATTACTATATATAGAGAGTGAAGACGGCGGTCGTATGCATCAGAAGTAGAGAAATAAATACGGAGATTACTATATGTAGAGAGTGAAGACGACGGTCGTATACACCAGGCTCAGAGAAATAAATACGGATATTACTGGATGTAGACAGTGAAGACGACGGTCGTATACACCAGAAATAGAGAAACAAATACGGAGATTACTGGATGTAGAGAGTGAAGACGACAGTCGTATACACCAGACGTAAAGAAATAAATACGGAGATTACTATATGTAGAGGGTGAATACGACGGTCGTATACACCAGGCGTAGAGAAATAAATACGGAGATTACTATATATAGTGAGTGAATACGACTGTCGTATACACCAGGCGTAGAGAAATAAATACGAAGATTACTATATATAGTGAGTGAATACGACGGTCGTATACACCAGGCGTAGAGAAATAAATACGGAGATTACTATACGTAGAGGGTGAATACGACGGTCGTATACACCGGACGTAGAGAAATAAATACGGATATTACTGTATGTAGAGGGTGAATACGACGGTCGTATACACCGGACGTAGAGAGTTGAATACGGAGATAACTATACGTAGAAAGTGAAAATGACGGTCTTTTACACCAGACGTAGAGAAATAAATACGGAGATTATTGTATGTAGAGACACAAACCGACGTCCCTATAAACCAGACGTAGAGAAACAAATATTGAGATTTCTATATGTAGAGAGTGAAGACGACGGTCGTATACACCAGACGTAAAGAAATAAATACGGAGATAACTGGATGTAGAGAGTGAAGACGACGGTCGTATACACCAGACGTAGAGAAATAAATACGGAGATTGCTGGATGTAGAGGGTGAAGACGACGGTCGTATACACCGGACGTAGAGAAATAAATACGGAGATTACTATATATAGTGAGTGAATACGACGGTCGTATACACCAGGCGTAGAGAAATAAATACGGAGATTACTATATATAGTGAGTGAATACGACGGTCGTATACACCAGGCGTAGAGAAATAAATATGGAGATTACTTTATGTAGAGAGTGAATACGACGGTCGTATACACCGGACGTAGAGAAATAAAAACGGAGATTACTGGATGTAGAGAGTGAAGACGACGGTCGTATACACCAGACGTAGAGAAACAAATACGGAGATTATTGTATGTCGAGAGTGAATACGACTGTCGTATACACCAGACGTAGAGAAATAAATACGGAGATTACTAAATGTAGAGGGTGAATACGACGGTCGTAAACACCAGGCGTAGAGAAATGGAATATGGGATTACTATATGTAGAGACACAAAACGACGTCCATATACACTCCAATACAAAGAAACAAACAGACAAACAAACAAACAGAAGTAAAGTTATCATTTAACATTATCATATACAAATGTATAAAGTACTGACATTAAAGGCAAGGCATATAAATACGTAGAGTAATCATACAACAGTCATGTATATAGATGTAGAGTAATCATGGAATAGTCATTTGTAAGATGCATAATAATGGCATAAAATGTAGATAAATAGATAGATAGATAGATAGATAGATAGATTTGTTTGTTTGTATTGGAGTTGCACGGGCCAGTCAACGCTATTTAGGTCATTTTTGAGCCGATCAGTTTGTCTAAACTTTTCCTGGGCAAGCTTGTACGTAAGTGGTTAACCAGTACAGTGCACATTCTTTCGCCAGAAACTGACAACATTACTGTCCTACTTGAATCAGCGGAAGGAACAGCTTGACCGTAGAAAAGATTTCATGATCAATGATGCCGACCGCAGCAGGTATCGAACCAGCGTCCTCCTCATCACCAGTCAGACGCGCATCCGAGTGAGCTACCGAGGCCGGCTATATCAGAGTCATATATCCTGATGAAGAGTTAACATTAAACAGTAAGATATAAAGATGTTAAATAAATACATGTAAGGCATATACGTATGCAATCACTGAATTGATTGGTTAAAATAATAAAAATAACAATCGACTTTACTAATAGAGGGTTAACACATTTAGTAAACTAATATTCCATCTGACCTTTTTTGTCCTGAGTAGAAACCAGTACTAAGCAATGATGATAATGTCTCTTGCCCAAGGCAACAACACTTGATGTTAGTGGTGTACAGTACAGTACCTCTCGAACCTGGTACTGAACCTGGTACAGTACCTTTTGATCTCGAGTCCGATGCTTTACCACTGCACCACAGCGCACCATAGATTGACGTTTATCTGCAAGGCACATACATGTACTGAGGACTTTAAAAATACAGCTATACCTGAGATGAGATCCCGTCTGAACTTTTATGTCTGAAAATTTCATCTAAAAGAACTCATCATCTCCTGTTAGCATATTATGTTTCAATACAATAGCACAATTAGTTTTTGCAATATCTTGCTTATTAGACTTCATAGCAATTATTTGGAAATGGGGCATAAAATGAAACAATTGGGCCAAAATGGCCCTGAATCGCTCACCTCATCCATATTGTGTAGATGAAACGGCACGTATTATATGTTGAAGTAGCGGGTTTCGGCAAGTTTAGTTGACGATTTCTGTGAAATCATTTAAAAATCCGTCTGGCTGTTTAGGAGAAGCCATTTCAAGGCTTTTATAATTTTAGGTCTGGTGGCCAGCATATGGAGCGAATCAAACGTACTTTGAGTAATTTTATACGAGTCACCCATGCAACATTCCTGTGAAATTATATCAATATACATCCACCGGTTTAGCAGAAGAAGTCATTTAAAGGTTTGTCAATTTTTAGCTCTGTCGACCATTATGTTCACCTGGGCGGAACAGTTTGGGCAATTGTGGTAGAGCAACAGTCAAGAAACATCCCCGTGAAAGTATTTCAAAATCATGCACTGGTGTTTGGCTGTTTGGGTGAAGCAAAGCTTACTTGTATGTTGCAGCACATGGGCGCCCAACTGATATAGCCTGACAGTTGTGCAAGGCCTTTTCTCCTTCTGCAGGTAAGGGTAGATGGGTGTATTGTTATTTTTTTCTGTTTCTACACTTTCATTCATTTTCCTCTTTCTCAACTGTATCTGAGTTTCATGTCCTCTACTGTCTCGTCTCTCTCTTTTCTCCCTTTCTCTGGAAGGCGACACAGAAAAACCACAAGTACGTGTCGTTTAACACAAATCAATCTATCATAGCACCATCCTCTGGTGAAGGCGTAGAAGTTGTTTAAAGATTGTTTCTTCTAGTTTTAGCTCTGGTGGCCATTTTGTTCATAAAAGCAGAAGGATTTTAGCAATTCTGGTAGAGGGTCAATTACGAGACATGCTTGTGAAATTATATCAAAATCGATTCACTGGTTAAGGTGATGTCATTTAAAGGCTTTTCTGCTTTTCTGTTTTTAGCTCTGGCGACCATCTTGGTCATCCGAGCAGAGACGTTTGAGGGTGACTCAAGAAACATTCATGTGAAATGATTTCAAAATCCGTACACTGTTTAAGGAGGAGAAGTCGTTTAAAGGTTTTCATGTTAAGCTCCAGCAGACCATCTTCTTCATCAGAACAGAACGCTTTGAGCAATTTTGGTAGAGGATCACCCAAGTTGACTCAAGAAATATTCATTTGAATTGATTTCAAAATCCATCCACTGGTTAAAGAAGAGGCGTCATTTAAATGTCTTTATTTCTTATATTGTTAGCTCTGGTGGCCATCCTGTTTATCCAAGCGGAAAAATTTGAGCAATTCCGGTAGAGAGTTATCCAGGAAACATTCATGTGATGTTATTTTAAAATCCACCAAGTGGTTAAGGAGAGGTGTCGTTTAAAAGTTTACTATATTTAGCTGTGGCGGCCATCTTGTTCATCCGAGCAAAACGGTTTTAGCAATTTTAGTAGAGGGTCATAAAAGACACGTCTATATGGAATAACTTAAACATCCGTCCACTGGATGGAAGAAGTCGTTTAAAGGTTTTCTATGTTAGCTGTAGCCGCCATCTTGTTCATCCGAGCGGAACGGTTTGAGCAATTGCAGTAAAGATTGAAATTGGGTCAGTGACCTAGAAGGAGATTTTGTTTTAAGATTTCTTTTTCTATTTTTAGCTCTGGCAGCTCTGGTTTCACAGAGCGGAACCATTTAGGTTATTTTGGTGGAGGGTCACCCAAGAAGTATTCATATACAAATATTTCAAATACTTCAAAATCCGTCCACTGGTGAGGAGAAATCGTTTGACGTTTGTTTTTTTGTGTTGTTTTTGTTTTTCTAATTTTAGCTCTGGCGGCCATCTTGTTTATCCGAGCGGAACTGTATGAGCACTTCATGAGAGGGTCATCCAAGTAACATTCCCGTGAAACAATTTTGAAATTGGATCAGTTGCCTATGAGGAGATAGAGGTTAAAGGTTTTTCTTTTTTCTTTTTTTTTTTTTTTTTTGTTTCTATTTCCATTTTGTTTAGTGGAGCGAAACTATTTAGGCACTTTCATAGAGGGTCACCCATGGTACACTCATTTAAATTATTCAGTCCACTGGTTAAGGACGAGAATTCGTTTAAATGTGTTCCTGCTATTTTGGCTCTGGTTGCCATCTTGTTTGGTAGAGGGACAACCAATGAATAGTCCCGTGAAATTAAATTGAAGATAGGCCAGTAGCCAAGGAGAAGACGACGCTTTAAAGTCTCTGGTTGGGCCCATCGGAGTCTAACTATTGGTTTTCTTTTGGTACAGCATTTCAGTGAATTCTTTTTCTGTCGATTCCTCACCGTTCTTGTTTGTGTTCACGGAGATGTTGCAGTGATGAGTTAGGAGGCCTTGGTGCGGACTGAACATATTATTTGTCTAAATCGCGACGAAAGTAAGGGCGAGTATTGTGGCCAAGTAAGGTCAAGGTTATTAAAACCTAACGGCTATTTTTCCCCGTCCTAGTGGTGTAACCATGCTATCTATCTATCTATCTTCATATACTGAGTCGGTCAAACTTGGCCATTACCTCAGTTGGGTGGTGCGCTAAATTTAGAATTTAGCAAAAAAAAAAAAAAACACATCCACTGGATGAGTTCTTAAAACTATTTACAATCTGCTTTCAGAGGTGTACTAAAACGCACACCTCTGGATCCCAATCTACACCATGCGGGCTTTGAACTCCTCTGCAGTTTTGGCATTTACCACAGAGGAGGGAAGACTATTCCACTGAGGAATAGTTCTAGGGAAGAAAGAATTCTTCAGGGCATCACTTTAGGCCTGTACCTACGATATTGACTGTTGTTTAGTTTTGATGCCCTTGTTTGAGTTGAAGTAGTCACAGGGGTCAAGTATTTATCTTTATTAAGAGACACTGTGTCAGAGTGTATCTTATAAAAGAAGGTTAAAGAGGACTGCTCGCGACGGGCCTCCAAGGATAGCCACTTCAGCTCATCGAGCATTTCACCAACACTGCTTCTGTTCCGCCATCGCCTGCATGTCCATCGGGCAGCCGTCCTCTGAACCTTCTCAACTTGTTGAACCTGAGTTTTAACATGGGGATGCCAAACAGGTGATGCATACTCTAATTGAGGTCTAACCAAGGTTTTGTATGCAACATCCTTTGTCTGCCTAGGTGCAAAAGCCAAATTACGTCTAAGAAACCCTAATGTCCTAGTTGCTTTAGAGGTAATCTCAGAAATATGTTGACCCCAATCAAGATTATCAGTAATGGTGATACCAAGATATTTTGTGGATTGGACATGTTCCAAAGTATGCTGATGTAATGAGTAGTTGAATTTAATCTGCTTGTCTGGAGGGTGCCGTGACACCCTCATTGAATGACATTTGGCCACATTGAACTTCATTTGCCAATCGGCCTCCCAACGTGCTAGGCTATCCAGGTCATCTTGTAAGATAAGACAGTCAGAAGTAGTATATATGTTCCTATACAAAACACAATCATCAGCAAACAAGCGAACAGATGACCTGATATTATCAGGAAGATCGTTAATAAATATCAAGAAAAGGACCGGTCCAAGTACCGAACCTTGTGGGACACCGGACAAAACAGGGACCGGATCCGACGCTTGGCCGTCAAGTACAACTTGTTGAGTGCGTCCAGAGAGCCATGAGCTAACCCACTTAAGTGTGGATCCTCTAATCCCATAATGATCTAGTTTGTACAATAGCCTCCTGTGAGGTACCTTGTCGAAGGCCTTGGCAAAATCCATGATAATCAGGTCAGTCTGTTTGTGGCCACGATTAATGGCCCCATCCAGATTGCTCACTATGTCATGGTAGAACTGAACTAATTGAGTTTCACAAGACCTTCGACTTCGGAAACCATGCTGGCAGTCAGCAAGAATGCTTTCAGAGGCTAGGTGCTTGTTAATGTTGCTAACTAATATATGCTCCAGGGTTTTGCAACAGATGCATGTGAGCGACACCGGTCTGTAATTCGCAGCATCATATTTTTCTCCTTTCTTAAAGACCGGGGTTACGTTTGCTTGTCGCCAGTCATCTGGTACAGTGCCCCGAGCAAGTGATTCATTGAAAATAAAGGCCAGCAGGGGAGATATTTCAGCACTACATTCCTTAAGCACCCTGGCATGCAGACCGTCAGGCCCAGATGCCTTATGTGTGTTGAGCTTGTCCAACAGTTTTGCGACCCCTTTGGGGTCAACTGTTATGTCCCCCATAGAGGGGAACGGACTTGTACCTTTTGATGGTAGCTCACCGTCAGCTTCACGTGTAAACGCCGATTGAAATTGCTTATTACATATATTTGCCTTTTCGCGCGATTCAGTTTTCAAAATTCCATTTTCCCTAAGTGAAGTGATCCCAAATGATTCTTTTTTCAGGGACTTTACAAATGACCAAAATTTCTTATTTTTTCCATTCTTCTGGGGGCCCTCGGGATCAATATTTTCATCATCAAAGGTAAAGATGCTGGAAACATGCTTCCAATATGCATCTCTAATTACCTTTTGTACATGTGCTCTGAACCTTTTGTAATGGTTCTTCACGTCGGGATTGCTAGACTTACGAGCACGAAAGTACATTCTGTCACGTCTTCTGATTAGGTGTTTGATCGTGTTATCGATCCATGGTACACTATGCTTTGATTTGGTCATTTTTATTGGTTTTGTTTGTTTGTTTGATTTGAGGTTTAACGTCCCCGTCAACACTGTAAAGGTCATTTTGGAGACGTTGCTTCCAATTTTGTGGGACTTTTACCCGACATCGAGATGAAATGACATCTCAAGCCCTGTCGCCCAATAAAACCAATAGGGTTTATTAGCATGAACGGTCCGCCTCGCACCGCGGTTCCTGGACAGGCTTAGATCCTCTAAGCGGTTTACCAGTACTAGTGTGCGGGCCAGATTCAGCTCTGCGTGGAAGCATCATGCAGCCCATATATTTCTTCAAGCCCCCATTTTTATTGGTATGTACCTTTCCATGGCCGTCGTAAGTTCGGTCTTAAAACTGACCCGAAAGTCATTTACTGACATGCGAGAGAGGTCAGAGGAAAGGAAGGAATCCTTAAATCGCGCCATATGGTCTCGCAGACCATCCATATCCGCACGCTTATATAAATATATTTTACGCGGGACCTGTCGGATTCGCTTTGCTTTTATGTCATACTCAATGTAAACTATATCATGATCGGCCTTGCCGATCGGGGGCATCCCTTTGACACGACTAACTGGGGATGGAGAATATGTAAATAGCAAATCTAGGGTTTTTTCTTGCCGGGTGGGTATATTTACGACTTGAGAGAGGCAATGTTCTTTTACTATATCCAAAAGCTGTTGTTGTGTTATGCGAGATCGTTCAGGAGATATAGTGCGTTAAATAGGCTACATGATAGAAATCGCTATGTTCAATGTTCAAAGGGCGATAACTCCAAAAGCATGAAAATCAGAGTTGCGGATCATATGTTCTGAACGTCGTATCATGGTGTTCCACATATCTGTGAAGTTTCATGGAAATATCTGAAACGGTATCGAAGTTATGGAGCGGACACGAAACTATGACAGAAATGGTTATGTTCAATGTTCAAAGGGCAGCAGCTCTAAAAGTAGGAAAATCAGAGTTAGGGTTCATACAATATATGTTCTGCACGTCGTCGACGGACAGACACTCAAACCTTCGGAGGGTATAACATAACACGCCGTCATTTTTGGAATGGCGGGGCATAAACATATTTCATTTTGCGATGATAGACGGCATACTTAATTTTATTTCATTTTGCGTATAAAAGTAAGCATCAGTTTTGTTTGTTTGATTTGACATTTTACGTCCCCGTCAACACTATAATGGTCATTTTGGAGACGTTGCTTCCAATTTTGTGGGACTTTTACCCGACATTGAGATGAAATGACACCACAAGCCCTGTCGCCCAATGAAACCAATAGGGTTTATACAATGTACATGTAAGCATGGACGGTCCGACTCGCACTGCATGGGCAGTGTTAGATCCTCTAAGTAATCGTGTGCGGTCGGTTTAAGCTCTACGTGGAAGCATCATGCAGCCCATTTATTTCTTCAAGCCCTGATGGACGGGGGCCGAAAGTAAGTATCAGACCAAGGTCTGAACGGCAATGTTTGTAAGGAGGTGGTTAGTATGAGTAGAAGGAAGATGTGGAACTTCGATAACTCGAACATGGACAATTCGTTTATCACGAATAATTCGAACTAGTTCTTGAGCTCCTTGACATTATTTCTCAAAGATGTCCACTTATTCAGAATAATTTATTTCTCTGATTTTAAATTGAAAAGGTATGTATGTTGTGTATACTCATTAGGCGATTCTATTGAGTACACACAATATACCTTTATATTTTGGAAGATCGTAAAGATACCCTGAAGCGATCCCCATTATGTCTCATGACCTGGCACTGCATCACGAAAACACGCCTATATAATTCTGACCCCATTGAACCCCACTTATATATAGTGAAACTGGGGTTTACAGGGGTTAACCTTATTTTTCTTATTTCTGCTCTTAAATATAGATTGTGGTACTCGTTAGAACCACCTCGATGAGGCGATTCTAACGTGTACCCTCAATCTATGTTTGGAGCAGAAATAAGAAAAAATATCATTATTTTTATCGGAAAAGAGTTTTTAGGCGGTAAAACTTACAATGTATTTAAACAATGTGTTTCCGTAATGATGACAAATACCTCAGTGATTAGAACTACCCAAAGCTCGAACAATTTTCATGGTTCCAGAAATGTTCGAGTCACATGTTAATGTATTGAGTTCAACTTTATATTCCAACCAAGCCATCCATCTCTTCCATGAATCAAAGTACTGAAAGTACTGAGAGGCGGGCGAGTAATGTCATCTATTTACAACGCTCTTTCGTTAAAACTTGAAAAAAATGACTCGGTCACACGTAATTGCTCTTGAATTTATTATTGAGTGTATTTATCTTCAAACGGGCTATTTCAATAAAAGACCACAGACACGATGCAGGTCTCCAAGAAGTTGACTCTTTTCAAGCTAGAGAAAACTATGCAATGATTTATTTATTTATTTACATGCACCTTCTTGTATCTTAATTAATTTGCACCAACTTTGCTGACGATCACACTGTTTGTTTGATTTGAGGTTAAATGTCCCCGTCAACACTGTATAGGTCATTTTGGAAATGCTGCTTCCAATTTTGTGGGACTTTAACCCGACAATGAGATGAAATGACATCTCAAGTCCTGTCGCCCAATGAAACCAATAGGGTTGATAAGCATGGACGGTCCGACTCGCACCGCTTTACCTTGACAGGTTTAGGTACTCTAAGCTGTTTACAAGTACTCGTGTGCGGTCGGATTTCAGCTCTGCGCGGAAGCATCATGCAGCCTATCTATTCTTTAAGCCCCGATGGGCGGGGGCCGACTGACAATCACATAGCTATACACCGAGGACAACCTACAAATTATCATTCTGTGTATTGAAAACATCAGAAATTTCACTCGTGTATCGCACTCGTATTCCGCTGCATTTGATTACTGAGTCGGAAGAAACTTTATTTATACAATTTTATGTTTCCAAATGAAATCAAAATACTGAGGGAGGTTGATTTATTAGGCCAAATTATACTGTCAATTAAGCTGATCTCCAGATCCGAAATGGTTAAAATGGCTTAGTCGAAAAAAAGGGAGATATACTAAATCCGACGGAGGAAATGCAAACATAAATAAATAAATAAATAAATAAATCTAAATAAATGAATAAATAAATAAACATAAACGAGCCTGCTTCTTTATGTTTTTCATGCTAATACCGTAAATTCGAGATAATAGCTCAACTTTACGCCACCTGTGCAGTTAGTTAAATAAAGTTCTGTTTTGTCCTGTTCTGTTCTGTTCTGTTCCTCCTCTGTAAAAATGTCAAAGCCTAAAGGACACGCCATCCCATTTCCTTTGGAAGTCGGGACATAAAAAGACAAAAAGTTTCGCTCAATTTACCATGTCAGCCGTTTGACCCTTTAATTTCTGGATTTTAAATTATTAGACTGTATGCCTTGCTCAGACAGATGCAGCTTATCTGCCTATCAGTGCCAAGCGTCCCTTTACTGGAGCATTCGGAAATACTGAAGACCCTGTTTACAGACACAGAATGTGGCATCTGATCAGGACCTTCATTATTTGCTTAAAGCACGGAACTTCATGTAAACTCACAGCAAATAAAATTAATATTTTGAAATTATACATGTAATTAGACCTCTCCAAAGTGGTCGGATATGTTTGATGTCGATCTTTACAGAGAAGC
This sequence comes from Lucinisca nassula, assembly GCA_963580285.1. NCBI lineage: Eukaryota > Metazoa > Mollusca > Bivalvia > Lucinida > Lucinidae > Lucinisca > Lucinisca nassula. The sequence goes on from OY757026.1 coordinate 6,745,315, forward strand.
GTGTCAACCCTTTCAACCCTGTACATCGCTGCAGATACCGATTTAGGTACAGATACCGATACAAACCTTTCAGATCCAGATCAGACGGCATGTGACGAGCAATCTCATCAGATTCTACACCGTTCGCCAACTGTCAAGGACTTGAACAATACACCATTCTATAAGAATTGGTTCACTGAATATCAAAGCTAGAAGGGTTCTGTTCAGAAACTGGGGGATGAAAGGGAATGATTTCTAGCATAAATCGCAACGGCGTAGGAAAATAGTGCCGGATTTTTATACTCAGCTTTCAGGGCAAATTTATTCGTGAAATCTAATAAGCAGGTCTATTTTTACAAACAGTATTCATTTTTCAAAAGTCCGGTCGAACTTGATTGGATTTATTGCGTGTACTGCTTTTTCATGTTAGTTTTTCTTTTTTGAGCGGAGGACTACAAGAAGGCATGTCTAAAGAGGTGCACAAAAATCTGATATACGAGGTGTACGGTGACTATAGACGGGCTACGCCCGCCTAAAAATGGTCGTCTTAAAGGTGCTTACTACAGAAGCTCGCTGCTTGCTTTTGTACACGTGACTATGGCTGATCATGCACAAAATCCACGTTACGGTTATTTATAGCATCGACACCAGAGCACTGTGTAAAATTGTTGGTTTTCTGTAAAACTCTGGACTGGTCTGGTGTGCTGGGTCATTGCCCAGATCAGTCGCCGAAGATCGCCCCGGGTCTATAAGGTTGCTGAGAATACTGGCAGCTACAGGTTACACGAAACAGGCTGTTCAGGACTATTTTTCTTATTTGTCAGTTCTTTGAATGTTCATCTGAATCATCACGTGAAAAAAAAACGTGAAATGAACATCCCCTAAACCACACTTTATATAGAGAAAACTGGGATTTAAGGGAATAAACATTATTTTCCTTATTTCTGCTCCAAGGCATAGGTTGTGGGTACTCGTAAGAACCGCCTCAATGAGGCGGTTCTAACGAGCACCCACAACCTATGTTTGCAGTATCAATAAGAAAAATATCACATATTTTCATCAGAAATGTAGCCTTTTTTGGAGATGTGAAAAAATGCACTATGTCACACGGATGTGTTATCGTAATGCAGTAAGTAAGTAAGTGAGTAAGTGTTGAGTTTTACGTCCCACCAACAGCTAAGGTCATACGGAGACGGGACCTCGGTTTAAAGACTATCGTAATGCAGTATAAGTCGTATATAGCTCAGAACTATTTTTCTCAGCCTACACTCAGAGACCATAGACCAATCATGCAGTGCTGTCAGTTCTTTGAATTTTCATCTGTATACAGTAGAACTTCGATGGCTCGAACACCGATGGCTCGTTACCATGGATGTGTCGAACCCATTCTTGAGCCCCTAGCGAAATCCTCTACATTAGAAATAGTGGGGGATGATTAAGGAGATTTTAATATTAAATCTTGCAAATGTATGCTGTGTGTACTCATTAGAATCGCCTCGATGAGGCGATTCTAATGAGTACACACAATATACATATTCATTATAGAACACCGAAAAAAATGTCTAAAAGTATCTCGTTATGTCTCCAGTGGATCGAACTATCCCTGTCTTTAACAGATTTTCGAGGTCCCAAAGGTGTTTGAGCCATTGAAGTTTGACTGTATCCAGGATTTTTCAAGATACTTTCCAGCCGATCTTTACAGGGATGGGGAAAACCGGTGGACCGAGAGAAAAACCCCGCAAAAAATCAAAATGAAAAAACTACTTCATGATTTCATTTTGAGACGAAAAATGAAGCAAACGCAAATAAAAAAAATGAAAATCTTAATATATTTTTATCTCACTTAGCCTTTACAGTAGAGATACGAAAAATGAAATAGAAAAAAAAATAAAAATAAAAAAACAACTTTATGAAGGTCACGGATGAGGCCTAATTGGCCGAAACTAGCTAGTCTGGCCCAGAAAAAAATGCACTCTTTATATTTTCTAGTTCTGTGGTGTATTCCTTGCTTCCAAAAGATAACCCTTTTATAGAACATATTTCATGATTTCATTTTGAGACGAAAAATGAAGCAAACGCAAATAAAAAAAATGAAAATCTTAATATATTTTTATCTCACTTAACTTTTACAGTAAAGATAATAAATAAATAATAATAATAAAAAAACATTTAAGGTCGATTTCACTTAAGAGGCACCATAAGGTCTGTATAGCAAATATCCTTAACATATACGTATCTGTTTCCTTATAAGACGTAAAGATGGACAGACAGACAGACAGAAAGACCCACGGACAGACCCAAAACAATATGCCCCCTCAACTTCTGCCCATCACGAAAACACGCCTATATAATTTTGACCTCCTTGAACCCCTTTTTATATAGTAAAACTGGGGTTTCCTGGGGTATACCTAATTTTCTTATTGCTGCTCTAAAATATTGATTGTGGGTAGTCGTTAGAACCGCCTCCATGAGGCGGTTCTAACGAGTACCCTTACTCTATATTTGGAGCAGAAATAAGAAAAATATCACAATTTTTCATTTTAAAATTTTCATTTTTTTTTTGGAGGTAAAATTACTATGTATTGGTATTTGCGTGTTTCTGTAATGCTTCACAACACGGTCATGTAGTGAGCCTTAATGCACAGATGAGGGAAAAAATCAAGTATAGCACCAAAAAGGTACCCTACCCAGCAGGCACACGTCGCCAGGGCAACGTCAAATCAACGTCGGTGGAACGTCATGACTTGGCACCAACGTCGATGTGACGTCACAATTACGTCATGTGCCTGCTGGGTAAAGACGTTCAGTTTTAATACTACTCGAATTACTAAGCCTGTGGGTTCCTTTCCAAGACCGCTATGTTCTTCTAACATTATTTCATTTTGCGTCGATATGAAGCATATCAACGCAAAATGACTTTTTAATACATTGCATCGACTAAGCCAACGCAAAATGCAGTAAAAATCAAAAAGGAAAAAAATGCATCATTACTATTTTTTTACACGTATAAAACCATTCATAATATATTAAACCATTCAGTATAAAATTTCTTAAAAAAAAAAAAAAAAAAACGGTTCAAAAGCTATGTTGCAGAGTGAATCATGGACGAACAGACGAAAAACCCAACTGATTGATTTTTTTTTATGTTTGGAAGGGGTATAACTGAACAATGTCGTCTAGATTTCTATTATAAGAGTTACCTCTCTTTGTGCAGATAAAATTTCAACCCATCAGAGTGGCGGGGGAATAGGAATGATAACAAAGAAAAAATAAATAAAATACATTACGCAAACACGCCTATACAAATACATTGTCACCTTTATCGCCGAAAAAAATGAAAAATTTAAGATGAAAAATTGTGATATTTTTCTTATTTCTGCTAATAATATAGATTGTTGGCACTCGTTAGAACCGCCTCATCGAGGCGGTTCTAACGAGTACCCGCAATCTATAGCTTAGAGCAGAAATAAGAAAAATAAGGTTTACCCCTGTAAACCCCAGTTTGACTGTATAAAAGTGGGGTTCAAGGGGGTTAGAATTATATAGGCGTGTTTTCGTGATGAAATAAAAACCTTTTCTGCTGAACAGAAAAAATAACCCCTTCTATGCGGGAGTACCTTGGCAAACATTGCAGACCCAGATCAGACGCCGCAGAACGCAAACAGTCTCAGAACGCGGCGTCTAATCAGGTTTTACACTGTTTATCAAGTTGTTTTTTTTAAACATACAAATGAAACAATTTTGGCACCCCTAAAATTGGAAATGGTCCCGTTTCAATTGGCAAACCGTGTACCTCCAGATCAAACGCCGCGTACGCCGCAGAACGTCCAGTGTGGTGCTTCACTGTTTGCTCAGTGTAGTTTAGTAACACTTCGCTTCCAACAAATAAAGCATATCTGACATACCTAACATTGGAAATGGTCCTGTCTCATTTGTCGAAAGTGTAGTTCCGGATCAGAACGCGGCATCTGATCAGGTTCTGGCATTATATTTTTGTAAAACATACAACAAATGAAACAATTGAATTGAAAAAGGTTCTGTCCCGTTTGCAGATAGTGTATACTTGCACACCAGATAAGGAAATGCATAGTTTTAGCTTTGGGTACAATATAAGAATCTTATATGGTTGTGAGGGGTGGATGGGATAAATCTGTCCCGAGGGACACTGTGCGGCATCACGAGGCTTGCCGAGTGATGCCGGACAGTGATCCTGAGGGACGGATTTTTCTATCCACCCCTCACACCCGTATAGGATTCTTTTTCCTGCATACCTTCCATTTCTTAGCGCGGAATTTCAATGCTGCAGTCACTTCGGTGACCAACGTCCGCCATATTGTGTTGACACTGCAGGAATGTAAAGTGACGTCACGGATCGTGCATGACGTCAACCTTAACGACGGCGCACACAAGGTCGTAATCAACCAGTGCTTTTATCAAACACGCGATTATATTCGATTTGGGGTCGGAACACCAGGGTCAGAACATAAATTTCTATCCCAGGGTAAAATCGCGGATTTCCTTGTCTCTGGTGGTCTTACCCAAAATCGAATATTCTCGCGTATTTGATTAATGCAATGGTTGTTTACGATCTCATATGTGCCATCTTTAAGGTTGGCGTCACAGCACGTTACTTGACGCCACTAAACATCACAATTTGGTGGATGTCGGCAACCGAAGTGACTGTAGTATTAAAAGCCCACGCTCATAAATGGAAGGTATGCAAAAAAAAAAAAAAAATGAATCCTACGTGGTTGTGAGGGTTTGATAGAAAAATCCGTCCCTCGGGATCACTGCCCGACATCACTCAGCAAACTTCGTGATGCCGGACAGTGTTCCACGGGACGGACTTTTCCAACCACCCCTCACACCCATGTAAGATTCTTATTGTCTCAGATCAGACGCCACAAAAGGGTGTGTCTGATCGAGGTCTGCAAGGTTTACTTACTTAGAATGATTTTTGCAAAATAAACAACAAATAAAACAAATCTGACACCCCTGCAATGATAAATGGACCTGTACCAACTTGCAAATAATGTAGTTCATTACGGAAACCCGCCCAGTCAAGTTTATTGAAAATTTTACCGACAACTGAAATAAAAAAAAAAAAATCTGATATTTTTTATATTTCAGCCCAAAACATAGATTGTGCGTAGTCCTTAGAACCGCCTCGGTGAGACGTTCTAATGAGTACCCATAATCTATGTTTTGGAGCACAGATAAGAAATAATGGTTTCTCCTGTAAATACCCCTGTAATATAAGAATCTGATATGGGGTTCTGTTGTAGATGAGCGTTTCCAACCCGAGGGATGACCGTGCTACGGTGAGACGTTCTAATGAGTACCCATAATCTATGTTTTGGAGCACAGATAAGAAATAATGGTTTCTCCTGTAAATACCCCTGTAATATAAGAATCTGATATGGGGTTCTGTTGTAGATGAGCGTTTCCAACCCGAGGGATGACCGTGCTGAGCGAAACCGAGGCTACGCCGAGGTTCCGCTCAGCACGGTCATCCCGAGGGTTGGAAACGTTGTAGATGAGCGTTTCCAACCCGAGGGATGACCGTGCTGAGCGAAACCGAGGCTACGCCGAGGTTCCGCTCAGCACGGTCATCCCGAGGGTTGGAAACGCCCATCTACAACAGAACCCCATATTGGATTCTTTTTCTTGCACAACACCTCCGGTTAGTTTTGACAGCTCGCACATGTGTATTGTATACAAAATAAAAGTAGTGCGGAAGTAGTTCCGGCAGTTGAATCGAATTGAAGCGCATTTATGTTAGTTGCCTGGGTCGGAACACCAGGGTCAGAACATACATTTCTATCCCAGGGTAAAATCACGGATTTCCTTGTCTGGTGTGCAAGAAAACCCAGTTCTACAATATAAAAGTCGGGTTTAAGGGGGTCAAAAATATATAGGCGTGTTTTCTTAATATTCCGATAAGAGAACGCGGCGTCTGATCAGGTTCTATGTAATGTTGGTGAATATAGATATAATGATAATAATAACTATAATGATACTTAATATCTGACACATCCCCGATATTGTAAATTGACCTGTCCATAGCCAATGGGTGGAAGATTCCATTGGTTACATATGGGTTAATCGAATAATTCATCACGAAAACACGCCTATATAATTTTGACCCCCTTGAACCCCACTTTTATATAGTAAAACTGGAGTTTCCTGGGGTATACCTTATTTTTCTTATTTCTGCTCTAAAATATAGATTGTGGGTACTCGTTAGAACCGCCTCGATGAGGCGGTTCTAACGAGTGCCCACAATCTATATTTTGAGCAGAAATAAGAAAAATATCACAATTTTTCCATCATAAACTTTTCATTTTTTCTGCGATAAATGTGGCAATGTATTTGTATAGGCGTGTTTGCGTAATGAAGGTCAGGATCTTTAATTTTTGACACCAGGTTTTAGTGAGAAATGTAAAACAAGGTACCTACATTCAAGGATGCATCCCAAAACTCGACCTCAGACGGGCTAAAGGAAAATAATAGGTTACAGTCCAACCTGTGTTAAGCAAGCACCTCAGGGGTGATCAAACTCTGCTTGCTTAAGACAGGCGCTTGTTTATTTAAGGTGAACCGTTAATGCAATAGCCTTTGCGGGAACTTATGGCAATTTGCTGAAGACGCTTGCTAAATTGAGGTGGCCAATATGACCGGTTTGACTGTCCTTTTGAAAAAGTTGTTTGTCTTAAAGTGTATATATTTTATCCAGCACAACCACCCCTGGGCTGAACCGGCTTTGAACTTTAACACGTTCATATTTTTGAATAGGCGGTTTAATAAATCGACAAGCAGTGTACGGGCCATGTAATCTGGATCCACACTGCTTGCAGAAAGAAAGAAAGAAAGATAGATAGATAGATAGATAGATAGATAGATAGATAGATAGATAGATAGATAGATAGATAGATAGATAGATAGATAGATATATAGATAGAAAGGCAGAAAGAAAAGAAAGACCAAGAAAGAAAGGAATGAACGAAAGAACAGAATAAAGAAAGATAAGAAGGAACGCTAAAGATTTTATATTTAAAATGAAAGAAAGAAAGGGAAAGAAAGAAGAATTTTCATCTGTAATGGCTGAACAAATTAGATATTGCTTAGGTTTGTCTAATGAACCTTTATGCGAGGGCTGATTGATATGTTGTGAGCCTCATATTCAAGGATTTTAATTTTGTCGGGCATATTGTATTATTTTTCAACATAATCCCTTTCAGTATGTAAACACCTTTCCCAGCGGTGTTTCCCATTTTATAGAACCCCTTTTCTTGTATGTTCAAGAAGGCATCCCCTGCATATATAAAATCATCGGACTGAAAGTTGGTGCCTGAAATAGCCGTTTTCAGTTTTGGAAATTAATGAAAGTCTGATGGAGCGAGATCAGGTGAATGAGGCGGTACCCAGTCAGTTTGAAGCCACAAGCGTGAATGGCATGCAGCCATAGCAATGACAGACTTGTGAACAGCAGCATTGTCCTGATGGAACAACACATCTTTAGTGAGCTGTGGCATTTAAAGTTAATATTTTGTCGTAACTGCGTCAGGAGGGAAGCATAGTATGTGCCATTTATTGTTTGTCCCTTTTGGAGATAATCTATTAGCAGAAAACCATAAGCATCCCAGAAAACCGAGGCCATAACCTTCCCAGCTGATAGAACGGTCGTTGCCTTCCTTGGCGGGGCGAGCCAGGGTTCTTCCATTGTGTCGATTGTTGTTTGGCCTCTGGGGAAAATGATGGAGCAATGTTTCATCCAAAGTGACAAATTTCTGAAGAAAGCTGACAGGATCTTCCTCAAAAAGGTTTAGCTGGCCTGCATGATGCTTCCACGCAGAACTGAAACCGAACCGCACACGAATACTGGTAAACCGCTTAGAGGATCTAAGCCTGCCCAGGCAAAGCGGTGCCAGTCGGACCGTCCATGCTTATAAACCCTATTGGTTTCATTGGGCGACAGGGCTTGAGACGTCATTTCATCTCAGTGTCGGGTAAAAGTCCCACAAAATTGGAAGAAACGTCTCAAAAATGACCTTTACAGTGTTGACGGGGACGTTAAACCTCAAACCAAACAAACAAACCCTAAAAAAAAGTTAAGATTAGCACGCGATAGTGTGCGCCTGTTGTGCTTCTAATCAACAGTCAGAAGTCTTGGTACCCATCGGGCCTAAAGCGTTCTCATTGCTAAGATTCTCTGTCAGAATCTTTCCTCTGAAATGCCAACTCTACTGGCTATATACTCGTATTTTTCTGTGACTCGCTTGTCAGAAATAACAATATTATGGACTTTATTGACCATTTCTGGGGTTGCAACATTGGCATGCCTTCCAGGACGGGGTGGGGTGGGGGTCATCCTCAAGGCTCTGTCTGTCGCGCTTAAATTCCACCACCCACCTTTTCACCCTAACATATAAAGGGGCATATTTCCCCAGTGTTGCTACCATATTATGGATATCATTAGGTGTTAAACCTTTTTTGAATCATTGCTCTTCCACCGATTTTGTTAATTTTGCATAAGCTGCCTGACTTGTTACTTTAGAGTGCTACCTCGTCAATATAAATTGAACAAATGAGACCAGTCCTTGGGTACACGGCCCTATATAGTCAGAGAATAGTAGGACTGAAAAAGAACATCCCTGCGTACCTCCTTCAATACGAGGCTCACAACATATCAACGTATGCCTAGCATCCCAAAATAGGACCTTGGTAAACAGTGTAGACCCTGATCAGAGGACACAGAACGCGGTGTATGATCAGGGTCTGGATTAATATTTTCTATAAAAAACGCCGATCTGGGCTTGAAGAAATAGATGGGCTGCATGATGCTTCCACGCAGAGTTGAAACCGACCGCACACGAGTACTGGTAAACCGCTTAGAGAATCTAAGCCTGCCCAGCCAAAAGCGGTGCGAGTCGGCCCGTTCATGCTAATAAACCCTATTGGTTTCATTTGGCGATAGGGCTTGAGAAGTCATTTCATCTCAATGTCGGGTAAAAGTCCCACAAAATTGGAAGCAACATCTCCAATATTACCTATACAGTGTTGACGGGAGCGTTAAACACGCAAATCAAACAAGCAAACCAACAAATTTCTGTAAAAGTAATGACAAACATGACCCCTAAAATTGGAAAATGAACTTCCCAGAAGCTAAACAGTCTGTTTCAGTGCGACGTTCTTATACGGATTAATAACTAATCCTTTTAGAGCTTAATTTGATGGCAACTTTAAAGACTGTGGCAGTCAATCTAATTTCCAGGAAAATCATTTAGTGACAATGAAAAGATACTTCTGATCAGATGGAGTGGATAAACATGTTAGGGTTAATCGTTTGCCTTGCCCAATGTGTTTATCAGAGCTTCTATTTATTTCCAAAATTGGTTCTGCTCCCCGGGGAAATACAGTTAAAAGATTGTCACGGATTAAAACGGCTTAAACAATGACCATTTCCGAACGTGAGAGCGGACTATCAAACCCAAATATAGATGGAAGTTTTAAAATGGTGGAGCGCTTTGATGCAGTGGTAAACCGTTGGACTCAATATCGTAATCTTCCCAGGTTCTGGGTTAGATTACAATATTCATTGTATTGTGAATTATCCATATTGCTAAATATTGATTTCTAATCCCAGTACGATCACAAGTGCATTTTAGACATCTCAAAAATGGCTAGTTTTCTGATGAAAATCCGTGATTTTTTCATATTTAAACTGCAGACATAGGTTGTGGGTGCTCGTTAGAACCGCCATAATCCGCCTATTTGAGGCGGTTCTAACGAGTACCCACAACCTATGTCTTGGAGCAGAAATAAGAAAAATAATGTACACTCCCGTAAACCCAAGTTTTCTCTTTATAAAGTGGGGTTTATGGGTTCACGGACTTGTTCACGTGATGCCCACATTGTTAAATATTGATTTCTAACCCCAGGGGCCAGTTGTTCAAAGCATCGTTAGCTTAACGAGCTCGTAAGTGGTCATATTGTTAACTCTTCTATCAAGTACAATATCAAAAATTTTGGTATTTTTGCTGAAAAATGTGAGCAGCTTTTGCATAGGAGTGAGCTTGTCGGTATGTCGGTCTGTCTGTCGGTCGGTCGGTCTGTTGACTGGGTTTCCAGACGATAACTCAAAAAGCGCTTCACCGATTTTTATAATTTTTGGTACACTGATGTAACATCATAAAATACAGTTCATGTTCGATTTCCACTACAATTCGTCAATTTTCGACATAGTTATGGCCCCTTTTAAGTGAAAAAATTGCAAAATGCCGCTGTTGTACTATCAAGGCAGTTTTTGTGGGGGTATTCATCACCTTTAGTGATAGCTCTAGTATTTTTTCAGCAAAAATTTTAGCATATTTGCCACATTTAATGATCAAAGTTTTAACGATACGTTGACTAACGACATCGTTAGTTTTGAACAACTGGCCCCAGGACGACAACACACCTGTGTGAAATAGTTCATCTTTCATGTCTCCAACATGGCCACTTTTCTGATGAAAATCCGTGATATTTTTCTTGTAAATACTGCAAATAAAGGTTGTGTGTGCTCGTTAGAACCGCTCATTGAGGCGGTTCTAACGAGTACCCACAACCTATGTCCATACAAGATAATATCTTGTCTGCACGACATAGATCTTGTGCGCACAAGATATTATCTTGTCCGCACAACTTCCCAAGATCTATGTTGTGCAAACAAGATAATATGTTGTGCGAAAAAGATAATATCTTGTCCGCTCAACATAATTAAAATAAAAAATCATGTCCCTTCCCGGGTTCCGTATGAAGGAGTACTGATAAACAAATGATAAACAAATGATGTGATCAACGAAGCGTTTTTTTTTTTTTTTTTTGTTTTGTTTTTGTTTTTTATTATTATTGTTTTTCCTTTCTGTATTAAGGTCAGTCGTGCCAACATAGGTGGTACTTGTTAGCGAATATTCAGTAATCACCATATTTGGAAAGCCCAAATTTATTCATACAAGTAATTAAGGAAGTATAATTATTTGCTTAGAGTTTAACGCACGGGACAACACTATTCAGGTCATATCGGGCCTGTCAGCTTACCTTACCACGGACTTCCTATGCATGCTAATACCTAAGTTGCTAACCAGTTCTGTCGCCAGAACCTGACAACTGCCCTTCTTGAATCTGCGAAAGGAAGAGAATGGCCAACGGAACGATTTCATTATCACTCTCGACGAAATACAGAAAAATTCCGCTATTTAGACCACCTAAAATTAAGACTAAATTTGCTTTTAGAAGCTTATTTAGTAGGTTGCAGTATTCTTTCCTTGTCTTTTCTGCATACACTGTCCTCTTGTCAGAGACCACATTTGGAACTGTTCAAAAGTGTTTTTTTTCTGCAACGGAAGGTCAGGTGGCTTTTCTCCGGGTACTCCGGTTTTCGCCCACCTCTGATTAACGATCGGCTTGATATGAGTGAAATAATCTTGAAAGGGCCGGAAAACCCAACCCCCCCCCCTAAAAAAAAAAGTGGTCTTAAAGCCCACTTTTGAACGAACACCTTTGGAACTGTTCAAAAGTGGTCTTAAAGCCCACTTTTGAACGACCACCTTTGGAACTGTTCAAAAGTGGTCTTAAAGACCACTTTTGAACAGTCCAAAAGGTGGTCTTAATATAGTAAATTTACTGTACTGTCATTAAACCCGCGGCCTCCTGACCATCAATCAGACTTTGTTTGCTTTGTTTGAGGTTTAATGTCCCCGTCAAAAATGTAAAGGTCATTTTGGAGACGTCGCTTCCAATTTTGTGGGACTTTTACCCCGCTCTGAGATGAAATGGCATCTTAAGTCCTGCTACCCAATGAAACCAACAGAGTTTATAAGCATGCATGGACGGTCCGACTCGCACCGCTTTGCGTGGGCAGGCTTAGATCCTCTAAACGGTTTACCAGTACTCGTATGCGGGTCTCGGTTTCAGCTCAGCGTGGAAGCATCATGCAGCCCATCTATTTCTACAAGCCCCGATGGGCGGGGGCCGCCCATCAACAAGACGCGCAACCAGCTGAGCTACCAGTTAAAAATCCCTACAAAACTCATTATTATCTTAACTCCAATAAGGAAAAGAGCGGTATGAAAGACAACATATTCTTTCAGAGCCATGAAATTGGACGAAAATCTTAAAATCTTCGCTTTTTTTTTATTTCAAATACAGGTTGTAGGGGCTCACTGACGCTTAAGTGTTTTTCTGTTGACTTCTTTCTCCTGTAAGACCCAAACCTGGATTGTGTGAACTCGTTAGAACCGCCTCTATGAGGCGGTTCTAACGAGTACCAACAATCTAGGTTTTTGAACAAGAATAAGGAAATTAATGGTTACCCTAGTAATCCCAACTTTTCTCCATGTAAAGTTGGTTTTACAAGGATACGCTACGAGCAGTATGGTGTTTACCTTACAGGTGTAAAAATGATGTAACGGTTGATCCTAATCATTAATCATTTTCGTTTTAAGCCTTCACACTGTGCCAATTATTCACGTTGCGGGGAATATTTTTCTTATTTAGATAAGCGACTTTATCTCTAGTTATCGCATGCTAAGGAATTATACAAAACCGCCTTTAATCGACCTCTTATTGGAGTCAAATATTGCGAGACCCTTAAAACCACTTTGAACAGACCCGATAGGGCTATTTAATGCGACATAAAAGGAATGAAGTGCGTACAAATAGCTTTAGACACAAACACTTGTTAATGTCGTAAGCGACGCCAAACTAGGAACAGTCCCGCAGTGTACAACAATGGCGGACAATGGTACCCCGCGCGTGAACTGTGATTTGACAAAGCAGGGCTTCCGAGTGAATGAACAAAATGATAATGATGGACATGATTAAACAGTAATGATTTTCTGGCCACATTTTTCAATGACTCCCAACTTTCACCTCCTTCCGCCGAATTAAATAAATTTGCAACTAAATCAAATTTCAGTAGGAAAATATTTTTGCAATTTAAATGAGGATAAACCTCGAATGTTTCAAGTGGCCTTATGATAAATCTTTTTACAATTTCGATTAAACAACATTTAGATCCGCATAGCGTTAACATGTTTACTTTAAAGACCCCCGACAACCCCTGTTTTACAATGTAAGTGACGTTAACAATCTTCTATGGAAAGGTAATCCAGGAAGTAGGGATGACCACTACGAACTGAAAACTGTCGAGTGGACAGGTTTTCTCTGGGCCTGACTAGCAAGTTTCGGTCAATTAAGCCCTATCATCGGCGACCCTCAGATGTTTTCCAGATTCCGCAGTGAAACCAATGATCTAAAACATAACGCAAACACGCCTATACAAACACATTGCCACCTTTATCGCCGAATAAACGAAAATTTTATAATGAAAAATTGTGATATTTTTCTTATTTCTGCTCAAAATATAGATTGTGGACACTCGTTAGAACCGCATCAACGAGGCGGTTCTAACGAGTACACACAATCTATATTTTAGAGCAGAAATAAGAAAAACAAGGTATACCCCCGGAAACACCAATTATACTATATAAAAGTGGGGTTCAAGGGGGTCAAAATTATATAGGCGTGTTTTCGTGATGGGACTAGAAAATATACATCACGAAAACACGCCTAGAAGCCTCTGTGGTGTAATAGTTATGCTACTCGCTTTGTAAACCAGAGGTCGCAGGATCGAACTCGGGCTTCTCCAGACTTCCGGATGCGTCTTTAAACCGAGTTTAAATGTACATGTAGGGAGACAGCTTGAACTGTTATTTCAACCCAATGTTGGGTAAAAGGATCACAAAATCGGAAGCAACGTCTCCAGAATGACATATACAGTGTTGACGGGGACGTTAAACCTCAAATCAAATAATAATAATAATAATAAAAATAATAATAATAATAATAACAAATATTTAACGAGTGCCCACAGTACATTGCGTTAACAAGTACTTGTAATGTATCGTATCCTTGTTAATCCTTAACCCGCCGAATAATTAGTTTAGCCACACCCATTTCTGACTTTGAACCAGGAGGAAGCGGGTTCGATACCTACCAGGGTTGGCAGCATTCTTTCGTGGAGATTGATCATGGAATCATTTCTGAGGTCGATTTTCTCCCTTCCGCTGATTCTAGAAGGGCAGTTGTCAGTTTCTGGCGAAAGATTGTGCACTGTCTAATGTATGTGTCTATTTCTCAAAAACTACAAGAGTATCCTTAATGATACATGGTACAGACATGCATGCCGGGATGGCAACTTAGATGCCAGCATCCATTTTTGACCTTGACCTACAGTTTATGGTTCACTGACTGTGTAGATTTCATCCCCCCACCCCCGCCTCCCCGCAGGCGCAACTATTCTTGTTCTTTACATTTATTTATGTATTACATTGAAATCATGCAAACATCATAAAAACACGTCAGTGTAATGAACACCGCTTTATACCCCACTTTTTAAAGAGAAAAATGGTTCTAAATATTTTCGTCTGCTTGAAAACATGGGTTGTGTGTACTCGTGAGAACCGCCTCATTGAGGCGGTTCTAACGAGCACCCACAACCTATATTTGGACTATGAATAAGACAGTTATCACAATTTTTCATCAGAAAAGGTGTGAAAAAAAAGGCATTATGTTAAACGGACATATTATCGCAATTTATCACAGTGGTAATACGGGCCACGTGGCCTAATGGGTAAAAGCACTGACTCTTGATTTATAGCAGTATTCTAACACAGCGCGCCAATATAGGCAATGGCAAGGAACTGTGTTTTATTATGGAGCGTGCCGAGTGACGTCAATAAAAACTTAGAATTTCTGACGTCCCACGTAGATACGGTGTAACACGTCATTTTCTCGCACCGAAACGTTACAAAAGGACATAAATGTATGTGTTACAGTTTTTTAAGGGGGAAGGGAACAACTCGCAGATTTACCGCCATTTTTCAAAGGGAGGCAATTTTGGTGACTTCCTGTTCGCTAACCCTGTCCCACTGAAAAAGGAGTCTATTCTTAAAGGAAAGAATTTGCTCCTGGAGAGAGTTGACATCTATTGATATGGGAGACAAAAATACTTTTTAGGAGTTGCCTCCCCTAAAGGTGTTCCCATTCCCCTTAAATCTCGGCAAAGTCTCGCATAAATTTGCCTGAGATTTCCTTTTTTTCGGACCATCACAGATCCTATTATTCTTGCAGACCAGACAAGGAAATCCGCGATTTTACAATGGAATAGAAATTTATGTTCTGACCCTGGTGTTCCGATCCCAAAATCGCGTGTTTGATAAATTTACTGGTTGATACGACATTATATGGCGTCGTCATGCGTGACGTCACTAAACATTCCTGTTGTGTCATCACAAAATGGCGGACGTCGGTAACCGAAGTGACAGCAGCATTAAAAAATCGCAATAGAAATGGAAGGTATGCAAGAAAAAGAATCCAATATGGGTGTGAGTTGTGGATAGAAAAATCCGTCCCTCGGGATCACTGTCCGGCATCACTCGGCAAGCCTCGTGATGCCGGACAGTATCCCTCGGGGCGGATTTTTCAATCCACCCCTCACACCTATATAAGATTCTTATATTCTTTCATGGCGACTGATCAAGAAACCTTTTCTACGGCCATTCTCTTCGCCTGATACAAGAAGGGCAGTTGTCTGTTTTGGAGGAAAGTTTTTAACTTTTAACCACTTAAATACAGTCCGCCCTATATAAAGAAAGTACCTTAGAGATTACCAAAATGTGTTTGCTTTAGACAGGTGCTTGTCAAATACAGGCAAATCATTACGATAACACACCCATGCGTAGCCCCCCACCCATCGGGGCTTGAAGAATTAGATGGGCTAAATGATGCTTCCACACAGCGCTGAAACTGACCCGCACACAAGTACTGGTAAACCGCTTAGGGGATCTAAACCTGCCCAGGCAATGTGGTGTGTGTCGGACCGTCCATACTTATAAACCCAATTGGTTTTATTGGGCGGCAGGGCTTGAGATGTCATTTAATCTCAATGTCGGATAAGAGTCCCGCAAAATTGGAAGCAACGTCTCCAAAATTACCTTGACAGTGTTGACGGGGACGTTAAACCTCAAATCAAACAAGCAAACACCCCCGTGCGACATTAAGCATTTTTTCATGCCTCCAAATGGCTACTTTTCTGATGAAAATCTGTGATAATTTTCTTATTTTCACTACAAGCCTAGAGCCGGTTATAACGAGTACCCACAACCTATGTCTTGGAGCAGAAATAAGGAAAATAATGTATACCCCTGTAAACCCTAGTTTTCTCCATAAAAATTAGGGTTTAGGGGTGTTCATTTCCAGACCGTTTGTGTTTTCCTTTCCTGGGGGAACCCAATGCATGCTTGCTATAGACAGGTTGCTTGTTTAATTAAGGTGGCCACTCTGTCAGGGTTTACTGTATATACCTGCCCATGAGAAGTGTGTTATGTTAAACTGACCTACTCTATATGTTCAAAATAGTGCTGAGTGGGCCGTTAAACTCCAAACCATTACGATAACACGTCCGTGAAACGAAGATCCCCATAAACCACCACTTTATATTGAGAAAAGTTGGGTTTACAGTGTGTATATTTTCTGCATTATTTTTACTCAAAAACATAGATTGTGAGTACTCGTTAGAACCGCCTCATTGAGGCGGTTCTAACGAGCACCACAATCCATGTTGAAAGCAGAAATAGGAAAGATGTCATCATTTCTCTTCACTAATATTTGTCATGTCTGACACCATGTTGGACGCCATTATTTCACATGGCTATTACAAACCAAACTGTTAGGTACAGAAAATTTGTTTGTTTGTTTGATTAGAGGTTTAACGTCCCCATCAACACTGTAATGGTCATTTTGGAGACGTTGCTTCCAATTTTGTGGGACTTTTACCCGACACTGAGATGATATGACATCTCAAGCCTGCCGCCCAATGAAACCAATAGAGTTTATAAGCATGGGAGGGCCGACTCGCATCGCATTGTCTGGGCAGGCTTAGATCCTCTAAGCTGTTTACCAGTACTCGTGTGCGGGTCGGTTTCAGCTCTGCGCAGCTCATCTATTTCTTCAAGCCCCGATGGGCGGGGGTCATGTTTTTCAGCTGAAATTAGCCATTTCTGGATAGCCTTACTAACACCCGGATATGCCAGTTTAATCTGAACGAAAGCAATGACAACGGGAGATATTTTCAAAGGTTTATTGGAGAATAGGTACAAATCGTTTGACTTTTTTCCAACAGTTCTTTGAAAGAAATCGCTTAAATGGACATTTTAGAGCTGCGAAATTTGGGGCGAAGTTTTTTTGGCTTCTTTAACACAATTCACAATCTGAACAAAGCGTTGGTTAGTACACCACAGCCACATACGGCGAGCTTTCAATACTTTTTGCTGAAATCAATTGAAAAGCAACCATATTGACATAAAGGCCCGTACACGCTAAAACCGTTCTGCTGCCTTCAATAATTCTTACAACCGTCTCAGGTAAGTGAGCTCGCCTTTAGGACAAGCAACTCTTTTTTTTCGAAACTTTTTTGTGTTCTTTTTCAATGTAGGGTCTACACTTAAAGGGAAGAATTTGCTCCTACGGACGGAGCAAATTCTTTCCTTTAAGTGTAGGTCCCCTGTTTCGGAGGGTCTCACGATATACCGAAAAGCCAACATGAAGTTTCAAAAGTTGTCTTCCCTGTAAAACAAAATGGCCGAAACTGCGACACGTGAATCGGTTCCTCTTCATATTTTGCTTGTTTGGAGTTTAACGGCCCATCATTCAACAATGTTTAGGTCATATCAAGCCGGTCAGTTTACCTCGGGAAGGCTTATACAGTACAGCGCATATTCTTTCTTCAGCAACCAACAAATGGCCTAAAGGAGTTAGCGGAAGGAAAAAAATGGCCTTTAAAAAGATTTCATTTCAACGAAAGGACGTTGCCAGTAGATATCGAGCTCCCCCTCCCCCCAGCTGTAAAGAAGAAGGAGAAAAAGAAGTAGAAGAAGAAGAGACAAGGAGGCGTAGGGAAAGACGAAGAAGAAGAAAAGAAGTAGAAGAAGAGACGAGGAGGGGGGGGGGAAGACTTAAAGAAGAAGGGGATATCTTCTGGTGATTGTTATTTCTTAAGCCACCAAGTAATGCCTTAAACGACAGAGGCAAGTTACCGGAATGGCGTGAGATAGGATTTTTCGTCCCACAGCTCATCTCAAAGTGTGAGACAATTAAGCGTTTTAACCGTGTGTCAATTTTTTTTTCTGTTTCATTCACTTAAGCGTTTGAATCATAAACGAATATGTTCTTTTCATCGTTAAGCAAATACACGCGGTGACTGGGAGCGTAAAATCCGCCGATATTAATTGTCGTATTATTTAAAATTTTATGAATTTCATCGGATCATTATTTACTTAACAGAAAATAAATTTTGGGCTTTGTTAAAGTAGCGGTTCAAGATGGGCGCTCAATCATTTTCACAGGATTTTTAACAAAACTGATATCCGAGACGCGGCAATATGCAATCTAACTGCCTCACACCGCGGAGAAGGACGACTCAGATCTGCAGTCTGATCTTGGTTTTCATTCTTCACAGTGAGGAACAGGATAGCAATGAACTGCATCATCGACGTATTTGCATAATAAAGATGCAACAGTTAAGTCTCCACTAATGGTCAACGCTCTTTAGCAGCCACCTCCCTTCAGTAGCCACAATTATTCCTCCTACAGCATTTTACTGTATATTTAACCTCTGCTCAGCAGCCACCTCTCTCCTCCAGCCAGCAGCCCCTTTACCAAATCTAAATTCCCTCTATCAAACAACCAAAGTTAACTCCATAGCAAAAACATCAGATGTAAAAATTGGAATTTCTCTTCTGGTGTATTAATTATTTATTTCAAAATTTATTTTTCTTAAAACTACGATTGTGATATAATTATACATAAATACAATATAAGCACATGAAAAGAAACATAAATGATGGAGAGGTGTCAAGATGTACTCCCATGTTGAGCTGTCTTCAATAACCACTGTTTTTGTCTGTCGATAAAAAGCCATACATCATCTCAGACGTTTCCCTCTGTTGAACAGTCACCTCCCTTAAAAAGCCAGTTTTGAAATTTTACCAGGATGGTTGTTTAATGGAGGGTACACTGTATATTATTCAGCGAATCTGTGGCGATACACAATCGTGTTTTTTTTAACTGTTCATACAGCACCTTTAACCCTTTTCATTACGAAAACACACCTATTCAAATACATTGTAACCTTTATCGCCGAAAAAATGAAAATTTTAAGAAGAAAAATTGTGATATTTTTCTTATTTCTGCTCAAAATATAGATTGTGGGTACTCGTTAGAACCGCCTCGATGAGGCGGTTCTAACGAGTACCCACAATCTATATTTTAGAGCAGAAATAAGAAAAATTAGGTTTACCCCTGTAAACCCCAGTTTTACTATATAAAAGTGGGGTTCAAGGGGGTCAAAATCATATAGGCGTGTTTTCGTGATGTGTACCAAATGGAATCTTCCTCCTTATATATAGCAGGAGTTCATTTCAAAATTTAGGGGTGTCAGGTTGTGTATTAATCAAAATGTATTTGGAAAATGACTGAACTTTTAGCGTTCTGCGGCGTCGAATCTGGGCCTGCACTGTTTAACAGGGTACCATTTTGGGTTTCTGGTACTCAATGGGTAAGCTATTCAAATGCAAACTTAAAGATCTAACGTTATTTAAAAAACAAACCAAACCAGATCATTGTTCATCATTACCATCTTGAGACCCGAAAGAAGGTCATTTTAAATCCAGTAAGAAGCTCTCTATCAACCCCTCACACCCATATAGAATTCTTTTTCTTGCATACTTTTCATTTCTTAGCCCAGATTTTTAATGCTGCAGTCACTTCGGTTCCGACGTCCGCCATATTGTGATGACACTACATGCCGGAATGTTTAGTGACGTCACATAACGTGCTGCGACGTCAACATTAACGACGACGCAAACGAGGTGGTATTCAACAAGCACGCGAGAATATTAGATTTTTGTAAGAACATCAGGGCTAAAACAGAATTTATATCCTAGCTGAAACTATGGATTTTCTTGTCTGGTGTGCAAGAAATATGGTTTTAACATTATTTGCAGTCACCAACAGCCCCCGCCCAACGGGGCTTGAAGAAAAAGACGGGCTGCATGATGCTTCCGCGCAGAGCTGAAACCGACCCGCATACGAGTACTGGTAAACCGCTTAGAGGAAGCCTGTCCAGGTAAAGCAGTGCGAGTCGGACCGTCCATGCTTATAAACCCTATATATATATTTGTTTCCATTACGAAAACACACCTTTATATTTTGACCCCCTTGAACCCCACTTTTATGAAGTAAATCTGGGGTTTACAGGGGTGAACCTTATTTTTCTTATATCTGCTCTAAAATATAGATAGTCGGTACTCGTTAGAACCATCTCGATGCGGCGGTTCTAACGAGTACCGACAATCTATAGTTTGAGCAGAAATAAGAAAAATATCACATTTTTTTCATCTGGAATTTTGCGTTTTTCGGCGGAAAAGTTCACAGTGTATTTGTATAGGCGTGTTTTCGAAATGATTGGGCGATAGGGCTTGAGATGTCATTTCATATCAGTGTAGGGTAAAAGTCCCACAAAATTTGTAGCAATGTCTTCAAAATGACCTTTACAATGTTGACGGGGACGTTAAACCTCAAATCAAACAACAAACAAACAAGTTCTTGAACATAAAAGAAACTCAGCTGATCCGAAAACAAAATCTGCCTAGGTCATTTTTTTCAGTTAAACTGGCGGAAGTCCCAAATACCGAGTCTGTCAGTTGACAACACTTCATGGGCAGGTTAGGACATAAGCGGTCATCAGGTTCACAAGTCCGTAAAATGATGACCCCACCCCTAAACTCCTTTTTATATAGTAGAGGAAACGGGAGTTTACGGGGAATACATTATTTTTCATATTTCTGCTCTAAGACAACGGTTGTGGGTACTCGTTAGAACCGCCTGAATGAGGCGGTACCAACAAGCACCCACAACCTATGTTTGGAGTATAAATAAGTAAAATATCATAAATTTTCATCACAAGATTCACCATTTTGGAGAACTATGCCATACGGATGTGTTATCGTAAGGTAGCAATTACAGTGCATATTCTTTCGCCAAAACCGGACAACCGCACTCTTTAAATCAGCGGACGGGAGCCCCGGCCCGGCCATAAATATTAAAAGCATATGTCCTCAGATCATACAACGCATGTGCGTAGAGAGTAAACTCGTTTGTGATATAGCAAAAGCTTAATGTATCAATCTCATAACACAATTTATCAGTTTGTACCTGGGTTCGAAACGAATCAAGTGGTTACGAAACGGCCTGATTACGAAAAAGTGAGAAAATATCCAAACAAACAGATATATACATTACGAAAACGCGCCTTTATCATTATGCCCCCTTGAACCCCACTTTTATACAGAAGAACTTGGGTTGACGGGAGGTTAATCTTATTTTTCTTATTTCTGATTTAAAATATAGTTCGTGGGTACTGGTTAGAACCGCCTGGCTCGATGAGGCGGTTCTAACCAGTACCCACGATCTATATTTGGAGTAGAAATAAGAAAAAAATCACAATTTTTCATCTAAAAATTTTCGGATGTAAAGTATACAATGTCTTTGTATAGGCGTGTTTTCGTATTGTATGAAATGGCCAAAATGGCACAAAATGACTTGGGTACGAAATGATTTGGGTGCGAAATGACTTGGCTACGAAATGCCTGTGGCACGAAATGTCTGGTGACCTACAAATACATCCGTTCGTTTTTCAACCATATTGCACTGTTTCATCACCATTACTGTCAAATAAATTGACCCTTTAAAATTAAGTTCCCTAATGGGGCTGGCGAAGCCTTTGAGGCAATTTTCGGTAACCTTTCCCGCAGCAAGGGGTCACAGAATTTCGATGAAATGAATCAGTGTGCAAAATACGCCAAACAAATAAGTGCGCATTTTAACAGCCTTGCCCGCGGATTAATTTCTTTGGTACCCGCCGATCACCATGCCTCTGGCGGACTGCATCACATGAGGTCAATCGATTACGCTGCTTTTTGTTACATTTCAAAATTTAATTGTCCATACTGCAGCAAATTGACTCTGCTTCACTGGAAATTTTTATTTTAATGGTCGGTTTTAAAACTCATAAACGAAGACCTTAATCATGGCATTTCTTTGCAGATTTAAGGGGAAAATACACATATCTTTTCATGATCAGGGGACAAAACTCTTTCATATACAGTAAAAGGCATACTATTAAGACCACCTTTGGCACTGTTCAAAAGTGGTATGACCACTTTTGGCACTGTTCAAAAGTGGTCTTTAAGACCACTTTTGAACCGCCACAAAAGTGTTCTCTAAATAGGAGACACTGGGTGTAGAAAATACAAAAAAGAATAACTAAAACCTATTCAATAAGCTTTCAAAAGTTGATTTAGTCTTAATTTCAGGTGGTCTTAATAACAGAATTTTTACTGTATATCTTTATCTCCCTTCGCAATAGGGATCCACTTTTAAAGAAAAAACTTTACCGCCCCAAACCCCACCTCCACCACCCCGCCCCCCGCCCATCGTGGCTCGGTGATATAGCTGCATTGTGCTTCCCCCGGTACCCTTGACAATGGGCTTTCTTTGAGGCATCTTCTACTTCAACAAGCATTAATTAGTTTGATCATATTTCATTGCAATTTCATTGCATATAATGGCAAGCAATGAGGCAGTGCCACAAGTTCTCTCAACGTAAATTACGGCCCTCCCTTACAGTTATGTACACAATTTATTTATGCACATGGTAATGGCAATACGTTATAATCATTAGGAAAACATGTCCATGTGAAATAATGGCGTCCAATATGGTGTCAGAAGTGACAAATATTAGGTTAAAATTGTAATATCCTTTTTATTATTTCTTTCAACAAAGCTTGTGGGTGCTTGTTAGAACGGCCTCATTGAGGCGGTTCTAACGAGTACCCACAATCTATGTTTGTTAACAAAAATAAAGCAGAAAATGTATGCCCCCGTAAAACCCAATTTTCTCTATATAAAGTGGGGTTTAGAGGGCTCTTCGTTTCACGCCCTTGTTAGTGTGATGTAAAACATGCTGAAATTAATAAATAAACAAACAAATAATAAATAAATAAATAATAAATAAATAAATAAATAAAAATATCTTTGTTGGAGAAGCTGTAAATCCAAGCAGCCACTTACAACAAATAAATAACAGACAGATGCATGATCTGCAACTGAAATACATCTGTGTATCATTACTTTAATTGTTAAATGATAAACTTCATGCGGACTGAACAAATTATTTGTCTAATTCGCGACGAAAGTAAGGGCGAGAATTGTGGCCACGTAAAATCGATTTAAGCCCCCCCCCCCCCCCCCCCCTCCCCCCATAACCGCCCCCATTGGAATTCGTTTCACTGACCGTTCCAAGGCGGTTCTTCTTTCGCGGTTTATTTTTGTTATGGTTTGTCTTAAGGTGTTTGTATTGCTTATATTATTTTGTTTTGGATAGCCAATTGGCCATTTTGTGAGATAGTAACTGTCCTTTTGGCTTTCCTTTCCGCTATTGATGTTTCCATAAAGGGGCTCTTACACTGTCACGACTTTGACCACGATTGTCCACGACTGTCCACGACCAATTGGGACCATGAAAATCGTGGCAAATCGGGACATACACGGTTCCGATTTCACTACCCTACGAATACTCACGACATTGCTACGACACTTCTACGAACAATCACGACTGCTGTACGATAATGGAGCCGATTTACAACGATCCTCTACGATCGACCACGATGTCTTACGATCCTCTAGGATTCTTCTACGACTGTTCCACGATTGCTTCAAGATATCAGACGATCATACACGATTTCTCACGATCCCTGCAAGACTGCTCTACGACCAAGGCACGATGATCAAAGATTCAGTACGATCATGGAGGATTCGATACGATTTACTCACGATTAACCAAGACTTCTCCCGATTCGTCAGGATTTATAACGATCTGGGTATATAAAAGTGTTCATCAAATGCACAGTGTCATTCAGTTTCAACCATTTCTGTAGAGAGCATCTGACGAAAATGTTTTTGCAGCCAGGTCAAAAGCTTCTGTATCTTCAAAATTTAGTTCGTCGTCATCAATCGTAGTGCATTCCTGGTGAATCTTGCATTGTCGTGAGCAGTCGTCATGATATCGTAGTAGATCGTACGGCAGTCGCAACGGAATCGTAGAGGCGTCGTAGATGATCTTGTCTCGTCGTAGCACAATCGTGGTAGAATTCAGTCACGGTTATTCACGATTGGCCACGATCACCACGACGACGGCTCACGACTGAGCTACGATTTCTCTACGACCGCTCTACGATTTGAAAAATGATGCCGACTCGTCACGAATGTTTTGAACATGTCCAAAACAGTCGTGGTCACTCCCGAACTATCACGATCAACCACGATTCCTCGAGATCTCTGCCGACTTCTCTACGACGTTGTTCACGATTTACCACGATTTAAAAAATCGTGGTGAGTCGTGGCCAAAATCGTGACAGTGTAAGAGCCCCTTTAGGATCTATTGTTTCATGTTTGTGTTTTTATTTGATGTCTCTGATATAGTCTTTCAAAACGCAGTGAGACGTGACTGCACTTTTAATTTTGAACTCGTCCGTGTTTTAGGTAAGTCGCCTGCAGCTGCAGTGGGTATTTTTTACACTGGGCGATAGCTACCGTCATATTCTTAAACTTGCGTGCTGTTTAACCAGATTGACGACCAGTCGAGACAGTCTAGTAACACGTCTCCCATCTTGGAGATCTAGGGTTCAAATCTTAGGCAGATGTTTTTTTTTTTTTTACTTTTTCTTAACATTTTTTCGTACCTATAAAATTGGAGCACAGGAGATGTTTGTTTGTTTGTTTGTTCGATTGATTTGAGGTTTATTGTCCCCGTCAAGTTTGGAGAAGTTGCTTCCATTTTTGTGGGGTTTTTACCCGACATTGAGATGAAATGACATCTCAAGCCCTGCCACCCAGAACTAAACGGGTTTAATAAATATGGACGGTCCAACCCGCACCACTTTGCCTGGGCAGGCTCGGACTTACTAAGCGGTTTTATCATTGTTCATGTGTCGTTAGTTTCAGATCCGCTTGAAAGCATCGTGCAGCTCGAACTATTTCTCAAAGACCCGATGGGCGGTGCCATCACATTAGATGTATATTCATTTTATTGAAAGGGTGGAACGAGCACAAGCGAATGGTTGTAGCTCGGATTCAAGAGGTATTATCAAAAATGTTACTATGATTGAACGTACGTTCACAGCCGTCAGTGAAGGCAAATGCGCTGTTGATATGAATCTGAAAGAGTTTCGTTTGTTTGTAATGGACATTTTACGACCCAGGCATCACTATTTATGGCATTTTTGAGCCGGTCAGTTTACTTATCCACACTTATCCTGGGCAAGCTTATACGTAAGCGGTTAACCAGTACAGTGTACATTCCTTCCCCAGAAACTAACAACTGCCCTTCTTGAATCATCGGAAGGGAGGGAATTGCCATCGAAAAGATTACATGATTAATCTCCATGGGGAAGAATAATGCTGACCCCGGCAGGTATCGAGCCCGCGTCCTATTGACCACCAGTCATACGCGCATCCGACTGAACTACCGAGGCCGGCATCCAAAAGATTTACAATGACATAAAAATATAATTGTTGAACATAAAACAAAGGAAACAAAATATTAAGGATGTAAATATAAAAAATAAAGAAAATAACTTTAAACATAAAAAAGATAAAATAAAAATGAAACATTAAATATAAAAAATGTGCCACTGGGACTCGAACCCTCGCCAAAAAAATTTTTAGTGTGACTCGGAGTACATCGCATTAACCACTCGACCATGACTTCTAGGTAGAAACAATAGAAACATTGATTTATATCTTTAAAATCCCGAGAAAAAAAGGTATCCAAAACCTGCTTCCCCTAAAAAATGGAATCGACTCGTCACGCTTAAACTTT
The DNA here is from genome assembly GCA_963580285.1 of Lucinisca nassula. Lineage (NCBI taxonomy): Eukaryota > Metazoa > Mollusca > Bivalvia > Lucinida > Lucinidae > Lucinisca > Lucinisca nassula. The sequence goes on from OY757026.1 coordinate 6,771,335, forward strand.
GAACTCTCAAAGGTCGTTGATAAACTAGGAGCTGTGGGTTAATTGTATCGATTCCTGATCATTGCCTTCAATTCTATTATGGACACCACAGAAAATAAGTAGATTATTCTGGTAGGTCAAGGATTTTTCTCAAAATAGAATTTCTTTCAAAGCATTAATTGTGGGTGCTCAATAGAACGGTCGGCTCCCGCCCATCGGGGCTTGGAGGTAAAAACTGGGCTATATGATGCTTTCACGCAGAGCTGAAACCGACCGCACGAGTATACTGGTAAACCGCTTAGGGGATCTAAGTTTGTCCAGGCAAAATGATGCGAATCTGACCGTCCCGACATATAACCCTTTTGGTTAGTTTGGGCGGCTGGTCTTGAGAGGTCATTTCATCTCAATGTCGGGTAAAAGTCCCACAAAATTGGAAGCAACGTCCCCAAAATTACCTTAACAGTGTTGACGGGGACGTTAAATCACAAATCAAACAAACAATCGTATCTTGAAAATTGTTACTTTTTCTGAGGAAAATTTGTGAAATAAATAGAGAATCTTACACGAGTGGTCATTTCATATGATATTTATGAAACGAGCCTTCGGCGAGTTTCATAAATATCATATGAAATGACCACGAGTGTAAGATTCTGTTTATCATATGACCACTTTAAATTGGATTTTATCGCCATTGAATTTGACAAATTTTGCACAAAAAATGCATTGTTGACATGGACGTCGTCATGACGTTACTTAATCCCGCCAAAGTGTTATTACACGTGTGGTCATACGATTTTTATTACACGACGTTATCCACTGAAAATCAACGACGTCATATGATAATTCATATTTATACTCCAAACATGGGTTGTGTGTGCTCGTTAGAGGCGCCTGATTGCGGCGGTTCTAACGAGTACCCACAACCTATATATCTTGGTGCAGAAATAAGAAGAATAATGTATACTACCGCTCAAGGAAAACCATTTTCTCTATGTAAAGTGGGGATTTGAGGTATGTTCAATTTACGGACTTTTTGTCATGTTGTATATCAGTCTCACGGAGCTATTAATGGGATGGAAATGGGTCTTTTATTATTGGAAACGTCTTTTTAAAAAGCATATCCATATTTAAGAAGGCAAAAAAGGGCGGATTGATCATTGGAGCGGACACGAAACAATGAGGCACTGACGGACGGACACTCAAAACTTCGGAGGGAATAACAAAACACCCGGCCAGTTTTGAATTGCGGGGCATAAAAGTTGTTGTACGCAAGGAAAATAATCTTGTATTTGTATATACAGTCAAATTCCGCTATTAAGACCACCTAAAATTAGGACCAATTCTGCGATACTGGGCTTATTTTTAAGAGCGCACTTAATTTGTCTTTGTGGTTCTGCCTACAATGACCTCTGGTAAGGGACCACCTTTGGGACTGTTCAAAAGTGGTCTTTAAGACCACTTTTGAACAGTCCCAAAGGTGGTCTTAATATAGGAAATTCACTGTAATTCCGATTCCCCATCATTATGTACATTTCGAGCGATTTGATTGGTTGAAATAGAAGTTTTATACTTCGATAAATTCCGCGAGGATTCCAAGAGCAAGAATCTCAGATATATTTCACACAACGGCAGGTAGTAATATAACGTGACGTCAAAAAGCACGTTTAGAATCTGCGCGTTACGTCATTTTACATGAAGCGACGTCAACAGCGTTCGATTTGAAAACGTATTGAAAACCATTCAAAACGTAAATACTTGAAGACAAATTAACTGAATTTAAAGAATTTTCATGATTTTATTTTATTTGACGTGTTTTTCTTTGTTTTTTTTTTTTGTTTTTGTTTTTGTTTTCTTCGCTTGGGTTTATTTCAAAGCTGGCAGCTTCTAATTGGATGATCATTCCGCCGTGGCCGTTGTTAAAGATCATTCTTAAGCTTTCGAAAGAATTCATAAAACATACAATTTAGGGGGCATTTTAAACACTTCGATGACAATGTTGGTATTTATAGGGAAAACCATTCCTATAGCATTCGATATAAGCGCTGGCCGGATCGATGGAAACCTCGGCTCAATCTCGGTTTAACCTCGGCTTAGCCTCGGTTCCGCTCATTCCCAGAATCCCTCGTGTTGGAAACGCCAATATCTCACACTGACGTGTCACCCAAATGCACAAGAAAACAATCAAAGGACTGAGAGTTCTGGTGGGTCGATTGTCTCTGAGTGTAGGCTTTGAAAATAGTTCTGGACTAAGACTTAAGGGAAATGGACAAACCTGGCAGATTCTTCCGCCATTTTTTCAAAGGGAGACAGTTTTCGGGACTTCCTGTCCGCTTTTCTATAAGCCCTGTTTCAATGGAAAAAGGGTCTACTCTTAAATGGAAAGAATTTGCTCCTCGGGAGCAAATTCTTTCCATTAAGAGTTGACCCCTATTGACATGGGAGATAAAAATACTTTTGCAGGAGCTGCCTCCCCTGAAGGTGTATCCAGTGTCTCTCGCTCTCGCTCTCGCTCTCTCTCTCTCTCTCTCTCTCTCTCTCCCCCCCCCCCCCCCCCACCTCCACACACACACACATAAAATATCGAGAAAATCTCATCATGGCCTGTGGCCAGGTATGCACAAAATTCTATATGGAGCGCCATATATGGGAAACCTTACTTAATCTTAAATATCGCATTTTCTGCTATGGTTATCATTCCGCAAAGCTCAATAGCTCAGCCTTGTTATGATATGGATCTCAAAATTCTATCTTAAATGTAATTTATCTAAAGTAAAACGATAAATTTTATCACGATGTAAATTCTTTCACACTTAATTTGTCTAAACTAAATTATGGCAGTTAGGCTGTGCAAACGGTTTCGTATGCAAAAATATCTCTTCTTTTTAATCATATAACTTCAATTTCAAAATCATTTTTGGAAAAAAGTATTTTTTGATGATTTCGATAGATGGTGTTAAATCATTTTCTCTTACGTGAGGGTATGGGATAACCTGTTGACTGCAAATGCTACTAATCCTCTCCATACGCTGTTTCGTTTGACCATTAAATTCCAGTTTCTAAGCAAACAGTGTAGACCCTGATCAGACGTTGTGGTGTTTTGTGGTGTCTGATTCTTAAATTCCTGTACTGCTGGTCCTGATCAGGTGCCACAGTACGTCTACAGTCGAACTTCAATGGCTCGAACACCTTTGGGACCACTAAAATCTGTTCGAGACAGGGGTAGTTCGAGTCACTGAGGGTTACTCCCAGGAGGCGTATCGAGGTAAATTTTGGGACATCTTTCGATTTTCTACATAAAAAGTATGCTGTGTGTACTCATTAGAATCGCCTCATCGAGGCGATTCTAATGAGCACACACAGCACACATTGGGAAGATACAATTCCAAAATCTCCTCAGTAATCCTGCACTATTTATTATGTGGGAGATTTCCCTAGGGACTCAAGAACGGATTCGACTCAGCCATGGTAAACGAGCCATCGGTGTGCGAGCCATCGAAGTTCTACTGTATATTGTTTGCCAAGTCCAACCCATGATTCCAGCCAAGGTTCTATAAATAACAAATCACGATAACACAACCGTGCGACAAAGTGCCTTTAATGGCTACTTTTCTGATGAAAATCCGCGATATTTTTCTTATTTTTACTGCAAACATAGATTGTGGGTGCTCGTTAGAACCGCCTCATTGAGGCGGTTCTAACGAGTACCCACAACCTATGTCTTGGGGCAGAAATAAGTAAAATAGTGTATACCCCCGTAAACCTCAGTTTTCTCTGTATAAAGAGGGGTTAGGGGGGGGGGGTGTTCATTTCACGGACTTTTTCACGTGGTGGTGTAATTATTACGCGAAACGCTGGCCGCAGTGCGATAATATTAACGCTGCTATGTTCTATAAATAAATTACCTGGAATTTCTTACAAATCAGTAATAGTCACGTGGACTTTAGCACTGAAGATTTTCTATGCTTAGTTACTTTGGGTCGACTGATAAACAATCGACCCAAAAATGGTGATTAAATTTATGGAGGGTTCTAGCGGCTTTGACAATGTTTAAGTCCCATAAATGAGCCGTAAGAAAATCGGTATTTCTTTTTTCGATTTTCCGGTTAATTTGACCAGGGATTCGGTTTGAATAGCCGCTCATGGATCGGAAAAGTCTTTTTAGGTGTATTTATATACCACATGGGAAATAACTCTGATCAGCACAAAATAAAAGCGAAGGCAATATATACAAGTTCGTGAAAAGGGTTCATATTTCATATAGGAAAGAGTTTGGTTCTCATACATGTATATGCAAAATATATCCCTTATTTCTATTTTACTTTTTTTGTATAGGTACTCGTTAGAATCGACTCAATGAAGAGTTTCTAACGAGCACACACAATCGAAAATCGATGCTTGGAGAGCGTGTGTGTTTAAGTTTTACGTCCCAACAACAACTAAGGTCATACGGAGACGGGACCTCAGTTTAAAGACTCATCCGATAGTCCGAAGAAGCCCGGTATCGCGCGTTTGGAGTAGAAGTTGATGTAGCACATTTTCATTAAAAAAAAAAAACACATTTTCGTCAGAAAATTGTTTTTATTTATTTATTCATTTATTTATTTATTTATTTTACAGTCTTGAAAGAAGCTTCAGCGTTGTTCTCTTATTATCATCATGTGAACAACTCCTTGAAATAAACACCCCACTAAACCCCACTTAATATGGTGAAAACTGGGGTTTACGGGGGTATACATTATTTTCCTTGTTTCTGCTCTAAAACATAGGTTGTCGGTACTCGTTAGAACCGCCTAAATGAGGCGGTTCTAACGAGCACCCACAATCTATGTTTGCAGTATAAATAAGAAAAATATCACGGACTCTCATCAAAAAGCAGCCATTTTCGGAGATGCGAAAAAGTGTACTATGTCGCACGGGTGTGGTATCATAATTTTTAGAAAACAGAATTTCATTCTTCGATATGGAAAACCTAACATCTTTTCCTTGTAATGACTAGCCAGGTAAACCCCACTTTATACAGTGGAAAGTGGGGAAACAATAATGTACCTTACTTTCTTCATTCCAGGAACAGATTGTGGGTACTCATTAGAATCCATCATGCTGACATAGACAAAATGTCCTAAAACAGATCATATTCTCATCTCAATTTTTACTATTTTTGCTAAACTAGATTAAACTACGTCAATTTTCACTATATATATTGACACCACATATTCCATTTCTGATTACTGTCAACCTGTTCCAAGATCACTAATTAATTGTACTGATATATATATTATTGTTTCGGATACAGATTTAAAAAAAAAGTCAACGACTTTCTTCTGGATCCCATTTGTATGTATTGATGTATTGTCACGTGTTTTTGTCTATTGTAATGTTATATGTATGCAAATGAAATAAATAAAAGTTTAAACTAATCCATCACGTAAACACGTATATATAATTTTGACCCCCCTTGAACCCAACTTTTATATAGTAAAGCTGGTTTACAGGAGTAAACCTTATTTGTCGTATTTCTGTCCTAAAATATAGAGTGTGGATACTCGTTAGAACCGCCTCGATGAGGCGGTTCTAACAAGTACCCACAATCTATATTTTGAGCAGAAATTAGAAAAATACTACACTTTTTCAGAGGTTGAGTGTACAATGTATTGTATAGACGTGTTTTTGTTATGCGCCTCATTGAGGCTGTTCTATTACGAGCACCGGCATTCTATCTTTGAAGTAGAAGTAAAGGAAAAAACGCTTCCAAAAATGCAGAAAAAACTCTCCCAGAAATGCGCTAAGTAGAGAGACGACGTCATATATGCAGAACAAGAGTGTTATCTATCGAATAACTAGCCCCTTCCCATCGGGGCTTGAAGAATTATATGGGCTGCATGATGCTTCCACGCAGAGCTGAAACCGACCCGCAGACGAGTACTGGTCAATCGCTTAGAGGATTTAAGCCTGTCCAGGCAAAGCGGTGCGAGTCGGACCGTCCATGCTTATAAACCCGATAGGTTTTATTGGGTGACAGGGCTTGAGATGTCATTTCATCTCAATGTCGGGTAAAAGCCCCACAAAATTGAAAGCAGCGTCTCCAAAATGACCTTTACAGTGTTAACGGGGACGTTAAACCTCAAATCAAACAAAAACAAAAATCTACCGAAAAACGTTTGTGCAGAATTACTAGTAATTCATCACGTGAACAAGTCCGTGAAATTAAGACCCCCCTACACCCCACTTTATATAGAGAAAACTGGGGTTTACGGGGGTATGCATTATTTTTCTTATTTTTCCCCGAAGACATAGGTTGTGGGTACTCGTTAGAACCGCCTCGATGAGGCGGTTCTAACGAGCACCCACAACCTATGTTTGCAGTATTTATAAGAAAAATATCAAGGATTTTCATCAGAAAATGGCCCTTCTGGAGGTGTGAAAAAATGCACTATGTCCCACGGGTGAGTTATCGTAATGAAAAGCCAAAAAAAAATGGAAGCAGCGTCTCCAAAATGACCTTTACAAGTGTTAACGGGGACGTTAAACCTCAAATCAAACAAAAACGAGAATCTACCGAAAAACGTTTGTGACGAATTAAGTAATTCTGTTTTTTTTTTTTTTTTTTTTTTCTTGCCATTTATGCTTCTGGAGAGATTAATTTCCTTTAAAACTCTTTCAAAAATATTGTAGTGGCTCAGCCTACCTTAAATAAATCAGTAGTTGAACACACTTAACAAAAACGAAGCCATTGAAATTGACATAGCTTTAAAAAGTCAAATCTTTGATCTTGATTTGAAAAGACGTATTTTACAAGTACGGAATTATTAAAAATTAATTTAAATGTCTTTGTTTGGTTGTGAGCAAACTTTTCCGTTTTCAAATTGAAATATCTTTAAAAATAATCGAGAGCCCAAAAGCATTCGAAAATGTGGACTTTGGGTGTTAAGCAGAGAAGGAAACTATTATGAGATCTAATTTAGAACAACAAACATATTGTAGCTTTTAAATTCTAACATTACCCTAAGTGCTAATAGTGCATTACGTTAGCATGCATTTTTCTGACGGCTCCCGCCCATCGGGGCTTGAAGAATTAGATGGACTGCATGATGCTTCCACGCAGAGCTGAAACCGACCGTACACGAATACTGATAAACCACATAGAGGATCTAAGCCTGTCCAGGCAAATCGATGCTAGTCGGACAATCGATGCTTATAAACACTTGTTTTCATTGGGTGACATGGCTTGAGGTGTCGTTTCATCTCAATGTCGGGTAAAAGTCCCACAAAATTGGAAGCAACGTCTCCAAAATGACCTTTACCGCGTAGACGTGGACGTTAAACCTCAAATCAAACAAACAAATCACTTCCGTCCAATAACGCATCCCTGTGACACAATGAATTCTTTTACAACTAAAAAAAGGGCATTTTTTTTTTCTAAAGAAAACAATGTAATATTTCCTCATTTCTGCTTCAAACACAGATTTTGCTCGTTAAAACCGTCTATATGAGGCGGTTTTAACGAATAGCTCGTACAATCTATGTGTTCTGAGCAAAACTCTGATAATCATCATGTCATTAAATCCGTGTAATGAACACTCCTCCAAACCCATCTTGGGCTGCCCCCACCCCTACCCCCCCCCCCCCCCCCAATCACCATCGGTACTTGAAGAAATGCATGGGCCGCATGATGCTTCCACGCAGAGCTGAAACCGACCCGCACACGAGTACTGGTAAACCGCTTAGAGGATCTAAGCTTGCCCAGGCAAAGCGGTGCGAGTCGGCCCGTCCATGCTTATAAACCCTATTGGTTCCATTGGGCGGCAGGGCTTGGGATGTCATTTCATCTCAATGTCGGGTAAAAGTCCCACAAAATTGGAAACAACGTCTCCAAAATGACCTTTACAGTGTTGACGGGGACGTTAAACCTCAAATCAAACACATTATATAAAGGAAAAAACGGTAGTTTACGGTTCATTATTTTTAATCAAATACATAGATTGTCGGTTTTACGGTCGCAAATTACGTTTTACGGCTCCGCTAGCGCGTCGCCGTAAAACGAAATTTCCGACCGTAAAACCGCCTATTTACCTCCCCAAAATAGTTATCCCATAAATATACTGTCGCGATTTTTTGACGTTATCGAATCAGACATGCGCAATTACATGCGCAATAGCATTAGAATTAGATATTTTAGAAATTGCATCACGTTAGGAAAATAAACAAGAATTCAGCCGGAGGCTTTCATTGCCCTTAAAGGAACTCATTTTTGATTTTTAGAAGGTGATGACCTTTCAGGTCTCACCTTCTTATGGCAACAGTCCAAAGAATTCCCTTGATACCGCATCACTCTTCTGTTTCAAGAAAAATAGGTCCACATAAATCAGTGAAGAGACGCGCCTGTATCATTTGATATGTGAAAATAATATGCAGATTGAAAAACAAACTGTAGATGCAAAATACACAAACAATGAACTTTAGGGTTAAATGTCATAAAATGGATCTAGATTTGAAATTGGTCTCGTTTCGCAGCTGACCTGGCCTAGTTATTAAGAGCGAGTTCGGTTGACTTTCTAGAGTTAACTATAGTTACGCCAAAACACGCGGGTTATGGCTCGTGCCGCACTATTAGAGTTGATGCGTCACCAGTAACGATTCAGATTCAGATTTAGAACTCTACTGACGTCAAGAAAATGTCATCGTTTGCCCGCGAGTAAATCGAAAGTATAAACATGTTTTCAAGTTGGACGTGATTTTCCAACACGTGGCCAAAATTTCAAATAGTTGGAAATAATCATGGCGATTTTCGGATTGCATTTAACCTTCCACCGTATTCGTTGTTACTAGGCAAGGCGTCCAACTCTCATACCAAGCTAACTCTAGCAGTCGCAATATTCCTACGCGGCGCGTTTTGGAGCAAGTCAACTCTTGTTAACTCTAGTACGTCAACTGAAGTTGCTCAATATCTAGATCGCGGATTAATAATTCAATGAATGAGTAGACAGTATGAATGGAATACTACGACTTGCTATACTACAGATAGAGCGATTGTTTGATTCGAGGCTTAACGTCCCCGTCAACACTGTAAAGGTCATTTTGGAGACGTTGCTTCCAATTTTTTGGGACTTTTACCTGATAATGAGATGAAATGACATCTCAAGCCCTGTCGCCCAATGAAACTAATAGGGTTTATTAGCATGGACTATTAGAGTTGATGCGTCACCAGTAACGATTCAGATTCAGATTAAGAACCCTACTGACGTCAAGAAAACCGCGGTTCGTGGACAGGCGTAGATCCTCTAAACGGTTTACCAGTACTAGTGTGCGGACCTGATTCAGCTCTGCGTGGAAGCATCATGCAGCCCATTTATTTCTACAAGCCCCTATGGGCGGGGTGGATAGAGCGAAGTTACCTTCACTGTTGCATTTGTTTGATTAGAGGTTTAACGTCCCCGTCAACACTGTAAATGTCATTTTGGCGATGTTGCTTCCAATTTTGTGGGACTTTTACCCGACATTGAGATGAAATGACATCTCCAGCCCTTTCGCCAATTGAAACCAATAGGGTTTATAAGCATGGACGGTCCGACTCGTGCGCGCTGCCTTGCTTGGGCAGGCTTAATCCTCTAAGCGGTTTACCAGTACTCGTGTGCGGGTCGGATTCAGCTCTGCGTGGAAGCATCATGCAGCCCATATATGTCTTCAAGCCCCGATGGGCGGGGGCCGATTCATTGTTACATAAATATATTTCTGTGAACCATCGGGAAAATATGACTTTATAACTTAAACACCTTAATCTTAACGTTTAAAGTACGGGGTAGTATTTACATGATATTTATTCCGGGCGGTGGGTGCTTGTGTTTTTTTTTTGAGCCGAGGTCAGAAACTATCAGATTTTATTTCCTCTTCTTCTGTATCTGAATATTTCCCTGTTTTTACTGAGGTGTATTTGATTTGTTGATTTGACGTTTAACGTCCCCGTCAAGACTGTATAACGGCTTCGCCCACCGGTGCTTGAGACAACAGATTGGACTGCATGATGCTTCCACGCAGAGATGAAATCAACCGAACATGGGTACTGGTAGACAGCTTAAAGGTTCCGATTCTAAGCCTGCCCAGGAAAAGTGATGCAAGTTGGACCTTCCATGCATATAAACTATATTGGTTGCATTGTGCGGTAGAGGCTGAGTTGCCATTTCATCTCAATGTCGGGTAAAATCCGACAAAATTAGAAGCGACGTCTCCAAAATGACCTATAAAGTGTTGACGGGGCGTTAAACCCAAAACCAAACAAATAAACAAAACTGTATAGACGTGCTTCGAATTTCGTTGGACTCTTACCCAACATCGTGATGAAATGGCATTTAAAGCCTTGCCACACTATGAGACCAATGGACGTTCCGACTTCAAGTTATAGCCCTGGCGCCAAAAATGCCCCCGCCCCGGGGCCCTTTGAGTTTACATTGCCTTAGATAGGGAAACCCTTTGAAAATCTTTTTGTCAGAAACCAGGAGGCTGAGGTGTTTGATATTTGATAAGAAGCTGCGTCTAGTAGACCTCTATCAAGATTGTTAGAATTATAGCCCTATGACCAAAAATGGCCCCGCCCTGTAGCCCACTGGTTTTACATAGACATCTCGCGGGAAAATCTTCAAAAATCTTCTTGTCTGAAACCATAAGCCTCAGATCTCAGTTATTTGATATTTGGTATGTAGCTTCGTCTTGTGGACCTATATCAAGGTTTTCAAAGTATAGTCCTTGTGCCAAGATTATTCAAATCACATAGTTTCACATAGACTTACGTACTGAAAACCTTTAAATACCTTCTCGTTTGAAACAAGAAGGTCCAACTCTTTGATATTTGGAATGAAACTTCCTCCAGTTGCCCTCTACCAAGATTGTCCAAATTATAACCCCATCGGGTCAAAACTGGACCTGCCCGGAGCCCACTGGTTTTATATAGGGTTAAGGCTGAGCCGGTTCATCTCCTTCTGTTGCACTAAGACCTGGCCCCTCAATGTCCACAAGGTACCTAGACAGTGACATACAATTCAACTCTGTATTGTCAATGGGAACCACTGACACATAACCGCCCTCCCTTTGTCATCATGTGACATTATTAGTAAAACTGAGCCTCTTCATTTCCCTCTGTTGCACTAGGACCTGACTCTCAATGTCCACAATATGTCCAGATAGTGACATACACGTTAGCTCTGTATTGTCAAAGGGAACCAATGACTAATATATCTAGCATTTTATGACAATTCTTGCCCCCACGCCCCCCCCCCCCCCCCACCACCCGCGCCAATTGTCACAGCGAGGCATTGTAAGTTAGACCATTACGTTAACTCACCCTTGTTAACATAGAGCATTTTTCACATCTCCAAAACGGCTAGTTTTCTGATGAAAAGCCTTGATATTATTTATATAAATGTTCAAAACATAGGTTGAGGGTGCTCATTAGAACCGCCTCAGTAAGGCGGTTCTAAAGAGTACCCACAACCTATGTATTTGAGCAGAAATGAGAATATAAGAATCTTATATGGGTGTGAGGGGTGGATGGTAAAATCCGTCCCGAGGGACACTGTCCGGCATCACGAGGCTTGCCGAGTGATCCCGAGGGACGGATTTTTCCATCCACCCCTCACACCCATATTGGATTCTTTTTCTTGCACACTTTCCATTTCTTAAAGCGGATTTATAATGCTGCAGTCACTTCGGTTACCAACGTCTTCAATATTGTGTTGACACTGCAGGAATGTTTAATGACGTTGCTGTGACGTCAACCTAAACGACGGCGCATACGAGGTCGTAATCAACCAGTGCATTTATCAAATACGCGATTATATTCGATTTTTGGTAGGAACACCAGGGTCAGAACATTAATTTCTACCCCAGGGTAAAATCACGGATTTCCTTGTCTGGTGTGCAAGAATATAAGAATCTTATATGGGTGTGAGGGGTGGATGGAAAAATCCGTCCCGAGGGTAGCTGTCCGGCATCACGAGGCTTGCCGAGTGATGCCGGACAGTGATCCCGAGGGTTGGATTTTTCTATCCGCCCCTAACACCCATACAGGATTCTTTTTCTTGCATACCTTCCATTTTTAGCGCGGATTTATAATGCTGCAGTCACTTCGGTTACCAACGTCTGCCACTACATGAATGTTTAGTGACGTCACGTAACGTGCATGACGTCAACCTTAACGACGGCGCATACGAGGTCGTACATGTATTCAACCAGTACATTTATCAAACACGCGGGAATATTCGATATTGGGTCGGAACACAAGGGTCAGAACATAAATTTCTATCACAGGGTAAAACCACGGATATCCTTGTCTGGTGTGCAAGAAAAAAATGTATACCCTCGTAAACCCCAGTTTTTTCCATATAATTGGAGGTTTATGGGAGGGGGTCATTTTACGGACTTGTTCACCTGATGCTGAGCAAATTAATCTCCATGCACTAGGACTTAACCCTCAAAGTCCGGAAAATGTCCAGATAGTAACACATAAGACAGTTCTTTATAAGGGACCTTTGAAAAGACTTCAAACTCGGCATGCAGAAAGAAAATGATTTGGAAGGAATGTTCCATGGGTGACCCTCTGACAAAGTTGCTCAAAATAGTTTCGCTCTACTGAACATAAAAGCCACCAAACGAACAATAAACAAGCCTTAAACTGACTTCTCATTACGATAACACACCCATGCGAAATAGTGCATTTTTACATCCCCAAAATGGCTACTTTTCAGATGAGAATCCGTGATATTTTTCTAAACAATGATCGAAACATAGGTTGTGGGTGCTCGTTAGAACCGCCTTAATGATGCGGTTCTAACGAGTACCCACAACCTATGTCTTTGAGCAGAAATATGAAAAATAATGTATACCCCCACCACACCGTAGACCCAGTGTTCTCTATATGAAGTGGGGTTAAGAGGGGTCTTCATTTCACGGACTTGTTCACGTGATGTAGTACTAAATAGGAAGACTGATTTTGAAATAATTTCACAGGAATGTTCCTATAGTCACTCGCAACCCAAAGGGCTCAAACCATCCACTCAACCTTATATTACCTTCCACTTTATCTGTAAATTCGGATCAGGTGAGCATTCCAGGGCCATTATGGCCCTCTTGTTTAATCCAGATTTCACTGGGTCGACAGACGTCCTTCAAACACTTGACAAAACATAGCAACCTACAAACTTGTGATCGAAGCCTCAGATAAAAACCAGCGAGTGTCCCGAAATATTGGTGTAAGAAATTTGTGTTTGTTTGATTTGAGGTTTAACGTCCCCGTCAACACGGTAAAGGTCAGTTTGGAGACTTTGCTTCCAATTTTGTGGGACTTTTACCCGACATTGAGATGAAATGACATATCAAGCCCTGTCGCCCAACGAAACCAATACGGTTTATTAGCATGGACGGTCCGCCTCGCACCGCGGTTCCTGGACAGGCTTAGATCTTCTAAGCGGTTTACCAGTACTATAGTTAACGGGCCGGATTCAGCTCTGCGTGGAAGCATCATGCAGCCCATATATTTCTTCAAGCCCCTATGGGCGGAGGCCGTTGGTGTAAGAAAGCCATTTGCTAGCACGTATAGAGTGTTGAGTAAATTATCTTGTTTGCTAGAGTCTATGTATGTAATTGTCTCCAGAATTATTCTCATTGACACAAGAAGGGAATCACAACATGTACCGTTCGATCCTCAATTTTGTTTTTGACATTTCATATGTCTGCTCCTCGCGTTACTACCACCATACATAACCATTGACTGTTTTAAAAATTAATAAAAAGATAATGAAATGAAATGGCCCAGTGTAAAATCTAACTGTTTTCTACCATCACCTTCTATTAGTACTTTCAGTACTTTGATTATTTGTCGCGCCGTCACTGAACCATGAAATATAGGTCAAGGTCAAACCTGGATCATTGCAGTAAAGTTGTCATCCCTAGATGCAAATTTGTACCAAATATCATTAATGAAGATCCGATGGACTTGACCATGAGGGTGAACACTATGGTTGACGCAATAGTTCACGAAGTCAGTTAACCATGAAATATAGGTCAAGGATTACTAAATTGTCATCCCTAGATGCAGGTCTGTACGAAGTATCATTAATGTAGGTCAAATTCGTCTTGAGAAACGGACTTGAACATAAGGGTGAACGCTAGGGGGGTCGCAATATTTCACAGTCAGTGAACCATGAAATGTAGGTCAAGGTCAAATATGGATGCGTGTGTTAAAGTTTCTATCCCTAGATGCAAGTATGTGTCAAGTACCATTAATGGTGCTCTTATAGTTCTTGAGTGAGTGTTTGAGTTTTACGTCCCACCAACAGCTAAGGTCATACGGAGAGGGGACCTCGGTTTAAAGACCCATCCAAGTCAGGTTGTGTTTTCATCAAAATTTATTTGGAAAACGATTGAACTTTTAGCAAACAGTGGAGGCCCTGATCAGACGCCGCATTCTGCGGCGTCTGATCTGGGCCTGCACTCTTTGCCAGGGTACCCCTTCAGGGGTTTCTGGTACTGAATGGATTAAGTTGATTTATGGAGGTTTGTTTCATTTCACCTTGAAAGGTATGTTGTGTGTATCCATTAGAATCGCTTAAATGAGGTGATTCTAATGAGTACACACAACATACATTCTTTTTAAAAAAATCGAAAAATTTTCATACGGTATTACCCATTATGCCTGATGATCTGGCAGTATAAGCTACCCTCAATAGTTCGAACCACACATATTTCGAACAAAAATTCCATGGTCCCGAATGTGTTCGAATTATTGAAGTTCGAAGGTGTTCGAATTATTAAAGTTCGAAGCTGTTCGAATTATTTAAGTTCGATGAATATAAAAATCATGTTAACAGGTTCATGTAATGAACACCCATGCATCACGAAAACACGCCTATATAATTCTGACCCCTTTGAACCCCACTTTTATATAATAAAACTGGGGTTTACAATGGTTAACCTTATTTTTCTTATTCATGTTCTTAAATATAAACTGTGTGTACTCGTTAGAACCGCGTCAATGAGGCGGTTCTGACTAGAACCAGAATCTTTACTTTCAGCAGAAATAAGAAAAATATCAATTTTAAAATTTTCATTTTTTCGGCGATAAAGGTATCAATTTATTTGTTTAGGCGTGTTTTCATTATGTAAACCATCATATTTTCATGATAGGAAAACTGGAATTGACAAAAGTCTGAATTAAGTTTCGTTTCAATTCATATGAATGATGCCTCTGTGAGGCGGTTCTAATGAGTACCAACAAATCGACCAGTTTAAAAGAAAAAAACGAACAGAGGCCACTTGTTCCAATCTAACGATGTCGTTAGTTAATATATCGTTGAAACTTTGATATTGAAATTTATGCAAAATTTTTGCTGAAAAAAATGTGAGCAACTTTTGCAAATAGGTTTTGCTAACGATGCTTTGAACAACTGAAACCTGCATATAAATTTCCATTTACAAAACACATGATCATGCAATAATATAAACTAGATGTTTATTTTTTTCTATGTTATTGTATATTACAGTTGAGCGTTCGTTTATTATTATTTTTATTATTATAACTTTGTTTTTTGTTTTTTTGTTTTTTTTCTAATTTATGCTTCAAACATAAACTTCCATTAGGTAACACATACGTGACATAGTGTATTCTGTCAGATTTACATAACATATATTTTTCTTTTGATATGCGAGTGTGTTTCAGGTTTACGTCCCACCAACAGCTAAGGTCATACGGAGACGGGACCTCAGTTTAGTTAAAAGACTCCTGCGAAAGTCTGGAGAAGCCC
Source organism: Lucinisca nassula (assembly GCA_963580285.1). Classification (NCBI taxonomy): domain Eukaryota; kingdom Metazoa; phylum Mollusca; class Bivalvia; order Lucinida; family Lucinidae; genus Lucinisca; species Lucinisca nassula. The sequence continues at coordinate 6,787,102 of OY757026.1, forward strand.
GGGATCGATCCTGTAATCCCTGGTTTATCAGGCGAGTAGCATAACCACTACACCACAGGGCCTTTTTTGATGAAAATGTGTGGTACTTTTCTTTATACTCCTATCATAGGTTGTGGGTGCTTGTTAAAACCGCCTCATTGAGGCCGTTCTGACAAGTACCCACAATTTAAATCTTGCAGCAGAATAAAGAAAAATAATGTACACCCCTGTAAGCCCCAGTTTTCTCTATATAAAGTCGGGTTTACAGGTATGTTCATTTCCCGGATTTGCTGACGTGGTGCATATATTTTAAACAAACCGTGAAGACCCAGATCAGACGCCGCGTACTGCGGCGTCTGATCTGGGTCTACACTGTTTGTTGTTTGCTCTTTTCAGGGCGCCCTAGGCATAAATGGGTTTAATTAAAACTTAACACCAATAAAATACAACAGCAAACTCTTAACAAGATTAAAATCTAGGATTGTCTCTCGCCCATGTATCACTGTTTCATCTACAAGACTTATTGAAGATCTTGCTGACGATAATGTAGCAAATGTATAGGATGATATCGTTCTTGTAATTATTATCTTGATACATTATTATGATCATTATCAGTTCTGTTTCATTCCATTGGTTTCAATCGGGCATGATGTCTTGTTATGCTTCTGTGTATAATTGTCCTTCAGAAACAAACGCCCCAAACCGCCCATCTCGAGCAAAATGATATAAATTTCTATAAAACCAAACCACTAGACCGCCCTTCTGTCACGCAACTATTTTTAACCCAATCACCTGTGGCGACATCTTCAATGCGGAACTGTAACGCCCTCTCACGCCCTCTATTATCCGAATAACCGCCCTTCGCTGCAGCACAATATTGTCAAGGCAAAACAGCAGAATGACTCCAAATGCAAAAAGCGGAAGACTTCGTTCATAATCGTATAATCCTTTCATCTTTCAAGAGAGAATTTTAGTGCTAATATTCAAGGATATAGGAATGCGAACTTAATTTTTGGCGCTTTTACAAATTATGACAGGAGTCGCATTAATTGGGGTAAGGAACTATTTTGTACCAAATATTTGGCGAATTTAATTTACGTCTTTTGATTCAGTACTTCAGAGTGAATAGTTTCGGTTTTATTTCCTGCATGCTGGTGGCAACTAACCATACGACAAAATGTGTCATTTTGTCATATTATGCCAGAGAAATGGCAACTTCTAGGTCGTTTTGGATAACTCACCCGAATGGTATAATATAACGTAGAAATGGATTTTTTATGATAAAAAGTGTCATATTTTACTTATTTCAGCTCCAAACAGAAATTGACTGAGGCGGTTCTAACGAGCTCCCACAATCTATGTTTAAAATAAAAACAAGGAAGTAACATATACGGCAAAGTCATGTAAAACACACTTTTGTTTTGTTTGATTTGAGGTTTAACGTCCCCGCCAACACTGTAAAGGTCATTTTGACGACGTTGCTTCCAATTTTGGGGGACGTTTACCCGACATTGAGATGAAATGACAACTCAAGCCTTGTCGCCAAATGAAACCAATAGGGTTTATTAGCATGGACGGTCCGCCTCGCACCGCGGTTCCTGGACAGGCTTAGATCCTCTAAGCGGTTTACCACTACTAGTGTGCGGGCCGGATTCAGCTCTGCGTGGAAGCATCGTGCAGCCCATATATTTCTTCAAGCCCCTATGGGCGGGGGCCAAAACACACTTTTCCCTGTGGATTTGAATGGGGTTTACATTAAAGGGGCTTGTTAACGGGTGAAAAATGGGTGATTATTCATGATAAAAGTGCGCCCAAACAGGTTTTAGTGACCCGCAGCTAAATGGTTCTAATAAAGAGCTTCCGGACAGAAACGAAACATCCATGCGTACTAGTTTCCCTGTATGAAATCGGGTTTGCCAAGGTGCACTCTCGATGGACATACAATAATATTCCGCTATTACGACCACCTAAAATTAAGACCCAATCTGCTTTTAAAAGCTTATTGAGAAGGCTGCAGTTATTCTTTCTTTGTGTTTTCTACACCCAGTGTCTTCTAAAGAGTGGCCACCTTTTGGACTGTTCAAAAGTGGTCTTTCAGACCACTTTTGAACAGTCCCAAAGGTGGTCTTAATATAGGAATTTTACTTTACTATAAACGTGATGAAAAGATCTTTACATGTCAAAGTATATAGCTTTGGCTTAGACATTCATATCCGTACTGAGAACAATTTTGGGAAAGTTCGTTTTTCTTACATCTCAATTAATCGGCCCCTGCCCATTCGGGGCTTGAAGAAATAGATGGGCTGCATGATGCTTCCACGCAAAGCTGAAACTGACTACACACGAGACCTGGTAAACCGCTTAGAGGATCTAAGCCTGCCCAGGCAGAGCGGTGCGAGTCGGACCGTCCATGCTTATAAACCCTATTGGTTTCTTTTGCGGCAGGGCTTGGGATGTCATTTCATCTCAATGTCGGGTAAAAGTCCCACAAAACTGGAAGCAACGTCTCCAAAATGACATTTACAGTGTTGATGGGGACCTTAAACCTCAAATCAAACAAACAAACAAACACACATTTCAATTAATAGATACGTTGTGGGTTCTAGTTATAATCGCCCACAGCGTATGTTTCTATTACAATTAAGAACATTACCTCCTCATCTAGAGCAATATGTTGGGCATTTACATGCCTGCTAGATTATTATTATTATTATTATAATTGTCATTTTATTATTATTATTGTTATTACTATGGTTGTCGTATTATTATTATTACGGTTGTTGCATTATTATTATTATTATTACTATGGTTGTATTATTATTAGTATTATTATTATTATTATTATTATTATTATTATTATGGTTGTCGTATTATTATTATTATTATGGTTGTCGTATTATTATTATAATTATTATTACTATGGTTGTCGTATTATTATTATTATTATTATGGTTGTCGTATTATTATTATTATTATTATTATTATTATTATTATTATTATTATTATGGTTGTCGTATTATTATTACTTTGGTTGTCGTATTATTATTATTATCATTATTATTATTATTATTATTGTCGTCGATGTCGTTATTACCGACGTTCGTAACATCGTGATTACAAATACGTGTAACGAACACCCATCAAACCCCACTTTATATACAGAAAACTAGGGTTTGTAGGGATATACATCATTTTTTCTTATTGCTGCTCTAAGATATAGGTTGTGGGTACTCGTTAGAAACGCCTCAATGAGGCGGTTCTAACGAGCACCCACGACCTTTATTTGCAGTACAAATAAGTAACCTATAACGGATTTTTATTAGAAAAGTAGTTATTTTGTAGATGTGACAAAAAAGAACTATGTCGCACGAGCGTGTTATCACAATGATAAGACAGTCCTCATTTTATTATTATTATTATTATTATTATTATTATTATTATTATTATTATTATTATTATTATCGGTTTTATTATTTTTATGCTTATTATGATTATCATTACAACCGCAAATTGCTTTTTTGATACAATGACTACATTTGTAACATATTAATGCTATTTATAATTCGTTAAAACATAAGTAAAATGTCTATATTAAGACCACCTTTGGGAAGTTCAAAAGTGGTCTTAAGACCACTTTTGAACAGTCCCAAAGATGGTTTCTTCTTAGAAGACACTTAGTGTAGAAAAAAACAAAGAAATGATGAATTAAACCTTCTCAATAAGCTTTTAGAAGCAGATTTAGTCTTAATTTTAGGTGGTCTTAATAGCGGAACTTAACTGTGGTTTTCTAAAGCCGCATTTTGATGTCGGGTAAATGTAACACGTGTGCATTGTTGCTGGGAGTGATTTCTCTATAAATCACTGATTCTTGAGAGTGATATAATGATTTATTCCAGCCAGTTTCCACCCCACCCATCTCGGCACAGTAATTAAGACATACTGCCAACCATAAATATATCAACTGCTAAAGCACAGCATAAAATGGGAATAAAACCACCATTTTTCACTTTCAAAGTGATAATTTGTTTACAAATGAGAAAACTTTTACATGTGTACTCTCGAAAAACTCTATAAGTGTCGGATAATTAAATCCACATGCTTTCTCTTAGCTTTTGAGAGTTTTTATGGCGTTGCAAGGTGTAATACTTATTTTCTATCATTAGTTTTTTAACGTACACTAAGGGGGTCCTAGTTTTTAATTGCTCGCCACTTTAGACCGCAAAAACATCACAGATACTGAGAAATATGATTAATAATATCTCTTACTGTGATAAATATGTTCTAAAAAGTATTTTTGGAAGGATGACATGCACAACAGAGACTGTAAATTGAAGAGCATGATAGTTTCGGCCAATTAGACCTTCATAACGAAAACATACCTATATAATTTTGACCCCCTTGAACCCCACTTTTATATAGTAAAACTGGGGTTTAAGTGGGTATACATTATTTTTCTTATTTCTGCTCAAAACATAGATTGTGGGTACTCGATAGAACCGCCTCGTCGAGGCGGTTCTATCGAGTCCCCAGAATCTATATTTTGAGCAGAAATAAGAAAAATATCACAATTTTTCATCACAAAATTTTCATTTTTTCGGCGATAAAAGTGGCAATGTATTTGTATAGGCGTGTTTACGTAATGCAGAGAAATATGATTATGATATCGTTTATCTACATGTACTAGATTTTGTTTGTTTGTTTGTTTGATTTGAGGTTTAACGTCCCCGTCAACACCGTATAGGTCATTTTTTGAGACCTTGCTTTCAATGTGTGGGACTTTCACCCGACATTGAGATGAAATGAAATCTCAAGCCCTGTCGCCCAATGAAACCAATAGGTCTTATAAGCATGGACGGGCCGACTCGCGCCGCTTAGCCTGGGCAGACTTAGATCCTCTAAGCGGCTGACCATTACTTGTGTGCGGGCGGTTTCAGCTCTGCTTGGAAGCATCATGCAGCCCATCTATTTCTTAAAGCCCCAATGGACGGGGGCCGTTTCTGTACTATAAACTTCCGTCATCACCTTATATATTAATAGGTCTGACAAGGGTAAACACTTACAAACCCCACTTTATATATATCTTTTGTTTTGTTTGTTATGAGTTTGACGGCCAGTCTACACTATTTAGGTCATATCGGGCCGGTTAGTGCTCCTAAAACACTGGCTGGATTTTATTAGTATATGCTGCATGTTGGACACGTCTATTTTTCATATCAGGGGTAGTATGCTCATTTTTTTTCATTTTTATTCTATTTTTGATTAAAAATTCTGTTAACAAATAGTGCAGGCCCTGATCAGACGCCGCGTTCTGCAGAACGCGGCGTCTGATCTGGGTCTGCACTGTTTCCCAAGGTGCCCCTTTAGAGGCTTCCCGCCTGCAATGGTTTAGTTAAGCGTTTGGTATAGTGTGCAACATACAACTGCCCTTCTTGAATCAGCGATAGGGTGAGTGTTTGAGTTTTACGTCCCACCAACAGCTAAGGTCATACGGAGACGGGACCTCGGTTTAAAGACTCGTCCGAAAATCTGGAGAAGCCCGGGATCGATCCTGCGATGCCTGGTTTACAAGACGAGCTACGTAACCACTACGTACACCACGGAGGCTCCTAAATCTGCGACAGAAAACCTTATAAACAGAAAAGTTGGATTTATGAGGGTAACCCCTTTTGAAATAGAAATAATGCATTCTGAGTGAGTGTTTGAGTTTTACGTCCCACCAACAGCTAAAGTCATTCGGAGACGGGACCTCGGTTTAAAGACTCATCCGAAATGCTGGAGAAGTCCGGGATCGATCCTGCGATGCCTGGTTTACAAGGCGAGTAGCGTAGCCACTACACCACGGAGGCTTCTTCAGCGATAGAAAACTTTATAAAGAGAAAAGTGGGATTTATGAGGGTAACTCCTTATGAAATAGAAATAATGCATTCTGAGTGAGTGAGTGTTTGAGTTTTACGTCCTGCCAACAGATAACAATTCGGAGACTGGCGGGATCTCGGTTAAAAGACTCATACGAATATCTGGAGAAGCCCGGGATCGAACCTGCGACCCCTGGTTTACAAGGCGAGTAGCGTAACCACCACTCGACCACGGAGGCTTCTGAAATAATGCATTCTCTGACAGCTCAAACAGATGTTTAATATCATGAATATTGTTCCTATTACTACAACTTTACAGAGAGAGGAAATTGGATTTACATCTACATGTAGAAGCACACCAATTATTTCCTTATTTTTTCCTAAAAAAAAACAAAGACTGTGGGTACTCATTAGAACCGGTTTTTACGAGCATCCATAAATAAATAAAATAAGTAAATATAATGAAATAAATAATTACATAAATAAAAAAGACAAAATGAAATGAAATAAAGAAATAGATAAATGAATACATAAATTAATAAATAAACAAATTAATAAATAAAAGAATTTAACGTTAAACAAATACATGTACGTGAATACTGAAACAAACTGACAAGCCCCAATTCACCTAAAAACAAAAACAAAACAAAACAAACAAAAAAAAAAACGGTGTTTGCTGAAATTAACATAAGTTCTATTCTTCTATTCACATTTCTTTTTCAGTTTTTCTCAATACGTGGGGTACGTTATATATTTCTTTTCATTTGATTTTTGAAAAGAAAAAAAAAATGTACATGTGCCTTGAAAAATTCATCTAAAACCGTTTTCAAAGAACCATGGAAAATAGCGCATTAATTTTGTACAGGTATATAATGTGAATTTGTCGAAATAAACGACGTAAATAACGTTAAAACTACGTTTCCTAGAAACCTTCAGTATCGACGAAATTTTAAGAACTGTACTAATAGTGTGTGAGGAAATAAATAAATAAATCAAATAAATAAATAAATAAACGACGTAACCTTAAAACTACGTTTCCAAGTAACCTTTATTAACGACGAAATTACAAGAACCTCTTGAAAATGGTTGTACTGAAAGCGAATGAGAAAATAAATAAATAAATAAATAAATAAAAGGACGTAACCTTAAAACTACGTTTCCAAGTAACCTTTATTAACGACGAAATTTCAACAACCTCTTGAAAATGGTTGTACTGAAAGCGAATGAGAAAATAAATAAATAAATAAATAAATAAAAGGACGTAACCTTAAAACTACGTTTCCAAGTAACCTTTATTAACGACGAAATTTCAACAACCTCTTGAAAATGGTTGTACTGAAAGCGAATAAATAAATAAATAAATAAATAAATAAATAAATAAAAGGACGTAACCTTAAAACTACGTTTCCAAGTAACCTTTAGTAACGGCGAAATTTCAACAACCTCTTGAAAATGGTTGTACTGAAAGCGAATAAATAAATAAATAAATAAATAAATAAATAAAAGGACGTAACCTTAAAACTACGTTTCCAAGTAACCTTTAGTAACGGCGAAATTTCAAGAGCCTCTTGAAAATGGTTCTATTGAAAGCGAGTGCGGCAAATAAATTAATAAGCTATGCCTTTTCAATCAAACACACCCCTGTGTGTTGCGATGACGTCTCGTCATGAAAACAAGTCTATGCAATGAACATTGAAGACCTCCGTAAACACCACTCTATATAGAGAAAACTGGGGATTACAGGGGTAGGCACTATTTTCTGCGACAATTCATAGCCAGAAATGAGGTAAGTATTTTATGATAACTAAAGGATAGCTTTTGTATCTGAGTACCCACAACATAGGTCGAAACTAGCTAGTCTGGCCCAGAAAACATGTACACTCCATATTTTTCAGTTCTGTGGTGTATTTCTTGCTTCCAAAGGATAACCCTTTTACAGAACATATTTAACTTCACTACAGCTGGTGTGGGGGAATGTGTGGCGGCGGTAAAACGTCTCCCTGCCCTACATCATAGTGTAGATAATATTTTCTTGTCCTTTGGGATCATTGATTCCATCGTAGATTTTTTATTAACTATCCGAGGGTCACTGATGGGGCCTTATTGGACGAAACTAGCTAGTCTGGCCTAGAAAACATGTACACTCCATATTTTTCTGTTCTGTGGTGTATTCCTTGCTTCCAAAGGATAACCCTTTTACAGAACATATTATACACGCATGAACGCCTATATAGTTTTGACCTCTTAAACGCCACTTTAATATAGTAAAACTGGGTATACGGGGGTACATATTATTTTTCTTATTTTTGCTCAAAAACATAGATAGCGGGTACTCGTGAGAGCCGCCCCGACGAGGCAGTTCTAACGAGTTCCCACAATCTATGTTTTGAGCAGAAATAAGGAAAATATCAATTTTCTATTTCCTGATTATTTATTTTTGGGGTGGGGGGGGGGGGGGGGGGTAAAATGTCCAATATACCTGTATTTGAATAGGCGTGACGAAATAAGGAAAACTATCCTTCATTTATCATAGAATACATACCTTATCTGTTGCTATGGACATTTGACCTGGTCACATATGCCTGTTCAGTAGTAGACGATGCAGACCCACATCAGAGGTTGTAGAACTCAGTGTCTGCCCATGCAGGCATCACGAAAACACGCCTATATAATTCTGACCCCCTTGATCCCCACTTTTATATAGAAAAACTGGGTTTTACGGAGGTAAAGCTTATATTTTTTTTATTTCTGCTCTAAAATAAAGATTGTGGGCACTAGTTAGAACCGCCTCGTCCTAACGACTTTCCACAATCTATATTTTGAGCAGAAATAAGAAAAATATCGCATTTTTTCATCTTAAAATTTTCATTTTTTCCACGATAAAGGTAACAACGTATTTGTATAGGCGTGTTTTCGTGAAGGATAATATTTTCTTAACGCACGCATAAATTCACACAAAAGTGTAAGGAATATGATGCTGATAGGATGGCCAATTATGACAGACAGACAGTCGTGACGTCATCACGTTAATTCCCAACGTCGGTGACGTCATCACGTTAATCCCCAACGTCGGTAGGAAAGTACACCCATATGGCCCTGTGCATTTTCTTATGGCTCACAATTTGACGATTTTTTGAAAAATTCTATCGGGTGTTAGATTTATTTTATTTTCACTGTTACATGTAGATTTTTTTTTAATATTTTTGTGAAAGCGGCAGACGCCGCCTTCTGCGGCCTTTGATCTGGGTATTCACTGTTTTGCCCTTTCTGGACGAACTGAGCAAACATGGGTTAAAACACATTGAAATAAGGCTAAACACCCATTTTTAAAAGCTCTCAAAACATTTTTCCCAGTTGATGAACTCCCATGAAAAGGGCTCGTCACCAGCAAAGAATTACACATCGCCATGTTTATGCAGGAATAATTTTTGGACGAACCAAGTCAAAGGCTTCAGACGAAAGTAACATAATCAGACACGTTCATACCTACCCAGCCGTTTGATTAGTTGAGTATAATTTTACGTTCAAATGAATTAAACCCATTAGTAATCATAAAAAGGTCGACATCATCATTGAAAACCACTTTGATTACTGAGGTGTATACAGAACTCGCGACAAAATAGTTAACGAAACGAATTTCGAGAAATATTATTTACGGCCAGTGCATTGGATTATGTATTGCATGAATTGAAAATTTGTGCCGGTTAATAATAAAGCGGACTTAAGCACTCGTTTGCGAGCCGAGATGGCCCACACCAGACTGCGCATGCATCCATTTACACGAACAAGCATGCTTTAGGGTGAAAAGCGAAGTCTGTGACTGACCAGTGCATTGCACTGGCTAATCTTATCATGGACTACTCGCTATTAAAGGCGTATTCAGGTAAAGGTATGAACAAAGTGACGTAGCTTTTTCTTGTTTTTTAGCTCACCGTCAAGTAGTGACGAGGTGAGCTTTTGGGATCACTTTTTGTCCGTCGTCCGTCGTGCGTCCGTGCGTAAACAATTTCTTCAAACGACATCTCCTCCTAAACCACTGAGCGGATTTTGACCAAACTTCACAGGAATGATCCTTAGGTGGTCCCCTTTCAAAGTTGTTCAAATGGTTCCGGTCCGTTGCACATATAGGTCACTGTAGCCAAAAATAGATTTTTTCACCGAAAACTTAAAAAATCTTCTTCTCTGAAACTGCAAGGCCCAGGTCTTTGATATTTGGTATGAAGCTTCATCTAGTGGACCCCTACCAAGATTGTTCAAATTATAGTGCTGGGGCCAAAATGCCCCCGCCCCGGGGCCCTTTGGTTTTACATGGGCTTATATAGGGAAAATCTTTAAAAATCTTCTTCACTGAAACTGCAAGGCCCAGGTCTTTGATATTTGGTATGAATCTTCATCTGGTGTACCCCTACCAAGATTGTTCAAATTATAGTGCTGGGGCCAAAGATGCCCCCGCCCCGGGCCCTTTGGTTTTACATAGGCTTATATAGGTAAATCTTTAAAAATCTTCTTCTCTGAAACCGCAAGGCCCAGGTCTTTGATATTTGGTATGAAGCTTCATCTAGTGGACCCCTACCAAGATTGTTCAAATTATAGTGCTAGGACCAAAAATGCCCCCGCCCCGGGGCCCTTTGGTTTTACATGGGCTTATATAGGGAAACTCTTTAAAAATCTTCTTCTCTGAAACTGCAAGGCCCAGGTCTTTGATATTTGGTATGAATCTTCATCTTATGGACCCCTACCAAGAGTGTTCAAATTATAGTGCTGGGGCCAAAAAATGCCCCCGCCCCGGGGCCCTTTGGTTTTACATAGGCTTATATAGGGAAAACCTTTAAAAATCTTCTTCTCTGAAACCGCAAGGCCCAGGTCTTTGATATTTGTAATGAAGCTTCATCTAGTGGACCCATACCAAGAATGTTCAAATTATAGTGCTGGGGCCAAAAGTCCACACCCCCCCCCCCCAGGGCCCTTTGGTTTTACATGGGCTTATATTGGGAAAATCTTTAAAAAATCTTCTTCTCTGAAATTGCAAGGCTCAGGTCTTTGCTATTTGGTATGAAGCTTCATCTAGTGGACCCCTACCAAGACTGTTCAAATTATAGTGCTGGGGCCAAAAATGCCCCCCCCCCGCCCCGAGGCCCTTTGGTTTTACTTAGGCTTATGTAGGGAAAATCTTCTCTGAAACCGCAAGGCCCAGGTCTTTGATATTTGGTATGAAGCTTCATCTTGTGGACCTCTGTCAAGATTGTTCAAATTATAGCCCTGGGGCCAAAAATTCCCCCGCTCCTGGCCCTTTGGTTTTTCATAGACTTATACTGTATAGGGAAAATCTTGAAAAATCTTCTACTCTGAAGCCACAAGGCCTAGGTCTTTGACATTTGGTATGAAGCTTCAGCTAGTGGACCTCTACCAAGATTGTTCAAATTATAGCCCTGGGGCCACAAATGCCCCCGCCCCAGGGCCCTTTGGTTTTACATAGACTTATAATAGAGATAATCTTTGAAAATCTTCTTCTCTGAAACAACATGGTCAAGGTCTTTGATATTTGGTGTGAAGCTTTATCTAGTGGACCTCTATCAAGATTGTTTAAATTATAGCCCTGAGGCCAAAAATTCCCCTGCCCCGGGGCCATTTGGTTTTACTTAGGCTTATGTAAGGAATATCTTTAAAAAAATCTTCTCTGAAACCGCAAGGCCCAGGTCTTTGATATTTGTTGTGTAGCTTCATCTAGTGGACCTTTGCCAAGATTGTTCAAATTATAGCCTTTGTTGATATTTGGTATGAAGCTTCACCTTTTTAGACCTCCCTCAACATTATGCACATTATAACCCTGGGGTCAATAATGGCCCTCCCCGGGGCCCACTTGTTACTCTATGGATCAGGTGAGTGATCCAGGGCCATCATGGTCCTCTTGTTTTTTTTTCGCAGTTATTTATTTTCAAAATTCATTAGAGACAATACGGTTCTTGATTACGCACATGTCTTTTTAATTTGGATTGCCGTTTGGCCATTTTGTGGGAAAATTACTGCCATTTTGTGACGTTTTCATGAAAGTGAGGTCCGAGCAGGCACACGTCGCTAGGGCAACGTCAAATCAACGTCGGTGCAACGTCGTAGATGTGAAGTTGCTTAAACAATATGACGTTACACCGACATTGGTGTGACGTCACAATTACGTCACGTGCCTTCTGGGGTTATTTTCTGTTTACTTAGTGTTTCTTTCCCTTAGGTGTCTTGGAAGGGAGGTGTGAGGTAATTGTATCAATTCCTGATCATTGCCTTCACTTCGATTTTTCAATGGCCCGATGGTTTGTTTACAGTTTATTTCGAACGTGCTTTGTGTCACTAGACATCATGAAAACATCCCTATATAATTTTGACCCATTGATCCCACTTTTATATAGTAAAACTGGGGTTTGCAGGGGTAAACCTTACTTTTCTTATTTCTGCTCTAAAATGTAGATTGCGGGTACTCGTTACAACCGCCTAGATGAGGGGTTCAAACGTGTACCCACAATGTATATTTTGAGCAGAAATAAGAAAAATATCACAATTTTTCGGCTTAAAATTTTCCTATTTTCGATAAAATTTACAATATATTTGTAAAGGCGTGTTTTCGTAATGGAATTCCGCGCAAAACCTCCATGTATCCACATATTTCAGATTTTTATTTTTCTTATTAGTTTTTCTTTTTTGAAAAGGTATATGCTGTGTGTACTTATTTGAATCGCCTCAATGAGGCGATTCTGATAAGTGTACACAACAAACCTCGCTATTTTCTCCGCCCCCATGGACGGGGGGGGGGTGGGTGGGGGGGGGGGGGAAAGGGGAGGGAGCACACCTTCTGTCACTTTGAATAACCCTGATGCTCTGCGACTCGAACCACATGTACCCCTGTCTCGGAACTTTTTAGCGGTGGTCCCCTTTGAAGTTTACCTGTATTTAAAAAAAAAAAATGTTAAAAAGGTCATAGAGATCTTTATAGTATACAACTCTCATCACCATTAATTATTTTGTCCGCTTTCTAATTTAGCCAAGTTTAACCAAATTTGGCGTGAATGATTACACGGACTTTGGGGTCAAGTGAAAGGGTATGCTGGTAAATTGGATGGACGTGGTAGTAATTGGACACGGTGTAATTTTTTACACCACGTGTTATGATCAAATTTCATACAAAATCTTAGATTTTAAACTTAGCGCACCAAATAAACATATAAGACGACTTTTTATTTATTTTTCTGAGATATTGTATGTTTTAGGGCTTGGCGTCGCAGGATCGATCCCGGGCTCACTCACTCACACCCTCACTCACTCACTCACTCACTCACTCACTCACTCACTCACTCACTCACTCACTCACTCACTCACTCATTCACTCACTGACCCACCCACTCACTTCTGCGGCTTTTGATCTGGGTCTTCACTGTTTTGCCCTTGATGGAGGAATTGAGCAATCATGGGTAAAAACATTGAAATAAGGCTAAACACTTATTTTTAAAAGCTCTCAAAACATTTTTCCCAGTTGATGAACTCCCATGAAAAAGGCTCGTCACCGGCAAAGAATTACACATCGCCATGTTTATGCAGGAATAATCTTTGGACGAACCAAGTCAAAGGCTTCAGAGGAAAGTAACATAATCAGACACGTTCATACCTACCCAGCCGTTTGATTAGTGGAGTATAATTTTACGTTCAAATGAATTAAACCCATTAGTAATCATAAAAAGGTCGACATCATCATTGAAAACCACTTTGATTACTGAGGTGTATACAGAACTCGCGACAAAATAGTTAACGAAACGAATTTCGAGAAATATTATTTACGGCCAGTGCATTGGATTATTTATTGCATGAATTGAAAATTTGTGCCGGTTAACAATAAAGCGCACCTAAGCCCTCGTTTGCGAGCCGAGATTGCCCACACCAGACTGCGCATGCATCCATTTACATGAATAAGCATGCTTTAGGGTGAAAAGCGAATTCTGTGACTGACCAATGCATATTGCGCTGGCTAATCTTATCATGGACTACTCGCTATTAAAGACGTATTCAGGTAAAGGAATGAAAAAAGTGACGTAGCTTTTTCTTCTTTTTCGCATTTATGTATTTTCAAAATTCACTAGAGACAATACGGTTCTTGATTACGCACATATCTTTATATTTTGGATTGCCGTTTGGCCATTTTGTGGGAAAGTTACAGCCATTTTGTGACGTTTTCATGAAAGTGAAGTCCGAGCAGGCGCACGTCGCTAGGGCAACGTCAAATCAACGTCGGTGCAACGTGATGACGTTGCACCAACGCAGATGTGACGTTGCTTAAACAATATGACGTTACACCGATGTTGGTTATTTTCTGTTTACTTAGTGTTTCTTTCCCAACGGAGGTGTGAGGTAATTGTATCAATTCCTGATCATTGCCTTTACTTCGATTTTTCAATGGCCCGATGGTTTGTTTAGAGCTTTATTTCGAACGTGTTTTTGTATCACTTGACATCATGAAAACATCCCTATATAATTTTGAACCCTTGAACCCCACTTGTATATAGTAAAACTGGGGTTTGCAGGGTTAAACCTTAGTTTTCTTATTTCTGCTCTAAAATGAAGATTGTGGGTACTTGTTAGAACCGCCTAGATGAGGGGTTCAAACATGCACCCACAATCTATATTTTGAGCAGAAATAAGAAAAATATCACAATTTTTTAGCTTAAAATTTTCCTTTTTTCGTTAAATTTACAATATATTTGTATAGGCGTGTTTTCGTAATGGAATTCAGCGCAAAACCTCCATGTATCCACATATTTGAGATTTTTTTTTTAATTTTCTTATTATTATTTTTTTTAAGGTATATGCTGTGTGTGCTTATTTGAATCGTCTCAATGAGGCGATTCTGATAAGTGTACACAAAAAACCTCGCTATTTTCAACAAACCCCCATGGGCGGGGGGAGGGAGCACACCTCCTTCTGTTACTGCGACTCGAACCACATGTACCCCCGTCTCGGAACTTTTTAGCGGTGGTCCCCATTGAAGTTTACCTGTATGTTTTAAAAAAAAGATGTTAAAAAGGTCATAGAGGTCTTTATAGTATACATCTCTCATCACCATTAATTATTTTGTCCGCTTTCTAATTTAGCCAAGTTTAACCAAATTTGGCGTGAATGATTACACGGACTTTGGGGTCAAGTGAAAGGGTATGCTGGTAAATTGGATGGACGTGGTAGTAATTGGACACGGTGTAATTTTTTACACCACGTGTTGTGATCAAATTTCGTACAAAATCTTAGATTTAAACTTAGCGCACCAAATAAACATACAAGACGACTTTTTTTTAATTTATTTTTCTGAGATATTGCATGCTATAGGGCTTGACGTCGCAGGATCGATCCCGGACTCACTCACTCACTCACTCACTCACTCACTCACTCACTCACTCACTCACTCACTCACTCACTCACTCACTCACTCACTCACTCACTCACTCGCTCGCTCGCTCGCTCGCTCGCTCGCTCGCTCGCTCGCTCGCTCACTCACTCACTCACACTCATTCCAGTTCTGTGATGTATTCCGGCCCCCGCCCATAGGGGCTTGAAGAAATATATGGGCTGCATGATGCTTCCACGCAGAGCTGAATCCGGCCCGCAGACTAGTACTGGTAAACCGCTTAGAGGATCTAAGCCTGTCCAGGAACCGCGGTGCGAGGCGGACCTTCCATGCTAATAAATCCTATTGGTTTCATTGGGCGACAAGGCTTGAGATGTCATTTCATCTCAATGTCGGGTAAAAGACCCACAAAATTGGAAGCAACGTTCTCAAAATGACCTTTACAGTGTTGACGGGGACGTTAAACCTCAAATCAAACAAACATACAAACAAACTGTGGTGTATTCCTTGCTTCCAAAGGATAACCCTTTCTAGAACATATTTGACGTTTCAAGCCTTTTTTGCTCTAAATAAATAAACTATTGAAAATGCCGTCTGTCGTAATTATGCTTATCGGTTAATGTTTTTTTTTTTTTTATTTGAAGTTTAACGCCCCCCCCCCCCACACACCACCACTGTAAAGGTCATTTTGGAGACGCTGCTTCCAATTTTTGGGACCTTTACCCGACATCGAGATGAAATGACATCTCAAGCCCTGCCGCCCAATGAAACCAGTAGGGTTTATAAGCATGGGCGGTCCTACTCGCACCGCTTTGCCTGGGCAGGCTCAGATCCGGCTCTGGGCAGTTTACCAGTACTCGTGTGCGGTCGGTTTTAGCTCTGCGTGGAAGCATCATGCAACCCATATATTTCTTCAAGCCCCGATGTGCGGGGGTCGTCTTAGCGGTTTAATCGTTTGAAAAGAAATAAAGTAAAAATAATAAGACAGTCATTTGGCATGGAGCTTCCGCTCAGAGCTACATCGACCGAACTTTGTAGAGTGGTAAACCGCTTAGAAGGTCTAAGCCTACCCAGGAAAAGTTGTGCGAGTCGGTACGTCCCTTGAACCCTAATGATTTCTTCTGACGCCATGGCTTGAGATGTCCTTTCATCTCAGTATTGGGTAAAAGTCCCTTACATCACGTGAAAAAGTCCGTGAAATGAACACCCCCCTAAACCCCACTTTATATAGAAAACACTGGGGTTTAAGGGGGTAAACATTATTTTTCTTATTTTTACTCCAAGACATAGGTTGTGGGGACTCGTTAGAACCGCCTCAATGAGGCGGTTCTAACGAACACCCACAACCTATGTTTGTAGTATTTATAAGAACATATCGCATATTTTAATCAGAAAAGTAGCCATTTTGGAGATGTGAAAAAATGAACTGTGCCATACGGGCGTGTTATCGTAATGGAAATTTGGAAAAACCTCTCCATAATGACCTAAATGGTGTTGACAGAGACGTAAACTCTCAACACACAAATACTACACCAGGCTCACACACCCTTGGGACATAGTGAATGCTTGTTTTATTTCTACACTAAACATGAATGCTCCTTTTTACTGATGAAAATTTAACGGGCCTCCGTGGCCTAGTGGTTAAGAGCGCTGACTCTTGATCATTAGGTCTCTCACCGCTGTGGTTCGAGCCTCGCTCGGGTCACATGTGAGACGCCAAGTTCTGCAACGGGAGGTCAGGTAGTTTTTCTCCGGGTACTCCAGTTTTCGCCCACCTCTGATTAACGCTCGGCTCGATATGAGTGAAATAATCTTGAAAGGGCCGTAAAACCAAAAAAAAAAAAAAACCTGATAAAAATTTCCGATACATGTCTTATCCAAGCATAGCGGCTGGTTGGGCATGTATCTTGTATCACCTGCGCGCCCAGCTTAAACTGGCCTACAGTCGGTGTAGGGCTGCTGTATTCGCAGCATGTAGATAAGAGTAAAGGGTTGTTATTTCTTCGATTCATCCCCCCCACCCCCTACCCCCACCCCACTTATCTCCTGTACTGTATCTTCTATCTCGTTTCTCAGGGCAACCAGGGAAAATCGAAATGTCGTATCAAACCCAAACACATTAACAAAACAAAAAAAAAAAAAAAAAAAAAAAAAAAACAAATATAGATTGCGGGTACACGTTAGAACCGCCTCACTGAGGCGGTTCTAACGTGCACCCATAATCTATGTTTTAATCAATACTGAAGAAAAGTATGTGTAAATGTACCTTAAACAACCAGACTCTTGGGTTTTAAAGGGTGTTAATTACTCGAAGGTGTCAGAGTATTGACGACCCCACCCAACCACCACACCCAACCACCACGCCCTACCACCTTTGCACATAGTTAGTGACACCTTGACTCCAGCGTCTGTGAGCCTGATGTTATTCTGAAACCATGAAAAACATAAAATGTAGCTTACATTTTTCAATTGATGTGTATTGTTTGTCGGCGGCCCCCGTCCATAGGGGCTTGAAGAAATATATTGGCTACATGATGCTTCCACGCAGAGCTGAAACCGACCCGCACACGAGTACTGGTAAACCGCTAAGAGGTTCTAAACCTGCCCAGGCAAAGCGATGCGAGTCGGCCCGTCCATGCTTATAAACCCTACTAGTTTCATTGGGCGACAGGGCTTGAGATGCCATTTCATCCCAATGTCGTGTAAACATCCCACAAAAATGGAAGTAACGTCTCCAAAATGACCTTTACAGTGTTGATGGGGACGTTAAACCTCAAATCAAATGAAACCCAAAGGCTTATATGCATTGGGCGGTCTGGCTCACACCACTTTACCCGGGTAGGCATAATTCTTCTAAGCAGTTTACCAGTACTCATGTGTGGTCAGTTTCAGCTCTGCGTGAAAGCATGTGCACCATGCAAACCAATCTATATCTCCAAGCCCCAATGGGCGGGGGCGAACTAAGTGCTAGTAACTCCAACAAAATGCTAAAATCCTGGGTTCAAGGGTATAAAACTTTTTTCATGCTCAACACACTTGTGATTGAAACTTGACATGCTCATAAGTTTTAAAATGCCAACTTATAAGTTTGAAAATGCCAACATTTGTTGGCATTTTAAAATTTTTGACAATGACCAATAAACATTCTGTGCCGATCTGAGCAGAAAAGAATCCTCTTTCATTTGTATTTTAATTTTTATGAGCATTTAAAATTGCATGCTCGTTGAGCATGAAAAAAGGTTTATACCTCGGGGCCCGAGTTTGCAGAACTTCTTTCATGCTCAACTAAACTGAGTATGACATTTATTTTGAACATAATTATCAAAATGCCAACATATGAACATATGAGGGGATGGTATTTTTCCTGCTGATAAATACAATCAAAGCACTGAGAGTACTGGTGGGTCGATTGTCTCCGAGTGTAGATTTGGAACGAGGACTTACACTAAGACATTTAACCCTTAAATTCCTGTGCTGTAAGCAAACCATGTAGACCCTGATCAGACGTTGCGTTTTTTTTTTGGTGGCTCAACCTTAAATTTCTGTACTGTAAGCAAACAGTGTAGACCCTGATCAGACGCCGCATTTTGCGGCGTCTGATCTGGGTCTACACTGTTTGCCAAGCCAAAACCATGATTTCAGCCCAGATTTTACAGATAAACCTTTAACGCAACACGCTGAACTAACTCTGCTATTTTCTATAAATAAGTTACATTGATTTCGATTGTCACGTGGACAACAGCACGAATTCAGCTTCTGTCCTTTATAACATTGGGTCGATTGTAAACCAATCGACCCAAAAATGTCAATATGTTCAGCAGGACAAATTCTGTGCTCAAGTGGGTTCGGCATGAAGACTGTTTTATAACCTGGGGGCCAGACCAGAGCAGTTGAGACACATGTAGAGTAAATTATATTTCTCACTGACCAGAATCTCTCTCTCTCTCTCTCTCTCTCTCAGGTCCCCGCCCATAGGGGCTTGAAGAAATATATGGGCTGCATGATGCTTTCACGCAGAGCTGAATCCGGCCCGCACACCAGTACTGGTAAACCGCTTAGAGGATCTAAGCCTGTCCACGAACCGCGGTGCGAGGCGGACCGTCCATGCTAATAAACCCTACTCGTTTCATTGGGCGACAGGGCTTGAGATGTCATTTCATCTCAATGTCGGTTAAAAGTCCCACAAAATTGGAAGCAACGTCTCCGAAATGACCTTTACAGTGTTGACGGGGACGTTAAACCGCAAATCAACCAACCAACCAACCTCTCTCTCTCTCTCCCCCCCCTCTCTCTCTCTCTCTTTCTCTCTCTCTCTCTCTCTCTCTCTCTCTCTCTCTCTCTCTCTCTCATCCTCTTCCCTGTCTGTCTACATGCCTTTCTGCCTGGCTGTCTGTCTGTCCGTATGTCTGACTGTCTGTCTGTCAGTCAGTTTGTGGCCTTTCTGTCTGTCTGTCTGTCTGTTTTTTCTCCCTTTGTCTGGGAGTCGAAAAATGACCTTCAAGCGGGCAATGCCTCGTTAAACACAGAACAATCACTGTATATTAAAATTACCATGTAAGATCGGATCTATTTCAAAACGTATTATGTCCAAAACGATGATATAATTAACAATCTAATAATGGGTTTTATGTGCACAGTCAACATACGACTCCTGACCGTTCAGAGTTGCTTTCGTGTCTTACGACATGGTACATGTAAGGAGAAAACCGTCCATTAAACATATTGAAGTTACAGATATAGAAACAAGACGAGGCAGCGAACATAAAGGTGCAGTCCAGACTGCGCATGCGCGGGCGCATGCGCAGTCTGATCAGCACCTTTGTTGTTCACTAATTGCACAACATGTTTTATTTTGCTGTGGCTCAGCTATCTTAAAAAAATCCGCGTCTGTTTTGTTTCAGCAGTCTTGTGACTTTGTGCATTTTTTCATATTTAGTTCTAAAATTAGTTCTATTTTTCTTATTTATACTCCGAACGGAGGTTATGCGTTCTAGTTAGAACCGCCTCAAAGAGGCAGTTCTAATGAGTACCCACAGCCTATGAATCAGAGCAGGAATAAGAAAAATATTAAAAAATATTATACCCCTGTAAACCCCAGTTTTCTTTATTAAAGTGGGGTTTAGATAGGTGTTCATTTCGCAGACTTATTAACTCTTATCCTGCTGTTCATGACAACCATTTTCTTTGCAAACACTGTAGATCCAGATCAGATGGCTTCTGAAGAAGCCATCTGATCAGGTTCTACATTGTTTGGTATTCAGTTTATGAATTTGAATAAATTACATCAAGTAATTTGATAGTTGATAGACAGAAATGGGTGTGGCTTAAATGAATACTTAGCAAGATAAGGGTATTTAACATGATGACATCAACAATCAAATTTGTTTAATGTTTTTCAGGACATACATCATCCGCTAGGTGGCGCACCACTCGCCATGTTGGCGGCGCAGTGTAACAAAATAACCAGTAAATCACCACCACCTTTGGCAGACGCTGCAGTTGGAAAAGGGTTTTACCCTTGGAAGAAACCGGAGTCCAGTTTAGAACAATCTAACCTTCTGCTGGTTCCCCAGCAAAGAAGTTCTACATTCGCACCCGTTACCTCTTCAAGTTACAGCAGAGCGGGTTCAAGTTTAACAGGAAGTGGAAGTTATTCTGATATACTTTACCCACAATCCTCTGGTTCGTCACCAAGTCAGTCCGAATCGCCACAATATCTTCAGAAAATGCACGGTGATTCAGCATTCGTTGACACGGGAATCGCGGGAATGTACTCTAGAGTGACCAGTGTTGCCGCGCAACATTACGAGACATGGCCATTTACATTCGGTGCTCATGGACATAATCTGAAAAATGAAGTTTCCGCTTCAGTGAACACTGTTCCACCATTTTGGGATATGCATTCCGGAAGTAGTAATTTTTACCCGGATGTGACATCACCTACAACTGGATTACATTCCCAGATGTCTGCAAATTATTCAAACGATTTAAAACTTGGACTTAATTCGGGGTCTAGTTCTTTATTTTCCTCTGGACAGCAGTTGCTACAGGACCCTTATAAATCTATGTATTCTTCACAAAACGAACTTGGTGCATCGACAGTTAGTCCATTTTTACCGCGTTCTGGTGTTTCAAATATTCCTAGTCCAAAGTCACAAAAGAGGTATTCCGGACGTGCGACTTGCGCATGTCCGAACTGTCACGAGGCAGAACGTCTGGGTCCGGCAGGCGCTCATTTGATAAAGAAGAACGTTCATAGCTGCCATATTCCGGGTTGTGGAAAAGTGTATGGAAAAACGTCGCATTTAAAAGCACATTTAAGGTAAATATACTAGAAAAAGCAATTTTGTATTTTTACGGATTATTTGTCCTCGAGTCCTCTGGCAAACAAAAACAGACAGACGCACAGGCAGACATGCACACAGACAATCAAGAGCAAGACATACATGCACACACACGCACGCACGCACAAACAGTAAATAGTAACTCTTCAATAGCTCGAACACCGATGTCTCCTTTACAACGATTCTTTCAAACTCGTCCACATCACGCGAACAAGTCCGTGAAAAGAATACCCCACTAAACCCCACTTTATATAGAGAAAATTCTGGTTTAGGGTGTGTATGGGAGTATACTTTAGTTTTCTTATTTCTGCTGCAATACATATGTTGTGGGTGGTCGTTAGAACCGCCTCAATGAGGCGGTTCTAACGAGCATCCACAACTTATGTTTCAAGTTTAAATAAGAAAAATATCATAGATTTTCATCGGAAAAGTAACCATTTTGGAGATATGAAAAAATGCACTATGTCGCACGGGTTTGTTATTGTAATGTTAATTACATGCACTTTGGGATAAATGGTCAAAACTCCAAATTATGATACATTTTATGTAAATTTCTTATGTCATCTGTAATGTATGCTGTGTGTACTCATTAGAATCTCCGATTCAAATAAGAAAACATAACATGCCCTTATTTTTAAGAAAATGGATAAGTTCTTCTTATGTCCCCTGGCCCACAGTGGCCCAATCTATCTCATGTTTTGAACAAATTTTCATGTCCCCAATTCATTATGATAACACACCCGTGCAACAGAGTGCATTATTTCACATCTCAAACAATGCTACTTTTCTTGATATTTTTCTTATTTGTGTTACAGACATAATTTGAAGATGCTCGTTAGAGCCACCACATTTAGGCGGTCCTAACGAGTACCCACAACCTATGTCTTGGGACAGAAATAAGATAAATAATGTATACCCACGTAACCCCCAGGTTTTTCTCTATATAGAGTGGGGTTAAGGGGGATGGGGGCATTACACGGACTTGTCCATGTGATGGAAGTTTCGTTGTTTTCCTGAAATTTGAAAAGAAAGTAAGAAAGAAAGATATTACTGACATGAATCAATACCTGTCTCTTGTTTCAGTCTGTTTGATTTAAATTCAAATTGTGCATTTCATAATTTGATAATTATAGTACTTAGCATTCTGTTGGTAAGATTATATTTCTATTGTAACTAAAAATGGATAGAATTAAGTCTGTCTTTTCTCTCGACCAGAAAATGAGAATATACTCTGACCCCTGCTTACTGCATTGCACTTAAGGATAGGTTGTTTGTCATACAATCTATGCTAGCTACCAAGGACAGCAGCTTTACCCTGCTGATGCCCACGTGACCATTATTGATTTGTCCGAGATCCTGTCATTGTGCCGTCAGCGTGTGGTGTAAAGGAAGCATTGTCATAAACCATTCACTAAGCTCATGTGGCATTGGCAAATAGTGTAGATCCAGATCAGACGCCGCCAGATGCGGCGTCTGATCAGGGTCTACACCATTTTCATAAAATACAGAAAATTAAATGTTAATTGTTTGTTTGTTTGATTTGAGGTTTAACGTCCCCGTCAACACTGTAAAGGTCATTTTGGAGACGTTGCTTCCATTTTTGTGGGACTTTTACCCGAAATTGAGATGAAATGACATCTCAAGCCCTGTCGCCCAATGAAACCAATAGGGTTTATTAGCATGGACGGTCCACCTCGCTTCGCGGTTCCTGGACAGGCTTAGATCCTCTAAGCGATTTAACAGTACTAGTGTGCGGGCCGGATTCAGCTCTGCGTGGAAGTATCATGCAGCCCATATATTTCTTAAAGCCCCTATGGGCGGGGCAAATTAAATGTTAAACGAAACAGCCCAGCTTACGATGATTTCCAAACTTTCCGGGCAGTCGACCCATCGGTGCTGATATTGCTTTGTCAATTCTTTACCGGGCCTTTCACTGACCTTCACCCTCAGTTCTTGTCTTGCCTCAGCTTAAATACCCTCGCTTCCTCAGCAAAACCTTCACTCTTTGAGTTTTTACCCTTTCAAACCTGGAGACTGTCACAGATACGTATTTAAACATTGTAGAACCCATCGAGTTGTTATTTTTTGGATCGATTGTTTATCAATCGACCCAAAGAGACGATCGATTCAAAGTTATAAAGCATAGAAACTCATCATTGCTCAAGTCAAAGTTAATTTATTTATAGAAAAATGCAGCGTTAATTTTGTCGGAGTTGCGTATTTTGGTTTATTAATTTCTGGGCTGATTTGGCAAATAGTGTAGACCCAGATCAGACGCCGCAAAATGCGGCGTCTGATCAGGGTCTAAACTATTGGCTTACAGTGCAGGAATTTAAGGATCTGGCGCCGCAAAACGCAGCGTTTGATCATGTTGTACACTTTTTGCCAAAAACTGGAATTTAAGTGTTAACGAAACTGTTTGTGTCTCAGTCCAGGACTATTTTACCAGCATACACTCAGAGATAATCGATCCACCAGTACTTACAGTGTTTTGATTTTTACTGCAGAAATTTGGATTTTCCCAAATTCACATTTAGCCCTCTCTTTCCAGACCCAAAGTACCTGAAATAACATAAAAACCTTTTACATAACATTTCGTCTTCATGATAACACGGGTTTTTGATGTAACATGGTTTAACGATAGATGTTGATCCTACATATAAATATAATGTTTTTTTTGATTTTTTTTTTTTTCTAAATAAAGTTACTTTTTGTTTGTATACAGTGCGGTTGTAATAGGGGCGGAAGCAATAGGGTGCCTGCTTTGGTCCCCAGCAATGGTACTATAAAATAGGTGGCATACTATTTAAACCTACTTTGTTCCTCTACTCTACTCTACTCTTCTTAACTTTACTCTCCTCTACTCTACTCAACTCAACTCAACTCCTCAACTCTACGCTACGCTACGCTATGCTACTCTCTAATATATTCTACCCCACTCCACTCCACCCTACTCTACTTCTCTACTCTACTCTACTCTACTCTGCTCTACTCAACTAAACTCAACTCTACTCTACTCTCCTCTACTGTACTCTACTCTACTCTACTTTACGCTACGCTATGCTACTCTCTAATATATTCTACCCCACCCCACTCCACCTTTCTCTACTTCTCTATTCTACTCTACTCTACTCTACTCTGCTCTGCTCTACTGTACTCCTATTCGTCTCAAATCTTCTCAACTCTACTCTGCTCTACTCTACTCTACACTTCTCTACTCTACTCTACTCTACTCTACTCTACTCTACTCTACTCTACTCTACTCTACTCTACTCTACTCTTTTCTGTCCATGCGCCCGCGACTGCCTTTGCCCATGCCCCTGCCCCTCATCTGGAAGAATGTACTCTGTACAAAATAGTCGCTAATGTACTGTTTAAGTCTTCTCAAGAAAACGTGGTTAGGTTAACTCAACGCCTCGATAAGACCTAAATAGCGTATATTCGGCCGATTAACTCCAAAACAAACAGAAGAAAATAAACAATTCAGTTTCTGTGCGCTGAACAAACCGACTCAATATGGCCTAAATAATGTTGTCTGGGCCGGAAATCTCCAAACAACACAGAAATCCAAAGCAAACAAAAAAACTTCACCTCTTCTTGGCTTTGCTTTTCTTTACAGTAAATTCCTATAATAAGACCACCTTTGGGACTGTCCAAAAGTGGTCTATAAGACCACTTTCGAACAGTCCCAAATGTGGTCTCAAACACAGTGTAGAAAACACACAGACACTTTCTGTACTTTACTATACTTTATTTTACTTTACATGTACTTTACTTTACATTACTATACTTTACTATACTTTACTTTACTTTACTTTCAGGTGGCATACAGGTGAAAGACCATTTATATGTAACTGGCTGTTCTGTGGTAAGCGTTTCACAAGATCGGATGAACTACAGCGCCATCTACGGACCCACACAGGTGAGTAAAACGTCAATTTCCATGAGGATTTATACACCTGCTATGTTTTGTTTGTTTGATTTGAGGTTTAACGTCCCGTCATCACTGTATAGGTCATTCTTGAGACGTTGCCTCCTATTTTGTGGGACTGTTACCCGACATTGAGATGAAATGACATCTCAAGCCCTACCGCCCACTAAAACCAATAGGATTTATATATAATCATGGAAGGTCCTACTCACACCGCTTTGCCTGGGCAGACTTAGATCGTCTAAGCGGTTTACCAGTACTCGTTTGTGGTCGGTTTCAGCTCTGCGTGGAAGCATAATGCAGCCCATCTATTTCTTCAAGACCTGATGGGTGGGGCCGTGCTATGGAAAGAGTAGAAAGAATTGCCCCCATTTTCCATGTACCCTGGTTTTTCTGACGATGAGTGTACATCGGCACAATCTGTTAAAGGATCAAGCCTCCGTGGCCTAATGGATAAGGCATCGGCCTCCTAAGCCGGGGATTGCGGGTTCGAGTCCCGCCGGAGGTTCTTTTTTATTTAATTATTTTGGTTTGGTTTCAATGAAGTTCTTTCGAACACAGAATCCTGTTACTGACAATGATAATGTCATTCCTGCTGCGTAGAAATGATGATGATGATTAATAATAATTATGATAATAAACATAATAATGATGATGATAATAATCGTCATCATATTTGGCATTACAGCAATAATAATAATAATAATAATAATAATAATAATAATAATAATAATAATCGACCTTATTTATAGAGGGTAACACATTTAGTACTAGTACTAATCTTCCATGTGGCCCTCTTTTCCTGGGTAGAAACCAGTACTGAGCAATGTGGATAAAGTTTCTTGCTCAAGGAAACAACGCATAGCGCATGTGACGATCGCACCCGGTACCTCGCGATGTCAAATCCGATGCTTTACTACTGCACCACTGCGCTCCACTTCAATGTAGAACTTCAATGGCTCGAACACCAATGGCTCGTTTACCATGTACATTGTATGAGTCGAACCCGTTACCCGTTCTTGAGTCCGCCGGGAAATTCCTACAAATACGAAATAGGGATAATTTAGCGAGATTTTCTGTTTTTTTTTTTTTTTTTTTTTTTCTTGCAAATCATCGAAGCGATTCTAATAAGTACTCACAGCATACATTCATAATATATAACACCCAAAATATTACCCACAATTATCTCCATCATGTCTCCTGGTATGGCTCTTTTAGGAACGCTCGATGAAGCGATTCTAATGAGTACACACAACATACGTTCATAATATATAGCACCGAAAAAAATATCCCACAATTATCTGCATAATGCCTCCTGGTACGTGTAGGAACCTGCAAACATTACTAGTTTTCAGCTTAAAATAAAATGTCTTTCAGAAATATCCCTAGTCTAGCTCCTAGACCTCGATGTCATATTGACTAATGACCAACCTTTCTGTGTGTGATTATAATTTGTTTGTTTGGTTTGAGGTTTAACGTCCCCGTCAACACTGTAAAGGTCGTTTTGGAGGCGTTGCTTCCAATTTTGTGGGACTTTTACCCGACATTGAGATGAAATGACATTTCAAGCCCTGTCGCCAAATGAAACCAATAGGGTTTATTAGCATGGACGGTCCGCCTCGCACCGCGGTTCCTGGACAGACTTAGATCCTCTAAGCGGTCTACCAGTACTAGTGTGCGGGCCGGATTCAGCTCTGCGTGGAAGCATCATGCAACCCATATATTTCTTCAAGCCCCTATGGGCGGGGACCGGCGTTTTTATAAAATATGAAACCTTGTTAGACTTTAATCTTGTCTCAGCATCAAACCTCTTCCCAAGATAAAACTAGTTGCTATCAGAGAGGGAAAAAGAAGTAAAATATAAAATCAAATAAATATAGAAGAATTTTACTTATTAACTTTAAAATATGATATCCGACTAGTAGCTAGTCTAAAATATCCCGAAAAACATGTGTCTATGTAATAAGAACATTAGTGTATCAACACAAAAATTTAAATAGCAGATTTGTTTTTATTCGACGGCTTAATGCAATGTCATTTTTTCCTTCTTTTCAGGAGAGAAAAGATTTGCATGTCCTGTTTGCAACAAGAAGTTCATGCGCAGTGACCATCTGAGCAAGCACGTGAAAACTCATAGCGAGGGTGGCAACAAAACAGGAAACGGAAGTGACTCGGACAATAGTCAGACGGGAGATGTTTCCGGTGTTAAACCAGTTGAAAAGTGACATTCGCAAGAAATCGCTTTTGACAGTTACTTGTTAGTTTGTTTAACGTCCCCGTCAAAACTATTTAGGTCATTTTGGAGGCGCTGCTTCCATATGTTTTGGCGGGGTGGGGGAGGTACTTTTACTCGTCATTGAGATGGAATGACACCTCAAGTCCTGCCGCCCAAGGAAACCAAAAGGGCTTATACGCGATGGACGATCCGACTAGCTCCACTTTGCCTGTGCAGGCTTAGTCAGTTTCAGCTCTGCGTTGAAGCACCATGCAGCCCAGTCTATTTCTCCAAGCCCTGCGGGGTCAAACAGTTACTTGTAATATAAGCCTAGCAGGCCTGTAACTTTGAATCAATGTTGAAACAACGTTGAAATAACGTCGCTGACGTTATTTCAACGTTGTTTCAACAATGAAACCTGCTGGGAAGGTGATCGGAAATAAAGACTGAGCCGCGACACAGCGTTTCCTACAACTTACATGTACGCCCAGCGAAAAATCATATCAGCCTGCACATCCATATAGTCTAACTAGAGACTTCTCTTGCTGCATGAAGGAGCATTTGGCACTTAACTATTCTTAGAGCGCACAACGAAGCCTCTGATCAGACTGCGCGGATGCGCAGGCTGATCTGAGTCTTCGCTGGGCGTACATGTCTTATTGTAGGTTTTGTCGTGCGCTGGCTCATTAGTATAAAATTAAGTGCTCTGGAAAACAGATGGTTCAGAAACTCTCTATAAATAAGTTATTACGACATTGTCTTATTAAATTGTAAGTTAATAATAAATATGTGAAAGGAATTTGTGATGTGTCTGTTTTTGTGTGATTATAGTCCCTTTATCAATTATTCTTTTTTTATTATCTTTCATTATTTTTGTTTTCATTTTATTATTATTCGTTTTGTTGGGTTTTGGTTTTATGGCCCTTTCAAGATTATTTCACTTATTTCGAGCCGATGGTTAATGAAAGGTGGTGAAAATTGAACTGCCCGGAGAAAAAGCACCTGACCTTCTGTTGCAGAACTTGGTATCTCACTCGGACCTCGGCGATAAAGTGGCCATTTCGCCTACCCATGAGAAAGTGGCTCTTAGGACTTTCCGAATTATGATCTTCAACTGGGCATGCAAAGCCAAATGATATAGCTACACGCATGAAGCGACGTGCGTCAACCTATATATATATATGGGCCCCGTCAAGCGATTTTGGTACTTATCGCCTATGCGAGCAGCGAAGGTTCAGGCGAGCCTGCGCATCCGCGCAGTCTCGCCAGAACCTTCGCTACTCGCTCATGCAAGCAGTGAATCAAGAGGAACCTTCAGACAGAAAGCCATCTCCCTGGCCCCTCCGAATAGCTGGGCATGCGCAGTTAAAATTTGTCATGGCGGAATGCTCGAAGACACAAATTCGCTTGGCGGGGCTCATATATCCAAGGTTCATCCCATTACTATAACACACCCATGTGACATAGGGCATTCTTTCAAATCTCCAAAACGGTTATGTTCATTATGAAAACACGCCTATACAAATACATTGTAAATTTTAACGTTGAAAATCGAACATTTTAAGATGAAAATTTCTGATATATATTTTTTCTGCTCAAAATATTGATTGTGGGTACACGTTAGAACCGCCTCATCGAGGCGGTTCTAACGAGTACCCGCAACCTATATTTTAGAGCAAAAGTTAAAAACATAAGGTTTACCCCTGTAAATCTCAGTTTTAGCATATAAGAGTGGGGTTCATGGGGGTCCGAATTTTATTGGCGTGTTTTCGTGATGTCTTGTGAAAATTTGATATTTTTTTTCTTTTTTTTATACTTACTCCAAATATAGATTGTGAGCGCTCGTTAGAAGCGCCTCACTGAGAGGGTTCTAACGAGTACCCACAGCCTACATCTTGGAGCAGAAATAAGGAGAATAATGCATGCCCCGTAAACCCCAGTTTTCTCTATATAAAGTGGGGTTTGGCGGGGTAATATTACACGGACTTGCTAACGTGATGTGATCTCGACTGCCAGCAACCATTAGGAAAACATGTTCGTGTGAAATAATGGCGTCCACGTGGTGTCAGACATTACACATTTTGGGTAAAAATGATAACATCTTTCTTATTTCTGCTTTCAACATAGATTGTGGGTACCCACGAGTACCCACAATCTATGTCTTTGAGCAAAAATAAGGCAGATAATGAATACCTCTATATAAAGTGGGGTTTGGAGGGGTTTCTTTTCATGGACTTTTTATCGTGATGAAAGGCTCAGGCGAGCATGCGCAGAGGCGCAGGCACGCCTGAGCCTTTGATGACCGTCTTTTTAAGAGTTTCTTCTCATATCAAATGGTATTGCAAGAGCCAAGGTCTATTGAAACAAAAAATGTCAGTCTTGTGCTAGATTTGAGTGTGGTTAACAATTGCCTCTCCGGAGAGGAAAAAAAAAGTTATTTCTTCAGAATTTTGTCATCATGCCTCATTTCACTAAGACATTCAAACACACATAGTCCTAACAATTCTTATTATGAATGAAACATTGAATAAGCTATTACGAGAACACGCCTATACAAATACGCGGAAAAAACGAAAATTTTAAGATGAAAAATTGTGATACTTTTCTTATTTCTGCTCAAAATATAGATTGTGGGTACTCGTTAGAACCGCCACATTGAGGCGGTTCTAACGAGTACCCACTATCTATATTTTAGAGCAGAAATAAGAAAATTAATGAGGCGGTTCTAACGGGTACCCACAATCTATATTTTGAGCAGAAATAAGAAAAATAAGGTTTACCCCTGTAAACCCCAGTTTTACTGTATAAAAGTGGGGTTCAAGGGGGGGTGTTTTTGTGAGGGTAGGCTAGGGCTATTCTTGCACACCAGACAGGCAAATCCGTGATTTTACCCTGGGATAGAAATTTATGTTCTGACCCTGTTGTTCCGACCCAAAATCGAATATAATCGCGTGCTTGATAAATGCACTGGTTGATTACGACCTTGTATGCGCCGTCGTTAAGGTTGTCGCCATGCACGTTACGTGACGTCACTAAACATTCTTGTAGTATAAAAAAAAAAAAAAAACAATATGGCGGACGTTGGTAACCGAAGTGACTGCAGCATTAAAATCCGCGCTAAGTAATGGAAGGTATGCAAGAAAAAGAATCCAATATGGGTGTGAGGGGTGGATAGAAAAATCCGTCCCTCGGGATCACTGTCCGGCATCACTCGGCAAGCCTCGTGATGCCGGACAGTGTCTCTCGGGACAGATTTTTCCATCCACCCCTCACACCCATATAATATTCTTATATTATTGCTCCCTTCGATGACTCTATATCGTATGCTGAGGCTTACCCGAACCTATGCTGGCCATGAAAGCCTAGGTTTAAAGAACCCCTTTTAATAGGTTGGCCCAAACATCGTTTGAAACAAATCGTATTTTTGAAGCTTTGATGTTATTAACCAAGTAATTCCGTATTGGCCAAGTTACAGGTCCGAGGTCAGCTGTATTGGCCCGAGGCCGAAGGCCAATACAGCTGACCGAGGGCCTGTAACTGGGACAGTACGAAATTACTTGATCAACAACATCAAAGAATTGTATGCCACAGTTCAGCAGCATAATGTGAAGTCATGTGATGACGTAATATTTCTCCTTACGCGCCAGCCGTGTGGCATTATGAGAACTTTACGTGGGTGTGAGGGGTGGATGGAAAAATCCGTCCCGAGGGTCACTGTCCAGCATCACGAGGCTTGCCGAGTGATGCGGACAGTGATCCCGGGGGACGGATTTTTCTATCCACCCCTAACACCCATATAGGATTCTTTTTCTTGCATACCTTCCATTTCTGAGCATAGATTTTCAATACTGCAAGCACTTCGGTTGCCGACGTCCGCCATACTGTGATGACACTACAGTGATGTTTTGTGACGTCACGTCACGTGTTATGTCGTCAACCTTAACGATGGCGCATGTGAGGTTGTATCCAACCAGTGCGTTTATCAAACACGCGAAGAAAATATTCGATTTTGGATTTTGGACCAGGGTTATAACAGAATTGCTATCCAAAGCTAAAACTATGGGTACCATTATCTGGTGTGCAAGATAATGCATTCTCTTCAGAAAATACAGTAAAAAAACCCACTATTAAGACCACCTAAAATCAAAACTAAATCTGCTGACTAGTTTCCGTCCGTCGTCAGTGCGTGCGTGCGTCCGTAAACTACTTCTTCAAACGATATCTCCTCATTAACCACTGATCGGATTTTGACTAAACTTCACAGGAATGATCCTTAGGTGGCCCCCCTTTCAAAGCTGTTCGAATGTTTCCGGTCCGTTGCACATCTAGGTTACAGGAGCCAAAATTGTGTTTTTAACTCAAAACTTAAAAAAGTGTCTTCTCTGATACAACAAGGCCCAGGTCTTTGATATTTGGTATGAAGCTTCATCTAGTGGACCTCTACCAAGATTGTTCAAATTATAGTCCTGGGGCCAAAATGCCCCCGTGCCAGGGCCCACCAGTTTTACTTAATAGGGAAAAACTTGAAAAATCTTCTTGTCTGAAACCAGAAGGCCCATGTGTTTGATATAAGGAATGAAGTTGTATCTAGTGGACCTCTGCCAAGATTGTTCAAATTAAAGCCCTGGGGCCAAAATTGCTCCACCCCCCCCCCCCCCCATCTCCCCGTGCAGGGCTCACCGGTTTTACATGGACTTAGAGTGAAAACCTTTAACAAATCTTCTTGGCAGAAACCAGAAGGCACAGGTCCTTGATATTTGGTAAGAAGCTTCATTTTGTGGACCTCTACCAAGATTGTTTAAATTATAGCTCTGGGGCCAAAAATGGCCCCGCCCCGGCGCCCACCGGTTTTACATTGACTAATATTGATAAACCTTTAAAAATCTTCTTGTCTGAAACAAGAAGGACTGGGTCTTTGGTATTCGGTATGGACCTCTACTAAGAGTGTTCATATTATAGCCGTGAGGCGATAACTGGCCCCGCCCCGGGGTCCTCTGGTTTTACATAGACTTCTATAGGGAAATCCTTTGAAAAATCTTCTCGTTCGAAACCAGAAGGCCAAGGTCTTTGATGTTTGGTTTGAAGCTTCATCTAGCGGACCTCTACGCAGATTATAGCGATGTGGGCCCGCCTCGGGGCCCACTGGTTTTACTTTGACTTATATAAGGAATACCTTTGAAATCTTCTTTTCTGAAACTAGAAGCCCAGGTCTTTGATATTTGATATGAAGCTCCATGTGGTGGACCTCTTCTATGCTGGTTCAAATAATATCTCTGGGGCCAAAGGTGGTCCCGCCGAAGGGCCCACCGGTTTCACATAGACCACTATATGGAAACCTTTAAAATTTTCTTCTCTGAAACCACAAGGCAACGGTCTCTGATTTTCAAGCAAATCAGACCTTTAGGGTGTTGGGCTCAAAGTCAAGGTTCTTGGGGATATTTTTCTTGAAAAGCGTTGTCAATTCTGTAGCCTCTACATTTATTAACTTCACACAAATGTTGGATAGCGAGTTAGACTTTCAGGGTCCCTGGTGCAGTGGCTATTTTTAGAAAAAAACTTTGTCATCACTCTTGCGCCTACATTTATTAAAGGATTTTTATGTAACTTTACACACATATTGGGGAGCAAGTTTGACTTTCAGGATCCCGGGCTCAAGGTCACTGGGGCTTTTTTTAGAAAAAAAAAAAAAAAAAAACTTCGACATATCGCTCTAGGGCCTACATTTATTGATGAATTTTAATGTCGCTTCACACAAATGTTGGGTATGATAATATATGAGACAGGTTCGACTTGCAGGGTCTTGAGCTAAAGTCAAGGTCACTGTGGCTGTTTTTAGAAAAACTTTTTCATGGCTCTAGATTTATCAATGGATATTTATGTAACTCCACCCAAATGTTAGGTATGATAATATTCTCAAGCAACATCAACATTCAGGGTTCTGGCTTAAAGGTCAAGGTCACTTTTCTTATTTTTAGAAAAAAAAAACAACAAAAAAAACATTGTTATGGCTTATGGATCGATTTTGCTCAAATAAACATGATAACCGAAATAGCTAAAATATCCGAAAACCCTAAACTTGCCTAGTCATAAAAAGGTAGATTGATTTTGATCGAATTTCCCAGAGATGTTTCTTTGGTCACTGTCAATCATAATCATTGCTCAGACCCTTATCACAAAAACACACCTATATGGTTTTCACCCCACACCCACTGAACCCCATCCACTTTTATATAGGGTTTGCAGCGGTAAACCTATTTTTTCTTATTTCTGCTCTACAATATAGATTGTGGGTACTCGTTAGAACCGACTCGATGAGGCGGTTCTAACGAGTAACCGCGATCTATATTTTGAGCAGAAATAAGAAAAATATCACAATTTTTCGTCTGAAAATGTTCATAGTTTTGGGTGGTAAAATTTACAATGTGTTTGTATAGGCGTGGTTTCGTAATGTTACTATATTACCTTCCATTTCAGTCGTACAGTATGGATCAGGTGAGCGATCCTGGGCCATCATGACCCTCTTGTAAAAGGTTTCAGTTATTCCTTTTCTGTTCAAAATTGGCACCACTTTTGAACAGTCCCAAAGATGGTCTACTGTATTTGACACTGCGACTGCCGGCCTCGGTAGCTCAGCCGGGTGCGCGTCTGACTGGTGATCAGGAGGACGCGGGTTCGATACCTGCCGGGTCGGCAACATTCTTTCGTTGAGATTGGTCATGAAATCTTTTCTATGGTCATTTTCTCCCTTCCTCTGATTCAAGAAGGGCAGTTGTCAGTTTCTGACGAAAGAATGTACACTGGCCGGCTCAAAAATGACCTAAAATAGTGTTGACTGGGCCGTTAAACTCCAATACAAACAAACAAGACACTGCGACCAGATTGTGGGTGCTCGTTAGAACCGGCTCATTTGACTACCTGCAGTCTAGATCGTATATTTTTTCAGGGGGAATTAAGGAAAATACATCTACAGTCCTTAGCCTTGAAATTCAAACTTTACTCTGTATGAACTTAGGTCGGCACGAACTTTCAAAGTTTAACGTGATTGGGCAAATCTTTGCCTCTCCAGAGCATAGGGGCTTGAATCAAGAAAAAAAAGAAAAAATGGAAAAAAAAAAAAAAAAATTTTTTTTTTTTTTTTTTTTGGTACTATATTAGAGACAAGGGGGGAAACTTCGGCTCCATTTTTGGGGGGGGGGGGGGGGGGGGGGGTTACCTCATTTTACCCAGTGTATCTTTTTCGCAAATGAAGTTTTTCACCTGCTTATTACGAATTATACAAGTTAAATATGTCCACTTTGCAACAATAATCCGCCTCTGTCTGTCACTTGCAGGAAACATGTTTTTCTCGCATGGATTAACTCAGCAAAGCAAAATTCGGCATAAACGTGTGACAAAAATTTTCAGGTTTTCATCAATCACAAGCGAACTAGTGTTACGGAGGAAACTTTTTTCGCTTTCAACTGATGTCTTTCATTCAAATGAACCTCTCTTGACCAATTTGAATCCAAAATGATGTATTTGCAGCTCTAAATTTAGATTTTATTACTTTTACATCACTTTATGTAAAAGATCAAGAAAACAGTCGTCGCGAAGCTTGGTTTTTCTGCTGATTCCGGGCTGCTCTATCGATGAACTAACGACCGGTACGACCGGTGCGGTTTAATTTTTATACCGTTCGTAGTAGTGACAGATGAGCATTATCGCTATTTTTCTTCCATTTTCAACTAAACCCCAAGAGGGGACAGAGACGTTGTATACTGCATATACTCCAGTTTTGAGAGCTGAAAGAGTACACAGTCACCATGTAATTACGGTAGGGTTCTTTAACCTGCACAGGGGATGGTTCTCCCTGCACAGAGGTCTCCAGTTAACGTTCAGATTCGAAGGACGATGCACCGTTATGATATTCATACCTGCAAAATTTATTATACAAATGGAACGTGTTCTGACGCCGAAATTTTGGCACCGCTGCTGGGGATCAAACCTGGGACCTTTAGCATCTGAGGCACTGAGCTAGGTGGGTGGCTAAATTTAGGAAGGCAGGGATTAGCCGCAGTTATCTCCTTACCGGACTCAGAAAATTTGAAATGTATTTTTTGTTGAAATCGTGTACGTTTTGTGTTATTTTCAAAACAGTTTCACTCATGCTTGTGTAGACAGAAATAAAACAAATGGACCCTGTATCGCTCACCTGAGCTAACAGATTCAAAGTTTCAGGAAGTGCCAGCCTTTACTGAAGGATTAATGGAAGGCCATGGTGATGACAGGGTAAGCATTTTCTGCAAATCAAGTAGAATGTAACACTATGATAAATAGGCTGACCTCACCAGTTTTCAAACGCATCCCAGCTTTTATTCCTGACTTGCTAAGAAGATCCGATATAAACTGATGGGGCTATGGTGATGACAAGTTCAAAAATAAGCAATTAACTGCTGCAATCAAGGGGATGTTACTCTGTGACAAATAGGCAAACCTCACGAGTTTTCAAACTCCTCCGAGCTTTTCTGCCTGACTTATTTGTTTGTAAGTTTCATAAAGATCCAATCAAAACTGAAGGGGCAGCAGTGCTAACAAGGTCGAAAATAGGCATTTTTAAGCAATCAAAGGCAGGTAACTCTATGATAAATGTGCCG
The DNA here is from genome assembly GCA_963580285.1 of Lucinisca nassula. NCBI lineage: Eukaryota > Metazoa > Mollusca > Bivalvia > Lucinida > Lucinidae > Lucinisca > Lucinisca nassula. The sequence continues at coordinate 6,823,435 of OY757026.1, forward strand.
ACTTGGCCAGTATTCAAACTCATCCAAGGTTGTATTCCCAGCCACCTTACATGTAAGTTTCAGAAAGATCCGATCAAAACTGAAGGGGCTACGGTGTTGACAAAGGTCAAAAATCAACATTTTCAGCCATCAAAGGGATATAACTCTACGATAAATAGGCTGACTTGGCCTGTTTTCGAACTCATCCAAGATTTTATCCCCAGCCACCTTACATATAAGTTTCAGAAAAATCCGATCAAAACTGAAGGGGTATGGTGATAACAAGGACGTAAATCTATGATAAATGGGCCAACTTGGCCGGTATTCGAACTCATCCTAGGTTTTATCCCCAGTCACCTTACATATAAGTTTCAGAAAGATCTGATCAAAACTGAAGGGGCTACGGTGATGACAAGGTCGAAAATCGACATTTTCAGCCATCAAAGGGACATAACTATATAGTAAATAGGCTACCTTGGTCGGTATTCGAACTCATCCGAGATTTGATCCACAGCCACATTACATAAAAGTTTCAGAAAGATCCGATCAAAACTGAAGGGGCTACGGTGATGACACGGTCAAAAATCGGCATTTTCAGCAGTCAAAGGGATGTAACTCTATGATAAATGGGCCGACTTGGCCGGTTTTCGAACTCATCCGAGGTTTAATCCCTAGCCACCTTATATATATATATGTTTCAGAAACATCCGATCAAAACTGGAGGGGCTACGGTGATGACAAACATTTTCCCATTGTAAGTCTATGGGACCTTGTGATTGCCATAGCAACCAAAGTTTTCATGCGATTTCAAAAAAAAAAAAAACAAAAAAAAAAAAAAAAACGCTAATGTCATCAATGCCCCACCAGAGGCATGCTACAGATGAGAAATGATTGAGATCAGCCTGCAGGCCGCAGAGATATAGCTGCTCAAAAGTGTGGACGGACGGACGGACGGACGACGGACGACCCACTATACTATAAGCTCCCCTGGAGCCTTCGGCCCAGGTGAGCTAAAAAACAGCCAGCTTGTTAAAATGCCATCAATACGTAAATGTTCAAAATGATGCAGCATGGAAACAAGTTGTTCCCTAATAATAATAATAATAATAATAATAATAATAATAATATAAATAATATAAATAGTAATGATAATAATAATAAAATAATAATTGCAACATATTCCTTTTTATGTTTTGAAATTTTGATCCTGGGTCGCTAATGGCCAGTAAATGACAATAAGCACTATTTAGGTTGGGCCCATTGGGCGATTTAAGGGGACAGAACACCTACAGTGCAGCACACACATGTTCTCTCATCCGCGAGTTTCTGAAGTGGACGCTTCTATTAATGAATTCGGCCAAATCCATTAATGGGGGGGGGGGGGTGAGGGGGGGGGGGGGTGTAGCGGGGATCATTTTACGGTCCTTTCGAGTTTATTTCACTCATATCGAGCCGATTGTTAATCACATGTGGTCGAAGACCGTAGTATCCGGTAAAAAAAAAAAAAAAAAACATCAGGCCTTCCGTTGCAGAACTCTTGAATGCCTTAAAATAAATGCCTTTTATGAAAGGTTTGATTGTGAAGTGCTTAGATCTGTTGAAAACGTCCTTGTATTAGCCTAGAGTGTATTGGAAAGTAAGTGAGAAATGGGGCCTTTTTCAATATATAAGACATTTAATTTTGGTGCTTTTGAGTAAAGCGGCATTCCAATCTTAGTGTTTCTCGACCAGGCTATTAAAAGGTTATAAATCGTTATTCATGCTCAATTCAGTCGAGCGTTAAATTTGTAATGCTCGCTAATTTTAAATACTAAAAGTTCATCAATTTTCCTGCTTAGATTTGTTTGTTTGATTTGAGGTTTAACGTCCCCGTCAACACTGCAAAGGTCATTTTAGAGACGTTGCTTCCAATTTTGTGGGACTTTTACCCGACCTTAAGATGAAATGACATCTCAAGCCCTGCCGCCCAATGAACAAATAGGTTTAATTAACATGGACGGGCCGACTCGCACCGCTTTGCCTGGGCAGGCTAAGATGCTCTAAGTGGATTACCAGTACTCGTGTGCGGGTCGGTTTCAGCTCTTCGTGGAAGCATAATTTCTTCATGCCCCGATGGGCGGGGCCGTTTCCTGCTTAGATAAGAACTGAATAATAGAATGTATGATGGGATTGAGGCCGAAACAAGGAATTTTCAAGCAAGTTTTCAGTTTAGTTAAGTATCATGTAGGGTTTTGTCGAGCACGAGACTTTAATTCACTGAAAACGAGCCCGAAGCCACGACCGCAATATTAATTATTTTTCTCACCCAAACACTTTAAGGAATTTATTTGTTTGATTAGATGTTAAAAGTGCCCATCAACAGGTCATTTGGAGACGTTGAATCCATTTTGTGGGACTTTTACTCGACATTGAGATGAATTGACATCTCGGGCCCTGTCGCCCTATGAAACCAATAGTGTTTATAAGCATGAACGGTCTGACTCGCGCCGCTTTGCCCGGGCAGGCATAGATTCTTTGAGCGGTTTAGCAGTACTCGCGTGCGGTCGGTTTCAGCTCTGCTTGGAAGCGTCACGCAGCCCACCTATTTCTTTAAGCCCCGATGGGCAGGTCCGAAAACTTTAAAGAATGCGTTGTGAACTGCACAAATATACAGAAATTAATAAGCGATAAAGCACATTCACACCAATGTAACACAACAAAATGTCAGTATTTTAATATTCATACCTCCTGGAGAATATCGTCATAATTTTTCCAGTGAGCCTAAAGTTTGTGTCTAAAGCATACGTTTACATGTAAAGTGCTACGCATGAAATAAAAACAATTGCATGTACATTTCATGACCTGCTTTCTTTGACACTTGACAGCAGTTTGATGACAAATTGAATGTCCATTTCATTAAAAGTTGATAAGGACATGTCATTCTGACTGTTAAAAATGTACATTTTAGGGGAAACTGAGAAGCTGCTCCCCTAATTGCATGGATAACAAAACATGCTACAGAAGACGGTTATGAAAACAAAATTACCTCGGGCTCAATGTGGGTTTTTTGCAATGACTGACATAATGGGATAGCTAATAAACCCTAGAGTGAGCAGCGATACGAGGCAAAGAAAACAAACACTTAAGAAATGAAAATTATTTTTCTGCTATTCATGATAGTACGGACGCAGTGGGTTGTATGCAAAGTAAGTGAACCCCGAAGGGGTTCATGTAAACTTTGTTAGCGACTCGCTGTCGTTCATATTTTCATGAAAAGCAGAAAAATTAAGTTTATTGTTTTATAATAACATTCTATGCCCCTCATCACTGGGCGAAAAATAATGCTTATAGGGCAAACTTTTTAAACTGAAAAACATTTACACCCATTTTACTACATAGAGAGGAACAGCGTTGACCTCACCAACGCCCGTAGAGAACCATGGTTTAGAATGACGTCACTTGATGTCACTGAAAATCATGTGACTCGATGCGTTTACGGAAGTATGAACCATACTGTTTTCTATGTGTTTACATTATATTTTTTTATTTATGAGCCGGATAAATTCCATACCCTATCAGTTGAGCATGAAAAAAGTTTTATAATCCTTGGGCTGCAGGTTGGTGCAGTTTATGTCTGTACACCGTTCTTTCTACCTCTGGAATGAACAGTACACAATATTTCCATACCCCTCTAATTAATCTTAAGACTTCCACAAATTTAATCCAAATATCTGAGAGAGAGAGAGAGAGAGAGAGAGAGAGAGAGAGAGAGAGAGAGAGAGAGAGAGAGAGAGAGAGAGAGAGAGAGAGAGAGAGAGAGAGAGAGACAGCTAACATTAGACAAAATACATGTTGAAACGCTTTTTCCTTGGTTTCCACTTATCACAAAGAAAAAAAAAAAGAACGAAAATTCCTATTGGCACCAAAACAGCCTTTGTTGTTTAGGTAATAATATTAGAACACACGCTTAAAGTCGTCAGTCTTTCCGACCACTATGAATTCAAATTTGTAAAACTATTTCAAGTTATTTCTAGCCGTATCTCTTTTAACTAAAATTCTGAACCGTTTGGCTTAACACTGCTGCATTTTTATTTAATTTTTTGCTTAGCTAATCGTCGCCGGGTACCGGGAACGAGCGTTTAAACATAAGGTGACGATGTCGTGTACATAGCGGCCCCCGCCCAAAGGGGCTTGAAGAAATATATGGGCTGCATGATGCTTCAACCGCAGAGCTGAATCTGGTCCCCCACTAAGCCTGTCCAAGAACCGCAGTGCGAGGCGGACCGTCCATGTTAATAAACCCCTATTGGTTTCATTGGGCGACAGGGCTTGAGATGTCATCTCAATGTCGGGTAAAAGTCCCACAAAATTGGAAGCAACATCTCCAAAATGACCTTTACAGTGTTGACGGGGACGTTAAGCCTCAAGTCAAACAAACAAACAAACGTCATGTACACGTGTTCTTTAGCACTCTGCCAAAAACACATAGATTTTATACGATAGCCGTTGTGCAAGAAACTGACAAACATTTCCCCTTCAATACGGAGCTCTCTAGCAATCTCCTCGATAACGTGGGTTGTGCCCGTCCCAGCCTGGACATAAACAAGGCAGTTGGGCCCAGTTGGGCCTTGTTTTTTTTAATCAGATCAAAGGCCGTCTTCTGCTTTTTAGTAAACATTTTATTTCCTTTTCTGCTCATGTGTCAAAAAAGTTACAGCGGCTGACATGAAGCGATGCAATACAAAATTCCCAGAGCACAGCCCATTATACGTAGAAACACCATCCAGTTATCTTAGCTGCGTAATACGTGTATACGTAGTCCTAGCAGAATATGTTACATTGACAAAATAAATTAAAGGAGAAATCAAGGCTATCACACACATTTTAACAGTAACAACTCCACTGCCGGAACGTAGTTTCCGAAGTTCCGGATTATATCTGTCCTGCACGTCCCGCCTTTTAAACACGACGATTATGGCAAGCGCCCGGTTTCTGTACCGATCATTGACAGAACACTGCTGAAAGCGAAGCAAAAGTTGGAAAAATCTATATTTAGAGCTACGAGTACATCTTTTTGGCTTCAAATTGGCAAAGCGAGCTAAAGTTAAATGAAAGACAACGGGTGAAAGTGAAAAAAGTTCCCCCCGTATCACTAGTTCGGTTGGGATTGATGAAAACCTGAAAATTTTTGTCACACGTTTATGCCGAATTTTGCTTTGCTGAGTTAATCCATGCGAGAAAAGCATGTTTCCTGCAAGTGGCAGACAGTGGCGGACTATTTTTGCAAAGTGGACTTATTTAACTTGTATTATTCATAATAAGCAGGTAAAAAACTGCATTTGCGAAAAAGATACACTGGGTAAAATGAGGTAACCCCCCAAAATATTGAGCCGAAGTTTCCCCCCTTGTCTCTATTATAGTACCAAAAAAAAAAAAAAAAAAAATTTTTTTTTTTTTTTTTTTCATTTTTTTTTTCATGATTCAAGCCCCTATGCTCCAGAGAGTGGAAAAGTGACCACATTTCATGTCTCGCATTTTCTCGTTTTATCTCGTTCGCCAAATGAAATGGGACAATCAAACGGAGTTATTGGATAGTTGCTCTGTTATCTGGCAGTTGTCGTTGTCAGAATCGTTTTCCAAGCACGGGTTAATTTAAAATTTAGTTCCGAGATAATCCAATTACGCCATGTTTCGATGGATGACAAACGGCGTTTGATCAAACGCTTATGAGATATCATTTCATGTAAAACTTGTTAAAATGATTTAATATGATTGGATAGTGTCAGATGATTCTGGATAATGACTGGGTAATTATTGTAGCAGATTATATTTGTCTGATTTGTTTTCCCGAGGGAAAATTGCTTGCTTTGCAATATTCTAAATTTGTCAGAATCACTGAAATGTCCATACACACCCCGAAAATATTCAAGAAACATTGAGTCCGCATGTCATAGAGTAACAAAATGACCAACCTCCGTGATCTAACTCCTGTGCTAAGAGCATTAGGTCTCTCGCCGCTGTGGTTCACGCCTAGCTCGGGCCACATATTAGAGAAGTTCTGAACATCACGTGAACAAGTCCGTGAAATGAAGACCCACCTAAACCCCACTTTATATAGAGAAAACTGGGGTTTACGGGGGTATACATTATTTTTCTTATTTTTGCTCCCAGACATAGGTTGTGGGTACTCGTTAGAACCGCCTCAATGAGGCGGTTCTAACGAGCACCCAAACCTATGTGGGTACTCGTTAGAACCGCCTCAATGAGGCGGTTCTAACGAGCACCCACAACCTACGTTTGCAATATTAATATGAAAAATACCACGGATTTTCCTGAGAAAAGTAGCAATTTTGGAGATGTGAAAAAATGCACTATGTCGCACGGGTGTATTATCGTAATGAGGTCATTGTGGTTTTCCTCCGGGTACTGCTGTTTTCGTCCACCTCTGATTAACGATTGGCTCCAAATACATGTAAGCCAAACAATATTGAAAGGATCGTGAGTGAGTGGTTTACGTCCCACCAACAGCTAAGGTCATACGGAGACGGGACCTCGGTTTAAAGACTCACCCGAAAGTCTAGAGAAGCCCGGGATCGATCCTGCAATCTCTGGTTTAGACTTCTAAAAGTTCTAGATGTTAATAGGTGTGCTCATGCATTCCATATTTTATATTATGCCACCATGCAAGGCCAGATTTTATTTTATCCTGACTCAAACATCTAGTGATGAGAGCTCAAGAGAGAGATTTGAGGAAGGGGTATATATTTTCATCTAAGGATTGCTTTGTAAAAAACTCACATCTCATCAGACTTTATAAGTCTATCTCTGGTTTTGAAAGGGTCGTAAAAACGAAAACCAAAACCTGACAGTCGACAATCAAAGTGAATTTCTGTGTCGACCCAAAATGAAAGTATTGTGTACCAGGTTCAATGAAAGATGAAATTCTGGTTGAGTGTTTGAATTGGGTTTTACGTCCCCGTCAACAAAATTAAGGTCATTTTGGAGTCGATGCTCCCGATTCTGTTGGGCTTTTAAACGAAATTGAGATAAAATGACATCTCAAGTCCTACCATCCAAGCAAACCACTAGGGTTTATATGCAGAGACGTTCCAACTCAAACCAATTTGCCTGTGCAGGCTTCGACCTTCTAAGCGGAATTTCTGGTTAATGTGGATACTGATGACCGCCGATCGGGGCTTAAAGAAATATACGGGATGCATGGTGCTTCCACGCAGAGCTGAAACCGACCCGCATACGAGTACTGGTAAACCGCTTAGAGGATCTAAGCCTGCCCAAGCAAAGCAGTGCGAGTGTCGGACCGTCCATGCTTATAAAACCTATTGGTTTCATTTGGCGACAGGGCTTGAGATGTCATTTCATCTCAATGTTGGGTAAAAGTCCCACATAATTGGAAGCAACGTCTCCAAAATGACCTTTACAGTGTTGACGGGGACGTTAAACCTGAAATCAAACAAAAGCAAAAGCTACTGATAATGGCATATTCCGAACAAGGGGGATAACTCTTCCCGGCTAACATTACGATAACACCCGTGCGGCATAGTGCATTATTCACATCTTCAAAATGGCTACTTTTCTGATGAAAAATCCGCGATATTTTTCTTATTTATACTGCAAACATAGGTTGCGGGTGCTCGGTAGAACCGCCTCCGCCTCATTGAGGCGGTTCTGACGAGTACCCACAACCTATGTCTTGGACCAGAAATAAGGAAAATAATATATACCCCCGTAAACCCCAGTTTTCTCTATATAAAATGGGGTTTAGAGGGTTGTTCATTTCACGGACTTGTTCACGTGATGATTAAAATAAACATTAACATTCGGATAAGTCTCGGATCAGTCTGCGTATCTGACAACGTACCAGTACAATCAAGTTATCTGGTCCGTGAAATGAACACCCTATTCCCACCTTACGGCCCTTTCAAGATTATTTCACTTATTTCGAGACGATTGTTAATCAGAGAGAGGCGAAAACCGGGGTATCCGGAGAACAACCGCCTGACCTTCCGTTGCAGAACATGGCGTCTCACGCCGCACCCGCCTGTTGAGGCTTGGAGAAACAGATTGGGCTGCATGGTGCTTCCACGCAGAGCTGATTCTAACCACACATGAGCACTGGTTTGTTTGTTCGTTTGTTTGTTTGGTTTGAGGTTTAACATCCCCGTCAACAATGTAACGGTCATTTTGGAGACGTTGTTTCCAATCTTGTGGGACATTTACCCGACATTGAGATGAAATTACATCTCAAGCCCTGTCGCCCAATGAAACCATTAGGGTTTATTGGCATGGGCGGTCCCGCCTCGTACCGCGGTTCCTGGACAGGCTTAAATCCTGTAAGCAGTTTACCGGTACTAGTGTGCGAGCCGGATTCAGCTCTGCGTGGAAGCATCATGCAGCCCATATATTTGTTCAAGCCCCTATATACTGGTAAACCGCTTTGAAAGACAAAGCCTGCCAGGGTATAGTGATGCGAGTCAGGCCGCCCAATGCATATAAACCTTTTGCTTTCATTGGGTGGCAGGGCTTGAGACGTCATTTCATCTCAATTTCGGGTAAATGTCCCACAAAATTGGAATCAACGCCTCCAAAATGACATAAATAGCGTTGACAGGGACGTTTAACATTATTTTAAATAAACAAACATGGCGTCTCACGTATTGAATGGACAAATAAATAAAGAAATAAATAAAGAAAGAAAGAAAGAAAGAATGAAAGAAAGAAAAAAAAATAGAAAAAAACAGGGCATGTTTCCCTCGTGTACTGCTGGCAACAACTACTACTCAACGCGCCTCCGTGGCCTAATGGATAAGGCATCGACCTCCTAAGCCGGGGATTGCGGTTTCGAGTCCCGCCGGAGGTTGACCTAACTACTTTGGTGTTAAGTTGTTTTTTAAACAAACTTCGAAGATGCTGAAGCGACTATCTATTCTAACAAGCATCAATAATGATTTATTTTTCGGAGTAGAACCAAGTAAATATTTTATTGTTTCAGCATACCCCAATGTTTGTGCTCAGTATAAAAACGTTTTTAGACTATTCATTCAAAATTACATATGAGCAAGGCCACGACATTAACCCATTTCGGAACGAGTGTTAAGTTGGTTCCTTATTCCTTATTCCTTGTTCCTTATTCCTTATTCCTTGTTCCTTATTCCTTATTCCTTGTTCCTTATTCCATTTTCAACTTCATAGTACTTTGCCACTCGGTGTAACAGAACATTTGCGTATGTCCTAATCATCATCATTTTTACTTCTAAGCATGATGGTATAGGTTTCGAATTCCAGCAGGTAACAACTGCGAATAAGGAATAAAGAAAAAATCCAAATTTTCCTTATTCCTTATTCGATTTGTAACTTCATAGTACATTGCCACGCGGTGTAACAGAACATTTGCGTATGTCCTAATCATCATCATTTTTACTTCTGAGCATAATGGTATAGGTTTTGAAATCCAGCAGGTATCAACTGCGAATAAGGAATAAGGAACAAATCCAAATTTTCCTTATTCCTTATTCGATTTTCAACTTCATAGTACTTTGCCACGCGGTGTAACAGAACATTTGCGTATGTCCTAATCATCTTCATTTTTACTTCAAAGCATGATGGTATAGGTTTCAAAATCCAGCAGGTATCAACTGCGATTAAAGAATAAGGAACAAATCTAATTTTTCCTTATTTCTTATTCGATTTTCAACTTCATAGTACTTTGCCACTCGGTGTAACAGAACATTTGCGTATGTCCTAATCATCATCATTGTTACTTCTAAGCATGATGGTATAGATTTCGAATTCCAGCAGGTATCAGCTGCGAATAAGGAACAAATCCAAATTTTCCTTATTCCTTATTCGATTTTCAACTTCATAGTACTTTGCCACGCGGTGTAACAGAACATTTGCGTATGTCCTAATCATCATCATTTTTACTTCTAAGCATGATGGTATAGGTTTCGAATTCATCATGCTTAGAAGTAAAAATGATGATGATTAGGACATACGCAAATGTTCTGTTACACCACGTGGCAAAGTACTATGAAGTTGAAAATCGAATAAGGAATAATGAAAATTTGGATTTGTTCCTTATTCCTTATTCGCAGTTGATACCTGCTGGAAATCGAAACCTATACCATCATGCTTAGAAGTAAAAATGATGATGATTAGAACACACGCAAATGTTCTGTTACACCGCGTGGCAAAGTACTATGAAGTTGAAAATCGAATAAGGAATAAGGAAAATTTGGATTTGTTCCTTATTCCTTATTCGCAGTTGATACCTGCTGGAATTCGAAACCTATACCATCATGCTTAGAAGTAAAAATGATGATGATTAGGACATACGCAAATGTTCTGTTACACCGAGTGGCAAAGTACTATGAAGTTGAAAATGGAATAAGGAACAAGGAATAAGGAATAAGGAACAAGGAATAAGGAATAAGGAACAAGGAATAAGGAATAAGGAACCAACTTCATAGTACTTTGCCACGCGGTGTAACAGAACATTTGCGTATGTCCTAATCATCATCATTTTTACTTCTAAGCATGATGGTATAGGTTTCGAATTCATCATGCTTAGAAGTAAAAATGATGATGATTAGGACATACGCAAATGTTCTGTTACACCGCGTGGCGAAGTACTATGAAGTTGAAACTCGAATAAGGAATTAGGAAAATTTGGATTTGTTCCTTATTCCTTATTCACAGTTGATACCTGCTGGAATTCGAAACCTATACCATCATGCTTAGAAGTAAAAATGATGATGATTAGGACATACGCAAATGTTCTGTTACACCGCGTGGCAAAGTACTATGAAGTTGAAAATCGAATAAGGAATAAGGAACAATGAATAAGGAATAAGGAATAAGGAACAAGGAATAAGGAATAAGGAACAAGGAATAAGGAATAAGGAACAAGGAACAAGGAATAAGGAATAAGGAATAAGGAACCAACTTAACACTCGTCATTTCGGACACGAAACCCCAAAACGTGTAGTAGGCAAACAGTGTAGGGCCCTTTTGCCATCCCCGGTAACTCAGTCGAATACGCGTCTGCCTGGTGATCAGGAAGACGCGGGTTCGATACATGTACCTGTCCTTTCGTGGATATTGATAAACTCCAATACAAACAATATAAACAAAACAGACTGCAACGCACTGACCTCACTGTGATAAAATTAGCTGTGATAAACTCCAATACAAACAATATAAACAAAACAGACTGCAACGCACTGACCTCACTGTGATAAAATTAGCTGTGATAAACTCCAATACAAACAATATAAACAAAACAGACTGCAACGCACTGACCTCACTGTGATAAAATTAGCTGTGATAAACTCCAATACAAACAATATAAACAAAACAGACTGCAACGCACTGACCTCACTGTGATAAAATTAGCTGTGATAAACTCCAATACAAACAATATAAACAAAACAGACTGCAACGCACTGACCTCACTGTGATAAAATTAGCTGTGATAAACTCCAATACAAACAATATAAACAAAACAGACTGCAACGCACTGACCTCACTGTGATAAAATTAGCTGTGATAAACTCCAATACAAACAATATAAACAAAACAGACTGCAACGCACTGACCTCACTGTGATAAAATTAGCTGTGATAAACTCCAATAAAAACAATATAAACAAAACAGACTGCAACACACTGACCTCACTGTGATAAAATTAGCTGTGATAAACTCCAATACAAACAATATAAACAAAACAGACTGCAACGCACTGACCTCACTGTGATAAAATTAGCTGTGATAAAGTCCAATACAAACAATATAAACAAAACAGACTGCAACGCACTGACCTCACTGTGATAAAATTAGCTGTGATAAACTCCAATACAAACAATATTAACAAAACAGACTGCAACGCACTGACCTCCCTGTGATAAAATTAGCTGTGATAAACTCCAATACAAACAATATAAACAAAACAGACTGCAACGCACTGACCTCACTGTGATAAAATTAGCTGTGATAAACTCCAATACAATGAATATAAACAAAACAGACTGCAACGCACTGACCTCACTGTGATAAAATTAGCTGTGATAAACTCCAATACAAACAATATAAACAAAACAGACTGCAATGCACTGACCTCCCTGTGATAAAATTAGCTGTGATAAACTCCAATACAAACAATATAAACAAAACAGACTGCAACGCACTGACCTCACTGTGATAAAATTAGCTGTGATAAACTCCAATACAAACAATATAAACAAAACAGACTGCAACGCACTGACCTCACTGTGATAAAATTAGCTGTGATAAACTCCAATACAAACAATATAAACAAAACAGACTGCAACGCACTGACCTCACTGTGATAAAATTAGCTGTGATAAACTCCAATACAAACAATATAAACAAAACAGACTGCAACGCACTGACCTCACTGTGATAAAATTAGCTGTGATAAACTCCAATACAAACAATATAAACAAAACAGACTGCAACGCACTGACCTCACTGTGATAAAATTAGCTGTGATAAACTCCAATACAAACAATACAAACAAAACAGACTGCAACGCACTGACCTCACTGTGATAAAATTAGCTGTGATAAACTCCAATACAAACAATATAAACAAAACAGACTGCAACGCACTGACCTCACTGTGATAAAATTAGCTGTCATAAACTCCAATACAAACAATATAAACAAAACAGACTGCAACGCACTGACCTCACTGTGATAAAATTAGCGCTGCTAAGTTACATGGATTTCCTACAAATCAGTGATAGCCACATGGAATCCAGCACGTATACACTAATTGGGGTTTTGGCCTTATAACTTTGGGTCGACTGTTAAATAATCGACCCCCAAAAGTGAAGTTTGCAATAGCGCTGCATTTTTCCATTGCTTTTGCTCAAGAACAGTATATTCTGGAGATTCGTTAAGCCCGCCTAAAAAGGCTTTTGTTTGTTTGTGTTTAACGGCCCAGACAACACTATTTTAGGTCATTTTTGTGCACTATTTACCTATCCACACTTTTCCTGGGAAGGCTTATATGTAAGCAGTTAACCAGTACAGCGCACATTCTTTCGCCAGAAAATGACAACTGCACTTCTTGAATCAGCGGAAGGGTGAGAATGACCTAAAAGTTGTATCCTTATAATAATAATAATGATAATAATAATAATAATAATAATAATAATAATAATAATAACTTTAATTCAAGAGGATAACATACAGTAGAACTTCGATGGCTCGAACAGCCATAGCTCGTTTACCATGGCTCTGTCGAACCCGTTTTTGAGTCCCCAAAGAATTCCTCTACATAAGAAGTTGTGTGGGATAATTAAGAAGATTTTCGAATTTTAACTTGCAAATGTATGCTGTGTGTACTCATTAGAATCGCCTCGATGAGGCGATTCTAATGAGTACAAACAGCATACATTTTTCATTATAGAACACCGAAAAGATGTCCTAAAGTATGTCGTTATGCCTTCTGGCAGGAGCCCGCAGTGGCTCGAACTACCCCTGTCTCGAACAGATTTTCGAGGTCCCAAAGATGTTCGAGCCATTGAAGTTCGACTGTACTTTATTTCAAGAGGATAACATATTTGGCACGAGTGCCAGTCTAACATATGGTTTATACGAGCATGTCTGCATTGTTCATCACGTGAACAAGTCCGTGAAATGAATACAGTCCTGAACCCCACTTTATATAGAGAAAACTGGGGTTTACGGGGGTATACATGATTTTCCTTATTTCTGCTCCAAAACATAGGTTGTTGGTACTCGTTAGAACCGCCTCAATGAGCACCCACAACCTAAGTTTGTAGGATAAATAAGAAAAATATCATGGTTTTCATCAGAAAAGTGGTCATTTCGGAGATGTTAAAAATTGTACTATCTGTCACGGCTGTGTTATCGTAATGTGATGAAATTGTCCGCACCTACTGATACAAACCGAAGTTAAAACATACATTAAACGTTATGATAGACTGGGGCGAGGGGCGGGTGGCGGAAACCAATGTCCAAGCAGCACGCCCTACTCCAGTCCCAAACTATATAGTCAGAATAGAGCTGCTAGATTTGTAACAGGCAATTACTGCTTTGAAACTGGGAGCATGACTGGAATACTTGGAAAATTAAAATGGGAGAAAAGGAGAAAAGACAGTAGGCTAATCCTTTTATACAAAGGTCTAAAGGGTGCTGCCAGATGACATTGTTCCCCCAGCTAGACACTGTAGAAATCACCATTCGTTGGCGTTTCAGATCCTTAGCGCAAGAACTGACATTTATAAAGAGTCGTTCTTCCCTAGAACCATTAGAGATTGGAATGCCCTTCCCGGTTCGATTATTTCGACAGCTGAAGGTGCTGATGATTGTGTAGCTAAATTTACCTCTTTGGTTAGAGCTAGGGACTAACTTCCAACATCACAGGTCCTGGTGTATGAATGTCATTTGACGTGTCACCAGTAACAATTCTGATTCTGATTCTGATTCTGAACATCGCAGACTTAGTCTAGAATATACATGTACGCTATCTTTGTTTAGCAAAATTCCTTTTTTTTGCGACAGTAATAAATAATCTCTTTTTGGAATATTGAACTAGTCTTCTGACTGACAAAGAGCCTTTCTTGAATAGATGGGCTGAGCACTTTGATAGTGTTCTTAATCGGCTATCCTCTATCAATGATGATGACATCGACAGTCTACCACAGGTTGAATGTAATCTGCTGCTTGACACGTTCCCAACCGTTACTGAAACAGTGAATGCAATAAAACTTCTGGCATCTGGCAAGGCTCCAGGATCAGATGCAATACCTGCTGAGATCTACAAAGCAGGAGGTACCCCAGTTGCAAAGATGACAGAGTTATTTCACATTATGTGGAGAAAAGAAGCCATCCCTCAAGAATTCAGGGATGCGTCATTATCCACCTACATGTATTCAAACGGAAAGGAAACCCTCAAGTCCGTGACAATCATCGTGGCATCATTTTATTGTCAATTGCTGGTAAGGTCCTTGCAAGAGTCTTGCTTAACCGACTGAATGAACATCTTGAACAGTCAGGGCTTCTACCAGAAAGCCAGTGTAGGTTCAGAAAAGACAGAGGAACAATTGACATGATCGATCTTCACAGCAAGGCAGTTTCAAGAGAAATGCCAGAAACAGAGCGTGGACCTTGGTGAAGTTTGGATGTCCAACTACGTTCACAGCAATGGTAAGGCAGTTCCACGATAGTATGCTTGCGTGGGTCCAAAATGATAGTGAGCTTTCGGATGTGTTCCCTGTGACAAACGGAATCAACTAGCCCCAACACTGTTCAGCCTGATGTTCTCTGTCATGCCATGATTGTGCCAATGGTATACCTATTAGTTATCACTGTGATGGGAAGTTTTTCAATCTCAGACGGTTGCAAGCCAAATACATGGTGCAGACAAAGGTGCTAGACGAGTTCTTCGTTGCTAATGACATGGCAAAAGGTGCTCCAACAGAAGAGAAAATGCAAAACATCTGACTCCTGTGGCAGCTATGACGTCACAATCAGCATCTAAAAAAACTGAGTCTATCAGCCAGCACCTGACAAGTCTTACAAAGAGTCCATCATCACAGTAAAAAGTCAAATATTGCAAGTGGTAGACAAGTTCACTTACCCTCGGAGCACACTGTCAAGAGCCGTGCACATTGATGATGAAGTCAATGCCAGGATTGCCAAAGATAGCACAGCATTTGGACGACTACGTGGTAGTGTTTGGGACCGAAGTGGAATCAGGCTTGACACAAATCTGAACGTCTACAGAGCTGTCCAACACTATTGTATGCATGTGAAACATGGACAGTTTTCCAACGGCACGCCAAAAGCTTGAATCACTTCCATACAAGCGGTCTTAGAAAAGTCTTTAAGATTAAGTAGCATGGCAATATTCCAGACACGGAAGTCCTGAACAGGGCAGGGATTCAAAGTGTACATACTCTTCTGAAATTGGCACAGTTAAGATGGACAGGCCAGAATGTCTTAGGAACGTTTTGCCATGGAAACTCTCTGTGGAGAACTAGAAATGGGGAAACGCTCCAATGGTTGTCAGTAGAAGCGCTACAAGGATCTCAAAAAGCCTCCATCAGGGACTTCAACATACCAACAGAGTCGTAGGAACAAATTGTATACAGGTCAGCGCAAAGTGGCGAGACCTCACAAGAGGGGGGTTGCTTGTGAATATGAGGCAAAAATAATCAGTGAAGCTGGGCAGAAACGCGCACAACGCAAAGCCAGAACTAAGGAATCACCAACAGAGCTGTCTTCCGCTAGCCCCTGTTGCTCTATCAGCAACTGACAATTCTACGCTAGAATTGGTCTCACCATCCATCTCAGGACACACAAACAGAAACATTTCTCAAATTTGATTAAGATTGATCATTGTCACTAAGGACACTGCACTGTTAATATCTCAACACGCCTCCGTGGCCTAATGGATAAGGCATCCTAAGCCGGGGATTGCGGGTTCGAGTCCCGCCGGAGGTTGCTTTGTTTTTCCATCTACGCATACCTGCTTTTGCCACAGCTATCATCGAAACTATTTTTGTTGATTGTGAAGGCAATTTTTGTGTCTTGGTACTTCGCCCATTTCAATATTATTTCTCATATTTTGCCTCAATCCTTAACAACAAGTGGGCGTACACCGCAGTATTCGAAGAAGAAACACCTAAACTTCTGTTGAAGAATTGACACGGATACAACCTCCATTTGTCTCATAGTTAGCCACAATGTTCATTTAAGATTATTTCTGCTTGCAAATCTATACGTCTCTTATAATTCGCACCGTATGGTTTTAAGGTATTAATCGCTCAGCAACCATCACGTGAACAAATCCATAGGGGCTTGAATCATGAAAAAAAAAATGAAAAAAAAAAAAAAAAAAAAATTTTTTTTTTTTTTTTTTTTTGGTACTATATAAGAGACAAGGGGGGAAACTTCGGCACCGTTTTTGAGGGGGTTACCTCATTTTACCCAGTGTATCTTTTTCGCAAATGAAGTTTTTCACCTGCTTATTACGAATTATACAAGTTAAATATGTCCACTTTGCAACAATAATCCGCCTCTGTCTGTCACTTGCAGGAAACATGTTTTTCTCGCATGGATTAACTCAGCAAAGCAAAATTCGGCATAAACGTGTGACAAAAATTTTCAGGTTTTCATCAATCACAAGCGAACTAGTGTTACGGAGGAAACTTTTTTCGCTTTCAACTGATGTCTTTCATTCAAATGAACCTCTCTTGACCAATTTGAATCCAAAATGATGTATTTGCAGCTCTAAATTTAGATTTTATTACTTTTACATCACTTTATGTAAAAGATCAAGAAAACAGTCGTCGCGAAGCTTGGTTTTTCTGCTGATTCCGGGCTGCTCTATCGATGAACTAACGACCGGTACGACCGGTGCTGTTTAATTTTTATACCGTTCGCAGTAGTGACAAATGAGCATTATCGCTATTTTTCTTCCATTTTCAACTAAACCCCAAGAGGGGACACAGACGTTGTATACTGCATATACTCCAGTTTTGAGAGCTGAAAGCGCACACAGTCACCATGTAATTACGGTAGGGTTCTTTAACCTGCACAGGGGATGGTTCTCCCTGCACAGAGGTCTCCAGTTAACGTTCAGATTCGAAGGACGATGCACCGTTATGATATTCATACCTGCAAAATTTATTATACAAATGGAACGTGTTCTGACGCCGAAATTTTGGCACCGCTGCTGGGGATCAAACCTGGGACCTTTAGCATCTGAGGCACTCAGCTAAATTTAGGTGGCTAAATTTAGGAAGGCAGGGATTAGCGGCAGTTATCTCCTTACCGGACTCAGAAAATGTGAAATGTATTTTTTGTTGAAATCGTGGACGTTTTGTGTTATTTTCAAAACAGTTTCACTCATGCTTGTGTAGACAGAAATAAAACAAATGGACCCTGTATCGCTCACCTGAGCTAACAGATTCAAAGTTTTAGGAAGTGCCAGCCTTTACTGAAGGATTAATGGAAGGACATGGTGATGACAGGGTAAGCATTTTCTGCAAATCAAGTAGAATGTAACACTATGATAAATAGGCTGACCTCACCAGTTTTCAAACGCATCCCAGCTTTTATTCCTGACTTGCTAAGAAGATCCGATATAAACTGATGGGGCTATGGTGATGACAAGTTCAAAAATAAGCAATTAACTGCTGCAATCAAGGGGATGTTACTCTGTGACAAATAGGCAAACCTCACGAGTTTTCAAACTCCTCCGAGCTTTTCTGCCTGACTTATTTGTTTGTAAGTTTCATAAAGATCCGATCATAACTGAAGGGGCAGCAGTGCTAACAAGGTCGAAAATAGGCATTTTTAAGCAATCAAAGGCAGGTAACTCTATGATAAATGTGCCGACTTGGCCAGTATTCATACTCATCCAAGGTTGTATTCCCAGCCACCTTACATGTAAGTTTCAGAAAGATCCGATCAAAAATGAAGGGGCTACGGTGATGACAACGGTCAAAAATCAACATTTTCAGCCATCAAAGGGATATAACTCTACGATAAATAGGCTGACTTGGCCTGTTTTCGAACTCATCCAAGATTTTATCCCCAGCCACCTTACATATAAGTTTCAGAAAAATCCGATCAAAACTGAAGGGGTATTATGGTGATAACAAGGACGTAAATCTATGATAAATGGGCCAACTTGGCCGGTATTCGAACTCATCCTAGGTTTTATCCCCAGTCACCTTACATATAAGTTTCAGAAAGATCTTATCAAAACTGAAGGGGCTACGGTGATGACAAGGTCGAAAATCGACATTTTTTCAGCCATCAAAGGGACATAACTATATAGTAAATAGGCTACCTTGGCCGGTATTCGAACTCATCCGAGATTTGATCCACAGCCACATTACATAAAAGTTTCAGAAAGATCCGATCAAAACTGAAGGGGCTACGGTGATGACACGGTCAAAAATCGGCATTTTCAGCGATCAAAGGGATGTAATTCTATGATAAATGGGCCGACTTGGCCGGTTTTCGAACTCATCCGAGGTTTAATCCCAAGCCACCTTATATATATGTTTCAGAAACATCCGATCAAAACTGGAGGGGCTACGGTGATGACAAACATTTTCCCATTGTAAGTCTATGGGACCTTGTGATTGCCATAGCAACCAAAGTTTTCATGCGATTTCAAAAAAAAAAAAAAAAAAAAAAGAAAAAAAAAACGCTAATGTCATCAATGCCCCCACCAGAGGCATGCTACAGATGAGAAATGATTGAGATCAGCCTGCAGGCTGCAGAGATATAGCTGCTCAAAAGTGTGGACGGACGGACGGACGACGGACGACCCACTATACTATAAGCTCCCCTGGAGCCTTCGGCCCAGGTGAGCTAAAAAACAGCCAGCTTGTTAAAATGCCATCAATACGTAAATGTTCAAAATGATGCAGCATGGAAACAAGTTGTTCCCTAATAATAATAATAATAATAATAATAATAATAATAATAATAATATAAATAATAATGATAATAATAATAAAATAATAATTGCAACATATTCCTTTTTATGTTTTTAAATGGCCAGTAAATGACAATAAGCACTATTTAGGTTGGGCCCATTGGGTGATTTAAGGGGACAGAACCCCTACAGTGCAGCACACACATGTTCTCTCATCCGCGAGTTTCTGAAGTGGACGCTTCTATTAATGAATTCGGCCAAATCCATTAATGTAGGGACTTGGGTAAGAAAAATCACTGCTCAATTCTTCTGCTCAGCAAGTTTGTATTAATCTGAATAGGCACCACAACTCACCACAACACGGCAAACAAAGAAGGTCAGAATAAGCTAGAGCATATCAACCTGATGTTCTTGAGGGGGGGGGGGTGAGGGGGGGGGGGGGGGTGAGGGGGGGGGGGGGGTGTAGCGGGGATCATTTTACGGTCCTTTCGAGTTTATTTCACTCATATCGAGCCGATTGTTAATCACATGTGGTCGAAGACCGTAGTATCCGGTAAAAAAAAAAAAAAAAAAAAAAACATCAGGCCTTCCGTTGCAGAACTCTTGAATGCCTTAAAATAGATGCCTTTTATGAAAGGTTTGATTGTGAAGTGCTTAGATCTGTTGAAAAAGTACTTGTATTAGCCTAGAGTGTATTGGAAAGTAAGTGAGAAATGGGGCCTTTTTCAATATATAGGACATTTAATTTTGGTGCTTTTGAGTAAAGCGGCATTCCAATCTTAGTGTTTCTCGACCAGGCTATTAAAAGGTTATAAATCGTTATTCATGCTCAATTCAGTCGAGCGTTAAATTTGTAATGCTCGCTAATTTTAAATACTAAAAGTTCATCAATTTTCCTGCTTAGATTTGTTTGTTTGATTTGAGGTTTAACGTCCCCGTCAACACTGCAAAGGTCATTTTAGAGACGTTGCTTCCAATTTTGTGGGACTTTTACCAGACCTTAAGATGAAATGACATCTCAAGCCCTGCCGCCCAATGAACAAATAGGTTTAATTAACATGGATGGGCCGACTCGCACCGCTTTGCCTGGGCAGGCTTAGATGCTCTAAGTGGATTACCAGTACTCGTGTGCGGGTCGGTTTCAGCTCTTCGTGGAATCATCATTTCTTCATGCCCCGATGGGCGGGGCCGTTTCCTGCTTAGATAAGAACTGAATTATAGAATGTATGATGGGATTGAGGCCGAAACAAGGAATTTTCAAGCAAGTTTTCAGTTTAGTAAAGTATCATGTAGGATTTTGTCGAGCACGAGACTTTAATTCACTGAAAACGAGTCCGAAGCCACGACCGCAATATTAATTATTTTTCTCACCCAAACACTTTAAGGAATTTATTTGTTTGATTAGATGTTAAAAGTGCCCATCAACAGGTCATTTTGAGACGTTGAATCCATTTTGTGGGACTTTTACTCGACATTGAGATGAATTGACATCTCAGGCCCTGTCGCCCTATGAAACCAATAGTGTTTATAAGCATGAACGGTCTGACTCGCACCGCTTTGCCCGGGCAGGCATAGATTCTTTGAGCGGTTTAGCAGTACTCGCGTGCGGTCGGTTTCAGCTCTGCTTGGAAGCGTCACGCAGCCCACCTATTTCTTTAAGCCCCGATGGGCAGGTCCGAAAGCTTTAAAGAATGCGTTGTGAACTGCACAAATATACAGAAATTAATAAGCGATAAAGCACATTCACACCAATGTAACACAACAAAATGTCAGTATTTTAATGAGAATATCGTCATAATTTTTCCAGTGAGCCGCTAAAGTTTGTGTCTAAAGCATCCGTTTACATGTAACGTGCTACGCATGAAATAAAAACCAGTTCATGTACATTTCATGACCTGCTTTCTTTGACACTTGACAGCAGTTTGATGACAAATTGAATGTCCATTTCATTAAAAGTTGATAAGGACATGTCATTCTGAGAAGCTGCTCCCCTAATTGCATGGATAACAAAACATGCTACAGAAGACGGTTTTGAAAACAAAATTACCTCGGGCTCAATGTGGGTGTTTTGCAATGACTGACATAATGGGATAGCTAATAAACCCTAGAGTGAGCAGCGATATGAGGCAAAGAAAACAAACACTTAAGAAATGAAAATTATTTTTCTGCTGTTCATGATAGTACGGACGCAGTGGGTTGTATGCAAAGTAAGTGAACCCC
The DNA here is from genome assembly GCA_963580285.1 of Lucinisca nassula. NCBI lineage: Eukaryota > Metazoa > Mollusca > Bivalvia > Lucinida > Lucinidae > Lucinisca > Lucinisca nassula. Next base: position 6,845,080 of record OY757026.1, read on the forward strand.
TTCGGGGTTCACGGGGTTCATGTAAACTTTGTTAGCGACTCGCTGTCGTTCATATTTTCATGAAAAGCAGAAAAATTAAGTTTATTGTTTTATAATAACATTCTATGCCGCTCATCACTGGGCGAAAAATAATGCTTATAGGGCAAACTTTTTAAACTGAAAAAAACATTTACACCCATTTTACTACATAGAGAGGAACAGCGATGACCTCACCAACGCCCGTAGAGAACCATGGTTTAGAATGACGTCACTTGATGTCACTGAAAATCATGTGACTCGATGCGTTTACGGAAGTATGAACCATACTGTTTTCTATGTGTTTATATTATATTTTTTTATTTATGAGCCGGATAAATTCCATACCCTATCAGTTGAGCATTAAAAAAAGTTTTATAATCCTTGGGCTGCAGGTTGGTGCAGTTTATGTCTGTACACCGTTCTTTCTACCTCTGGAATGAACAGTACACAATATTTCCATACCCCTCTAATTAATCTTAAGACTTCCACAAATTTAATCCAAATATCTGAGAGAGAGAGAGAGAGAGAGAGAGAGAGAGAGAGAGAGAGAGAGAGAGAGAGAGAGAGAGAGAGAGAGAGAGAGAGAGAGAGAGAACAGCTAACATTAGACAAAATACATGTTGAAACGCGTTTTCCTTGGTTTCCACTTATCACAAAGAAAAAAAAAAAGAACGAAAATTCCTACAGGCCTATTGGCACCAAAACAGCCTTTGTTATTTAGGTAATAATATTAGAACACACGCTTAAAGTCGTCAGTCTTTCCGACCACTATGAATTCAAATTTGTAAAACAATTTCAAGTTATTTCTAGCCGTATCTCTTTTAACTAAAATTCTGAACCGTTTGGCTTAACACTGCTGCATTTTTATTTATTTTTTTGCTTAGCTAACCGTCGCCGTGTACCGGGAACGAGCGTTTAAACATAAGGTGACGATGTCGTGTACATAGCGGCCCCCGCCCAAAGGAGCTTGAAGAAATATATGGGCTGCATGATGCTTCAACCGCAGAGCTGAATCTGGTCCCCCACTAGTACTGGTAAACCGCTTAGAGGATCTAAGCCTGTCAAAGAACCGCAGTGCGAGGCGGACCGTCCATGCTAATAAACCCTATTGGTTTCATTGGGCGACAGGGCTTGAGATGTCATGTCATCTCAATGTCGGGTAAAAATTGGAAGCAACGTCTCCAAAATGACCTTTACAGTGTTGACGGGAACGTTAAGCCTCAAATCAAACAAGCAAACAAACGTCATGTACACATGTTCTTTAGCACTCTGCCAAAAACACATAGATTTTATACGATACCCGTTGTGCAAGAAACTGACAAACATTTCCCCTTCAATACGGAACTCTTTAGCAATCTCCTCGATAACGTGGGTTGTGCCCGTCCCAGTCTGGACATAAACAAGGCAGTTGGGCCTTGTTTTTTTTTTAATCAGATCAAAGGCCGTCTTCTGCTTTTTAGTAAACATTTTATTTCCTTTTCTGCGCACAGCCCATTATACGTAGAAACACCATCCAGTTATCTTAGCTGCGTAATACGTGTATACGTAGTCCTAGCAGAATATGTTACATTGACAAAATAAATTAAAGGAGAAATCAAGGCTATCACACTCATTTTAACAGTAACAACTCCACTGCCGGAACGTAGTTTCAGAAGTTCCGGATTATATCTGTCCAGCACGTCCCGCCTTTTAAACACGACGATTATGGCAAGCGCCCGGGTTTCTGTACCGATCATTGACAGAACACTGCGAATGCGAAGCAAAAGTTGGAAAAATCTATATTTAGAGCTGCGAGTACATCTTTTTGGCTTCAAATTGGCAAAGCGAGCTAAAGTTAAATGAAAGACAACGGGTGTAAGTGAAAAAAGTTCCCCCCGTATCACTAGTTCGGTTGTGATTGATGAAAACCTGAAAATTTTTGTCACACGTTTATGCCGAATTTTGCTTTGCTGAGTTAATCCATGCGAGAAAAGCATGTTTCCTGCAAGTGGCAGACAGTGGCGGATTATTTTTGCAAAGTGGACTTATTTAACTTGTATTATTCATAAAAAGCAGGTAAAAAACTGCATTTGCGAAAAAGATACTCTGGGTAAAATGAGGTAACCCCCCAAAAAATTGAGCCGAAGTTTCCCCCCTTGTCTCTATTATAGTACCAAAAAAAAAAAAAAAAAAAATTTTTTTTTTTTTTTTCATTTTTTTTTTTTTTTCATTTTTTTTCATGATTCAAGCCCCTATGACAAATCCATGAAATGAACGCCCCCATAAACCACACTTTATGTAGAGAAATCTGCCACTGGGGTTTACGGGGGTATACATTATTTTTCTTATTTCTGCACCAAGACATAGGTTGTGGGTACTCGTCAGAACCGCCTCAATGAGGCGGTTCTAACGAACACCCACAACCTATGTTTGCAGTATAAATAAGAAAAATATCACGGATTTTCATCATAAAAGTAGCCATTTTCGAGGATGTGAAAAAATGCACTATGTCTATCTATCTATCTTCTTATACTGAGTCGGTCATATCTGGCCATTACCTCAGTTGATTGGGTGGCTAAATTTAGAATTTAGCTGAAAAAAAAAAAAAAAAAGAGAGGCACTGGATGCGTCCTTAAAACTATTTACAATCTGCATAACAGAGGTATCCTAAAACGCATACCTCTGAGACCCAATCTTACACTGTGCGGGCTTTGAACTCTTCTGCGGACTTGGCATTCACCGCAGAGGAGGGAAGACTATTCCATTGGGGAATAGTTCTAGGAAAAAACGAGTTCTTCAGGGCATCACTATAGGACTGGTATCTACGATATTGTGAGTCGTTTAATTTTGATGCCCTTGTTTGGGTCGACAGTGTTACAGGGGTCAAGTACCTATCTTTATCAATAGACACTGAATCAGAGTGTATCTTGTAGAAGAAGGTTAAAGAGGACTGCTCACGACGGGCCTCCAGGGACGGCCACTCTAGCTCATTAAGCATGTCACCGACGCTACTTCTATTTCGCCATCGCCTACAGGTCCATCGAGCAGCTGTCCTCTGCACCTTCTCCACCTGCTGAGTCTGAGTTTTAACATAGGGGTGCCAAATGGGTGATGCATATTCGAGTTGAGGGCGAACCAATGTTTTATATGCAACATCCTTTGTCTGCCTAGGTGCAAAAGCCAAGTTCCGTCTAAGGAATCCCAAAGTCCTAGTTGCTTTAGATGTAATCTCTGAGATATGTTGACCCCAATCAAGATCGTCAGTGATGGTGATACCAAGATATTTGGCGGATTGAACATGCTCCAAAATTTGCTGGTGAAGAGTATAGTCAAACTTAATTTGCTTGTCCGGAGGGTGTCGTGACACTCTCATTGAGTGACATTTGGCCACATTGAACTTCATTTGCCAATCGGCCTCCCACTGTGCAAGTTGATCCAGGTCATCTTGTAAAATAAGACAGTCAGAAGGAGAATATATGTTCCTATACAGGACACAATCATCAGCAAACAAACGGACCGATGACCTGATATTGTCGGGGAGATCATTAATGAAAACCAAGAAAAGGACCGGTCCAAGGACCGAACCTTGGGGGACTCCAGATAAAACAGGGACTGGATCAGACGCTTGGCCATCAAGTACAACTTGTTGTGAGCGCCCAGAGAGCCATGAGCTAATCCACCTATGCGTGGATCCTCTTATCCCATAGTACTCCAGTTTATGTAATAGCCTTCTGTGAGGTACCTTGTCAAAGGCCTTAGCAAAGTCCATGATGATCAAGTCAGTCTGTTTGTGGCCACGATTTATGGCCCCATCCAGATTGCTCACAATGTCATGGTAAAATTGAACAAGCTGCGTTTCGCAAGACCTTTGACTCCGGAAACCATGTTGACAGTCAGCAAGAATGCTCTCAAAGGCTAAGTGCTTGTTGATGTTGCTTACTAATATATGCTCCAAGGTTTTGCAACAGATGCATGTTAGCGACACTGGTCTATAATTTGCTGCATCATATTTTTCCCCTTTTTTATAGACCGGGGTTACATTTGCTTGTCGCCAGTCATCTGGTACAGTGCCCTGGGCAAGTGATTGATTGAAGATAAAGGCCAACACAGGAGATATTTCAGCACTACATTCCTTAAGTACCCTGGCATTCAGGTCATCGGGCCCAGATGCCTTATGTATCTTGAGCTTACCTAACAGTTTAGCGACCCCATTGGGGTCAACTGTTATGTCCCCCATAGAGGGGAACGAACTTGCACCTTTAGATGGTAGCTCACCATCAGTTTCACGCGTAAATGCTGATTGAAACTGTTTATTGCAAATATTAGCCTTATCGCGCGCATCTGTTTTTAGAATTCCATTTTCCCTTAGCGAAGTGATCCCAAACGCATCCTTTTTCAGGGACTTTACGAATGACCAAAACTTTTTAACTTTACCATTCTTTTGGGGACTATCGGGATCTATATTGTCATCTTCAAAGGTAAAGATGCTGGAAACATGCTTCCAATATGCATCTCTTATAACCTTTTGCACATGTGCTCTGAACCGTTTGTAATGGTTCTTAACGTCAGGGCTGCTAGACTTGCGAGCACGAAAATACATTCTATTCCGTCTTCTGATGAGATGCTTGATCGTGTTATCGATCCATGGTGCCCTATATTTTGTTTTGGTCATTTTAGTTGGTATAAACCTTTCCATTGCCGTGGTTAATTCGGACTTAAAACTGACCCACAGGTCATTAACTGACATGTGTGAGAGGTCAAAGGAAAGGAACGAATCCTTAAATCGCGCCATATGGTCTCGCAGACCATCCATATCCGCACGTTTGTAGAGAAAAACTTTACGCGGGACTTGTCTGATTCGTTTAGCTTTTATGTCATACTCAACAAGGACTATGTCATGATCAGCTTTGCCAATCGGGGGCATCCCCTTAACTCGCGCAGGTTTTGTCGCAATGATTTACATGTACGTTGAGAAGTTCCTATACACCTGCGTATAAGTAGAAGCATCGGCGGACTCTACAGGACACATTAGTAAAGAATGGGCCGTAAAAGCAAAAAATAAAAAAAGGAAACCAACATACAAAATATTGAAACGTATACGCATTTTGGTCTTGCACAACAGCAAAGCCTTGAATTGTCTTGCTGAATCAATTAATTTAACCGCACCCATTACTGACAATCAACCAATCAAATTTCGTAAATTGATGTGACGTATTTGTTCAATTTTCAAACTGGATGACAAACAGTGTAGATCCTAATCAGATTGCTTCTTTATCTGATCTGGATCTACTCTGTTTGCACCTCTACTCTAGGTAGGTGTGTCCAGGAAAAATGCCCCGTAGTATTTGCTTCCAGGAAAGAGTGGGGTGCTTTAATATGGCTCAGGTGCGTAGCACACTCAGGTGCGTAGCACGCACTTGCGTACATATTACAAACGTACACAAAATAGACGATGACGACGCCGGCGACGACGAAGAAGAAAACGACCAAGAAAGAAGAAGAAGAAGAAGAAGAAGAAGAAGAAGAAATCTGTATGTGTCTAGAATATACACAACACTAATTTTTCGCCTTATTTGCATTATCTGCTGGTTCCTGTTCTGAAGGTTTTTCAGTGTTGTAAAAACAGGTAACCAGACCCCCCTGACCTTTCAAGGTCAGGGGGGGGTCTGGTTACCTGTTTTTCCAATATTGACAATGTGCAAGCTGGGAGCCAGCAAATAATGCAAATATGGTGAATTAGTTAACATAGTTTCCTTCTTCGCCGCGGGGACCAGGGAGCAAATTCTTTCCTGTAATAAGAGTTGTACCCGTTTGGTAAACGATATTAGTGGGCGGGGTTATTATTTCTAGTATTTTTCTTTGGTTTGCGCACAAATTATTATCTCACAATTACGCCACTGCATGTGAAGAAAATTTATATTTCTCTTCATTGTTTTGCATACTACGTTTATCAGACGTCAATCAATACATCTAGAAGGCCCCCGCCCATCGGGGCTTGAAGAAATAGATGGGCTGCATGATGCTTCCACACAGAGCTGAAACCGACCCGCACACGAGTACTGGTAAACCGCTTAGAGGATCTAAGCCTGCCCAGGCAAAGCGGTGCGAGAAGGTCCGTCAATGCTTATAAACCCTATTGGTTTCCTTGGGCTGCAGGGCTTGAGATGTCATTTCATCTCGATGTCGGGTAAAAGTCCCATAAAATTGGAAGCAACGTCTCAAAATGACCTTTACAGTGTTGACGGAGACGTTAAACCTCAAATCAAACAAACAAACCTCCCTGCATGCGAAGAAAATTTATATATCTCTTCATTGTTTTGCATACTACGTTCATAAGACGTCAAGCAATACATCTAGACACCACAGACTCGTGAAAATAAATTCAAGCCTACAAAAGATTTATTATTTTATTTTTTTATTTTATTTTTTTCCATGTGCATAGTAGAGGTCGGCTCGTACGAAACTTGAAGCGAGCTGTCGCGAGCAACATTTATACGGCTGTTGTTGTAAACAAAAATAAATCAAAAACAATATCCTTTAAGTTAAAAGATTGAACATGGAGGTCGTAGAATTTAGTACTTTCATTCCAAGCCTTTATTTTGTCAAAGATTATCCATTCATCAAAGAAGAAACTCATAAAGGCGATAACAAATTAGCATTTAAACTAATTATCGGGTACTAAAAACAATTGGGCCCCGTCAAGCGATTTTGGTACTTATCGCCCTATGCGAGCAGCGAAGGTTCAGGCGAGCCTGCGCATCCGCGCAGTCTCGCCAGAACCTTCGCTACTCGCTCATACAAGCAGTGAATCAAGAGGAACCTTCAGACAGAAAGCCATATCCCTGGCCCCTCTGAATGACTGGGGCATGCGCAGTTAAAATTTGTCATGACGGAATGCTCGAAGACACAAATTCGCTTGGCGGGGCTCAATTAGTATTTAAACTAATTACCGGTAGTAAAACAATTAGTCCCTTAAGATCAGCGATACGCATTTGTGCGCATGAACCGAAACTATTTATTATCGCGCAAGAATAAATAATTTGTGTCTTTGAAAAAGACCTTTTTGCAGATTTTATTCCACATAATTATAACCACCGTCTTTCCTGCGCTTATCTATTCATTAGCGATCTTTTTGAAAACTATAATGAATTACATTTTTAAAGCAGTGCACAAACTTTGCCCGGCGCCGATTTGCTACACTCGCTTGAGCTGCTATGGTACTCTCGGAATCAAAAGCCCGAATCTTTTTTTTTTATTTGAGAGTCACAGGGTATATGTATTTATCATATGACGTCGAGTCTGAGAAGGTAATAACGTCATGTAATAAATTCGATAATCCACTAGTGGAATTAAATATGCAAATTAGCTATACACGCCCCATAACGTAACATGCACGACGCCCTTAACGACGTCGCGTTTACTATAACGGCGGAATATTGACATGTATGTTAAACAATCGTGAATAAAATGCGTTTTAAATGCCATATGCTTGATAGAATCTTGCATCCGTACTCATGTATTATTGAATTTATTAAACTCGTTTAGGAAAAAGGATAAAATGCGAAGCCTCGCATTGTGTCCCTTTTACTCAACTCGGTCGGATCTTCCAAAATGACCTGGATAGCACGTTTGGAGCCGATTGGCAGATGAAAGTTGAGTGTGGCCAAATGTCCTTCAAATAGGGTGTCAATCCGCTAAATATTTTTGGCATCACCGTCATTGAAGATCTCGATTTGGGGTCAGCACGTTTCTGAGATTACCTCCAAAAGCAACTACCCTGCCAGCATTCTACATAAATCTACAGCGGGCCGTTAGCGGCCCGTCAGCTACCCTGACGGGCCGCTAACGGCCCGCTGTAGATTTATGTAGAATGCTTACTGGGTTATAAGACATTAGGATTTCTTGTAGATGCAATTTTGCTTTGTTCCTAGGCAGACAAAGGATGTTGCGTACAAAACATTGGTTCGACCTCAACATCTAATTGGCACCCCGTGTTAAAACTCAGACTCAACAGCTTATGAGGTGTTCGATGGACCGGCCGGCGATGGCACATCGCGAAACCACGCCTATATAAATTTGACCCCCTTGAACCCCACTTTTATACAGTAAAACTGGGGTTTACAGGGGTAAACCTTCTTTTTCTTATTTCTGCCCTAAAACATAGATTGTGTGTACTCGTTAGTATATATTATGAGCAGAAATAAGAAAAATATCACAATTTTTCATCTTTAAATTTTCATCTTTTTCGGCGACAAATGTTACAATGTATTTGCTAGGCGTGTTTTCGAAATGAGAACAAAACTTACTAGTGTGGGTGATATGAATGGGCCATCGCTGGAGGTCCGTCATGATCAGTCCTCTTCAACCTTCTTTTATAAGATACACTCTGACACAGGCTCTTAATAAAGATAAATACTTGACCCCTATGACTAGTTCAACCAAAACGAGGGCATCAACACTAAACAACAGTCAATATCGTAGGCACTACTACCAGGCCTAAAGTGATGCCCTGAAGAACTCCTTCTTCCCTAGATCTATTCCTCAATGATATAACCCCTAATGCCAAACTACAGAGGAGTTCAAATATGTCTAGAAAGGGTTACCCTTTGGAAGCAAGGAATACACCGCAGAACTGGAAAATATGAAATGTACATGTTTTCTGGACCAGACAAGCTAGTTTCGGCCAATTAGGCCTCATCAGTGACCCTCAAATATTTCCAAAATTCAACAATGAAATCAATGACCCAAAAGGACAAGAAAATATAAACTACACTATGATGCAGGGCAGGGAGACTTTTTACGGCTGCCAGACATTCCCAGTCACCAGCTGTAGTGACGCAGAAAGAGTTATCGTTTGGAGGCAAGGAATACACCACAGACTCAGAGGTATGCGTTTTAGTATACCTCTGTAAACAGATTGTTAATAGTTTTAAGAACTTGACCAGTGATTTTTTAAGCTAAATTCGAAATTTAGTGATCCACCTAAATTGTTTGTTTGTTCGTTTGATTTTTAGGTTTAACGTCTCTGTCAACACTGTATAGGTCATTTTGGAGACGTTGCTTCCAAATTTGTGGGACTTTTACCCGATATGGAGATGAAATGACATCTCAAGCCCTGTCGCCCAATGAAACCAATAAGGTTTATAAGCATGGGCGGTTCGACTTGCACCGCTTTGCCTTGCATGCTTAGATCCTCTAAGCGGTTTACCAATACTCGGATGCGGTTGGTTTCAGCTCTGCGTGGAAACATCATGCAGCCCATACAGCCCGATGGGCGGGGGCTGTGGTGAGATTACATTCAAAGCTACTAAGACTTTAAATTTCTGAGACGCAATTTGGCTCTAGTTCTAAGGCAGACAAAGGATGTTGCACACAAAACAGTGGTTCGACCTCGACATCTAATTTGCACTCCTTGTTAAAACTAAGACTCAACAGCTTATGAAGGTGCTCGAAGGACCTGCCGGCGATGGTAGTGTAGGTGGTATGGTTAATGAGTTGGAATGGCCATAGCTGGAGGCCTTTCGTGATCAGTGCTCTTTACCTTCTTTCATAAGATACAGCCTCTTAATAAATATAAATTCTTGACCCCCATGACTATCCTGTTCAATCCAAACGACGGCATCAAAATTAATCACGAAAACACGCCTATATAGTTTTGATCCCCTTGAACCCCCCCCCCTCCCCCCTCCTTAAATGATACACCTGGGGTTTACAGGGGTCAACCTTCAACCTTATTTTTCTTATTTCTGCTATAAATTATAGATTGTGGGTACTCGCTAGAACCGCCTATGAGGCGGTTCTAACGAGTACCAACAATCTATATTTTGAGCAGAAATAAGAAAAATATCAGAATTTTTTATTTGAAATTTTTCATTTTTTGGTGGTAAAATTTTCAATATATTTGAATAGGCATTATTTTCGTAATGTGTTTATTAATTTTTGACCTCAGTGTTAATACGGGTGACCTCCGAACAATACAGGATAGTCAATTTATAAAGCCTCTTAATAAAGATAAATACTTGACCCCAATAACTAGTTCAACCTGAGGGCATCAAAATTATACAACAGTCAATATCGTAGATACCAGGCTTAGAGTGATGCCCTGAAGAACTCGTTCCCGAGAACTATTCCTCAATTATATAGTCTTCCAGCCTCTTTGGTAAATGTCAATACTACAGAGGAGTTCAAGTATGTTCTAGAAAGTGTTTACCTTATCCTTTGGAAGCAAGAATACACCACAGAACTGGAAAATATTGAGTGTACATGTTTTCTGGGCCAGACTAGCTAGTTTCGGCAAATTAGGCTCATCAGTGACCCTCAAATATTTTCAAAATTCAACAATAGAATCAATGATCCCAAAGGACAAGAAAATATAAACTACACTATGATGCAGCGCAGGGAGACTTTTTACGGCCGCCACACATTCCCAGACACAGCTGTAGTGACGTTAAATACGTTCTAGAAAGGGTTATCCTCTGGAAGCAAGGAATACATCACAGACCCAGAGGTATGCGTTTTAGTATACCTCTGTAAACAGATTGAAAATTGTTTTAAGAACTCATACAGTGAATTTCTTAAATTCTTAATTAAGCGAACCAACCACCTGATTCAGGTAATGGCCAAACGTGACCGACTCTGTATATGAAGATAGATTTTCCAGTTTGGCTTCGCATGAAGATTACAGCCTATAGTCCAAACTGCTGAGATCAGAAACTGAAAACTGCTCTTGTTGAATCAACGGAAGGGGGGGGGGGAGAAAATGGCCGTCAAAAATGTCCACGAAAGTTGCTGCAAGTTGCTGCCGGATTCGGCGGGTATCGAACCTGAGACCTGTCATTACGAGCACACGCCTATTTGAAAATATTGATAAAAAAAAAAAATCACTAAAAAGTGAAAATTTTCAGATTAAAATGCTGAAATTTTTCGTATTTCTGCTCAAAAACATCCAGTTTATATTGTAAATCAGAAATAAGAAAAATATCACAATTTTTCATCTTTTTTTTTTTTTTTTTTTTTTTGGTGGTGGGAGAGGGTTGGGGGCGGTAAAATTTACAATGAATACATATAAAAGGCCTTTAAACAAATGTTATAGACATTTGTTAGAATCGCCTTTGTTTCTTGGAGTATTAGATTAAAGACCTTGTAATGACTATGAATTCGAATTGTGCATTTACTACGCGAGGGAAGCCCACGTCGCTCGGAACCTAGGCTAAGCCTTTAGCAAAGTAGTCAATTCCATTGAAATTAACGTTATAACGAGTTTTGCCGTTATAACGAGTGTCGGTATAAAGCGGATTGACCATATTTGTATAGGCGTATTTTCGTAATGTAATACAGTATAGTCCCAGAGGTTTAAAAATTCAGGATTATCAAAAATTGTTGGCCTGCATTTTTTTTTCTATTCTGGTGTTAATATAATGTCGCTTTTGAAGTTCCTAAGTGTCCCCATAAGAATAATTAATCCGCCCAAGTGGAAGCGAATCGCACCGAATCTGACCGCATGTGCACTTGTCGACACAACATTCGTGGCCCCGTTTATTACTTGCGGTACAAAATTAATACTATTCTCATGTAGCCAGTTTTATTAGCAATGGGCCCTTAATGACCAATTATAATTGTTAAAATCATAAAAACGTCAAAAGTTTGTGATAAAATCAGATAGGGTTTGGTCCAAATCATTGACTTTCTGAGGTCTTTATATGACCTGAATAGAGACATCTTCAAACTTTATGAGATCTGTTTCTCCTTAAAATATTACCATGGATATTTTCACAAAACATCGAGGTTAATCAGATTTTCGGGGGCTAGTAAAGATCTATCAGTTTAAATAGTGTGCCGAACATTACGCCAACACGCCTATACAAATACATTGTAATCTTTATGGCCGAAAAAATGAAAATTTTAAGATGAAAAACTCCAGTGAATGATGATTTCTATTGTGCCTAGCAGGGGAAACACGGTCAACTGTTGGAATGCTGGCAGCACCCTTTAGACCTTTGTATAAAAGTATGAGCCTACAGTCACTTCTCCTTTTCTTGAGAGACTCCCATGGTAGTTTTCCTAGTATTCCATTCATGATTTCATCTCAATGTCGTGTAAAAGTCCCACAAAGTTGGAAGCAACGTCTCCAAAATGACCTTTGCAATGTTGGCGTTGATGTTAAAACTCAAATTAAACAATTCCAGTCATGATCCCGGTTTCAAAGCAGTTATTGCTTGTTACAAATCTAGCAGCTCTGTTCTGAACTTTTTCAATATCTTTATTAAGGACAATCCCAGACGGGTCCCAGATACAACTACCATTTTCCAAGATTGGGCGAACAAGTCCTTTTTGGGTCGATTGTAATCGACGATCGACCCAGATTTAGCATTAGACTAAAACGGCTTGCTAGTGCAGATGACCTAATCACCACCGAGACATCCGAGAGGAAATATTGCCCCATATTCAAAACAGTTTAAAAAGTTCCTCATATCTAAAAATGAGACTGCTGATGGAGGAGAATAATTTGTATTTTCTGTCAATATTTTCATAAACGCACCTGTCGTCCTGTTTACTTTTCAATAATTATAAATTTTACACATAGATTCTAATGAGTGAAAGTATAGTAGATTAATTCGCCTTGCGTCTTATGCTCAGTACAGATTAACCCATTTTGTGCATGTACCGGGAATTCCAAAACGGGTAACTGGAAAAACAGTGCAGACCAAGATCAGTTGCCGTAGAACGCGGCGACTGATAAGGTCCTTCACTGTTTGCAAAAAAGTTCAGCCATTTTCCAGATAAATGTTGAAGAAATCACAACCTGACATCCCTAAATGTTGAAATTGACTTTACTGTATATAAAATGGAAGATTCCCTTCAGTACAAAATGGGTTAAAAGTTCAAGGCATAATAGCAGGCGCTCAGAGTGGGAGACCAATAAACATATCGATGACGTTGCGAGTGAGCCCGATGAAACCCCTGACTACCGCAGTATCCTGCAGATCATCACAAGACCGGACGATTCGTCTTTTGGCGCAATTGTTCCCATCCCGTTATTATTTTATGTAGGTGTTCTAAGTGGGGATAGGAAACGGAAAATTAAATGTCAACCACTTTTTATACCGCAATCAGGCATTCTAGTAACCTAATAAAGGGGGTCGAATAACTGCACGCTATAATCGGTAGTGACCTACAATACCTTCTACTGACCTATAATACGTCTAGTGACCGTTTATAGACCGGACCTACTTTTCAGGCCCCTATTTTACAAGTATAAACAATAACATGCAAACTTTCATACATAAGAAAACAACGAAACTGCAAGTTAAAATCTTTGCGATATATATTTGAGAGGATTTTCAGAAATTTCAACTAAATTCTTACCTTCTCGGCCTTTGCTGGTTTGAATGGTCCGTTGGAATAACTGCGCACTGCTACTGCAGTTGCGTCTCAACCTCGAAAATAATTTCTAAAGCTAAAATAAACTATTTATTTGCAGATTTTCATACAGAATCTAAACCGCTGAGAAACTTTTATTCGAGCGTCCATGTTGTTTCCTACGTCTTTGGGGCACGGTGACGTCATAAACTTTGCACTAGTTGACGTCACGTTATACTACGTGTGCGCGCCATGGCATTAAACATAGTTTAACATGCCGCACTGTCTGCTGTCTTTTTTGCTTAAATTTGCTTATTTACTGCAAAACCCCTTGATTGTTTTGAATTGCGGTATAAACTAAATACATGAGTAGTGTCTTTAATAATAAAATATAATCGGTTCGCCGCGACAATTTAATAGGGGCTCGCTAAAGCTCGCCCCTATAAAATTGTCTAAGGCTCACCGATTATATTTTATTATTAATGACACTAACTATGTATTTACTATATTGATACGTTGTTAGTTAGATGCTACTTTGGAATAGAAACACTAACCGTTTTGTTTTCATATGATATATCTATTCTTGCAAGCATAAAGATATTACATCATTAAAAACTTTATTCAGGCTGAAATGCTTCCAAGAAAAGATAAAGAAATATAAACATTTTTCAAATCGAAAATGATAAGAAGAAACAACAGCAATGAAAACAATTTTGGTGACCATACAGTTCTTATACCCTTGACTGTCGCTGACCATGTACAAAATGCAGGTACCTGTTGCTTAAAGCATCGATAGTCGTCTCCCTGTGACGTAAGAATGCAGTGTAAAAATCTGGACTGAGCTCGTGCACTGGGGCATTGACAAACAGTGAACACCTAATCAGACACCACTTAACGCGGTGTCTGATCAGGTTTACACTGCTTGCTTATAAATACTGGAATTCAAGGAATAACTTCTAACAAACCCTCACTGGAAGAACCAGGTTACCGGGATATATATTGCTTACCATGCCGGTAGAATGGACGTGCCCAACTTCAGTGATGGAAGAGTGCACTCCAGAAACACAAGGGCTTGGGGGTAAATACATCAAAGCACTGACCGCACTGATTGGTCGGTTGTCTCTGAGTGCAGGCTGGGCCATGAACGGAGACTTGGACTGTTTGGGTATATCCTTAAGTTCTTGTGCCTAATGCAAACTGTAGACCCTGATCAGATGCCACGTTCTGCGGCGTCTAATCTGTGTCTACACTGTTTGCCAAGCCTAACACATGAAGAGTTCCCGATACATTACGCAAACACGCCTATACAAATACATTGCCACTTTTATCGCCGTAAAAATGGAAATTTGAAGAAGAAAAATTGTGATATTTTTCTTAATTCTGCTCAAAATATAGATTGTGGGCACTCGTTAGAACCGCCCCATCGAGGCCACACACTCTATATTTTAGAGCAGAAATAAGAAAAATAAGGTCCACCCCAGCAAACCCCAGTATTACTATATAAAAGTGGGGTTCAAGGGGGTCAAAATTATATAGGCGTGTTTTCGTGATGAACTCTCTTACATGCACACACCACTCTGACCGCAGAGTGGAACAAACAGCACGGCTATATTTGGGTCGATTGTTTATCAGTCAACACAAAGTTACTAAGCAGAAAGCTCTTCAGTGCTAAAGTCCACGTGACTATCACTGACTTGTCGGAATAACGTTTTACACAAAATAGCCGCGGCTTCTGATCAAGATCTACACTAGTTGCTTAAAAACCCGAATTTTATGGTTAAATTAAACAGTTTAAATCACAGCCCAGGACTATTTCTCTGACCTACACTCAGAGACAATCGACCAAGTACTCTCAGTGCTTTGATTTTCATTATTTAATGTAGTGGGTTAGAACCGCCTAATCGACCTCTTTACTTACATCCGCGGGAACCAGGTTGATTGGCAAATCAAATAGTTCCTTTGAGTATATAGATTTGTTTTGTTTGATTTTAGGTTTAACGTCCCCGCCAACACTTTATAGGTCATTCTGGAGACGTTGCTTCCAATTTTGTGGGACTTTTACCCGACATTGAGATGAAATGACATCTCTATCTATCTATCTATCTTCATATACTGAGTCGGTCATACTTGGCCATTACCTCAGTTTGGTGGTGCGCTAAATTTAGAATTTAGCAAAAAAAAAAAAAAAAAAAAACACCCACTGGATGAGTTCTTAAAACTAATCTCAATCTCAATCCCTGTCGCCCAATGAAACCAATAGGGTTTATAACCATTGGACGGTCCGACTCGCACCGCTTTTCCTGGGCTGGCTTAGATCCTCTAAGCGGTTTACCAGTACTCGTGTGTGGTCAGTTTCAGCCCTGTGTGGAAGCATCATGCAGCCTATCTATTTCTTCAAAACCCGATGGGCTGAGTACAGTAGAACTTCGATGGCTCGAACACCGATGATTCGTTAACCATGGATGAGTCGAACACATTCTTGAGCCCTAGGGAAATCCTCTACATAAGAAATAGTTGGGGGGATAATTAAGGAGATTTTAGTATTTTATCTTGCAAATGTATGCTGTGTGTACTCATTAGAATCGCCTCGATGAGCAGATTCTAATGAGTACACACAGCATACATATTCATTATAGAACACCGAAAAGATGTCAAAAAGTATCTCGTTATGCCTCCTGACAGTAAACTCAGTGGCTCGAACTACCCCTGTCTCGGAACAGATTTTCGAGGTCCCAAAGGTGTTCGAGCCATTGAATTTCGACTGTATATAGATATCACTGACCAGAATCGCAATTTAAAATGAAGAAAAATAGAGATTATTGAAGACTTTACTATTCTATTAACATTCTTTACTCGTGTTTGGGTCAAAGTGGCAGAATTCCGAAGAATTTAATATCAGATTTATGAAAACATTAAAATGTCTTTTGTGAGATTGAAAGCGCATTTTGACTCATCCGCGAAAAATTCTACAGGTAAAACCAAATAAAGGGGCTCGTTGAAGCTCACGAGAAAATGGCTTTTAGCGCATCCGGGGACCAGCAAAGACTCAGGCGAGCCTGCGCATGCGCGCAGTCTCACCAGGGCCATTGCTGCTCGGAAGCGACCATCAGGTAGCTAAATGCATGTAGTCATGCATCTGGATTTACTAGATGCCCCGGCATGCGCATTTGAAGAATTATGAATTGAAGAATGCTTAGTCCATTTTTCTCATGCGCTGATTCAAATGAGCCGAGACACAACATTTCCTACAATTTACATGGGCGCCCAGCGAAGAATCAGATCAGCCTACGCATCCATATAGTCTGACCAGAGACTTCTCTTGCTGCATGAAGGAGCATTGGACCCTTAGCTATCCTCAGAGCGCACAACGAATACTCGGATCAGACTGCGCGGATGCGCAGGCTGATCCGAGTCTTCGCTGGGCGCACATGTAAATTGTAGAAAATGCTGTGCCCCGGCTCATAATAAGTATTTCAAACAGATAGTACTGTATCATTATTACACAAACACCTGTTTGTCCGGGACAATAGCCTGTCTAAATGTATCAAGGACCCCGCTGATAAATTACAAACCGCTGTCACAATTTGAATCGGGCTTGATTTACAATTATTTACTTCGGCGAGTATTAGTACCGCCAATTTCACCCGCACCACGGACTCAAAAGTAACCCACCGCCGGAAAGAACGTTAAATTCCCATTTATCGCCGTAGTGAGGGAAATCCTATATTGTGTGAATCACAAAATTGGTTACTAATCATGTCGATTTCACGAGATCTCACGAGATTTGAAAAGTTTTATGTCACATGATCTGGGTTATTTGTTCATATCGGATGTATCTTGTTAGAGACTTAAAAAAGTTTAATTACATGTTTGAACGGATTACTTACAAACGCAGTTTGAAAAAGGATGATGAATTAAGATAATGTCCGTGGCCTGAAGTCTGTAACTAAATACAGTATGAGAAACCTCCAAGAGTTTTTTTTATTTGATTTGGGGTTTAACGTCCCCGTCAACACTGTATAGGTCATTTTGGAGACGTTGCTTCCAATTTTGTGGGACTTTTATCCGACGTTGAGATGAAATGACATCTCAATCCCTACCGCCCAATGAAACCAACAGAGTTTATAAGCATGGAGGGGCCGACTCGCATTGCTTTGCCTGGGCAGGCTTAGATCCTCTAAGCGGTTTACATGTACCAATGCTCGTGAGCGGTCGGTTTCAGCTCTGCGCGGAAGCATCATGCAGCCCATTTACTTCTTCAGACCCCAATGGGCGGGACCGTGATAATGTCCGTGGCCTGAAGTCTGTAATGCATGAGAAACTTTCAAGAGTATGGATTCGATATTGGCATTTCTTACTCATCACCGTATTCACGAAAACACGTCTATATAATTTTGACCACCCTTGAACCCCACTTTTATATAGTAAAACTGGGGTTTACAGGGGTGAACCTTATTTTTCTTATTTCTGCTCTAAAATATAGATTGTGGGTACTCGTTAGAACCGCCTCGATGAGGCGGTTCTAACGAGTACCACAATCTATATTTTGATCAGAAATAAGAAAAATGTCTGACCGCCTCGATGATAACTCTAACTCGAGGCGGTTCTGACGGGTACCACAATCTATATTTTGAGCAGAAATAAGAAAAATATCAAAATTTTTCATCTTAAAATTTTCTTTTTTCGGCGGTAAAGTTTACAATGTAATTGTATAGGCGTGTTTTCGTGATGTCGAGGTCGATCAGCTCTCGGGATGATCGAACTGATCCGGACACTGGAACATTACGAAAACACGCCTACACAAATACAATATAAATTTTACCCCCGGAAAAAACCCCGAAACTTTTTAAATGAAAAATTAAGATATTTTTCTTATTTCTGCTCAGCTGGGCCTCCGTGTGGCCTAATGGGTAAGAGCGCTGACTCTCAATCATTAGGTCTCTCGATCCTGGTTCGGGTCACATGTATGACGTCACGTTTTGCAACGGAAGGCCAGAGTTTTTCTCCGGATACTCCTGTTTTCGCCCACATCTGATTAACGATCGGCTTTATATGAGCGTGACGGCCCCGACCATCGGGGCTTGAAGAAATAGATGGGCTGCATGATGCTTACACGCAGAGCTGAAACCTACAGCACACGGGAACTGGTAAACCGCTTAGAGATCTAAGCCTGCACAGGCAAAGTGGTACGAGTTGAACCGGTCATGCTTATAAACCCTACTGGTTTCATTGGGCGACGGGGCTTGAGATGTCATTTCATCTCAATGTCGGGTAAAAGTCGAACAAAATTGGAAATGACGGGGACGTTAAACCTCAATTCAAACAAACAATCACACATAAATATGAGCGCGACAATCTTGAAATGGTCCCTAACCCCCCCCCCCCCCCCCAAAAAAAAAAACAACACAAAAACAACAACAAAAAAACTGCTCAAAATAAATCGACCATCATCTCATCACCATAACAAGTCCATGAAAAAGCACCCCTCTAAACAGAGAAAACAGGTGTTTACGGGGACTCGACAGCAAGAAACCAAATGAAATGCAGGAGCAAAGGAAGACCGATAGTCCCGACCAGAGACAAAGTTGAGACAGAGGCTAGTGTCAACTTCTTTTGATAGCCCTTCCTCTGCAAGACGAGTCTCACTCAGAGCTGCAACATCGACTTTGTAACGATGAAGGTCTCTACCAACTAGAGCTTCTTCTGGAGTGGACGCAAGAAAGAAGAGCTGCGTAAAGCAGGTGCAGGTTTCCCCATCAAATCAAACCTTGTCAGCAAGCTCTCAGAACTTTCAAAAGGAATACATGACAGACTTATGACGCTGAGACTTCCCTTTTGTAGTAAGAGGTATGCAGCTATTGTAAGTGTCTATGCATTCACATTGACCAGCCCAGACGAGGTCAAAGACAAGTGCTATTACGATCTGAATTCTGTGATTTCTGCTACACTCCGGACAGACAAACTCATCCTCCTGGGAGACTTCAATGCTAGAGTGGGCACAGACCACCAAACCTGGGAAGGAGTGATTGTGACTAAAGGAGCAAGAAAGTGCAATAGCAATGGACTCCTCATTTTGAAGAAGAGCGCAGAACATGAAGTGTTGATCACTAACACAGTCTTCCGTCTACCAACACGCAACAAGACATCATGGATGTATCCTCGATCCAAACACTGGCATCTTATTGATTATGTCATAGTTGACAGGAAGACATACATGATATCGGAGTGACAAAGATTATGTGTGGTGCAGACTGCTGGACAGATCACAGGCATGTTGCCCTTGCATGCAGCCAGCATGGCGACCACAAGGGAAGAAAGTGTCCGAGAGACTTGGTTGTCTCTAAGCTGAAACAAGACAGCAAGGGGCAAGCCTTCATCCATGACAGATGCAATGGAACTCAGTCCAGACGACCCAAGTGCAAGTTTTCAGAGACAGCCTTTATTCTTCAGCAATGAATTCCCTGGGACCCGTATTTGGTAAACTCCAAGACTGGTTTGACGAGAATGACGAAGAAAACCAGGGAATTTCTTGAAGAGAAACACCAAAAACATAAGGCATATCTCAGTGGTACCAGCTCAGTATCTAATAAGGCCGCCTATTCAAATATATGCAAGACAGTCCGGACTAGGCTTTGAAATATGCAAGAGGCCTGTCTGAGCAGTAAGGCTGATGGAATCCAGTCCATTGCAGATAGAAAGGACATTCTTGCATACCAGATAAGGAAATCCATAGTTTTAACTTGGGATAGATATTCTGTTCTAACCCTTGTGTTCTTACCCAAAATCGAATATTCTCGCGTGTTTGATAAATAAACTAGTTGAATACGACCTCATATGCGCCGCCGCTAAGGTTGACGTCACAGCACGCTACAAGACGTCACTAAACATTCCTGTAGAGTCATCACAATATGGCGGACCTCAGCAACCAAAGTGACTGTATTAAAAATCCGCGCTCAAAATGGAAGGTATGCAAGGAAAAGAATCCTATATGGGTGTGAGGGGTGGATAGAAAAATCCGTCTCTCGGGATCACTGTCCGGCATCACGAGGCAAAGTAGAAGTAAAACAAAGATCAGGAATCGATACAATTAACTTACTCCACCCATCAAAGACCTCGTGATGCCGTACAGTGACCCTCAGGATGGATCTTCAATCCAACCCTTACACCCATATAAGATTCTTATATGAAGAAGTTATTTGATGCACTAAAACAGCTTATGGTATCCAGGGCTCAGGAACCACCCCTCACCTCAGTGCAGATGAAACTAGTCTCCTGACTGACAAAGAGGCTATCTCGAATAGATGGGCTGAGCACTTTGATAGTGTTCTTAATCGGCCATCATCTATCAATGATGACGCTATCAATAGACTACCAGAGATGGAATGTCCAACCAATGTCATCCGCTGCTTGACGAGTTACCAACCGTTTCTGAAACAATGGAAGGGATTAAAGTTATACCGCATTACGAAAACACGCCTATACAAATACATTGTAAATTTTACCACCGAAAAATGAAAATTTTCAGATGAAAATTTGTGATATTTTTCTTATTGCTGCTCAAAAGCAAAGACCGTGGGTACTCGTTAGAACCGCCTCGTGGAGGCGGTTCTAACGAGTACCCACAATCTATGTTTCTGAGCAGTAATAAGAAAAATAATTTATACCCCTGCAAACCCCAGTTTTCCTATATAAAAGTGGGGTTTAATGGGGTCAGATTTATAAATAAAAATCAAAAATGAGTTCCTTTAAGAGCAATGAAAACATTCATAAGAAAGAAGATGGGTCATACTATGTAGTTTCGGCTAATAAAGCCTCAATAGTGACCCTGTAATGATCCGGAAAAGAAAGCCCGAGGAAACATACTGCAATTTTGCGAATTTCGAATAGGCAGTCGATTCAAAGTAGAAGTAAAACAAAGATCAGGAATTGATACAATTAACTTACTCCATCCATAAAAGACACCAAAGGGAAAGAAATACAAACATTAAGCGACCAGACCATAATGGAAACCTAAACAAAGGAAGGCCATATGGACAGTTACTTTCCCACAAAATGGCCATATGGCCATCCAAAATTAAAAGACACAAGTGATACACACAGTAAGTAACAAACAACAACATAAATAAATCGCCACAGAAGACCCGCCTTGGAACGGTCAGTGGAAGATTTCCACTGGGGAGCTAAATCAAAATGGGGTCCAAATAATTAAAATCCTGTCTAGAATATGAGTCTAAACCAATAATTTATTTCCGATTTCTCAGAATATTCACGCTGATCTTAAAGGACCAAAAGTAAAGTAAAAACTGCACTATGGTTGATGTACGGGGAGACGTTTTACGGCCGCCACACGGCACAACACCAGCTGCAGTGAAGGCATGTTTTTTAATGATCTGACAAGGATCCAGAATCCGATGAGATACCTGCCGAGGTCTACATAACAGGAGGTACCACAGTTGCAACTAAAATAACAGACTTATTTCACATTATGTGGAGAAAAGAAGTCATTTAAGAACTTAAGGATGCGTTCATTAAATTATGCACCTATTCCAACGGAAAAGGAATCCTCAATTTTGTGACAACCACAGTGGGATCTCTTTTTAAATGTGAATTGCTGGGAAGTTCCTTGCAAGAGTCCTGCATAACCGACTGAAGGAACACCTTGAACAGCCAGTGCTTCCACCAGAAAGACATTGTGGATTTAGAAAATACATATGAACAAATGACATGATCTTCACAGCAAGGCGGTTTCAACAGAAATGCAAGAAACAAAACATGGACCTCTATATGACCTTCTTGACCTTACCAAAGCATTGACGCCCGAGTCCAAAATGATGGTGAGTTTTCTGATCCATTACTGTGACAAATAGAGTCAACCAGGGCTATGTACTAGTCCCAACAATGTTCAGCGTGATGTTCTCAGCCATGCTCACAGATGCATTTCAGTATGGTGACAATGGTATGCCTTTTAGGTATCGTTTTGATGGGTAGATTGTTGTAAGCCAAATCCAAGGATCAGACAGAGGTGCTAGATGAGTTCCTCTTTACTGATGACATGGCAAAATATGCTCCTATAGAAAAGAAGATACAGAAAGTTGTAGATCAAGTATCTGACTCCTGTTACAGCTATGACTTCACAATCAGACTGAGTCGGTCTATGAGCCAGCACCTGGCAAGACTTACAAGGAGTCACCATCACAGTGTAAGGTCAAAGATTGCAGGTGGTAGACAAGTGTAACTACCTTAAAGCTTGGGAGCACATTGTCCGGAGTCGTGCATATTGATAATGAAGTCAATGCCAGGATTGCCAAAGCTAGTGCAGCATTTGGTCGGCTACGCGGTAATGTTTGGGATCGAAGTGGAATCATGACTGACACAAAGCTGCATCGTATTAACAATGTTCTAGAAAGGGTTATCCTTAGGAAGCAAGGAATACACTACAGAACTGGAAAATATGGAGTGTACAACTTTTCTGGGCCAGACTAGCTAGTTTCGGCCATTTAGGCCTCATCAGTGACCCTCAAATATTTTTGAAATTCCAAAATAGAATCAATGATCCCAAAGGACAAGAACATATAAACTACACTATGATGTAGGGCAGGGAAACTTTTTACGGCCGCCACACATTCCCATTTGTTGTGGAAATCCACAATGATTAATTATGCTTATATTTACTTATATATGTAAAATCAGTTCAATTTCTGCATGTTTAATGATTTCTATCAATACTTAACTTCACTATCTATAAAATTTAAATATGGTTTAAGTTAAATGACGTCATCATCATGACGTAACGTCTTTATGACGTTAAGGTTATAATTACGTTAGTAACAGAGACTAGAGAAGAAGTAAGAACAGAAAGAAGCTAAAGATAATAAATAAAAGTCTACAAACTACTATTTGGAACTACTAGGAACTACTACTTGGAGAATAAACTATAAACTACTATTTGGAACTACTACTTGGAGAAACTACTATTTGGAACTACTATTCAGCAGGATAAGAACTATTTCTACTATTTCTATGACAGAACTATTATTGAACTATTATATATATTATTATTACTTCATAACTGTTTATTTATGTGGCTAATTATATAGATGTTGGGACAAATGACAACTTCATTGTGTTGTTTCCTAAGAAAGAAAGAAAGTTTTGCCACATAATTGGTGCCGGAACCCATATAAACAGAATCGGGGCCAAGAACAATTGAAGAAAATGTCAGCTATCACCCACCTAAAGAGGAATAGGATTCTATATAAAAATCTCCTTGACAAGGAGATAGTTACTGGCAGAAGTCACTTGGATCAGGATGTCAGGGAAGTAGATTTAAAAGTGTTTTTGCGCAAGGTAGAAACTTGCATTAAGAGATTAAATGAGTGGGTGGATAAACTAAACAGCACAAACGAAAGACTTTCGCGCGAAAGCTCAGCTGAACTGGAACAGTTGATGGATTCAGACTACTCTTTGATGGAAACAGCATTTGAATGCCTGGGGGAACTCGAAATCTTCCATAAGTCTTTGGAAGATATGTCATTAGGGGCCCAGCCCTATACAGCAGCTACTGCAAATGAAGGAATAACCCAGATTCAAGCTCAAATGCAAGAACTACAGATAAAACAGCATAATAGTTCAATAAAACTTCCTAAACTTGACATTCCAACATTCAATGGGGATAAAATGAAATGGACTGAGTTTTGGGATACTTTTGAAGCTACCGTTCATCACAATCCCACGTTGTCAGATATTGAGAAATTAAACTACCTGATCAGTAAACTAATAGGAAAAGCAAAGGATGCTGTTTCCGGAATTTTACTATCAAATGACAATTACTCTGTTGCGGTTAACTTACTGAAAGACAGATTTGGAGATATAGAAGGTGTGATAAACTGCCATTACACGGAACTCATTAATATCTCTCCAGCTATCAACAGTTCTAGAGGACTTCGCACACTATATGATGTGATTGAGAAGCATTTGAGAAGTTTGGAGGCTTTAAAGCAAGATATCAACCAAGAGGTATTTATTTCCATGATTCTTTCAAAGATTCCCAAAGATGTTCTTGTTCAGCTTCAGATACAAAAGGGTGCTAAAAATAAGTGGACAGTGACATTGTTAAGAGAACTGTTCAATGACTATATCTCTGCAAGGGAGAAAGCTGAAGAACATACTGAACATGCACGAATACCGGTAACTGTGAGTAGGAACACAGCCATGCCCCCTCTAAGGCTGTCTACAGAAGCTCTAATGGCAGGACCAAGGATCCAGTCTCGTCAGTTTGAGAGAAATAACAGATCTTGTAGATACTGTAGAGGGAAACATTGGAATGACGAGTGTCCGATCTATACAACAGTTGATGCAAGAAAGCAGAGAATAAAAGGAAGTTGTTTTCTGTGTTTAAAACAAGGGCACAAAACAAATGAATGTACTCTCACTAGAGAATGTTACTATTGCAAACAGCCAAATAACCATCACAGAAGTTTGTGTCCCCAGCAGTTTACTTCTACAGGCCATGGTCTATCGGTTCATCAAGAGTCTGCTCACTTGATTGAAGAGGTACACGAAGATGATGATTTAGAGGTAACTGAAAATGCACTGCTATCATCAGGAGAGTCTGTTCTAATGCAGACAGCAAAAACCAATGTGAAAAATCCCAGCAATGATCTAAATAAGAACATTCGTTTGCTGTTAGACACAGGGAGCCAGAGAACGTACATCACAGAAAATCTAGCTAAAGCACTTGGACTGAAAATGGGAAAAGTAAATGACATTACACTTGTAACCTTTGGGTCAAAACGTCCACAGAAAATAAAGTCACCATCGACAGTGCTTGACATTACTCTGAAAGATGGAAGCTTTCTCACTATCCATGCCAATGTAATCCCAAGTATTACAGGTTCTACTTTTCGAGGTCCCATCCACATTGGCTCCCTTCAAGACAATGGGCATTTACTCTCTCAGTATACATTGGCGGACACAATACCATATCAAAGAGAAAGTTCTTCAATTGATCTTCTTGTCGGCAATGACTATTACCTAGATTTGATGCTTTCTCAAAAGGTGGAAATTACGCCAGGACTGTACCTCCTAGAGTCAAAGCTCGGATGGATACTTACAGGACGTACATCAGAATTAAATGAAAAGAATCCGGAATCTAGTATGTTGGTGTTAACATATGGAAAAGACATTGAAAGAGAGACACATCTTTATACAGACGTTGACAGATCACTTCCTGTAAAAGCAGATTTGAATGACTTCTGGAACCTAGAGACAATTGGTATTCAAGACTCAACAGTTGACCCTCAAGATAGTGAGGCATTGAAGTCTTTCCATGAAACATTACAGTATGGTGATGGACGATATTATGTAAGCTGGCCATTGAGAGATGAACTGATTGGCCTACCAGAGAATAGAGAGCTCGCTTTCGGAAGACTGAAATCACTAGTTCGTAAGATGAACAACAATGCTGAATTGGCCAGACAGTACAACAACATTATACAGGACCAACTAGAACGTGGTATTATTGAAAAGGTAAAGTCTGAGCGAACTGATGGAATCAAGCACTACATACCCCATCACGCCGTAATAAACCCGTCAAAACCTACAAACAAGGTAAGAATTGTATATGATGCTTCTGCGAAAACTAAACAAGAAAAAAAAAGCTTGAATGAATGTCCCTATCGTGGCCCTGTTATGTTACAGGATTTAACAGGAATCCTTCTTCGTTTTAGACTCAACAAAGTAGCAATAATAGCAGACATTGAAAAGGCTTTCTTACAACTAGGACTAAATGAAAATGCCAAGGATGTGACACGATTCCTTTGGTTGAAAGATACTAGAGTTATGAGGGCTGAAAACAACATAGAAATCTATAGATTCTGCAGAGTCCCCTTTGGGGTCATCTCAAGCCCTTTTTTACTAGCGGCTACTCTGGACTTCCATTTAAAGGCCTACAAATCGGTTACAGCTGAAAGAATAAGGGATAACATTTACGTGGACAATGTGATAACTGGCACTAATTCTACAAAAGATGCCATTCTGTTCTACAGAAGTTCAAAGCAAATATTTGATAAAGCTGGTATGAATTTGCGGGACTGGGCGTCAAATGATCCACAGGTACTGGATAAAATACCCATCAATGACAGATTCCAGGGACAGAAAATAAAGGTGTTGGGGCTGACATGGACTACAAAGGGTGATAGATTATCCCTAGGTCATACTAACTTTAAATCAATAACAGATCTATCAAAACGAACAGTTTTACAGCAGATAGCATCAGTGTATGATCCACTGGGCCTATTCAGTCCAGTTACATTGAAGGGAAAGCAATTTCTACAAGAATTATGGAACAAAAAACTTGACTGGGATGAAAGTTTGTCACCACAAGACTGTACAAAGTGGGGAAAAATTAGGGAAGATCTTAAAAAACTAACTAGTTGCACATTTCCCAGATACATTGGGCTGGACGGAACAAAATCCAATCAGATAAATTACCACCTACTTGGATTCTGTGATGCTTCCAAACATGCATATGCTGCTGTAGTTTACTTGTATCAGGCAAATGGAGACACTTGTAAAGTAGATCTTGTTTTTTCCAAACTCCGACTTGCTCCAACACAAACTGTGAGCATTCCTCGACTCGAACTACTTGCCGCATTCATTGGTACAAGAGCTATCCAGTTTGTAGACAAGCAACTAAGATTGAAACTGACTAAAAAACATCTCTGGATTGACTCACAGTGCGTACTGAACTGGATAGCAATGGGAAACATTCATCCAAATTCGTGGAAAACAGACTAGTGGAAATATGCAAACAGAGAGATCTCATCTTTCACTATATTCCTTCAAAGGACAATCCTGCGGACATAGCAAGCAGAGGGTGTTGCACAGATGATCTTCTACAAAGTAAACTCTGGTGGCATGGCCCAGACTGGCTCCTCGACCACAATCATGTCTGGACTGTATGGAATGAAGCTACTTCTAGCCACGCTACTAGCGCTCATTCATCTATGTATGAAGCACATCTTTTGACAGGGGAGAATAATCGGGAAACAAAAGTTCTATCAAAGGGGCCATTTGGAATTAGAAGCGATAGGTATTCCTCAATGACAAAGCTCCTCAGGGTGACAGCTTTGGTTTCTCGATTTATTAAGAAACTAAAAAGGGAAACTACCTCAAATGGAATTATAGAGACGTTTGAGATTGAACGTGCTGAAAAACTCTGGCTAATACATGTCCAAAGGCTTCATTATAGTGACCTATTCGAGTCTATTCAGGAAAACAAACCAAACAATCTTAAGGCACAATTGGGTGTTTACATTGATCAGAAAGGTCTACTGAGATGCCAAGGAAGATTAGAAAACTCTGACATATGTGATGAAGCTAAACATCCTTTGCTGATGCCTAAAAAAGACAGGTTCACTGAATTACTGATAGATCAAATCCACAGAAAATTACATCACATTGGTGTAGCCCAAACCTTAGCTCAAATTCGGCATAAATACTGGATACCCCAAGGACGATCGGCTGTCAAAAAGAGTATTGAAAGCCTGTACAGTGTGTAGACGTTGGGAAGGAGGTCCATATAGAATGCCCAAAATACCATCATTGCCAAGAGAGCGTGTCAAGGAGGCTGTCCCCTTCACGCATAGTGGAATTGATTACTTTGGTCCAATGTTTGTGAAAGAAAACATGGGTACGCGAAAGGTATGGGTTTGCCTTTTTACCTGCCTGGTTACTAGAGCTATTCACCTAGAGCTAATGCAAGACATGTCGACACAACAGTTTTTACTGGGATTCAGAAGATTTATAGCGAGGCATGGAAGTCCCCAAGAAATAATATCTGATAATGCAGCACAATTTAAACTGGCAGCAGAAACCATAGACACAATGTGGTGTCAAATATTGAAAAAACCAGATGTAGTCTCCTATTCGGTGAATGAGAGGATCAAATGGAAATTTATAGTAGAACTTGCTCCCTGGATGGGAGGGTTTTATGAAAGATTGATAGGACTTGTCAAAAGATCACTGCGTAAAACAGTTGGAAAAGTATGCTTGACCAATGACCAGCTACTCACAGTGCTAAAAGAAGCTGAAGCGGTCATAAACTCACGACCACTGGTCTACATTTGAGAGGACATAAACTCCGGTATGGTACTTACGCCAGCTCATTTCTTGTCTCTTAATCCTAAGATTGGTTTTTCAAAGTTAGATATAGAAGATGATGATGATAATGAGTTCAGTCCAAAAATCAGTTCAGCAGAGACTCTGATTAAAACTTGGAAAAAAGGATTAAAACACCTGAACAAATTCTGGCAAGTCTGGAAAAGCGAATATTTACTTAATTTGAGAGAAAGAACGCAGAATAAGTTGAAAGCACCAAGGAAACAAGCACCTGTTCAAGCTAAGGTTGGTCATGTTGTAATTATTAAAGACGATCTACCAAGAGGTTGCTGGAGGATAGGCAAAATCGTTGAGCTACTAAAGGGTAGAGACCAAGAGATACGAGCAGCCAAAGTTTGCTTACCATCAAAGACAGTAATAGGTCGTCCATTGAACCTATTGTACCCAATAGAATGCCCAGAGGACGACATGGACACAGATGACAAGCCGCCAGAAAGTGGCTCACAGGAAAGGTGTCAGAGTGAGGACAGAACTGGTAGACGCCGTCCTAAAAGACAAGCCGCTGAAAGAGCAATTCAACAAATAAGCAGACAGTTAAACACAATCAATGATGACCAAGATTACTTTTCATAAGAGAAAAAAGATGAGACATTTATTGGCGTGGGAGTGTTGTGGAAATCCACAATGATTAATTATGCTTATATTTACTTATATATGTAAAATCAGTTCAATTTCTGCATGTTTAATGATTTCTATCAATACTTAACTTCACTATCTATAAAATTTAAATATGGTTTAAGTTAAATGACGTCATCATCATGACGTAACGTCTTTATGACGTTAAGGTTATAATTACGTTAGTAACAGAGACTAGAGAAGAAGTAAGAACAGAAAGAAGCTAAAGATAATAAATAAAAGTCTACAAACTACTATTTGGAACTACTAGGAACTACTACTTGGAGAATAAACTATAAACTACTATTTGGAACTACTACTTGGAGAAACTACTATTTGGAACTACTATTCAGCAGGATAAGAACTATTTCTACTATTTCTATGACAGAACTATTATTGAACTATTATATATATTATTATTACTTCATAACTGTTTATTTATGTGGCTAATTATATAGATGTTGGGACAAATGACAACTTCATTGTGTTGTTTCCTAAGAAAGAAAGAAAGTTTTGCCACAGACCACAGCTGTAGTGGCGGCAAATGTGTTCTAGAAAGGGTTATCCTTTGGAAGCAAGGAATACACTACAGAACTGGAAAATATGGAGTGTACATGTTTTCTGGGCCAGACTAGCTAGTTTCGCCATTTAGGCCTCATCAGTGACCCTCAAATATTTTCAAAATTTCAAAATGGAATCAATGAACCCAAAGGACAAGAAAATATTAACTACACTATGATGTAGGGCAGGGAGGCTTTTTACGGCCGCCACACATTCCCAGACATCAGCTGTAGTGACGTTAAATATGTTCTATGAAAGGGTTATCCTTTGGAAGCAAGGAATACACAGCAGAAATGAAAAATATGAAGCGTGCATGTTTTCTGGGCCAGACTAGCTAGTTTCGGCCATTTAGGCCTCATCAGTGACCCTCAAATATTTTCAGAATTCTAAAATGGAATCAATGATCCCAAAGGACAAGAAAATATTAACTACACGTTGATGTAGGGCGGGGATACTTTTTACGGCCGCCACACATTCTCAGACAACACCTGTAGTGACTTTAAATATGTTGTATGAAAGGGTTATCCTTTGGAAGAAAGGAATACACCACAGAAATGAAAAATATGAAGTGTGCATGTTTTCTTGGCCAGACTAGCTAGTTTCGGCCATTTAGGCCTCATCAGTGACCCTCAAATATTTTCAAAATTCCAAAATAGAACCAATGATCCCAAAGGACAAGAAAATATAAACTACACTATGATGTAGGGCAGGGAGACTTTTTACGGCCGCCACACATTTCCAGACAACAGCTGTAGTGGCGTCAAATGTGTTCTAGAAAGGGTTATCCTTTGGAAGCAAGGAATACACTACAGAACTTGAAAATATAGAGTGTACATGTTTTCTGGGCCAGACTAGCTAGTTTCGGCCATTTAGGCCTCATCAGTGACCCTCAAATGTTTTCAAAATTCCAAAATGGAACCAATGATCCCAAAGGACAAGAAAATATTACTTACACTATGACGTAGGGCAGGGAGACTTTTTACGGCCGCCACACATTCCCGGACAACAGTTGTAGTGACGTTAAATATGTCCTATGAAAGGGTTCTCCTTTGGAAGAAAGTAATACACCACAGAAATGAAAAATATGAAGTGTGCCTCCTTTGGAAGAAAGTAATACACCACAGAAATGAAAAATATGAAGTGTGCATGTTTTCTGGGCCAGACTAGCTAGTTTCGGCCATTTAGGCTTCATCAGTGACCCTCAAATATTTTCAAAATTCTAAAATGGAATCAATGATCCCAAAGGACAAGAAAATATAAATGTACGCCCGCCCTGATGTAGGGCAGGGAGACTTTTACGGCCGCCACACATTCCCAGACAACAGCTCTAGTGACGTCAAATATGTCCGTGAAATGAGCACCCATCTTAACAACACTTTATAAAGAGACAACTGGATTTTACAGGGGTACATATTATTTTGCTTATTTATGCTCAAAGACATAGGCAGTGGGTACTCGAGCACCAACAACCTATGTTAGACGTTTAAATAAGAGAAATATCTAAACTTTTCATCAGAGAAGTGTCAGTATTGGGAAGAAATGCACTATGTCACACGGATGTGTTATCGCAGTGACAGTCTACAGAGCTGTGGCACTGCTTCTATTATATGCATGTGAAACGTGAACAGTATACCAAACGGTACGCCAAAAGACTGACCCAATTCTATACAAGCTGTCGTAGAAAACTTTTAAAGGTTAAGTAACAAGATAGGATTCCAGACACAGAAGTCCTGATGAGTGCAGGTATGCAGATTGTGCATACTCTTCTGAAACCTGCAAAGTTAAGATGTCCGGCCTTCTTTCCAGGGTGCCTGATAGGCGAGGCACTTTAATTTTATGGTCAATATAATTCCTTGAGAAACTCTTTAAAGGTGCATTATTGAGCTACCGGGTCTCAATTTTTTTGTTTCTGGTTTTTATCTTCAATGCATACTCCTCTGTCATGTGTACACTTTTGGAGCCAAATACAGCTTCAGAACTTTGTGAAAATGGTCGTTTTCATTCGTGTTTACCCTTCGATCTGAACATGTGTTCGGAATTTCTGTTCTAAAAATAAATCTGTTACTTTACACATTCATGGCGACAGTATCGTCTCTGAGTGTCGTTACTTATGGCATGGTATTCAGCGTCATATTTTTTCCGATTCAGGCATGGCCTAAGCAAACAAGGCCAAAAATGAACGTCGCATAACGTCATATATGGAGATTCTATTTTTGTCACGAACTAAAAATAGATCTAACTAGTGTTCGAAACCTAGTTAGGGAATCCCTCTCAAACTCGTTTACCTGTCATCATAATTGTTCGCATTTTTGCATAAAATGCATTCATTTGTATTGTTTTAAAGAAAAATACCGGCTATGTGTATTTTATTTTTGGAAGCATTTTTTTCGGATAGCTCAATAATGCACCTTTAAGTAACAAGACAGGATTCCAGACAAAGTCCTGATTAGTGCAGGTATGCAGATTGTGCATACTCTTCTGAAACCTGCGAAGTTAAGATGTCCGGCCTTCTTACCAGGATGCTTGATAGGCGAGGCACTTCAATTTTTATGGTCAATATAATTCCTTGAGAAACTCTTTAAACACCAAAACACAGGGCTATGATATATTAATTACCCCCAAAAAGTCCTTAAAATATCCGTGCCAGTTCTGAGAAAATTGGGATTTAATCTGCAGAAAAAGCATTAAATGAGTAATGGTCCAATAATAGCACTGTACACTGTTTTACCGGCTGTAAGTCGAGCTCTCCTCACGCGCAAACAAATGACGTCATTAAAAACAAAATATACGTCACAAATTGTTAAGTGCAGTCTATAATTTATTATTAAAAAGAGAACGATAAAGGTTTCTCTTGATTGGTAAATGGAAATATTTGCTCAAAATCGTTCGAGATATGGTACACGGAGGCAATGCATTTTCCCAAATCTATCCATCTATATGTGTTTAAATCCACAAAATCAAAAGGAAATCCAGTTGAAGATTCGGCGGACACGAGCAGACTCCCGCTGCTTTCTATATTCTATTTTTTGAATAGATGCCATTTATATTTTCCTTGTATGCTATTGATAAACAAGATCTATGTTCAAGTTGTAAAAATAAACATTTTTTTTTTTTTTTTTTTTTTTTTTTTTTTTATAGGTGGGGGGGGGGGGGGGGATCGAAAAATACAGTTGTCAATGTCTCATAACAAAAATTTAGTGTATGGAAGCACATTTGTGCCATCAGAATCAAATCAATTAATATCATAAATATGCGTATACGGTGTATTCTGGTAACATTGCGCACATAAGATTTTGAAAGCCATGTATGACTTTGTGGAAGCAACCACTCAAAAATCACAATCAGAACAATTGCAACACTGTCCTATCTACTTACTGCAATAGAAATTGGCCGCTGAATTTTATACAGGCAGGAAAAATAATACTAAGAAAAGGGATACCCCCTTGAAATTGATTTACAAATTTTGTCTCCCAACATTGCGCACAATAACTGTTTTGAGCTGATTGAACACAAAGGTTGACTCAAACAACCTTAAAAAGGGCCAAAATCCGGATGAGAAAAAATATCTTTCAGCTAATTTTCCATGAGGAATCCACATATGAAATTTCAAAAAAACCCTAGCATACAAGCTTCTAAAGTTATGCTATGCATCACAATGCATACAATGTGCCGAAAGTGACAAAGGGCCATTAGCCACAAAATATTTTTCGGAATTTAGCCAATAGCTAATCAGGACATCTACTCATCAGCACCAATCTATTCACCAACTTACAAGGTTCTAGTTCCAATAGATTTCGAGATATGTTGCTGACAAGATTTTATAAAGAAAAAATTCAAAGGGCAATAACTTTTTGAAAGGGGCATAATCCGGGCAAGAAAAAAATACGCGTTAGCTAATTTTCCATGAAGAATCCATATATGAAATTTCAAAACTCTAGCATGCACGATTCTTGCGTTATGCTATGCATCAAAGGCGTAACGGAAGTTCGAATGGACGAACCAGAAGCAATATACCCCTCCAAAAAGTTGGGGTCATAAAAAACGTTACGAAAACACGCATATTCAAATCTATTGGAAGATTTGATCACCCAAAAAATTTCCAGAGAAAATTCTGATGTTTTTCTTATTCATCACGAAAACGAGGTGTTGCTTCCAATTTTGTGGGACTTTTACCTGACATTGAGATGAAATGACATCTCAATCCCTGCCGCCCAATGAATCCAAAAGGGTTTACATGCATGGACAGGCTGACTCGCAGCAACTTTTCTGGGCAGGCTTAGACATTCTCAGCGGTTTAACAGTACTCATGTGCGGTCGGTATCAGTTCTGTGCGGAAACATCATGCAGCCCAATCTATTACTCCAAGCTCAGATCGGCCCCCGTACATAGGGGCTTGAAGAAATATATGGGCTGCATGATACTTCCACGCAGAGCTGAATCCGGCCCGCACACTAGTACTGGTAAACCGCTTAGAGGATCTAAGCCTGTCCAGGAACCGCGGTGCGAGGCGGACCGTCCATGCTAATAAACCCTATTGGTTTCATTGGGCGACAGGGCTTGAGATGTCATTTCATCTCAATGTCGGGTAAAGTCCCACAAAATTGGAAGCAACGTCTCCAATATGACCTTTACAGTGTTGACGGGGACGTTAAACCTCAAATCATCCAAACCAAGCCCCGATGGGTGGGGTCAAAAAACACGCCTATATAATATTGACCCCTCCAACCCCACTTTTATGTTGTAAAACTGTGGTTTACAGGGATAAACATTAAATTTCTTATATCAGCGCAAAAACATAATTCCGGGTACTCGGTAGAACCGCCAAGTTCAGGCGGTTCTTAGTCGAGCTCCGCAATCTATGTTTTGAGCAGAAATAAGAAAAACATCTTTTTTTTTAATCTTAAAATTACCTTTTTGGGCTTAAAAAATTGACAATGTTTTTGTATAGGCGTGTTTCGTATTGTCTGTTCAAAAGCATAGATTGTGGGTACTCAATAGAAACCCCTCCCTAATCGAGTTTTAGTTTGTACTAATTTATTTTTGTTCGATTCCGATGAAAGTCTCAAGCTTAATTAATCGCTCTCGAACACTCATTCCGGATGTTTTCACGTGCGCTAGGGAGAGGCCGTTGACTTTTACACGGCTGCTACCCATTTACACCTGAGTGGGGTGGGGCAGTGGGGAGTTTTAGGGGGTATACATGTACATTATTTTTCTTATTTCTGCTCAAAGAAGCCTCCATGGTGTAGTGGTTAAGTTACTCGCCTCATAAACCAGGAGTCGTGGGTTCGATCCAAGGGCTTCTCCAGACTCTCAGATGAGTCTTTAAACCGTTGTCCGGTCTCCGTATGCAGGGGTTTAATCAATAGACGGATGCTGGGGATTTTCCCGTTTACTTAGACATTATTCCCCTGCTATGCTTCATAAATTTGGCTTTATTCAGATAACATTGAAAATCACACTCCTATCTTTCCTTCGAATCTGGATGCCAAAATGTTTTTGAAACCACTGCATATGACATTTGCTGTTGACGGGACGTAAACCTCAAACACACTCACTCACTTATTTCTGCTCAAAACATAGATGAGGCAGTTCTATTGAGTATCAACAATCTCAGAACCTATATTTTTGAGCAGAAAAATAATATATAACCCCTAAACCTCAAGTGTTTCTAGTTTATATATAAAAGTGGGTTAGTGGGGGTCAAAATTACATAGGCATGTTTTGTGATGTACCAAAGTTTGCTTTTGATTTTTTTCCTTTTTGGATTTTGTTTTATGTGACATTGTTGATAAGATTTGGAAATCCTTATTTGATATCTGTGACTCTTTTTACACTTTATGGTAACTGACACATTTTATCTATGAATTAAAAACCACTTTAATTCATAGACTATTTGTTATTTTGCCTGCGGAAATACAATTTAGAAGAATTTGTGACACATTTTAGTTCTACACAAATTAACGTGTGCTTGGCATAGACTCAAGCTTTTTGTAAAAGCTAATACTTGTTTTTTTTTTCAATATTTCACACAAAAATATATAAAAAAATAACTTAAAAGACAACTTTTATCAAGTCAAGTATTAATTGTTTAACATACGCCAGTGATATTAATTTTGTCCATTTTCTTCATTTTTCGTACTTTTTCAACCCCCCCCCCCCCCCCAAAAAATACCCTTTCCCCTCGGATTTTTTGAGGACTTTTTTTCTATAAATCACGACACCTTCCTGATACTAAAAGTGTTGATAACATTTCTCAAGGAATTAGTTGTGGGTCAAGGGTCATTTCCAGCTGAATGTACTGGCCTACGAGTAGACTAGCTACTAGTCGGATACTATATTTTAAAGTAAATAAGTAATATTCTTCT
Source organism: Lucinisca nassula (assembly GCA_963580285.1). Taxonomy (NCBI): domain Eukaryota; kingdom Metazoa; phylum Mollusca; class Bivalvia; order Lucinida; family Lucinidae; genus Lucinisca; species Lucinisca nassula. Next base: position 6,881,160 of record OY757026.1, read on the forward strand.
ATTTTTTTTTTACATTTTCTCTCTCTGATAGCAACATGTTTTATCTTGGGAAGGTATCTTGATGTCTGAGACAAGATTAAAGATATTTGATAAAACACCAGGGAGGTTGGTCATTGGTAAATATGACATCAAGGTCTAGGAGCTAGACTAGCCTATTAGGAACGCGTTTGCCAAAGAAAATCCTGCATGGAAAACTAGAAATGAGAAAACACTCCCGTGGTGGTCAGAAGCAGCGCTATAAGGGCTCCCTCAAAGCCTTCCTTAAGGGCATCAACATACCAACAGAGTCGTTGGAACATATTGCACAAGACCGAGCGAAGTGGCGAGGCCACAGAAGGAGTGCTAGTGTAAATGGAGCAAAAGGAATCGGCGAAGCCGAGGAGAAACGAGCACACGCAAAGCCAGAGGAAAGGCGACACCAACAGAGCTGTCTTCCTCTAACCTCTGTTGCTATGTCTGCAACAAACTGTTGGTTTTCTCTTGTTCCGGCATTTCAGCTTTTTCTCACCGTTGTTTCAGCTCTATGGTTGTTTGATATTTATGTTATCGGAGATGTTGCTCTTATGAGTTAGGAAGCATTCATGCGGACCGAACAATAATTTGTCTAAACAGCACGTGAACAAGTCCGTGAAATGAACACCCCCTTACACCCCACTTTATATAGAGAAAAATCGGGTTTACGGGGGTAAACAATATTTTTCTTTTTTCTGCTCCAAGACATAGGTTGTGGGTACTCGTTAGAACCGCCTCAATGAAGCGGTTGTAACGAACACCCACAACCTATGTTTTGAGCATTTATTAGAAAAATATCATGAATTTTCATCAGAAAAGTAGCCATTTTGGATATGTAAAAATTGCACTATATCGCACGGGTATGTTATCGTAATGTCGCGACGGAAATAAGGGCACAAGCCACCCAGTCAAATACTTTTCACTGACCGTTCCAAGGGAGTTCTTCTCTTACGGTTTATTTTTGTTGAAGTTCGTCTTTGAATGTGTGTATCGCTGTTTGTTTTGGAAAGCCAATTGGCCATTGTGTGGTCAAGTAACTGTCTTTTTGGCTTTCTGCTATAGATGTTAAAGTTAGCGTCTAGCTTTTTCATGTTTGTGGTTCTTTCCTTTTGGTGTCTCTGATGGGAGGTGTGCGTTAATAGTATCGATTCCTGATCATTGCTTTCACTTATATTCAGAGCTAGAACTGGCCTCATCAGCCAATCTTAGAACACACAAACATTAGCATTTCTTGCATGTGATTAGAACTGGTCATTGACAGTATTGACATACGAACTTTTATGTCGTATAGGTGTATTTTCGCATCAGGGGATAACTGCATTCAAAATTGTTATTTGGGAAAGTAAATTGGCGGTTTTAATGTCGGAAATTTCGTTTTAAATGAAACGAATTTGCGACCATAAACCGACCGACGATTTACCCCCAAATGTCAATTTTCAGACAAGTTATCCTTATTTTAATGCACATATCCAGTTGTTCTGTTTTGTGCTGTTGTTTTTGTTGTTGCTGTTGTAGTTTTTCTAGTATCATTTTGCTGTTAGCTACGTAAATCAAATGTCAGCCAATGAAAAGCGACGTTACGTGATGACGTCGGGTTTCCGACAATATATCGCAGAATACGATATCAAATCGTACATATCAAATCAGACGTCGCGTTACATACATACGTGCATTAAAATAGCTGCTCCGTGTCGTGTAGGGCCATCAAGCTTTAAGACAGAACATCTATCTGCTTGCTATCAACACAATAAAAGGTCAGAACCGTCGCCCATTATTGAATCAGCGTCATTATCTATTTTTGATTGGGCTATTTTTCCAATACAAGACATTCCTGCTCTGATATCGACAATCATCCGAGATAACTGATCATTAAGAAATCTTCTGTCTAAGAATTTTGACGGATAAATACATCTTTTGCGACATCGATTTTACAGCATGCCGCAAACCGGTCATTAGCCGCCATTTTATGCTTTAGATCGACTTTTCGGAAAGGAAAATCGTTTGGATTTCTCAATTATCGTGAATTAAGGGCGTATGGTATTAAAAGATTCCGTGCGAAATATTACGGTTTAAGTGTCTTTTAAATTTCCACATGCAAATCACAGAGTTTAATATAAATCCAAGATAATATCCAGATTCAGAACATCATGAAATGGTTAATGGAAAAAGCGAAAGAATTTTTCTTGACGAATAATAATGTCAATTTAGCGAGACAATTCTTCATAATCTCAGGAAGCAATTTTAGGCCATTAAGACGCGATTGTTTCCGAGATCTTGTTGAATAAAACCGATCCCCATAATGAGTTCGCTATTGAGCTGGAAGTAGAAAAGAGGATAACATTTGAAGAATGGAAATTCTGAGTTATCCATGGTCACAAAATTATTAATATCGTGGAATTATACCGCACCCTGTAAATAGCCCACATTTTATGCTGAAATGTGGGATTTACAAGTGTATTGAAATTATCTGTGATCCAAATACCCACAATCTAAGTTTGCGACAGAAATTTTGCTGAATAAGTGGGCAATTAAATGCCTTTTCGGCCTCCCCAAGAAAATAATCATCAATCCTGCTAATCTGTTTTGTTTTGGTATACATCAAGAAAACACGCCTATATAATTATGACCCCCTTGAACCCCATTTTTATATAGTAAATCTTGGGTTTACAGGAGAACACCTTATTTTTTCTTATTTCTGCTCTTAAACATAGATTGTGAGTACTCGTTAGAACCGGTGGTTCTAACGAGTACGCACAATCTATATTTTTAGCAAAAATAAGAACAATATTACAATTTTTCATATTAAAATTTTAGTGTTTTTACGGCGGTAAAGTTTATAATGTATTTGCATAGGCGAATTTTCGTAATATATCAAGTAGCAGATAAGCCTTGTCTCCTCTAAGACTAAGCTCATTGTATTTATCATTGATACAATGTGTTATAATAACTTTATCCGCCAAATATGACATATCCGCTTTTTATATGCAGATGACACAATTTTGTTTCGTATAGATGACGAGTAGTTTCTTAAGTGCTCTCAGCCGTATCAGAATTTTTCTTCTGAAAAAAATGTTATTTCTGGACGGGCCGTGAAATGACACAACCTCTGGAAAAGCCGACTTTAAACAGGGAAAGATGGGTTTTGCAAGGGCACAAAATTTCTTCTAGTATATATGTGTTCAAAACATAGATTGTGGGTGCTGGTTAAAACCATCACTCGAAATCTATTTTTGGAATAGGAAAAGGAAAAATATCAGAGATTTTATTCTGAAAAAAAAAGGCTTTTTTCTGAAGCCACGGATTACAGCTATACACCACGTTTATGTAGTGTTATCGTAGAGAGATGACGTAATACATGACGTTAAAAGATTTTAACGTCATTACGATAACACGCCCGTATGGCATAGTGCCTTTTTCACATCTCCAAAATGGCTACTTTTCTGATTAAAATATGCGATATATTTCTTATAAATACTACAAACATAGGTTGTGGGTGCTCGTTAGAACCGCCTCATTGAGGCGGTTCTAACGAGTACCCACAACCTATGTCTGGAAGTAAAAATAAGAAAAATAATGTTTACCCCCTTAAACCCCAGTTTTCTCTATATAAAGTGGGGTTTAGGGGGGTGTTCATTTCACGGACGTGTTCACGTGATGTTTTCTATTTTAGCTCTGGTGGTAATTTTGTTCATCGTAGAGCAACAGTTTTTGCAATTATTGTAAAGGGGAAGAAGATGAATATTTCTGTGAAATTATTTTGAATTAGACCATTGGCCCTGGAGGAGATATCGGTTTTTAGCTCTTTTATTTTAGCTCTGGTGGTCATTTAATATGTAATTAGGCTTAGCCTAAGGGCGAGCACAGCATAGCATACATGAGTCTATGCAACTAAATAATTCTATGACACTGATATAACAAAGCATAGTAGCTAATAAAGATAAAAGATAAAGGAGCTTTATTTAACATATTTGGTTATGGAATTAGGAAGGGGTAAAGACTCTCAAATGGATAGATTCCTTCATTTGCCACAGAAAACAGCATGTTGTTGTTAATGGTGAATCTTCAGTATGGGCTCCAGTTTTATCTGGAGTCCAACATGGGACAGTTCTTGGTCCGCTGTTATTCTCCATGTACATTAATGATATTTCCACTGACATTGACTCAGAAATAAGACTGTTAGCAGCTGACTGTGTTTGCTACCGGGAAATAGAGATACAGCGGACTCAATGAAACTTCAGAAGGTTATAGATAGATCATGATGTTGGGCATGAAAATGGGGCATGAGATTTCAGTCCGATTAATGCAATATTATGCAGATAACTAGGAAGAGAACAAAATAATGAACTTATTTAAATAAAGGCGTCTTACAACTTAAAGGGAACGGCCGGTCCTCCAACATGTGAATACTATTAAATACCTTGGTGTGACAACCACACACAATTTGAAATGGAATACACATAATAGCAACATGTGTACTTAGGTACATGTGTACTTAGGTAAATAGAACGCTTGGTTTCCTGAGGCGAAATCTTCATCAGAATTGAAGGACTCTTGATCGCACAATCTAGGAATATGGTAGTTGCATGGGACCCCAGTTCAGTGGTTTTTAATGAAGTAATTGAAAAAGTTCAGACTAGAGCTGATAGATTTGTAACAAACAATTACTTTGAAACTGGGAGCATGACTGGAACTCTAGGGAAATTAAGGTTGGAGTCTCTCAAGAAAAGGAGAAGAGACAGTAGGTTCATTCTCTTATACAAAGGTCTAAACCTACTGTTGTAGCCAAAAAAAGTATGGAATCTTTCGGATCAGGGCATTAATTCTAAGCCGTTACAGACTGGAATGAGCACAAAGTTAATCGTCTCTCCTGTATCGTCCCTCATATGTTTTGTTGTCAAATGTTATTTTCTGAAAACAAAAACAAAAAGAAACAACATATATTAGATACTTGGATGCAGAAAAAATGTGCTGATGTTTAGTTTTCCTTTGTTCCGGAAGTCACAAATATCCCTGTCTCCTCAATAAAGTTTCCCAACTCTGTTAACCCAATAATGTGCCAACAAGAGACTCTACATGTATTTCACAAACCCCGAGAAGGCATTTAATCAAGTACCCTGGAAGGTCATCTCGTTGGCACTGAAAACTTGGAGTTGATGATTGGATCGGCAACTGGTCCAGGAGATGTACATGTATGCTAATGTGGGGAGCCGTGTCCCTGCTGGTGACGGTTACACTGGAATGTTCAAAGATCGGTGTACATCAAGACTCTGTTCTCAGCCCACTGCTTTTCATCATTGGGCTTGAAGCCTTGTCACACGAGTTCCGCTTTGAGTCATCTGGAAGACCCTGTATGCCAATGATCTTATCATCTTATGAATCACTCAAGGAACGGGCCAGGAGGCCCACTGCTTTTTATCATTGCGCTTGAAAACTTAGAGTGGATGAGTGGAGTGTGCGACTGGTCCAGCAGATGTACATGTATGCTAATGTGGGGAGCCGTGTCCCTGCAATGAAGAGTTGAAATGTTGGTGTCCATCAAGGCTCTGTTCTCAGCCCACTGCTATTCATCATTGTGCTTGAAGCCTTGTCACACGAGTTAATCAGTGATACTTGCCCATTGACAAAGCGAAACTTCCAGCGTCCACAATGGAATGACAGGGCAGATCTGCAATGCAACCCACAAGACACTGTCACCACTAGGTCATGTGAGCTACTTGCGCAGCCTGCCATTGGCATACACAAAGATGGAAATCAAGGGCCTTGGAGGCCTAAGATGACCTAGAAACAGCTGACAGAGAGATCGCAGAGAGTGGAAGCTCTCTGTCTATCTATCTATCTTCTAATACTGAGTGGGTCACATTTGGTCATTACCTGAGTTGAATGGGTGACTAAATTTAGAATTTAGCTTAAAAGGGTCAGTGGATGAGTCCTTAAAATTATTTACAATCTGAATAAAAGAGCTACATGTATTCTAAAACACAAACCTCTGAGTCTCAATCTTACACTGTACGGGCTTTAACTTCTCTGCGGTCTTAACATTCATCACAGAAAAGGTAAGACTACTCCACTGAGGAATAGTTCAAGGAAAGAAAGAATTTTTCAGGGCATCGCTGGTACGCATCGCTGGTACCTATGAAAGTGTGAGCTGTTTACTTTTGATGCCCTTGTTTGGGTTGACGCTGTTGCAGGGGTCAAGTATCTATCTTTATTAATAAACACTGTATCAGAGTATATCTTATTGAAGAAGGTTAAAGAGGACAGCTCACAGCGGGCCTCTAGGGACGGCCACTTTAGCTCATTAAGCCTATCACCGACACTACTTCTCATTACGTAAAAACGCCTATACAAATACATTGCCACCTTTATCGCCGAAAAAAAAATGAAAATTTTAAGATGAAAAATTTTGATATTTTTCTTATTTCTCCTCAAAATATAGATTAGAGCAGAAATAAGAAAAATCAGGTATACCTCCGGAAACCCCAGTTTTACTATATAAAAGTGGGGTTCATGGGGGGGGGGATCAAAATTATATAGGCGTGTTTTCGTGATGTATTTCACCATCGCCGGCAGTTCCGCCGAGCAGCTGTCCTCTGCACCTTCTCCACCTGCTGAATCTGAGTTTTAACACAGGGTTGCCAAATAGTTGATGCATATTGAGGTTGAGGCGAACTAATGTTTTATATGCAATATCTTGTCTGCCTAGGTGTAAAAAGCCAATTACGTCTAAGGAATGCTAAGTCCTAGTGGCTTTAGATGTTATCTCCGAGACATGTTGACCCCAATGAAGATTGTCGGTGATGGTGATACCAAGATATTTGGCGGATTGAACATGCTCCAAAATTTGCTGGTGAGGTGTATAGTCAAACTTAATTTGCTTGTCCGGAGGTTGTCATGACACCCTCATTGAATGTCATTTGGCCACATTGAACTTCAACTGCCAATCGGCCTCCCACTGTGCCAGTTGATCCAGGCCATCTTGTAAAATAAGACAGTCAGAAGGAGTATATGTTCCTATACAGGACACAATCGTCAACAAACAAACGGGCCGATGACCTGATATTATCAGGGGGATCATTAATGAATACCAAGAAGAGGACAGGTCCAAGGACCAAACGTTGGGGGACATCAGCTTAAACAGGGACTAGGTCAGACGCTTGGCCACCAAGTACAACTTGTGAGCAGCAAGAGAGCCATGACCTAATCCACCTATGTGTGGATCCTCTGCTATCGACCCTCATCATACGCAAACCTGGAGATCTGGTGTGAGGTCTGTCGTGCATGTAGCCATGCAGCTACCTGGAAAAGGGCTCACTTATGTGGGCGTTGCCCCTGTACCTGCATATTAATAAAAAGGTAGATAGATAGCTAAATAGATAATAATAAACATCATTATTGTAGGTATTATCTGTCTATCTTCATATACTGAGTCGGTCACAATTGGCCATTTTATTACCTCAGTTAGATGTTTTAAGCTCTATTCTATTTTCTGTTCAGATACTTGTGTAAGTACAATCTGCTAGATGCTTGTTTTAGGTAAACCTCATTGTGTACAGTATTTCACTAGTACAATGAAAGTTGTTCCAATATGGCAGTGCCCAGCTAGACTGAACATTGAAAGATCGGAGAAATAATGAAAACTAAGAACTTATGGATTTTTGTGGTTTTTGTAAGTCCGTTCTGTATATTAGGTCCGTTTCTGTTCATTTGTTGTCATACGCTAGACTTGTATTCGACAGAACTCTCAACATCGTCCGAATATTCTTGAAACACGGTATACCAGTCAGTCAACTTCCGGATTTTCCCCAGTAAACTTCCGGAAGATATTTGGAAGATTTTTCTGTCAGAGCGAATTCAGCTTTAAGTATGTATCATGGAATGTTAATTTTTTTTGGTCAGATTCTCTACCGTAGAGCTCACTTCGTTCGCGATGCGCTTCGCGTATCGCGAGCTGTGCTCGCTATTAATCTGAGGGGAACCATATTATCAATGTTTTAACATATATTTAAAGGGCCATAAAAGGACTATGTCTGTGAAATTATGTTATTTGCCCAGGAGAAGATGTCGTTTAAGGATTTTTTTTTTTTTCAATTTTTGGCTCTGGTGGCCATTTTGTTTAGACGGGTACAACCAGTTTAGCATTGGCAAAGGGACAAGAATTCAGACTGAGATGAAGGAATCTGATGTGGCCAACCCAACATACGCAGGGCCACCATATGTGTAAAAGACCTGATATTCAGCCTGACTTCATACAATAACGCGCCTCCGTGGCCTAATGGATAAGGCATCGGCCTCCTAAGCCGGGGATTGCGGGTTCGAGTCCCGCCGGAGGTTTAATTTTTATTAATTAAGTTCTTCTGCTAGTTCCACTGCTTTGAGCAGTTGTTCGTCTTGCAAATATCAAGTTCTTCTTTTTCTTGTAGTTGTTCGTCTTGCATATTTCAAGTTCATCTTCTTCTTCTTCTTTTTCTTCTTCTTGTACTACTTTTTGTAGATGTTTGTCTTGCATATGTCAAGGGTTTGCAGTCTCTTATTCTTCTTCTTCTTCTTTTTGTACTTTTTCTTCTTCTTGTACCTGTTCTTCTTCCATATTTATGTCAAGTTCTTATAATTCTTCTTCGTCGTCGTCTTCTTCTTATAGTTATATCCTACTACTTGTAGTTGTTCTTCTTGCATGATAGAAGCCTCCGTGGTGTAGTGGTTACGCTACTCCCCTTGTAAACCAGGGGTCGCAGGATCGATCCCGGGCTTCTCCAGACTTTCGGATGAGTCTTTAAACCGAGGTCCCGTCTCCGTGTGACCTTAGGTGTTGGTGGGACGTAAAGCTCAAACACTCACTCACTCAAGTTATACGTCTCATTAATCTTCCTCTTTCTCGCATTCCCGCCCATCGGAGCATAGAGAAATTGATTATAGGAATGAATTTCATTTTTGTGGATTTTATCGATGTGTAAACTCCGGCGAATTACTCACAAACTGCATAAATCCCGACGGGCGAGGATTGTGGCCACGTAAAATCGATTTAAGTGGAATTCGTTTTACTGACCGTTCTAAGGCGGTTCTTCTCGCTTTTGTCGTGGTTTATTTTTGTTATGGCTTGTCTCACTTATATTATTTTATTTTGGATAGCCAATTGGCCATTTTGTTGGGAAAGTAATTGTCCTTTTTGCTTTCCGCTAGTGATCTTTCCATTGGGGTCTAGTTGTTACATGTTTGTGTTTCTTTCCCTTGGTGTCTCTGATGGGAGCTGTTGGTTAATTGTATCGATTCCTGATCATTGCCTTCGTTTCTATTTTTCATGCTAAGTTTGTGGGCGATTCGCCAGAGTTTAATTCTTCAGAACTATAAGAGCTTCATTAATGATACTTGGTACAAACTTGTACCTGTAGATGGCAATTTAAATGCAAACATCCATATTTGACATTGACCTACATGTCATCGCTCATTGACTTAAAAAATATTGCGACCACCCTAGCGTTCACCCAAATTGTCAAGTTTATTTCTCAAGAACTATAAGAGCTTCATTAATGATATTTGGTACAAATTTGTATCCGTGAATGGCAACTTAAATGCAAGCATCCATATTTGACCTTGACCTACATTTCAGGGTTCACTGACTTTGTAAAATATTGCGACCACCCTATCGTTCACCCAAATGGTCAACGTAATTTCTCAAGAACTGTAAGAGATTCATTGATGATATTTGGAACAAACTTGTATCTGTGGATGGCAACTTAAATGCAAGCATCCGTATTTGTTCTTGACCTACATTTCATGGTCCACTGATTTAGTGAACTATTGCATCAACCCTAATGTACAACCGAATGTTTAACTTCATTTCACAAGAGCAATTACATCTTTATTAATGATATTTGGTGCAAGCTTGCATCTAGGACTGGCAACAAAAATTTGATCTTGCCCTAGATTTCATGGTTCGGTGACTTTGCGCCCTCACAGGCGCGTCATAGCCTTCGGCCGAATTCTTGTTCTATTAGCCGCTGCCAGCTTTGAAAGAAGCCCAAGCGAAAATCGTCTTTAAGTCCGTTTAAATTCAGTTTATTTGTCTTCTAACATTTACGTTTAAAATATATATCTATCTTTTAATCGAACGCTGTTGACGTCTTTTATATAATATGGGCCCCGTCAAGCGATTTTGGTACTTATCGTCTATGCGAGCAGCGAAGGTTCAGGCGAGCCTGCGCATCCGCGCAGTCTCGCCAGAACCTTCGCTGCTCGCTCATAAAAACAGTGAATCAAGAGGAACCTTCAGACAGAAAGCCATTTCTTGCACACCAGACAAGGAAATCCGTGATTTTACCCGGGGATAGAAATTTATGTTCTGACCCTAGTTACCCGACCCCAAATCGAATATAACCGCGTGTTTGATAAATGCACTGGTAAATTACAACCTCATTCGCGGCGTCGTCATGCGTGACGTCACTAAACATTCCTGTTGTGTCATCACAAAATGGCGGACGTCGGTAACCGAAGTGACAGCAGCATTAAAAATTCGCAACAGAAATGGAAGTTATGCAAGAAAAAGAATCCAATATGGGTGTGAGGGGTGGATAGAAAAATCCGTCCCTCGGAATCACTGTCCGGCATCACTCGGCAAGCCTCGTGATGCCGGACAGTGTCCCTCGGGACGGATTTTTCCATCCACCCCTCACACCCATATAAGATTCTTATGATCCCTGGCCCCTCTGAATGGCTGGGCATGCAGAGTTAAAATTTGTCATGACGGAATGCTCGAAGACGAAATTCGCTTGGCGGGGCTCATATAATGACGTAACGCGCTGGCTCCAAACGTGCTCCTTGACGTCACGATATATTACTACCTGTCGCTATTTGAAACACATCTGAGATTCTTGTTCATGCATTTTATCAAAATATATAGAGGATCTTACATGAGTGTCCATGTATTATTGAATTTATTAAACGAGTTGAGGAAAGGGGATAAAATGCGAGGCTGTGCCGAGCATTTTATCCCTTTTCCTCAACGAGTTTAATAAATTCAATAATTCATGAGCACGAATGCAAGATTCTATTTATCATATGACATTAAAACGCATTTTATTCACGATTGTTTACGAAAATATCAATATTCCGCCATTAGTAAACGCGACGTCGTTAAGGACGTCGTACATGTAACGTTACGGGACGTATCTAGCTAATTTACATATTTAATCCACAAGTGGATTATTGAAAATATTACATGGCGTTATTACACTCTCAGACGCGACGTCATATGATAAAAAACTTTTATTTCAACCAGTCAAATCGCTCGAAATGTATAAAGATATGGATCTGGAATTATTATGCTGCATGGTGCTTCCGTGCAGAACTGTAACAGACCGAACTTGAGTTCTTGTAAACCGCAAAGAAGGTCTAACATGTAGCTGCCCAGGAAAAGTGGTGCGAGTCGGACCGTTCCTAAAATACTTGCGGTTATTTTGGGCGGTAGGGCTTGAGATGTCATTTCATCTCAATATGGTGTAGAAGTTCCACAAAATTAGAAAAAAAACGTCTCCAAAATGACCAAAATGCTGTTGACGGGGACGTGAAACCCAAATTTAAAGAATAAATAAATCACATTGTAACACGCCTCCGTGGCCTAATGGATAAGGCATCGGCCTCCTAAGCCGGGGATTGCGGGTTCGAGTCCCGCCGGAGGTTTAATATTTTATTATTTAAAATCTTCTTCATGTTATCGTTGTGTAACGAGTCAGGCGTAGCAGAAAGAAAAAGCAAACAAGCCTTATGGAAAAATTTTACAAAATTTATTTGCAAACTATTTTTAACCTGTAGAAGAAAGAAAATTAAATGTACTTAGCTCTGTTATGAAATATCCTTGAATGAATCTATTTTCCTTGATCCCACAGAATTCACAATCCTTTAACAATCCAACACATAATTTAGAAATAACTTTTCTTAAAAATCCAAACACCAAACTCCAAAGTCCGACTCAAAGAGAAAAATCAAGCTCTTTTATAGACCGCAAGATTTCTCTAGAACATTCCAGAGGGCTGTGGAATAAGATTAAGTAATTTTCTAAAAATAATGCCACCCCGAATCTTCTGGAAGATTCTAAAGTACGTTTCCTACTAAACATGTTGTTTACCAAATAAAATCAATCTGTGACTCATTTCTTTCCAGAAAGTTCTTTAAGAAGAATAAACATGATGTTATTAGGTCACCAAGTGGGGTGAAAGTGGGAATCCGAAAAATAAATTCTTATGCATAACAGTTGTTGTTGTTCTTCTTCTTCACCACCTGTTACTTCTTGAATTTTGTTGTTGTTGTTCTACTACTACTTCTTCTTCTTCTTGTTTTTGTTGTTGTTGTTCTCCGTCATGGCTACATGATGACATTAATAGTGTTGTCGGGGACGTAAAACCTTAATTCAAACAAACTAATCATGGCTGCATGGAAGGTATTATCGAAAGATAAATTGGAAGAGTTTGCCTTAAACAAAGATTGCACCTCGGTGAGGCGATTGCAATGAAATGTTGGAGCACAAAACATGAAAAATGTTAGTCTTTTAAATCTCTGATCGGGTCCATCGGAGTCTTACTGTTGGTTTTCTTTTGCTTCAGCATTTCAGTGGTTTCTTGCTGTCGAGACTTCACCGTAGTTTCATCTCTGAAGTTGTTTGATTTTTGTGTTCACGGAGTTGTTGCACTGATGAATTAGGAGGCCTTCATGCGAACTGAACAAATTATTTGTCTAAATCGCGTTGAAAGTGAGGGCGAGGATTGTGGCCACGTACAATCGATTTAAGCCCCCCCAGTGGAATTCGTTTCCGCTGACCGTTCCAAGGCGTTTCTTCGGTCGCGGTTTATTTTTGTTATGGTTTGTCTTTGGGCATTTGTGTCGCTTATATTATTTTATTTTGGACAGCCTATTGACCATTTTGTGGGAAAGAAACTGTCCTTTTAGCTTTACGCTATTGATGTGTGCATTAGGGTCTGTTGTTTCATGTTTGTGTGTCTTTCCCTTTGGTGTCTCTGATGGGGGCTCTGGATTAATTGTATTGATTCCTGTTCATTGCTTCCACTTCTACTTTTAATTGCCATTTTACTGTATAACCTGTGTCATGCGAAAGCCTGTATTTACCATAAATTAGCGAACAACAAATGTACAGGTCAGCCTGCGCATGCGCAGTCTGACCTGTACCGTTGTTGTTCGCTGATTGGAGAGCACAATACCATGGGCTCGCCCATCGGGGCTTGAAGACATAGATGGGCTGCATGATGTTTCCACGCAGAGCTGAAACCGACCGCACACAAATACTGGTAAACCGCTTTGGGGATCTAAGCCTGTTCAGGCAAAGCGGTGCGAGTCGGACCGTCCATGCTAATAAACCCTATTTGTTTCATTGAGCGGCAGGTATTGAGATGTCATTGCATCTCAATGTCGGGTAAAAGTCCCACACAAATGGAGGCAACGTCTCCAAAATAACCTATACAGTGTTGGCGGGGACGTTAAACCTCAACTCAAACAAAAACCTCGGTGAGGCGATTGAAATGAATACCCATAGTCAATATGTTGGAGCTAAAAACATGAACAATATTAATGTTAATATTTACTGTATTTTTTTCCGCTCACATCTGAGCATTACGAGCAGGATTTCCTGGGTGGTAACCAGTACTTTTTTTAAGCAATGTGGATGAAGTGCATTGCTCAAGGGCACAACACTTTGGTCAGCGTGAGGCTCGAACCCGCAACCTCTTGATCACAAATCCGATGCGCTACCACTGCACCAAAGCGTTCCACAATTAAGTACTGTATGATCTGTGTCACGCGAAAGCCTGTATTTACCATATATTAGCGAACAACAAATGTGCAGGTACAGTATCTTTGTTGTTCGCTGATTGGACAGCACAATAACTCTAGTTTTTTATTTAAGAAATAGATCTGCTCTAACTGTGATTTGTTGAGTAATAAATCACAGTTTGGAGGTCAGTTGTAAAGTAGATCAAATCACGAGCGCGTAGCGCGCGTGATTTGTCTACTTACAACTGACCGACAAACTGTGATTTATTACTCAACAAATCACAAACTAGAGCCGATCTAGTTCGATTCTAAAAGGCTGAAAATCGGCAATAATGCTATTGTTTCCTTCAAAATCTCACAACTTTTCGCCATTGTTAGAAGAAATCCCGCTAAAATTATTGACTGAAACACATGCATTTATATCCTTTTCTAACGTTTTCGACGCGAGATCTCAGAATATGACGTTACAGCGTCTAACGTCAAGGAGATCGACTAGTGACGTAATAAAATCGCAGTTTTTAATGATGTCAATCGTCACGCTCTTCCTAGCCGTGATTTGTTGCAGAATAAAACACAGTTATTTTCCATTGCCTATATAGGCGCGCTGGGTTAGAATTAAAATTTCAAGACATCTACTAGTCTGTGTAGCTGAGCAGTCTAGTTTGTATCATAGCAGGTCGCAAGCCCCTAAGACAGTTTTTCTCGTGATGCAGGACCATCATTACGAAAACACGCCTATACAAATGCATTCCAAACTTTCCCGCCGAAAAAAAACACGAAAATTTTAAGATGAAAAATTTTGATATTTTTCTTATTTCTGTTCAAAATATAGATTGTGGGTATTCGTTAGAACCGCCTCATCGAGGCGGTTCTAACGAGTACCCACAGTCTATATTTTAGAGGAGGACTAATAAAAATAAGGTTTTTCCCTGTAAACCCCAGTTTTACTATATAAAAGTGGGGTTCAAGGGGGTCAAAATTATATAGGCGTGTTTTCGTGATGTAATGCGTTATGAGTTTACGTCCTGTGGTCATTTGTTTAAAACTAACAACGTCGTTAGTAAACGTATCGCTAAAACTTTGATCATTTAATATGGCAAATATTTTGCCCCGCTCATAGGGGCTTGAAAAAATAGATTTGGGTGCATGGTGCTTCCACGCACAGCTGAAACTGACCCCAGGTGAGTAGTGGTATCTAAGCCTGCCCAGCTTAAACGGTGCGGGTCGGACCGTCCTTGCATATAAAATCTATTGGTTTGCTTTGGCGGTAGGGCTTGCGATGTCATTTCACCGCAATGTTGGGTAAAAGTCTCACAAAACTGGAAGCAACATCTCCAAAAAGACATTTATAGTGAAGAGGGGTTGAGTGGGGGATTGGGGGCGGGGCGTTAAACCTCAAATCAAACAAAAACAAAACAACAATTTACTTGTGAAATTTCATGACTACATTCCATGCAGTATTGGCGTCCTTAGTTCTGTTTGGAGTTTAATGACCCATTCAACACGTTTAGGTCATGGCGAGGCGGTCAGTTTACATATATAAGCGCTTATCCAGTACAGAGTACATTCTTTTGTCATTATTATTATTATTAAGTTTTACGTCCTGCCAACAACTATGGAGACGGAATCTTGGTTTAAAGGTGCATTATTAAGCTATCTGGAAAAAATGCTTCCAAAAATAAAATACATATAGCCGGTATTTTTCGTTAAAACAATACAAATGAATGCATTTCATGCAAAAATGCGAACAATTATGGTGACAGGTAAACGAGTTTGAGAGGGATTCCCTTACTAGGTTTCGAACACTAGTTAGATCTATTTTTAGTTTGTGACAAAAATAGAATCCCCATATATGACGTTATGCGACGTTCATTTTTGGCCTTGTTTGCTTAGGCCATTCCTAAATCGAAAAAAAAATATGACGTTGAATATCATGCCATAAGTAACGACACTCAGAGACGATACTGTCGCCATGTATGTGTAAAGTGACAGATTTATTTTTAGAACAGAAATTCCGAACACATGTTCAGAGCGAAGGGTAAACACGAATGAAAACGACCATTTTCACAAAGTTCTGAAGCTGTATTTGACTCCAAAAGTACACATGACAAAGGAGTATGCATTGAAGATAAAAACCAGAAAAAAAATTTGAGACCCGGTAGCGCAATAATGCACCTTTAACGGCTCTTTCGAAAGTCTGGAGACTCCCGGAATCGAATACAAGATAACGCTTTCCTTTCCTTTCCTTACAAAATCACCTGACACCCCTATTAAACAAAATTGAGCACTCCAAACATGCTAGGTGGAATGTTCCATTGTCATATATGAGTTAAATATGGCATGATTTGCTAACACTTTTTCTGAAAAGATGTGAGTAGCTTTTGCAAATGCAAAAGCTACTCACATCTCTTCAGCACAAGTAACACTATATTAGATATCGTACTCACTAGGACAGTTAACAATTTGACCACTAACAAGATAGTTAAGCTAATGATGTTTTGAACACCTGGACCCAGATCACAAGCCAGCCGCTCATCCGACTAAGCTACCGAGGCCATGCAGGAGGTGTTTACAAAATAAAAAATATCAGCAAAATCCGAGGGCAGTTAAAAAACCAAAACTGCAATGATTGTGTTTCTTGTTCGCGGAACATTGATGTGTTTAGAAGAACTCATCTGTGAAGAGTCATGATATAATTCACGATATAATTCCCGATATAATTCACGATATGATTCATAATATAATTCACGATATAATTCATGATATAATTCACGATATAATTCACGATATAATTCATGATATAAAACACGATATAATACTTGATATAATTCACGATAGAATTCACGATATAATTCATGATGTAATTCATGATATAATTCACGATATAATTCTCGATATAATTCACGATAGAATTCACGATATAATTCATGATATAATTCATGATATAATTCATGATATAATTCATGATATAATTCACGATATAATTCACGATATAATTCATGATATAATTCACGATATAATTCACGATATAATTCATGATATAATTCAAGATATGATTCATAATATAATTCACGATATAATTCACGATATAATTCATGATATAATCACAATATAATTCACGATAGAATTCACGAAAGAATTCATGATATAATTCATGATGTAATTCACGATATAATTCACAATATAATTCACGATAGAATTCACGAAAGAATTCATGATATAATTCATGATATAATTCATGATATAATTCACGATAGAATTCACGAAAGAATTCATGATATAATTCATGATATAATTCACGATATAATTCATGATACAATTCATGAAATAATTCACGATAGAATTCACGAAAGAATTCATGATATAATTCATGATATAATTCACGATATAATTCATGATATAATTCATGATATAATTCATGAAATAATTCACGATATAATTCATGAGATAATTCATGAAATAATTCACGATATAATTCATGATATAATTCATGATATAATTCACGATATAATTCACAATATAATTCATGATATAATTTACGATATAATTCACGATATAATTCACGATATAATTCACGATATAATTCAAGATATAATTCCTGATATAATTCACTATATAATTCACGATTTAATTCACGATATAATTCACGATATAACTCATGATAAAATTTATGATATATTTCATGATATAATTCATGATATAATTCATGATATAATTCACGATATAATTCACGATATAATTCAAGATATAATTCACGATATAATTCACGATATAATTCACGATTTAATTCACGATATAATTCACGATATAACTCATGATATAATTTATGATATATTTCACGATATAATTCATGATATAATTCATGATATAATTCACGATATAATTCATGATATAATTCAAGATATAATTCACGACATTGTTCACAATATAATTCATGATATAATTCAAGATATAATTCACGATATAATTCATGATATTATTCATGATATAATTCACGATATGATTGATGATATAATTCATGATTTAATTCATGATATAATTCCCGATATAGTTCACGATATAATTCATGATATAATTCACGATATAATTTACAATATAATTCATGATATAATTCACGATATAATTCACAATATAATTCATCATATAATTCACGATATAATTCATGATATAATTCACGATATAATTCACAATATAATTCACGATATAATTCACAATATAAGTCACGATAAAATTCACGATATAATTCACGATATAATTCATGATATAATTCATGATATTATTCACGATATAATTCATCATATAATTCATGTTATTATTCACGATATAATTCTCAATTTAATTCATTATATAATTCACGATATAATTCACGATATAATTCACGATATAATTCACGATATAATTCACGATATAATTCAGGATATAATTCACGATATAATTCACGATATAATACAAGATATAATTCACGATTTAATTCAAAATATAGTTCATGATATAATTCACGATATCGATATAATTCATTATATAATTCACGATATAATTCATGATATAATTCACGATATAATTCATGATATAATTCACAATATAATTCATAATATAATTCACGAACTAATACAAGATATAATTCACGATATAATTAATAATATATAATTCACGATATAATTCAAAATATAATTCACGATATAATTTACGATATAATTCATGATATAATTCACGATAGAATTCATGAAATAATTCACGATATAATTCATGATACAATTCATGATATAATTCACGATATAATTCATGATGTAAGTCATGAAATAATTCACGATATAATTCATGATATAATTCGCGATATAATTCATGATATAATTCACGATATAATTTACGATAAAATTCACGATATAATTCACGATATAATTCAAGAAATAATTCATGATATAATTCACGATTTAATTCACGATATAATTCACGATATAACTAATGATATAATTCATGATATAATTCACGATATAATTCACGATATAATTCATGATATAATTCACGATATAATTCATGATATAATTCACGATATAATTCATGATATAATTCACGATATAATTCACAATATTATTCATGATATAATTCACGATATAATTCATGGTGTAATTCACGATATAATTCGCGATATAATTCACAATATAATTCATTATATAATTCACGATATAATTCATGATATAATTCACAATATAATTCATGATATAATTCACGAACTAATACAAGATATAATTCACGATATAATTCAAAAATATAATTCACGATATAATTCACGATATAATTCATGATATAATTCACGATAGAATTCATGAAATAATTCACGATATAATTCATGACATAATTCTCGATATAATTCATGATGTAATTCATGAAATAATTCATGATATAATTCGCGATATAATTCATTATATAATTCACGATATAATTTACGATAAAATTCACGATATAATTCACGATATAATTCAAGATATAATTCATGATATAATTCACGATATAATTCACGATTTAATTCACGATATAATTCACGATATAACTAATGATATAATTCATGATATAATTCACGATATAATTCACAATATAATTCATAATATAATTCACGATATAATTCATGATATAATTCACGATATAATTCACAATATTATTCATGATATAATTCACGATATAATTCATGGTGTAATTCACGATATAATTAACAATATAATTCACGATATAATTCGCGATATAATTCACAATATAATTCATTATATAATTCACGATATAATTCACGATATAATTCACGATATAATTCATGATATTATTCACGATTTAAATCACAATATAATTCATTATATAATTCACGATATAATTCATGATATAATTCACGATATAATTCATGATATAATTCACAATATAATTCATGATATAATTCACGATATATTTCACGATATAATACAAGATATAATTCACGATATAATTCACAATATTATTCACAATATAATTCACGATATAATTCACAATTTAATTCATTATATAATTCACGATATAATTCATGATATAATTCACGATATAATTCATGATATCATTCACAATATAATTCATGATATAATTCACGATATAATTCACGATATAATTCACAATATAATTCACGATATAATTTACAATTTAATTCACGATATAATTCACGATATAATTCACGATATAATTCACGATATAATTCATAATATAATTCATGATATAATTCACGACATAATTCAGGATATAATTCATGATATAATTCACGATATAATTCAGGATATAATTCACGATATAATTCACGATATAATTCACAATATAATTCACGATATAATTTACAATTTAATTCACTATATGATTTACGATATAATTCACGATATAATTCACGATATAATTCATGATATAATTCATGATATAATTCACGATATAATTCATGATATAATTCATGATATAATTCACGATATAATTCAGGATATAATTCCTGATATAATTCATGATATAATTCCTCTCGGTTTTGAAGTACTGACTTTGTGCCAGAAGAGATAATTTAAAAAGGAAACAGCCAGAGTGATCTTTCATCTATCGCTGCAAATCGTGTCGATATATGTCGCAACCATTTGTAGAGGTCATTAATATGCTCTATTCGGTTAAGGGCCGGCCTCGGTAGCTCAGTCGGATGCGCGTCTGACTGGTGATCCGGAGGACGCGGGTTCGATACCTGCAGGGATTGGCAATATTATTTCGTGGAGATTGATCATGAAACCTTTTCTACGGTCATTCTCTCCCTTCCGCTGATTCAAGTGTGGATAGGTAAACTGACGGGCGCAAAATGACCTAAATAGTGTTGAGTGGGCCGTTTAACTCTAATACAAATGCTTGAACACTCGTTTCCATTAAGTAGTTTTGACACTGGCATATCTGATTGACCTACGGCCTGACACACGAATAGGGCTTCAACTCACACATGACCGCCATTGGCATGAAAAAAGAATACATACAATTAATCTTTGTTTTAGAGCTTAAGTAAGGAAAATAATGTATACTCCACATTTGTCTTTATAAAGTGGGAAAGCTTATATTATTTTGTTTTGGATAGCCAATTGGCCATTTTGTGGGAAAGTAACTGTCCGTTTGGCTTTTCCGATAGTAATGTTTCCATTGGGGTCTGTTGTTTCATGTTTGTGTTTCTGTCCCTTTGGTGTCTCTGGTGGGAGCTGTGGGTTAATTGTATCGATTCCTGATCATTGCCTCCACTTCTGTTTTGGACCTAAGCGGTTTACCAGAAATCGAGTTCGGTCGGTTTCAGCTCTGCACGAAAGCACCATGCAGCCCAATCTATTTCGCCAAGCCCCGATGGGCGGGGCGCTTTAACCTGATGAATAGCATGACTGGAATAACACACTCATGCAAGATAATGCTAACTTCTTGACACTGAAAAGGGCATTTTGTTCTTTTGAAACATTGTTATAATTTTCCTATTATGTTGTGCGCACAAGATGTGCGGACACATTACGCAAACACGCCTATACAACTACATTGTAACCTTTATCGCCGAAAATTGGAAAATTTTGAGATGAAAAATTGTGTTATTTTTCTTATTTCTGCTCAAAATATAGATTGTGGGTACTCGTTAGAACTGCCTCATCGAGGCGGTTCTAACGAGTACCCACAATCTATATTTTAGAGCAGAAATAAGAAAAATAAGGTTTACCCCTGTAAACCCCAGTTTTACTATATAAAAGTGGGATTGAAGGGGTCAAAATCATATAGGCGTGTTTTTGTTATGAAGATGTGCGGACAACATATTATCTTCTGCGCACAAGATAATATCTTGTTCGCACAACTTAATATCTTGTGCGAACAACTAAATATCTTGTTCGTACAACATTAAAAAAAAATGCATGTCCCTTCCCGGGTTCCATAGTATTAGCATCTGTTGAGTAAATTTCTAGGTTCTTGACACCTCATTTGAAACAACATTTTCCTCATATAAAAGCTCATTTCAGAAGACCTCGTATTCGAGACCAGCCATTCATACAAAAGCTACAGCACGACGCAATCTGTTTCACCCATATAATTTTTACCCGCTCCCATATAATTTTCCCAAGGTTCCGTGTAATTTTCCTCATTCTTAAAAATACGGCTTCCGCCTCTGAACGCCCATATGACGTATAGGGTACGCCATAGTAATTTTGGGAGTTTTAAAACCTAATAAACGAATTTCTCTACAAATTATATGGGCGCTATGTCACCCGCCCTCATTTTTTAACCTAGTATTCAGAATTTCTGCACAGATGCAAGTCTTGTTGGCAGAATAAATAATGGCTTTACTAGTATATTATTAAGTTATCATTATTTGACGACTTTCTGATCATAAACATCACATAATTTACGGGACTTCAGGAGCGGCTTCGATGCATTCCGAAAACACGCCTATACAAATACATTATTTGCTTGTTTGTTTGTTTTGGAGTTTAACGGCACAGTCAACACTATTTAAGATCATTTTTGAGTCACACAGTTTACCTATCCACACTTTCCTGGGCAGGCGTATACGTAAGCGGATAACCAGTACAGTGCACATTCTTTCGCCAGCAGGTAGGTATCGAACCCGCGTCCTCCTGATCACCAGTCAGACGCGCATCTGACTGAGCTACCGAGGCCGGCACAAATACATTGCAAACTTTACCGCCAGAAAAAAAAGAAACTTTCAAGATGAAAAATTGCGATATTTTTCTTATTTCTGCTCAAAATATAGCTTGTGGGCACTCTTTAGGACCGCCTCATTGAGCATTAGAGCAGAATTAGAAAAATAAGGTATACCCCCGGAAACCCCAGTTTTACTATATAAAAGTGGGGTTCAAGGGGGTTAAAATTATATAAGTGTGTTTTCTTGATGTATTAGGAAAACACGCCTATAAAAATACATTGTAAACTTTACCGCTGGAAAAACGAAACTTTCAAGATGCAAGAAGGGCAGTTGTCAGTTTCTGGCGAAAGAATGTGCACTGTACTGGTTAACCGCTTACGTATACGCCTGCCCAGGACCGTGTGGATAGGTAAACTGACCGGCTCAAAAATGACCTAAAATAGTGTTGACTGGGTCGTTAAACTCTGATACAAATAAACAAACAAAACTTTCAAGATGAAAAATTGTGATATTTTTCTTATGTCTACTCAAAATATGGATTGTGGGTACTCGTTAGAACCGCCTCATCGAGGCGGTTCTAACGAGTTCCACAATCTTTATTTTAGAACAGATATAAGAAAAATAAGGTTTGCCCCTGTAAACCCAGTTTTACTATATAAAAGTGGGGTTCAATTGTTTGTTTGATTTCAAGTTTAACGTACCCGTCAACACTGTAAAGGTCATTTTGGAGACGTTGCTTCCAATTTTGTGGGACTTTTACCCGACATTGAGATGAAATGACATCTCAAGCCCTGCCGCCCAATGCAACCAATAGGGTTTATAAGCATGGACGGGCAGACTCGCATGCCTCATTGCCTGGGCAGGCTTAGATCCTCTAAGCGGTTTACCAGTACTCGTGTGCGGGTCGGTTTCAGCTCTGCGTGGAAGCATCATCCAGTCCATCTATTTCTTCAAGCCTCGATGGGCGGGGTTTAAAAGTGGGGTTCAAGGGGATCAATATTATATAGGTATGTTTTCGTGTGATGGGAACGAACCTGATGCAATATATCCGGGATATGAGATTTCATAGAAAACTTCAAAGCAATGATAGCACTCTTAGGTCGAATGTCACGGGCCTCAGTTGCCAAATGGGTAAGAGATTCAGTGAACTTCCGCTATTAAGACCACCTAAAATTAAGATAAATTTTGTTTTAAAAAGCTATTTAGTAAGCCGCAGTTATTCTTTCTTGGTGTTTGCTGCATACAGGCTCCTCTAGACTGAGACCACCTTTGGGACTGTTCAAAAGTGGTCTTGAAGACCACTTTTGAACAGTCCCAAAGGTGGTCTTAAAATAGGAATTTTACTGCAATTTGGTCCTTCACCGCTGTGGTTTGCGCCTCGGCTGAGCCCCAAGTTCTGTAACGGAAGGTCTGGTGATTTTTCTTCTAGTACTACGGTTTTCACCTACCTCTGATTAACGATCGGCCCCGTTATGAGTGAAATAATATTGAAAGTGCCGTAAAAACAAAACCAGCAAAAAAAAAGTCCAATGTCTCTGAGCTGGAAAATTGGTTCTTGACGGAGAATAAGGCTGGTTCAGCTGCGTAACCTTTGAATTCCTATGTTTTATTAAAACAGTGTTGACACTGATCAGATGCCGCATTCTGCGGCGTCTGATCTGTGTCTACACTGTTTGCTATGCCCAACACAAGCCAAGTTCAGGTCAGTTCAACAGGTAACCCCCTTTACACACCAGTCGGTTTTGAACAGAAAATATGAAAATTGTCAGATTTTTTTGGTTTTATTTCAAATTTTTCAGGTTTTTAGGTGGTAAAGTTTTCAACATATTAGAATAGCCATGTTTTCGTAAAAGTATGTTCTCATTACTAATGAAATACAAAGCAGCTCTCAAGATGGCGTCAAAAATAACAAATTGTGGAGACGACATGCTGTATAAAGGCAGCCAGACGCCCTTTCCCGCCTTTTTATACGCCCACGGACACCAACTATAATTTTCGAAAATTTGGAGTTACTAATTACAGGGCAGTGGTTTTGTTTCTGTGCACAAAAATTAGGGGCTGCATCGGATTGTTATCCCAGCTTGAAGGAAACACCTGCTGCTCTAAGGGCAGAAAAGGAGTCACTAAAGGGCACTAACAGACCCTAATTTGTACCTTGTTGGAACATGTCAATGTCGTCGGTGGCAAAGAGAATAGGCCTATTTACAGACGAGCCGCGTTATAACGACAGTATTTGTTCCCTATTATTGTGTCGTTATAATGAAGTTGCCGTTATAAAGAACCCCGGTTAGGATTATGATAGGATGTAAAAGGTCTTTTCCACATAATAGCTCCAAAAAACAAATGATATAGACATTTGTTAGAATCGCCTCGTTGAGGCGATTCTAACAAATATCTATAACATTTGTTTCTTGGAGTATTAAACTACAAGAATATTTCATGACTATGGATTCGATTTGGGTATTTCCAACCCGAGGAAAGCCCAAGCCGCTCGGAATCGAGGCTAAACCTTGTGCTAAGAATTCATTCCATTGAAATTGTCGTTATAACGAGTTTTGCCGTTATAGTGAATGTCCTTATAACGCAGGTCCTCTGTACATATTATGACTACAATGGCTTGAGCTGCCGTATAGTTTCACGTCGAGTGGATGTTTCCAGATCAGCGTTTCTTGAACACCAGATAAGGAAATCCATTGTTTTAGCTTGGGATAGAAATTCTGTTCTAACTCTGGTGTCCTTACCCAAAATCGAATACTCTCGCGTTTTTGATAAATTCCCTGGTTTAATACGACCTCATAAGCGCCGGCGTTATTGTTGACGTCACAGCACGTTACGTGACGTCACTAAACATCACTCTAGTGTCATCACAATATGGCGAACGTCGGCAACCGAAGTGACTGCAGTATTAAAAATCCACGCTAAGAAATGGAAGGTTTGCAAGAAAAAGAACCCATATGGGTGTGAGGGTTGGATAGAAAAAAATCCGTCCCTCGGGATCACTGTCCGGCATCACTCGGCTAGCCTCATGATGCCGGACAGTGGCCTTCGGGACGGATTTTTTTCCATCCATGTAAGATTCATATATTCTAAAGAGACACGGAGCGTAGTGTGTAATGCGTAAGATCTCGGAAAATCAACGTGACATAATCCTGTGCTGCAGATCAAGTTACTATAGCGACAATGTGTTCCTTCTAACAAAGTCAATTTTTCGAATATTACGTTCTGTTAGTGACGTCATCAGGTGTACACGTCTGGTTCCGCGTTACACATGATTGCTTTCTAACGTCGCAAAAAATACCGGACCTCGCAGACAGCCTCGTTTCAAACGATGATAATATAGTATACAGAGTAGGGTGATATTTTGTGTCGGAAAAATGGTGGTTGTCAGTAGTATTTTATGTAGGTAAGTATAAGTATTAAGTGGGCCCTCGCCCATCGGAGCTTGGAGAAATATAATGGGCTATATGATGCTTCCACGCAGAGCTAAACTGACCGCCCATGAGTACTGGTAAACCGCTTAAGAAGTTTAAGTCTGCCAAGGAAAGTGGTGCGAGTGAATCTGTCCATGCATATAAACCTTACTGGTTTCATTGGGCGGCAGGGTTTGACTATAAGAATCTGATATGGCGTTCTGTTGTAGATGAACGTGACGTCACTAAACAGTCCTGTAGTGTCATCGCAATATGGCGGACATTGGTAACCGAAGTGATGGCAACATTAAAAATCCGCGCTAAAAATGGAAGGTATGCCAAAAAAAGTATCCTATATGGGTTTGAAGGGTGGAGAGAAAATTTCGTCCCTCGGGATCACTGTCCGGCATCTCTCGGCAAGCCTCGTGATGCCGGACATTGACCCTCGGACCGGATTTTTCTATCCATTCCTCACACTCATGTACATGTAGATTCTTATAAGAAACGCTTATAGAGATAAATGTATCGCCTTTATCGCAGCAGACCCATAAACAATAAAATCCCCGCTCTGTGACTGACGTTTCTTTTAAAATACAAACATCATGCCAGCCAAAATCTACCGAAATCAAATCATAGGACCGAAAATCCAATTCGGAATCATTCTGCGTTTACCGGCCGACGGACTATTGCTATTTAATGAGGGGTTTGTGAGAAAAGGAATAATGAAACTAAAATCAAATGCCGTCTTAAAACGTTTTATGCAACAAAATTATGGGGTTGGAATATTTTACGGCGTAGTTAGCAAACAGAGACGCATAAAATTGCCTTCGACTATCAAATCAGGATAATTACCCCTTTTGTTTGTGGGTCGTTATTCCCCGTTCTGTCCCGGACAAGAAGCGATTCTAACTTCAATAAATAACATTGCCAAAAGCTATTGTTCGTTTCGTTCAGTCTCTGGTTTCTGAAGATGTGTTCGGTCTGATTTTGTAAGAAATCGCGCTCTTGAATGGCATTTTGAAACTAATAACGTATTCATTAAGCAAGATGCACGTGCTTTGTTGAGAAAAGGGTTCTCATATTCATTGCGAAAGTACGCCTGTTCAAATGCATTGCAAATTTTACCGCCGAAAAAAACGAAAATTTAAAGATGAAAAATTCTGATATTGTTTTCTTATTTCTGCTCAAAATATAGATTGTATAAGCGTGTTTTTGTTATGTGTACCGAAAAAAAAAAACACCCGTTGCTCGGTCCACGAGATTGAGCTGTTTTCGGGTAATACATACCCATGTTACACCATAAGGCAATTGCATTGATATATTATAAGAATAAGATATGGGGTTCTGTTGAAGCTGGGCGTTTCCAACCCGAGGGATGTCCGCCCGTGTTCATCTACAACCTCGGTTTCGCTCGTGGTTTGAAACGCTCATCTACAACCTCCAAATATCTCCAAAATGGCGTAAATAGTGCTGACGGGACGTGCAACTTCGACTTAGTCTAATACATAAAATTTGAAATAAACCAATCTTTCCTCTAGCGCGCCATGTAGTATTTAATGCAAATGCACTGGGACAGTCTATAAAATGCATTCATTGTTCAAAAATGGCTTAAATCTTATTTACTTTGTCCGACTGACAAGAAATAGATTAATCAGAACAGTTTAGGACGTTTCGGGGCATTCTGGCTGCTTTCGAGTTGTTTGACAACGTAGAATTAGTGTCATTTTATCAACGATGTCTGTTTTGTTATTTTAAACAGACTCGTCAGAAACCGCTGAGATCAGGCCACGTGACACGGTAGTCATACAGCACCTTAAACGCGGATTCAAACACACGGTTGGGTGGTTGGTCATGATTGTCTTCACCCATGAGCGTAGACATTATAGACGTAAGTACATCGTTTGCACGTTCTATTAACACAAAAGGTAAACCAAGTCACCAGATTGTGTGAATTTAGCTGTAGCATAAACAAAACTGTGGTGTATTGGACCGCTTGAAGAAAGCATGCGAAAGGAACTCTACCGAATCTTCTGGTGGACTCAGCGAATCAAGTTGACATATATGGGCAGCATCTGAATAGCTCCGCCTAGTGTCAATTTTATCTGCGACCACTATACCCACAATGCAGGTTGACCTTTTTATTTATGTAACAAGTATATGCTTTCATAAGAAGAAAAAATTGGCCCATAACAAGTATAAGCTTTCACACAAAAAAGAGTCCCACGGGTAGAGCTCTAGTACAAAAGTGCTGTCACAAGCACATATATTTGCTGTCATATTTTTATGTATACAGGCTAATACAAAATATACATCTACAAACTCTCGACCACAACGGACCACAGGCCACGGACCACTGCCTCTCCCGTATAAGCTCCACAAGAGTCTTCGGCTCTGGTGAGCTGAAACAATTTGCCTCGCCGTTGACAATTTTTTTTTGGTTAATCTTCATTTAGTCTTCTTTTAAGTATAGGAAAGTTGTCTACTAAATATCTCTAACATTTTTTCAAGCATTCCATTTGATTAGATAGTACAAGCATATTGAAGTTGCACACGTGCCTTTTTTAAGATGATAAAAAAAAAAAAAAAAAAAAAAAAAACACTTTTGACAAAATTACAGCATTTGCAACTTTGACATTTCAGACATTATACTTAATACTGGGTGCAGACTGACAATTAGAATATTGCCAAAGACAGTTAACCTATCGCATGCTATTAATCCCTAAAGGGGTATCTTAGCAAACAGCGCAGGCCCAGATCAGACGCCACTGAACGCGGCGTCTGATCAGAGCCTGCACTATTTGCTAACAGAATTTTCCGTCAAAATTAGAATCAAAACGAAAAAATAGACCTGGCACCCCTTGTCCAAAATATAGCAAAGGAACAGTCCACTAGTATATAATCAATCAATCAATCAATCAATCAATCAATCAATCAATCAATCAATCAATCAATCAAATACTCTGTACTGCATTTTTGTTTGTTTTACAGTATTTTCAAGATTATCGGGGCTTGGGTAAATAGATTTTGCTGCTTGATGCTGCTTGATGCTTCCACGCAGGGTTGAATCCGACCGCACATGAGTGGGGTAAACCGCTTGGAAGGTCTAAGCGTTTTGTCGTTTTTTTTTTTTTTTTTTTTTCGGCGGTTAGGTTTCCAATGTATTTGAATAAGCGTGTCTCTCTAAAGCATGTGAGAAAATATCTTTTTATGTAGTTTTATTTATGGTGGCCGTGGGGCCCAAGATGAGGTGCGTTTGGCTGCTGGTCAATAGGTCGTGGGTTCGATTTCCGGAATGTGGAAAACATTTTTCGTGGAGACTGATCCTGCAGTAGTTGCATTCCCTTTCGCTGATTCAAGACGGTCAGAAGTCAGTTTCTGGCGGAAGACTATGCACAGTACTGTATAGGGAGCTTTCCACTAAATGTTTTCCATAGGCGACAATAGTAACCTTTTACCTGCTCCCACAAAAACTACATATACAAAACTTTTCAAACCTTACTTGTTTATAGAGCAATCCTAGCCAAACAAGTTATTGAGAAAAAATCAACATGTTGATCTGCTCCTTTTCAAGTTACAGTCAACCATGTTTGTTTACCTATTAGAACAGAGTAAATACCAACCAACATTTTTAAAGGAGGGATGACCATATAAAATCTGCAAAAATTTCTTTGAGCTTGCAGATATATTTTATAAAACATGCATCATTTTAGTCCCTTATAGCTATCATTTTCTCATATTAAAATAAAACATGGGATATATATCCAATGGAAGCAAGTCTGGTATTTAGCACGCAACTAAAAGCTGGGTTCACAAGTGATAAAACCCGGCACCTCCTAGTATTTAGTGCAATGCTACCTTTAAGCCTGACATAGACATGTCATAAATATTGTGTATAAATAAAGCTGTTCATTCCCAAACCAGACAGACACCTACACTATGAGACTGCTGTGTTGCATAACAAAAACACGCCTATATAATTCTGACCCCTTGAACACCACTTTTCTATAGTAAAACTGGAGCTTACTGGGGTAAACCTTATTTTAATTATTTCTGCCCTAAAGTATAGATTGCGGGTACTCGTTATAACCGCCTCGATGAGGCGGTTCTAACGAGTACGTTATAACCGCCTCGATGAGGCGGTTCTAACGAGTACCCAAAATCAATATTTTGAGCAGAAATAAGAAACATATTACAACTTTTATTCTTAAAAATGTCGTATTTTCGGCAGTAAAATTTACAATGTATTTGTTTAGGCGTGTGTTCGTAATGTTTTGATTCTTTGGCAAAATGATGTGGTCCCTGAATCTCAGAAACTTTGTAAATTATTATGATCACATAACTAAAGCCACAAGATTAGCACAGGTGGTGTACATACCAGGCATAATTTTGATGTATTGCCTGTTTCTATGGAAGTAAAAACGGAACTAAACGCTAATAACATGAACATATTAACAGTTGATGACATCTCCAGGGGCGATCATATGTTACGGATTATACAAATTGCGACTTTTGGACGAACCAAAATTAGTCTGACGGAACGAAATATTCTTATTATGACATAAGCGTACGGAAGCCATTATGACGCCACGTGATGCGTGTATGGTAGCTATGGTATTAACGCTTTTAGTGTTAAAGCATTCATAAAATAATTCAAGCAATATTCTTCATGCAGATTTTTGATTTAATTGTATTTAAATCTGCCAGAAATTCTGCAGCTCTATAAACCCTCTGCGGGCGACGTCACGGCATGGTTACTGTGTTACAAAACGGCATCATCTTTAATATTATCATCGATATTGTTGACATTTCATTAAATTTATTATTATTATTATTATTTTTATTATTATTATCATCATCATCACATCGCGTTTACAAGCCCGTGTGATAAACACCTATCTAAACCCCACATTATATAGAGAAAACTGGGGTTTACGGGGGTAAATATTATTTTTCTTATTTCTGTTCGAAGAGATAGGTTGTGGGTACTTGTTAGAACCGCCTTCTAACGAGCAACCACAATCTATGTTTGGCGTATAAATAAGGAAAATTTAACCGTTTTGTCGACAATATGATGATGTTGATGATGATGATGATGAGCATGATGATGATGATGATCATCATCATCATCATCATCATCATCATCATCATCATTATCATCATCAGTGTAAATCTATTTGTAATGACGCATGTGCCCCAGCAATAGGAGTCACACATCGGAGGGTACCTCGCGGGAAACTAGTGAAGTAGAAGTAAAACAAAGATCAGGAATCGATACAATTAACTTACTCCACCCATCAAAGACACCAAAGGGAAAGAAACACAAACATTAAGCGACCAGACCATAATTGAAACCTAAACAAAGGAAGGCCATAAGGACAGTTACTTTCCCACAAAATGGCCATATGGCCATCCAAAATAAAAAGACACAAGTGATACACACAGTAAGTAGCAAACAACACCGTCGCGATTTAGACAAATAATTTGTTCAGTCCGCATGAAGGCCTCCTAACTCATCAGTGCAACATCTCCGTGAACACAAAAATCAAAGACCCACAGAGGCGAGACAACGGTGAGGACTCGACAGCAAGAAACCACTGAAATGCTGGAGCAAAAGAAAACCAACAGTTAGACTCCGATGGGCCCGACCAGAGACAGAGACCTGTCTGAGTCGCTGTACTGGTCATGTTACTGATAACCTACATCCAATTACAAGCACCTTCGTCATACTTCATGCAACTTGTTACATCTACCATTCACGTAGTTTAACCCCTCATCAACATGCATCCCAAGGGCTTGATGCGACTGTAATGAAGTCCATACAAACGAAAGATTCTTGTTTTGCATGCAGCATTTTTTTTCTTTTCGATTTATGCACTATTGTTTAGCCCTAAAACTGATACATGTATTTTATATGAAGATCTGTGATATTTTTCTCATGAATTTTTATGTTTCAAACATAAATTATGTGTGCTAGGTAGACCAGTATCCACAATCTATATGTTTGAGGAAAAATAAGGTATTAAACCTAATACAAAAATAAAGAATATAATACTTACCACTGAAAACTCATGTGTTTGCATATTTTTTTAACATAGCTGTTTGAAGCTTATTCTTGAATGGGCTAGAAGCCGTGTTAAAACAACAACACCCATGTTCAAAACATGAAATTCACGTGCTGTTTGAACATTGGTTTTGAACTTCAGATATCACAAGATGGGTATTGCATAGTTCACGTTGCGTTGCGCGACGTAATGTTGTCACCGTGACCTAAGCATTTTAAAAATTTATGATGATGTCAGAGAAAGTCATTGCGGAATTGACGTCATTGTTAACAATGTTTTGAACTAGCCGCCATGTTGGTTTTACGATCGCAGTCTATACAGAAGAGTGAACAGATGGAGTTTCGGACGTTTTCGTCACAATTTGCCGTCGGAATCGTAAGCTACACGCATGCAAGAATAACGACCATCCATGATTATTTAATTCCATTAACATTTGCCGGGTCCCTCGGAGTAATTGAATACTCGACCTTGTGGCCTCATGTTCAGACAGCTTCCCCAAAATGTGACCCTGAAAATGTTAATGCATTAAAAACCATGTGTATATTTTATAAAAAGACTGGGTTGACAAGAGTGCTCATAATATTCAAACATGATGGTAAATTTGAAAATCGTCTAGATTTTGAATGGAATACTAACCGCATTGTAATATATGAACTTGTCAGTGAAACACGGATACTAGCTTTGGCACATAGCGTGTATAATTCTTCAAGATTTTCGCTTTATTATGATTTAAAATATTGAGTGATGCAAACAACAATGTCATATCATGCCGAAACTCTTGTCAAAACTGTTCCGTCAAAAGGGAATAGAAATCAAAGAACCCACAACACTGGTGGATCAGCTTGGGCTTGGAGAAATAGATTGGGCGGCACGATGCTTCCACGCAGAGCTGAATCTGACCACAAACGAGTACTTGTGAACCGCTTAGAAGGAATAAGCCTGCCCAGCCAAAGCGATAGAAGTTAGATCGTCCAATGCATATAAACCTTCTGGTTTCATTGGGCGGCAGGGCTTGAGATGTCATTTCATCTCAATGTCGGGTAAAAGTCCCACAAAATTGAGAGCAACGTCTCCAAAATGACCTAAATAGTGTTGCCGGGGACGTTTAACACCAAGTCAAACAAACAAATCAAATGTTTCTTAGTATAGACTTTACATAACGAAAACACGCCTATACAAATGCATTGTAAATTTTACCGCCGAAAAAATGAAACTTTTAAGATGTATTTTTTTTTATATTATTCTTAAACTGTTGATTGTTGGTGCTCGTTAGAACCGCCTCGTCGAAGCGGTATCCACAATCTATGTTTTTGAGCAGAAATAACGACAATAAGGAATACCACCGAAAACCCCATTTTTCTCTAAATAAAGTGGGGTTTAGTAGGGCATTCATTAAACGGACGCTAAGGCCCCTGTTATTATGCGTTAGCTAAAGCGCGTTCCGTTCTTCAACACAAATTTAACAATAATTCCTCGCCGACGATTATAGCACTCAAGCCGGGACATTTTCATCAGATAATTAAATCCGTATTTTAGTAACACCTGTGTACATTAGTAATAAACAAGAAAGTATTGCACCCAATTCGCAGCTCAGCGGTTTCTTCGCTTCATTCCAGAATTCTGATGGAAAATATGTTTCCTACAGGCGGGAAAATATTATTTTTCTGGGTTTCAAAGGTGCCATTATGAATAACTTACATTCTTATATGAGCCCCGCCAAGCGAATTTGTGTCTTCGAGCATTCCGTCATGACAAATTTTAACTGCGCATGCCCATCCATTCAGAGGGGCCAGGGATATTGATTTCTGTCTGAAGGTTCCTCTTGATTCACTGCTTGTATGAGCGAGCAGCGAAGGTTCTGGCGAGACTGCGCGGATGCGCAGGCTCGCCTGAACCTTCGCTGCTCGCATAGGCGATAAGTACCAAAATCGCTTGACGGGGCCCATATGTTTTGCCTTCGTTTTAATTAAATATGCAATTTAGACGCCATCTAGTTTTATGAGTCCAGTAAGATCTCACGAGAGTAAGCGATATTTGAAGAGCAAAGAAACGAAAGTAATAGACCTATACCCTTATGACGTCATAAATGTAAACAAAGTTGCATTATGGGATCGATTGGGGGGAATTTAGCGTGTTTTGAGGATGGCAGAGGTATCAACTTGCCCCATGAAGGGTATCTGTAGCCCATTTTGGGTTTCCTCACAGCTAGGGATTATGCATCTTTGTTTTTCTCCCCTTTGTAATTTAGCTGTAATTCCACTTCCAAGTTAATTGGCGCCCTTTTGTTTAGAGTATAAAATGACCTGCCCACAATCGCAGATATGTGCATTTTATATCACAATACACATTACGATAACTCACCCTTGCGACATGGTGCAATTTTCACATCTCCAAAATGGCTACTTCTCTGATGAAAATCTGTATTTTTTTATTTATACTGCAAACATAGATTTTTGTTGCTTGTTAGAACCTCTACGTTTAAGGCGGTTCTAACGAGTACCCACAACCTATGTCTTGGAGCAGAAATAAGAAATAATGTATAACCCGGTACATGTAAACCCCAGTTTTCTCTCTATAATGTGGGGTTTAGTGGGATTTTCATAACACGGACTGTCACATGGTCAGAACATTTCCGTATGAGTTAGGCCTACATGTAATACCGTTTCTCAACTTCAGTAAACAGTAACTGGCATGCGGAAACGTTTTCGGGGCCGAATCCCCTTCTTCAGCTCCTGCATATAGGTTATATAGCTTACGTCGTGGATGATCCAGTAACTGATCTCTTGGATTTTTTTTCAATCATACTTGAACAACACCGTAGGTCTTCCAAATGGTTGTGTCACGTCTACCAAAATTGCTTGAAAATAATATTATATGGATAGGAATTAATTTTATCCATAAAATATGATTATTTTTAAACGATGAAATGCAAAAATTGAGAAAAAAATCCAAGAGATCAGATTTGGACCATCCGCTCCTCTAACCGCAAGGAAGCTGTACTGACCCTTGCCCAACAGGCACATAGCGTAATTGTGACGTCACATCAATGTCGGTTCGACGTCATGATGTTTATGCAACGTCACATCTACGTCGTGACGTTGCACCGACGTTGATTTGACGTTGCCCTAGCGACGTGTGCCTGGTTAGTATTTGTGGGTTTACCCGGAGTGTGCCTAGCTGGGGATCTGAACCCATTCCGATTTATTTTTAAGCCCATGAAGGTTTGGGACCCACAGTAGGATGTATGGCTGTATAACCAGGTTTTCTCGGAGTGTGCCTAGCTGGGGGTCTGAACCCAGAACAACGCGTTAGGCGTATTTAGTCTATTCAAGGGGTCTGAACCCAGATTATATTTTAGGCACTGCAATTTTACTGGGGTTTACCTGGAGACACACAAAACTTTCACCACCTCTCACACACTTTTTTTTTATTTGAAGCGTCGGGGTCGGTACCGAGCTAAAGGGCTTCAAATGTTAGTTTTGAAAACACAAAATCACTCCGTAGGAGTAAACGCTGGTGTATTGCCCAAAGTTTATCAAATAATCATAAAATAATAATGTAATAAGTCGTGTTCGCTGTGAATCTCCTACATTTCGACAATCGTACCAAATCTCTGGGTTGGTGACGGTAAGATAGTGCCTTTAACGCCTTTTTCACTACCGATTTTCCCCCAAACAATCCCACAATGCACCGCTGTAAACAATGCGTGACGTCATAGAGTTTGAAGGCTATTATTTCTGGACTTTTACGGGCGATTTTATGATAGAATATCTACACAAAAATGTTGTGTGTAACGACGCTACAGACGAAACACTCTCCGGAAAATTCCTGAACAAGTTCGTAAAAAATTGACACCTTCATTACAAAAACACGCCTATACAAATACATTGTAAGCTTTACCTCCGAAAAATCGATTTTTTAGAGGAAAAATTGTGATATTTTTCTTATTTCTGTTCAAAATATAGCTTGTGGGTACTCGTTAGAACCGCCTCATCGAGGCGGTTCTAACAAGTACCAACAAGCAGAAATCGAGGCGGTTCTAACAAGTACCAACAATCTGTATTTTAGAGCAGAAATAAGAAAAATAATGTTTACCCCTGTAAATCCTTATTAACATGATGTGTGGGCTCTTCAACCCAATCCGGGCGTCTCTAGGCTATCAGATGAGTCTTTGAACCAAGGTCCCGTCTCAATATGACCTTAGTTATTGGTGGGGCTTAAAACTCAAACACACTCACACGCACATACGTGTCTCAACCGCTGTTTAGGCCATAAATACAAAAACTGCCCCCAACATTTTTTCCGCCGAAAACGCCTCTGATGGGGCTACGAAGGACAACAATATCTCAACCCGATGGATTTGTTAATGCCCATAAATATTATCTAGTTGTAAGAAATATATTACACCTATAATCTGGATAAATAGACACATACACAGCCCTTACTTGGCACTTCACTCAAAACTATTCAAGATTACAATTATGTCGAACTGGCGTACAATTAAGTCAGGGAGTAGGTGTGGATGGGCGGATAGGGGCGGAAGGGCGGGCAAGTGTGTTTTTCAAACTACTAGTTGTGGTTTTAAAGGCGTTTTATGCCTGATCGCTACCGCGCTTGCCTTTCAAAGTGGAAGATTGGCTTAACGGAATTGTCATTTTGTTTTCCAGGCGAGCGCAAACTATAACTTGCATGAATTCCTTAGCATAATCGTTAAAGTTTACGTAAAATGATAACTTTTTTATTTAATCAATTGTTTTAAAAATGTGTCACCACATTAGACAAGGGTACTTTGTTTGTTTGTTTGATTTGAGGTTTAACGTCCCCGTCAACACTGTAAAGGTAATTTTGGAGACGTTGCTTCCAATTTTGTGGGACTTTTACCCGACATTGAGATGAAATGACATCTCAAGCCCTGTCTCCCAATGAAACCAATAGGGTTTATAAGCATGGGCGGTCCGCCTCGCACCGCGATCCTCTAAGGACAGGCTTAGATCCTCTAAGCGGTTTGCGGGCCGGATTCAGCTCTGCGTGGAAGCATCATGCAGCCCATATATTTCTTCAAGCCCCTATTGGCGGGGGCCGTGACAAGGGTACT
Source organism: Lucinisca nassula (assembly GCA_963580285.1). Classification (NCBI taxonomy): domain Eukaryota; kingdom Metazoa; phylum Mollusca; class Bivalvia; order Lucinida; family Lucinidae; genus Lucinisca; species Lucinisca nassula. Next base: position 6,918,168 of record OY757026.1, read on the forward strand.
TATCAAGATAACAAGTCCGTGGAGGGAAACCCCCTCTAAACCCCGCTTTATCCCTCTAGATGCCATTTTATAACGAGAAATCTGGGGTTTACAAGGGTAAACATTATTTTGCTTATTTCTTTTTCTAGATGGGCCTCCGTGGCCTAGTTGTTAAGAGCGCTGACTCTTGATCATTAGGTCTCTCACCGCTGTGGTTAGAGCCTCGCTCGGGTCACAAGTGAGACGCCAAGTTCTGCAACGGAAGGTCAGGTGGTTTTTCTCCGGGTACTCCGGTTTTCGGCCACCTATGATTAACGATCGGCTCGATATGAGTGAACTAATCTTAAAAGGGCCGTAAAACCAAAACCAAAAAAAAAAAAAAAAAAAAAAACTTTTTCTAGACATATGTTGTGGGTACTCGTTAGAACCGCCTCAATGAGGCGGTTCTAACGAGCACCCACAACCTATGTTAAGAGTATAGATAAGAAAAATATTGCTATTTTTCATAGGAAAAGTAGCCATATTGGAGATATGAAAGAATGCACTATATGTCACTTGTGACGTGTTTTCAGTTTACATCATGTTTACAAGTCTATTTGGGCCCCCGCCTATCGGGGCTTAAGGAAATATATGGGCTGCATGATGCTTCCACGCAGAGCTGAATCTGACCTACACACGAGTACTGGTAAACCGCTTAGAGGATCTAAGCCTCCCCAGGCAAAGCGGTGTGAGTGTAGGGCCGTCCATGCTTATAAATCCTATTGGTTTCATGGACGGCCCCCGCCCATTGGGGCTTGAAGAAATAAATGGGCTGCATGATGCTTCCACGCAGAGCTGAAACCGACCGCACACGAGTACTGGTAAACCGCTCAGAGAATCTAAGCCTGTCCAGTTGGAATGTCCATGCTTACTAACCCTACTGGTTTCATTGGGTGACAGGGCTTGAGATGGCATTTCATCTCAGTGTCGGGTAAAAATCCCACAGAATTAGAAGCAACGTCTCCAAAATGACCTTTACAGTGTTGACGCGAACGTAAAACCTCAAATCAAACCAAAACAAAACAAGTCTATTTGATGAAGACCCCTCCAAACCTCACTTTATGTAGGAAGGAGAGGTGTTTGACGGAGGATACATTATTTTTCGTGTTTCTGCTCCGGACGTGGAGTGTGGCTGGTTATTAGAATTGCCTTACTTAAACAGTTCTGATGGTGCCCACGGTCTGTTTTTTGGGTGGGGATGGCATCACGTGAACAAGTCCGTGGAATGAAGACCCCCTAAACCCCACTTTATATAGAGAAAACTGGGGTTTACGGGGGGTAAACATTATTTTCCTTATTTCTGCTCCAAGACATAGGTTGTGGGTACTCATTAGAACCGCCTCAATAAGGCAGTTCTAACCAGCACCCAAAAGCTATGTTTGGAGCAGAAATAAGGAAAAAATCACAAATTTCCATCAGAAAAAATACGCTTTTTGAGGTTTGAATAATGCTCTATATCACACGGATGTGTTATCGTAATGGGAGGAATTTCATTATTATTATTATTATTATTATTATTATTATTATTATTATTATTCATGTTCAAGGCCGTAAAAATCTTATTATTTTGTATAGGCGTGGTCATGTGATTCTTTTGCTTCCTTTTCTGTGTTGCATTTGCTAATGTTTATACATGTCTGTTTATCACGTGCCACTTGTTTGTATTACATGCTGTTACGCCACCTACTTATCTTCAATAAAGTTCTTTTCAGATAAAAAATACTATTATATTTTTCTTATTTCTTGTCGCAACATAGATTGTGGGTGCTCGTTAGAATCGCCTCATTGATACGGTTCTATAACGTGTACCCACAATCTATGTTTTTGAGCAAAAATAGGGAAAATTATGTATACCCCTTTTTTGAGCAAAAATAGGGGAAATTATGTATACCTCTTTAAATCCCATTTTTTACTATATAAAGTGAGTTTAAGAGGGGCGTTCATAACATGTACTTCAAGTGTTGATGGACATTGAAAAACATGTTAAAGAATCGTCGCCATGACAACAGATTAAAGAAATATTTCTGCTCTCACACACCATTTATATTTGTATTGAACAAATAACATCAGAAACAAAAGCCTTGAAATAGAAGGATTATACACGTAACATGCTAATCCCCACCCCACTATACGCCCGCCCGGTAATAGATTGGGTTGTATCGTGCGTCCAAGCAGAGCTGAAACCAACCGCACATGAGCACTTGTAAGCCACGTAATAGGTATAAACATGCCCAGGCAAAGTGGTGCGAGTCGGACCATCCCTGCAGTAAAAAAAACCCTTCTTAGAGCTTTCCTGTCGATCATGTCGAGCTGAGCTGCACATCCGGTTTTATGCCGCATTTTAGTGAATCGATAATGATATCTCCTGTTATATACAGTTTCAAATATTTAAATATTTAAAGACTATTTCCCGGTATCTAATTATTTACACCATCGTCTTAAACTAACAACCCCTCCTTCCATACAGTGTTTCATTCCGCTTGACAAAAGTAACAAATGACCGAGGCAGTTCCCATGACCTCTGCCGCTGACCTCTTTACACCAGCGCCCTGGGCTCCACATTGTAAAACTGACCGCAACGGACATCATAAATACCCAAGGTGAATTTATGGCTAATAAAAATGGCATCGCAGCAAAAGACCATGCCGGCGTTGTGACATTTTCATTTTGACATTAACTGACTTATAGTTGTCTTACATAAAACATTTTCAGTTGGTGGTATTCATTGAAGACAAGATATTTAAAATTCCTTCTATAATACAGTTTTATAATTTGTATCTAATAGACTGGTGTTATGTCCGGTTTGTGGCTTGTACACCTGTTGAAGAAAATAGCAGTCACCAGTCTATGATAATCGCTAAGCATGCATTGACGTCACCGCAGTTTTATAACTTCAACTGCAATCTTTTTTTCATCATTTTTTAATATTCAGAAATAATACTAATTCAATAGTTTACTGTTAGTTTTTATCCACGACCAAGTGGATTCACGATCTTTGCATTTGGACATTTGAAATTCATTACGAAAACACGCCTATACAAATACATTGTAACCTTTATCTCCGAAAAAATGAAATTTTTCAGATGAAAAATTGTAATATTTTTCTCATTTCTGCTCAAAATATAGATTGTGGGTACTCGTTAGAACCGCCTCTTGGAGGCGGTTCTAACGGGTAGCCACACGCTTTATTTTAGAGCAGAAATAAGGAAAATAAGGTTTACCCCTGTAAATTCCAGTTTTACTATATTAAAGTGGGGTTCAAGGGGGTCAAAATTATATAGGCGTGTTTTCGTGATGTTTGAAGTGATACATTGCATCGTCTTTTTGACATTGTGTTACCATTGTTTTGTTATGGTTATCACTACTCTTATTATCAATAATAAAGGTAGTGATGGTGATAAATATGGTACGATAATAATTTTCCACTCATATGCATATGTCATATGCATGACCTGAGTTTGTCTTAATAAAGAACTATTATGTTATGTTATCATCAACAAAACAGTTCTACAATTATAACTTATGCCTCATGTTTAGGACGCTAAAGGGTGCATTCCACAGTTTCACACATCCGAACCTGGGGGAAAATGTTAATATTTGGAGGTAGGGCCAGTCTGTAAATTCTTGTTGCTGAACATTTTGGCAAAATCTACAATTTATTGTAAATATTAAAAAAGAGACTTTTCTTGGGGTGACATGGCCTTATTATCAAAATAGATGTGAAGGCAATGATCAGGAATCGATCCAATTAACCCACAGCTGCCTTCAGAGACACCAGGGGAAAGAAACATAAACATGAAACAACTAGACCCTAATGGAAACAACAATAGCGGAAAGCCAAAAGGACAGTTACTTTCCAAGAAAAGAGCCAATTGGCTAACCAAAACAAAAAAGCGATACACACACTCAAAGACAAAAGCCGCGACAGAAGAACCGCCTTGGAACGGTCAGTGAAACGAATTCCACTGCTGAGGCTTAAATCGATTTTACGTGGCCACAATCATCGCCCTTACTTCCGTCGCGATTTAGACAAATAATTTGTTCAGTCCGCATAAAGGCCTCCTAACTCATCAGTGCAACATTGACGTCAAAGACTGCACTTGTAATACGGTCAGTTGATTTCTGATTGATGTCGGCTTTTACACTGTCAAAAATGGAGCACACATTTCGAGTTTATTTTGCTGTGGAAACAACAGGGTATATAGCTATTCATTTATGTTTGCAAGTAATATTCTGCAGGTGCTCTGTCAAATTATCAAATGTTTCTGGGCAGGTAAATCTCGGACCCATCAATACCTATTGGTATTGATGGGTCCGAGATGGAATTCAGGAAAGTCTCTTGAAAACTACGCTTTTTGGATTGGGCCTCCGCCCATCTGGACTTGAAGAAATAGATGGACCACTAAGAGCTGAAACCGACCGCACACGAGTACTGGTAAACCGCTTAGGTGATATAAGTCTGCCCTGGAAAAGCGGTGCGAGTCGGACAGTCCATGCTTATAAACCCTATTGGTTTCATTTGGCGACAGGGCTTGAGATGCGATTTCATCCCAATGTCGGGTAAAAGTCTAACAAAATTATTAGCAACTTGTACAAAATGACTTATATAGTGTTGATGGGGACGTTAAACCTTAAATCAAACCAAACAAAACCTTTTTTGGTTAAAATTGGCCGCAGTTTGAGGTTGGTTGGGTATTGTTTACATTAGTGCAAAAGCATATTTTCACAGATTGCAATAAGTTTTATGATGGTTAAATTGTTATTTGGTATGTTAGCAGTTAGTTGAAATGGTGCCTAATGGATGTAAACTGCTTTACTTAATTTGCATGTATTTCATTTGTGCGACGTCCAAGCAGACTTCGAAATGGACAAAAACAAACAAACAAAAACAACAACAACAAAACCTGTGGAATGCTTCCAAACATATGTGGATTAATAAGCAGCGCAAGGAGCTACATGTACCAGCAGAATATCTGTCAAAGCAGCTTACAGTCAAAAACGACCATTTCCGTTGCTACAATGAATGAAGCAAGCCTCTGGCCGGTTTGAATACCACACGCCATTCATTGGCTATTTTATTGAATTTCTGACTTCATAAACGTTAGCGACTTTCGGACTTTACATAATCGGTACAAGATTTAACTCGATAAGAAGACATTTTAAATGATACAGAGCCCAACCTGTAATCGACAAATAACCAAGTAATTCATTTTTGTTGTTATTTATCCGTTTTCTCACACCTGCAAGCATTTAAGGATTCTGATCATTCAAGATGAAAGGCGGCGATTGGTTTTATCTATCTCACGAATCAGCCCTAAAGTAACGAAATTTGCGATTTATTTCCGATACCGGGTGGTAGTCATTATTAACTTGACAGGTTTTAGTTTAATTGAAATGGTTTATTTACAATTTAATGATGGATTTGGAATTGAGCTAATTAGGAGAATAAAACGCCAAAAAATATTTGCAATCTGGCAAACATTCCTTGACATCTTCTTGACATTTTTTTCTGAATCTGTTCTATCTATGAATGACTACATGCCGAGGAAAAGGTTACTCACTGGTGAGCTGTCGAAATAATGACCCGGTCTTAGTGTTTTGAAAGACTGTAGAAATAGGATAATACTCCGTGCGCCAAAGCGCATTCTGACAGGGTGTAGAAGTGTCTTTTTTTCTGATGATCGTTGGTGATATTTTTCTTAGATTGCGGAAGCACTTCCGAATCTTCTAAACGGAAGAGAGGTGGTCACGTGACTGGAATCAGCTATCAACAAGATCGACATGAGCAATGAATAATTTGTAGAGATGTTGGGAGAAGTTGTGTGTGAGAAAGCCATATGATATTGGAATTGGTTTAGAAATTTATATAGTTACAAAATGGCCATTGGCCGTCTGTCGTGCAGCGTAGATATTCTAATTAAATGTTGCATTTTAGAGCTGCTAAAATGATAAGTTTTATCAAACAAAATGTTTGTTCGTTTTTTATTAAGGCGTAAAAAAGATAGCTGTGTTTCCGCTAACATTTTGAAAAAAATTTTGGTCGGTAGGTCGGAGAAACTTTTTTTTATTATTTTATTTTTTCAAAACAGGTCGGGCCTATATTTTTTATGTGCTTTTTTTTTTTTTTTGTACGTGTTTTTAATAATAAAATTGTCATGTCATTACGTGAACAAGTCCGTGAAATTAAGACTCCACTAAACCCCGCTTTATATAGAGAAAACTGGGGTTTGCGGGGGTATTCATTATTTTTCTCATTTCTGATCCAAGACATAGGTTGTGGGTACTCGTTAGAACCGCCTCAATGAGGCGGTTCTAACGAGTACACACAAGCTATGTTTTGAGCATTTATAGGAACAAATATCAAGGATTACATCATAAAAGTAGCCATTTTGGAGATGTGAAAAATGCACTATATCGTACGGGTGTGTTATCGTAATGTTGAGACTTGCACTGTAGGGCTGACTATCGATGCCAATTTTGACTATCGTGATAGTATTGCTATCGTGGAAACTACTATCACGATACTATCACTATCGTGGCATACTATCACGATACTATCTTGATACTATCGGGAACACTTATAAATGATTCATAGATGTTATATCACTCACATAAAATGGCTAAGAGTGACAGAACGAGTTAGGAAAATTCCAATGGCCTAAAATTGTATGTTTATTGTGTGTTTCAATATCAGCATTCATTCCCTCGGGGCTATTCCAGAAAAAAACATCATGGGGAGACGGCTCTTTATATATATCCCCACCACCGCCTAAAATAGTTTGCTGCTTCCAGTATATATGCCTGTAAGTGATGGTTATCATAGCTTTAATACCTTTGCAGTGTTTGAGATTTTCTGCTTGTGAAAACTGACACATGCTGATCGTTCTTCGATTCTTTGATGTTTGCCGCCTGTGTTAAATTAATCTGTGGATTCAGTTAATTAGGTAACCCAATTATTACATAGTATTACGTAATCACAGCACGTTATTTAAGCACCTCTTTAAGGGCGACATGAATCTAACAAACTGCATTAAAACTTGAACTTACACATTTTTTTATTTGAAGTTAGCATCAAAAGCTAGACTATCAAAATAGAAGTAAAGCAATTATCAAGTCGGTTTTTTCATTTAGCAATATGTACAGGGCTTGACCTAGGCTCTTTGACTCTGTGGACATTTAGTCCTTGCACAAAAGACAGCTAAGACAATCAGCAATAATAAAACAAAGTTTTCATGTAATGAAATTTGGCCGTTTCGACATGTTATTTTTTCTGGAATATCCCTCTATTATAATACAAAGACAACCAAAAATAGAATCAGAAAGACCCACGAAAAATAAAAACGCCAATTTGTCCCAGGTTGTCCAGTGTCCACCATCAAAACGTCCAGAATCACCTTAAGAAAGTACTTGATAGACGGAGACCTAAGGCCTCGCGCTGCACGTTTTTCCCCCTTCAGGATGACGACAGGAAAATAAAACTTTGTCTGCTTAAATATTCCCCCAAGAATTCAATCCCAATCGGTCAGGCCAGCCGACTGATGACATCATCATTGATGCATTTGTGCATACTTGCCGACTTATCTGAGTCTATCATGTACTCGCATGCACATTCTGTGTATTTTTCGAGAAATGCATTCCTAATGAGACAACAAAAGTGCGGTTTAATAGGCTTGTCCTTATGCGCAAAAAGAGTCACATATACAACAAGTTAAACTGCATTATACCGTCATTTATTACGCATTTATTTACCTAAATGAATAAGTCAGCACACAGCAAAAACAAACATTTCTTCATACAAAAGATCAGCTTGTGCATCTTGCAAATGTCTTCGAAACTGAACAGGGAAATGGCGTTTGTCTCAGAAGTTATACTACGCAAGGATAGTACAAACAGCAAACATTTATATATGACTGCGCAGGCTGATCTGAGCCTTCACATGTTGCACAGGTTTCACTGTCATGTTTTCAAAAAGTTGCATGCAACAAACGCGTGATCAAACTATCATTGACGTTTTGTTATTGAAAAACGCGGGAAAATTTCTGACTGCCTCAACTGCACGTGCAAAAATGACGGCGGGAAATTCATCGCCGCGAGAAATTCACCACACGGCAAAAAACTATGATACACATGTGCGACCAGCGAAGACTCAGATCATCATGCACATATGCGAAGGCTTATCAGTCTGTCCTGATTACAGCTGAATGGATTTCCTAAGCAAAAATACTTGCGTAATTACACAACAGTACAGGTATATTTTCAAAGTATATTCAAGAAAAATACAAAAACAATCGAAACTATCGATAGTTGAGTGAACTATCGGCGATAGCTATCGATAGTCCAAAGTACTATCGATGCATTGCTATCGAGGCAGTCCCTATCGCGATGCATCGAACTATCGATGCATCGTTACACCCCTATTGCACTGTATATCATAATTCATTTTAGATGCTCAAAAATATCAGCTCTGTATTTTGGAAAGTACCAAATGCCAAAAAACTACCAAAAATGTACTGAAAACGCGAAATTACTTTGGGAAAATGCAAAGACGATACTGGGTAGGGTCGAAATTGAAAATGGTAGGGTCGGTGTTTGTTTTGTTCTTTTATTGATAAAAAGAGTAGAGTCGGAGTGGTGGTGGTGGTGGTGGTGTGTGTGTGTGTGGGGGGGGGGGGGGGGGGGGGGTGGGGGGGGGGTCTGAAGTAGGGTCGGTCGGTTTAGCGGAAACACGGCTATTTTTTAAGGCCTTATCTTCTTTTTATTTTCCTACAGTAAAGGGGACGAAAACAGGATTTTCTTTGAATATGGGCAAGGAGCTTATGGGCTCTTGATCTGAACTATAGAACGCTAGATTTGCAAGCCAGTCTTCTGTTTACCTTCAGTCACGTGACAGACAATCTTATGCTTCTCAAATTCCGTTTCCAGAAGAGAATTACGAAAACACGCCTATACAAATGCATTGTAAACTTTACCACCGAAAATAAACGAAAATTTTAAGATGAAAAATTGTGATATTTTTTTTATCATCACGAAAACACGCCTATATAATTTTGACCCCATTGAATCCCAGATTTATACAGTAAAACTGGGGTTAGCAGGGGTAAACCTTTTTTTCTTATTTCTGCTCAAAAATATAGATTGTGGGGCTTCGATAGAACCGCCTCTTCACAAAAGAACCGCCTCGTCTAGGCGGTTCTATCGAGTCCCCGCAATCTATGTTTTGAGCTGAAATAAGAAAAATATCACAATTTTTCCATCTTAAAATTTCTATTTTTTTGCCGTAAAATTGGCAATATATTTGTATAGGCATGTTTTCGTAACGTTTTTGGTCAAAGCATAGATTGTGGAAATTAACTCGTTGGAATCGCCTCGGTGAGAAGGTTCTAACGAGTATCCACCATATATGGTTTTGAGCAGAAATAAGAACAATAATGTATAGCCATGCAAACCCCAGTTTTGCCATATAAAAGTTGGGTTTATAGGAGGTCAAAGTTATATAGGTATGTTTTCGTGATGGCTAAATCGAATCAGCCATTAAGTTGCTTTTCCAGAACAAAGTATGCATCACGAAATATTTTGACCCCCTTGAACCTCACTTTTATATAGTAAAACTGGGGTTTATTATTATTTATTTCTGCTCTAAAATATAGATTGTGATGAGGCGGTTCTAATGAATACCCACAATCTATATTTTGAGCAGAAATAAGAAAAATATGACAATTTTTCATCCTAAAATTTTCATTTTTCATTTTCATTTTTTCAGCGATAAAGGTTACAATGTATTTGTATAGGCGTGTTTTCATAATGGATCCACAGCAACGTGAACACAGGTTGATGATGACAAGATCACGTGAACAAGCCCGTGAAACAAACCCCTCAACCCCACTTTATACTGAGAAAACTGGTGTTTACGGGGGTATAAAATATTTTGCTTATAACTGCTCCAAGGCATAGGTTGCGGGAACTCGTTAGAACCGCCAGAATCGCCTCAATGAGGTGGTTCTAACGAGCACCCGCGCTCCATGTTGAAAGCAAAAAATAGAAAGGTGTTACAAATTTTACCTAATATTTTTTTTTCATTTCTGACACCATGGTGGACACCATTTTCACATGGACATGTTTTCACGAAGAAACTTGATCCGGTTAAGACTGGGCTACCGTTACAGGGGTTTTTGGTGGCGCCAGGGTCTCTACACACTGGCATATTCTGCGGTGGGCGAATCAGGAGCGTATAACTAACTACCCTGCTCATTTTGGCAAACAGTTCGCAGAAATTCTATTTCATTCAATCTGTTTCATACGGTGGAGAATTCTGGAAACATGTGTATTTTGCACGCTAACAGCACATAATTGCAGAAAATCATCTTAAGCCGGGTGATTCTGGGAGATTAGGGTCAATTAAAGGATCGTTGGGTCTAAATAAGGGTATTGCGGTAAATCAGCAGATATTATGATCTGCTGAAATAGCACTTGATTATGTTCATTAAAGAGAAATTATTGGATTAAATGAAATAATATCTGCAGAAAGCACGAGAATAAAAGAAGTGAGCAAATTATTGTAGTTTTCAATATGGGGAAATAAAATTGTGGACGATTTCATGCGGCATGAGCAAGAGAGAGAGAGAGAGAGAGAGAGAGAGAGAGAGAGAGAGAGAGAGAGAGAGAGGCAATTGTTGTGAATTCCAACCTTTGTCAGACATCCGAATTTAACTTAATTCTGGGTTGGGTTGGAAGAGGGGATCATTAAAAATAAATAAATAAATAAGAACAGACAAAATATCAATCAAATTCACGTTTTATTTTTACAAGTAAATTTTACTGTAAAATGTTGAAGACACGCTTATTTTTAATATATTAATCCATTGGCCGATCTCATTCAATGTGGAATACTCCGTTATTCCTTTACATCACGTGAACGTATCCGTGAAATGAACACCCCCTAAACCCCACTTTATATAGAGAAACTGGGGTTTACGGGGGGGGGGGTATATATTATTTGTCTTATTTCTGCTCCAGGACATAGGTTGTGTGTACTCGTTAGAACTGGCTCAATGAGGCGGTTCTAACGAGCACCCACAACCTATGTTTGCAGTATAAATAAGAAAAATACCACGGATTTTCATCACAAAAGCAGCTATTTTGGAGATGTGAAAAATGCTCTGAATGCCTAATGTATCTGTATAAATAAATATGTGTAAATTAAATAAATAAATAAATAAATAAATATTGATATCTGTTTGTTTGCATTGGAGTTTAACGGCCAAGTCAACACATTTTTTTTTTATTTTTTTAGCCAGTCCGTTTACCCAGTCACACTTTTACTGGAAAGACCTATATGTAAGCGGTTAACGAGTACAGTACATTGTGCTTCGCCAGAAACTGACAACTGCCCTTCTCGAATCAGCGGAAGGGAGACAATGAAACTCTGATATATAAACACTGAAAGATTAATCAAGATGGATCGTGTAGCCTGTGCTCAACGTTAACACATACAGTAGAACTTCGATGGCTCGAACACCAATGGCTCGTTTACCATGGATGAGTCGAACCCAGTCTTGAGCCCCTAGCGAAAACCTTTACATAAGAAACATTGGGGGATAATTAAGGAGATTTTAGTCTTTTGTCTTGCAAATGTATGCTGTGTGTACTCATTAGAATCGCCTCGATGAGGCGATTCTAATGAGTACACACAGCATACATATTCATTATCGAACACCGAAAAGATGTGTAAAAGTATCTCGTTATGCCTCCTGACAGTAACCCTCAGTGGCTCGAACTACCCCTGTCTCGAACAGATTTTCGAGGTCCCAAAAGGTGTTCGAGCCATTGAAGTTCGACTGTACAACTTTTTTGAGATTTCGGAATAGAACACGTTCTATTTCATACAGCTTGATAGAACAACTTTTTCCAAGGCAGGTATTTTGGCCAATGACAATTCGGGTCATGGGGTTGAAAATGTGATTATTAGATATCAGTCATTCTGATTTTTCAAAGAACGATATATGGCACAACTTACAACAATACACTGACCCTTATTAACTTTTATCCTGTTGAACACGTCTATGCCCTTTGTAAACAGTGTAGATCCAGATCAGATGGCTTCTTAGAACAGTGTAGATCCAGATCAGATGGCTTCTCTAAGATCAGGATTTACACTGTTTGTCATTTAACTTGTGAATTGAAGGAAAACATAATATGAAATAATTTGGTTGGTAGATAATCAGAATAGGATGTGGTAAACTTAATTTATTCAGCAGGACAAATATAATTAACAATTACCTCATATACATCAGGGGTCTGCATTTCGACAATTTCGCAGGATGGGGAGTGGAATTTATTACAAGGATACCCAAGTTTTACCGTGTAGCCCTGACAGGAATATGAAAGAAAAGTTGTCTATATCAAGTTCAATACATGAAAACACGTCTATATAATTTCTACCCCCTTGAACCCCACTTTTATTTAGTAAAACTGGGGTTTTTCAGGAATAAACCTTTTTTTTTCTTATTTCTTCTCTAAATTATAGCTTGTGGGTACTCGTTAGAACCGCCTCGATGAGGCGGTTCTAATGAGTACCCACAATCTATATTTTGAGCAGAAATAAGAAAAATATCAAAAGTTTTCGTCTTAAAATTTTCATTTTTTCAATTTTTCATTTTTTCGACGATAAAGTTTACAATGTATAGGCGTGTTAGCGTAATGCCTGACAGGAATATGAAAGAAAAGTTGTCTATATCAAGTTGTATACGCCTTGTTCTATCGTGTAGCCAGGGCCTTAGTAAGAGAAGTAACAACTAGAACTGTTGTAATATTTACTAAATGAACATACAATTCACTTCTTGATTGATTGACTGATTGGTTTGAGGTTTAATGTCCCCGTCAACACTGTACATGTCAATTTGGAGACATTGCTTCCAATTTTGTGGGACTTTTACCCGATATTGAGATGAATGACATCTCAAGCCCTGTCGCCCAATGAAACCAATATGATTTATAAGCACGGACGGTACGACTCGCACAGCTTTGCCTTTGCAGGCTTAGATCCTCTTAGCGGTTTACCAGTCGGTTTCAGCTCTGTGTGGAAGCATCATGCAGCCTATCTATTTCTTCAAGCCCCGATGGGCGGGGGCGGGAAGTTCACTTCTTGAAATCAATTTTGTTTGTTTGTTTGATTTGATGTTTAACGTCCCCGTAAACACTGTATAGGCCATTTTGGAGACGTTGCTTCCAATTTTGTGGGACTTTTACCCGAGATGGAGATGAATGACACCTGAAGCCTTGTCGCCAAATGAAACCAATAGGGTTTATAAGCATGGACGGACCAACTCGCACCGCTTTGCCTGGACATACTTAGATCCTCTAAGTGGTTTACCAGTACTCATGTTCGGTCGGTTTCCGCTCTGCATGGCAACATCATGCAGCCCATCTATTTCTTCAAGCCCCGATGGGCGGGGACCTTTGAATCAATTTTAACAACCATTTTCTTGCAACATAACTAGTCAAGAAAGAACTAGCTAATTGTGTTTAAAAGTTTGTAAGAATTGTTGCGTCTCGAAAACAGGTATGGAACGCCATAACCGTCTTATATTGCCAAACAGTCTTACTTTATCTGTTTATGTGACGATTGCATGACGTCATGTGGTCTTCAAGTGATTAGACATTTTTTCTTTATATTGATATCACTTTTTAAGGGTATATTCATCATTTCGATAACACACCCGTGCGAAAAAGTGCATTTTTCACATTTCCAAAATGGTTACTGTTCTGGTGATAATCCGTGATATTTTTCTTATTTATACTGCAAACATAGGTTGTGGGTGCTCGTTAGAACCGCCTCATTGAGGCGGTTCTAACGAGTACACACGACCTATGTCTGCGAGCAGAAATAAGAAAAATAAAGTATATCCCTAAATCTCTGTTTTCTCTATATAAAGTGGGGTTCAGGGGTGTTCCTTTCACTGCCTTATTATTCGCCTTTGAGTGTGAGTATCGCTTAAATATTTCTGTTTTGGATAGCCATTAAAGTAACTGTCCTTTCGGCTTTCCGCTATTGATGTTTCCACTAGGGTCTAGTTGTTTTATGTTCATGTTTCTTTCCCTTTGGTGTCTCTGATGGAAGCTGTGGGCTAATTGTATCGATTCCTTATCATTGCCTTCTCTTCTGTTTTGGTCACGTGATGATAAAGTGTGGCTTTAAATAATAATAATAATAATAATAATAATAATAATAATAATAATCGACCTTATTTATAGAGGATAACACATTTAGTACTAGTACTAACTTCCATGTGGCCCTCTTTTTCTGGGTAGGAAGCAGTACTAAGCAATGTGGATAAAGTTTCTTGCTCAAGGAAACAAGACGTGGCGCTTGCGAGGATCGAACCGGCTACCTCTCGCTCTAAAATCCGATGCTTTACCACTGCACCACAGCGCTCCACAAGTGGAGATTGAATGGAAAGAAGGGAGGCAAAATAATTATAACAACGAAGTCGCTATTGACAGTTAACTGGCAATAGCGGTTTTACGTTAAAATTGCTACTGGCATTTAACTGGTAATAGCGGTTTTAAGTTAAAATTTAAAAACATTAAAATTTGAAATATGACTATTTGAAATAAATCAGAAGTGGGTTCTATCGTATATCTCTATATGCATTATGCACTGAAACAAACAGTCATCATTTTCACTACATTATAAAGGAAAGAAAGGATTTCTAAGTATTTCCTCTTCGATCACATATGCTGTCATTCATTTCCATCTGCCTCGATTTGCAATTTCTAAAAATTCTTCCACTCTTTCTTGCTATCTTCTGAACGAACAGAAAGAAAAAATGCGCCGTGTCGCGAAGAAACTGTTTTAAGAAATGCGCGAACAGCTAAGGCAGTGATCAGCATGCGCGAAAGCGCATGTTGATCACTGCCTTAGCTGCTCGCGTGAGACCTCAGCTGATGCCATTCTTCCACTATGGCATTTATGTCTGAAATTGATCAGATTCTACACGCACGCCGGTTGATCTCTTCCTTCGCTTGCGGAAACCCCGCGAAAACCGGTGTTCATGCGACGTTGCTCAATGTATAGCAATCACGGAATAATGACCAGCTTGTCTTCGAGGGCCGTAATCAAGGCAGGGAAAATTCATTAAGCGCTCAATCTAAAAGATTAAAGCAACTCTAATTGTATAAATTGTTGGATGAAATTATAGGTTATGGCTTCTGCTCCTTTGAATGTGTGATGCGGGAAGACGTGTAAAACAAAAACTAAAGACTTGTTTTTAGTTCAGCTCCTTGGACAAAATGGCTCTTTTTCCAGAGAAAATAAATTGTAATATGACGGGGAAAAGATACATGTAAACATTGTTGCTGCAAGAGAGAGAGAGAGAGAGAGAGAGAGAGAGAGAGAGAGAGAGAGAGAGAGAGAGAGAAAGAAAACAATAGAAATAAGAAAGAATGAAAGAGAAAGAAAAAATGAACGAATCATAAACTTTAGAAAGGTTTCAATTCAGCTACTTGGAGAATCTCGTATACAGGGGAAAATCTTATTTTTTCTTATATCTGCTCTTAAATATAGATTGTTGGTAAGGCGAGTACCCACAATCTATAATTTGAGCAGAAATTAGAAAAATATCACGATTTTGTATCTTAACTTTTTTTTTTAGGCGGCAAAGTTTACAATGTATTTTTAAAGACGTGTTTTTCGTAATGTTTTCATGGAAAAATATCCTGTAAACTGACAAGAAAATGATGTATTTTAACCTTTGTAGCTGCGAAAGAAAGACAGAAATAAATACACAAAGGAAGAATGATAGACATGAAATAGGAAATAAAGAAACGATCAAACCAAAAGACTTGGATTTATTTCAGTTTCTTGGACAAAATGGGTCTTTCTGCGGGATACATGATATGTAAAAACCGGTTATTACTGTTACATGTGGGTTTACGGCGTCCCGCAAACCCCCATGCTGACAAGACAACCGAGCGTGATCTCTGACAGGTGTACGGGCAGCTGTGGGGTAAGGCACAAGAAAGATGTTAAATGAATGACATGAATTATTTACAGTATCTACATACAACACTCACTAACACAAAACATCACAATTTGTTGCTTCTGTAGCCAACTCACGACGTCCGCTCCGAAGGCAAAACACTGTTCTGTGCTCGGAACGGGTGACGTGAATACCTACAGAAGCAAACAACAAAAACAACAACAAAAACAAAAAAAAAGAAACAACACAAGACGCGACTGGCCAGTTTATAACTTAGGGTGAATCCCCCACTCGCGTGACACTTCCTCTCGCGAACTAGTAAAACTAGTCTATCAACATAGTTGATTATCCTAGGTTTAGCGATCACGTTTGCTGATCAGACGTTTAGTGATCGTCTAAATGACCTGCAGGTAAGTTGACCTCTTCCATGATCACATTTGTTTACAACGAACAATGATTTAGAAGATTCCGCTTCTATCCTGGTAGGCGCTGATTACGGCGGTCTGTCCGCCCTTGCTGGACCCTAACGCCTAGCGTCGTACCAGTACCTGCTGCTATGAAGCAGGGAGCAGCAGGTCACACATTGTTGTGCCTGCAAATTACGATAACTGGACTAGAAACGAGTCACAAAACATACATGCTATATCATGATCCCCCTCCCGGAGAAGTAAGAATATGTTCATGCATATACCGTTATTGCGCATGCGCCGACCAGACATACAGGCTGATTAGTGCATGCGACAAATAACCGTACAGCAGAACTCAACTTGACTGTGCATCAAATTATCAGCACCCAGCGCTTGACACAATAATACTCAAAGTTCATGTTTCCTTACTGAGCACTACAGAAATCAATTAATGCTCACTACTACTGAGCATAATACTCATCAATTTGTGCTCGCTACATTATCACAAGTAAGAGGCAATTGAACAGACCACGCCTTTGCGCTACCTGGTCAGCCGCCAATTACAGGAAACATAACAATCTCTATTTCATATCCTTCTCCGCGACACGGCTCACAAATATAGCTATTCACAAATTCATTACATTAATAACAGATAGAAACTACAAACAGAAGATTTTCATCTATAATCCACAACATTTGTTAGTGTCTCATAAGGGCCAACACTGTTTGCCGTAAATTCTCTCTGTATTTGGTAGGCACCCCGTCACAACCGTCCTCGCGACGCCGATGACGCAGCTGACGTCATCCCCGCCGCTCAGGCCGTTATGACGTGTGGCGACCAAATACTCCCACTTATCATCATCACGTTCTTTATATGTACATACATGCACAAACTGAGTTATCAGACAAAAACGGCATCATTACAAAATGAACTCGTAATTCTTCTTGAACAAAATTATTTCTAATCAACGTGAACATGCTTGTAAAATAAAATTCATTACGGTTCATCATCACGGATAACCCAACAGGCTCTTGTATGAGTTTGCCCTGATGATGAAGATGTGGTTAAACCCGTCTTAAGTTTACGTCCCCTCTACACCTAATATCATATTGGGACGGAACCACGGTTTTCTAACCACAGCTAGTCACAAGTCATGGATCAAACAAGTGACCCGGCGTTTATTAATTACATTCTACAAAAGGGGTCTAAAAGCCTAAATGAATCCAGAATGAGCGGGTGTCCCAACTTTACGTCTCACCAACATCTAGGGTCAGCATGAGACAGGACCTCACTTAGAAAGACTCATTCTACTACTGGAGAAGCCTGGGATCAATTCTGCGACGTCTAGCTGGCAAAGCTAGTAGCCTAATCACTACAGGCCACAACAGTGAACTCAGAATAGGCTTCAGAAAGTTGGGGTATACTAGAAGTAAACCCCTCCAAAACCTACAAGCATGTTCATACAAAAATAATACTAAACATAGATTTAACATACCTTTCAATATACTTTCTATTTCCCCACACAATGTTGTAGGTACACGTTACAACTTGACCTGCTGCTAAAGTGTTCGTTTTTCTCAGGGTTTTTATATCTATGAATACTACCAGAAAATCATGCACACTCATATTAGCTTGCTAAGATCGTGGCGAGGTGGAGATACCGTCCACAAATGAAGCTAGATAGCGAAAATCGAGTAGATAATGGATTTGCGTTCAAATAGTATATTTCCCATAGGAAAAATTGATGAAACGACCCTATAAATCAATGCCATGACTCCTGTCAAAACGAACACCCACACAACACGTGACGGGAATAAAAATCATATATGGCACAATTTGGCGGTTGGCGATTTTTAGGCAAATTCTATAGGACTCGGCCTTTTAGCGGCCCCCTGTATTGTAAAAACAGCTCTCTATAAACCACTCATGCATACATCGTATGATATGTGCATGACTTGTTCATGGAGCCGCACAGTTTGCGTACCATATTTCACCTAAAATATTTCACTCGCACCGCCCTACCATATATCTACTAAAATAATTTAGATGTGCATAAGCACCAGAGAGGTTTCCTATTCCATCTCGTAACAAAGGTTTCCCCTTTTGGAGAAAAAACAATCAGAAATGTTTTTTCTTTGTGTATAGAGATGGAATAGGATGAACCTATCTAAACAAGACAGCTTGGTATGCTGCGCCACGTGGTGTGCTATTATTCTTACAGCGTCCGCGAAAAGACCCTCTAAAATTACCACGACCACGTGTATAACCACGACCTACATTCTGCATATTCTCATTCTTAACCTGAGAACCTGGAGTCTCTACGCGCGTGTTAAAATTTTCCTTAACACCGCTATCCCCCACTCCAGTTGCTCCTACCTCTGCGCTATACAATTGTTTCCTGTCGGGGTTCTTAAAACATTTAATTGTTAAATGCCCCTTACCGCATATGCTACACTTGATATCCGATCTACCACTCGGTTTGTTCGAGTCAACTTGGTCCTGTTTACCCTGCGCTGCGCCTCTATTATCGCGTTGCCCCTTATTAATGCAACTATATACGCCCCCGCGCGCTTCTGCAAACAAATCTGCCTCCCTAGCCATTTCATCTAAATTACCAAACTGTTTTGGCTTCAGATGTACATACAGTTCTCTATTACATGACTCCAGGAACTGATCCCTTGCCATGAAATCACAGACAGCCGGAAAAGATTTTTCTATCTTTGCCATATTAAGCCATTTTTCTAAATAACTTCTCAGTCTACTACTGAACTGTATGAACCTTTCTGATGTCTCGGGCCTACTATAACGAAACTGCTTCCTAAATCCGCGCTCTGTCATGTCAAAATTCTTTAATAAAGCGTCCTTTTACTTTTCATAATCCGCCGCATCCTCATTTGACAACCGGTCATATACATCAAGTGCGCGCCCTTTGAGCAATGCACTTAAATACGCGGCCCAAACACTCTTATCCCATTTATTAGCCGTAGCATATTTCTCAAACCTAGATAAATAACTATCCATTTTATCTTTACCCTCTTCAAAATAAGGTAACTTAGGATCCCGGGCATGAGCCACCTTCTCAGCTTTTTGCTTTTCAAATTCTAGCTCGAGCTTCGCTCTCTGCATTTCTAACTGATTCCTTAATTCTTGGTGCTGTAGCTCAAACCCATGTTTTATTTTTTCTAAATGGGCCTCACTAATCTCTTTTGCCTCCCTTTCAGTCTTAATGCGTGCCATTTCAAGTTCCTTATTAACATTCAACATAGCTAGTTCATGTGCCCTTTCCTTTTCTTTTTCTGCCCTTTCCTTTTCTTTTTCTGCCCTTTCAATATCCTGCTGCTCTTTAACAAAACCTTGTAACTCCTTCCCCTCATAACCTAAGTCCTTTCCCATTTGCATTAAACGCTCCATTATTGATAACGTAAATCTCACGTTACTATCAAAACCACTATAAACTGATCAGTTATGATCAGTGATGATTGAATTGGCTTAACTAAAACGTTAAGATATGTGTTATACGCGTTAATCTAACTAAAACGTTAGTTATTAAAGCACACGCGATTTGAAATGTCAAATGCTTTCAGCAAAGTATGACGTTGCGTACTGGTAGACTAATATGACGTCATAAACTGACGACGTTTACAGTAAAATGCTACAATCCGAAGTTTCATCACATTACAAAACTCCGATCATAACAAGTCACCATTAATGTTTATATTACGTCATACCTAACCTCAAGCCACTGCGTAAATATTAACGCTACCGTTATGTCAACGTCAGTAAATTGTTAACGTCACTACGTCAGAACCATGTGTGGGTAAGATCAATTAGTAACTCCAGTTTAACTTAGTAGAATGTCAGGTAACACAATTAAGTGGGGTCTACTTAAATTTTTCGTTACCAAGAAAAAGTGGGGTTTGCCTTGCCTTCCTGCTCAGAAATTATCGACTTGTCAGTATCCATTCAGTTGAATACATGGGTTTCGCACTTCATCAACGCAGGAAGGAAGATTCAAGTTAATTTCTAAATGTGGCTGTCAATACATTTTTTTTTTAAATTGATGATTCAGAGTATCAATGTGCTGTTCCACAGCCGGGAACACCAGCCAGAGATCAAATCCCACTTCTGACACCAAATGTTACATGTGGGTTTACGGCGTCCCGCAAACCCCCATGCTGACAAGACAACCGAGCGTGATCTCTGACAGGTGTACGGGCAGCTGTGGGGTAAGGCACAAGAAAGATGTTAAATGAATGACATGAATTATTTACAGTATCTACATACAACACTCACTAACACAAAACATCACAATTTGTTGCTTCTGTAGCCAACTCACGACGTCCGCTCCGAAGGCAAAACACTGTTCTGTGCTCGGAACGGGTGACGTGAATACCTACAGAAGCAAACAACAAAAACAACAACAAAAACAAAAAAAAGAAACAACACAAGACGCGACTGGCCAGTTTATAACTTAGGGTGAATCCCCCACTCGCGTGACACTTCCTCTCGCGAACTAGTAAAACTAGTCTATCAACATAGTTGATTATCCTAGGTTTAGCGATCACGTTTGCTGATCAGACGTTTAGTGATCGTCTAAATGACCTGCAGGTAAGTTGACCTCTTCCATGATCACATTTGTTTACAACGAACAATGATTTAGAAGATTCCGCTTCTATCCTGGTAGGCGCTGATTACGGCGGTCTGTCCGCCCTTGCTGGACCCTAACGCCTAGCGTCGTACCAGTACCTGCTGCTATGAAGCAGGGAGCAGCAGGTCACACATTGTTGTGCCTGCAAATTACGATAACTGGACTAGAAACGAGTCACAAAACATACATGCTATATCATGATCCCCCTCCCGGAGAAGTAAGAATATGTTCATGCATATACCGTTATTGCGCATGCGCCGACCAGACATACAGGCTGATTAGTGCATGCGACAAATAACCGTACAGCAGAACTCAACTTGACTGTGCATCAAATTATCAGCACCCAGCGCTTGACACAATAATACTCAAAGTTCATGTTTCCTTACTGAGCACTACAGAAATCAATTAATGCTCACTACTACTGAGCATAATACTCATCAATTTGTGCTCGCTACATTATCACAAGTAAGAGGCAATTGAACAGACCACGCCTTTGCGCTACCTGGTCAGCCGCCAATTACAGGAAACATAACAATCTCTATTTCATATCCTTCTCCGCGACACGGCTCACAAATATAGCTATTCACAAATTCATTACATTAATAACAGATAGAAACTACAAACAGAAGATTTTCATCTATAATCCACAACATTTGTTAGTGTCTCATAAGGGCCAACACTGTTTGCCGTAAATTCTCTCTGTATTTGGTAGGCACCCCGTCACAACCGTCCTCGCGACGCCGATGACGCAGCTGACGTCATCCCCGCCGCTCAGGCCGTTATGACGTGTGGCGACCAAATACTCCCACTTATCATCATCACGTTCTTTATATGTACATACATGCACAAACTGAGTTATCAGACAAAAACGGCATCATTACAAAATGAACTCGTAATTCTTCTTGAACAAAATTATTTCTAATCAACGTGAACATGCTTGTAAAATAAAATTCATTACGGTTCATCATCACGGATAACCCAACAGGCTCTTGTATGAGTTTGCCCTGATGATGAAGATGTGGTTAAACCCGTCTTAAGTTTACGTCCCCTCTACACCTAATATCATATTGGGACGGAACCACGGTTTTCTAACCACAGCTAGTCACAAGTCATGGATCAAACAAGTGACCCGGCGTTTATTAATTACATTCTACAAAAGGGGTCTAAAAGCCTAAATGAATCCAGAATGAGCGGGTGTCCCAACTTTACGTCTCACCAACATCTAGGGTCAGCATGAGACAGGACCTCACTTAGAAAGACTCATTCTACTACTGGAGAAGCCTGGGATCAATTCTGCGACGTCTAGCTGGCAAAGCTAGTAGCCTAATCACTACAGGCCACAACAGTGAACTCAGAATAGGCTTCAGAAAGTTGGGGTATACTAGAAGTAAACCCCTCCAAAACCTACAAGCATGTTCATACAAAAATAATACTAAACATAGATTTAACATACCTTTCAATATACTTTCTATTTCCCCACACAATGTTGTAGGTACACGTTACAACTTGACCTGCTGCTAAAGTGTTCGTTTTTCTCAGGGTTTTTATATCTATGAATACTACCAGAAAATCATGCACACTCATATTAGCTTGCTAAGATCGTGGCGAGGTGGAGATACCGTCCACAAATGAAGCTAGATAGCGAAAATCGAGTAGATATTGGATTTGCGTTCAAATAGTATATTTCCCATAGGAAAAATTGATGAAACGACCCTATAAATCAATGCCATGACTCCTGTCAAAACGAACACCCACACAACACGTGACGGGAATAAAAATCATATATGGCACAATTTGGCGGTTGGCGATTTTTAGGAAAATTCTATAGGACTCGGCCTTTTAGCGGCCCCCTGTATTGTAAAAACAGCTCTCTATAAACCACTCATGCATACATCGTATGATATGTGCATGACTTGTTCATGGAGCCGCACAGTTTGCGTACCATATTTCACCTAAAATATTTCACTCGCACCGCCCTACCATATATCTACTAAAATAATTTAGATGTGCATAAGCACCAGAGAGGTTTCCTATTCCATCTCGTAACAATTACGATAACACATCCGTGAGGCAGTGTGCGACAGTGTGCGACACACTGTAAAACAGTCAGTTTCCTGAAGAAAAAATTTGATATTATTCTTATTCGTTCTCAAAATATATGTTGCCGGTACTCGTTAGTACCGCCTATTAAGGCTGTTCTAACGAGTACCAACAACCTATGTCTTGGAGCAGAAATAAGAAAATTAATGTATACCTCTGTAAACCCCAATTGTCTCTATATAAAGTGGGGTTTAATAGGTCTTTACGGACTTATTAACATGACGGAGCACGGAGCTGCTAAAGAAAGAGGAAAGACAGAAAGTTAGAAAGAAAAACGAGACGGAAAGACAAGCAAGACAAAGAGACTTGGTTTAAGTTCAGTTTTCCAATTCTGCGTGACTTTTACCCAGTATTGAGGTGAAATGGCATCTCAAGCCCTGCCGCCCAAAGAAACCATTGGGTTTTATATGCTGGGACGGCCCGACTCGTACCACTTAGCCAGGGCAGGCTTAGACCGTCGAAGCGGCTTACCGGTACTCAAGCTCGTTTGTTTCAGCTCTGCCCGGAAACAACAGGTAGCCCAATCAATTTCTCCAAGCCAAGATGGGCAGGGGCGTAAAAATGGATGGATATCTTTTCGATCTCCTATAAAATGATAAGAATGTTGTATGCATTCATTAGAATCGCCTCAACGAGGCGATAATAATGAATGCACACATCATTCTTACACCCCGATATTTCGTACCCAAGTCATTTCGTACCATTTGGGTCAATTCGAACCAACATGAATTTCCGATGAAATAACATTAAATAATCGTTACATATTTGTTACCGGAAGTTAAAAGAAAATATTTATTTATGAGTTCAATTTGACCGAAGAAACGAGACTTTGGGGCTCGAACCTTTGATATTTTATGTAGTTGTCTACCACTGTATGAACGCCCTTGCCCATCGGGGCTTGAATAAATAGATTTGACTGCATGGTGCTTCAGCGCAGAGCTGAAACCGACCAAATATTTGAGTAATGCTAAACCGTTTAGAAGGTCTAAGTATGCCCAGGTTAAACGTGTGTGAGTTTCTATGGGCGGAAGATGGATGGAGATGTCATACAATCTCAATGTCGGGTAAAAGTCCCACAAAATTGAAAGAACGTGTCTAAGTGGCCTAAATAGTTTTGGTGGGGACGTAACTCCGCGACACAGATAAACAAACAACAGCGTGTGTTTGTGACACCTCGGTGGTGTAGGAGTTAAGCTACTAGCCTTATCCGCCTTATCAGGAAGCGTGGGTTCGATACCGGGCTTCTCCATAGTTTCGGATGAGTCTTTTAACAGAGTATGACCTTACCTGTTGATGGGATGTAAAACTCAAACACACTCACTCACTCACAGCGTGTGTGTGTTTGCGTTTAATGTCCACTAACACCTAAGATTATGTGTGTGTTTGCGTTTAACGTCCACTAACACCTAAATTCATGTGTGTGTTTGCGTTTAACGTCCACTAACACCTAAAATTATGTGTGTGTTTGCGTTTAACGTCCACTAACACCTAAAATCATTTGTGTGTTTGCGTTTAACGTCCACTAACACCTAAGATTATGTGTGTGTGTGCGTTTAACGTCCACTAACACCTAATTTCCTGTGTGTGTTTGCGTTTAACGTCCACTAACACCTAAGATTACGTGTGTGTTTGCGTTTAACGTCCACGAACACATAAAAGCATACGTGTGTTTACGTTTAACGTCCACTAACACCTAATATTATGTGTGTGTTTGCGTTTAACGTCCACTCTTACGCCTAAAATCGTGTGTGTGTTTGCGTTTTACGTCCACTAACACCTAAAATCATGTGTGTGTTTGCGTTTAACGTCCACTTACACCTAAAATTATGTGTGTGTGTTTGCGTTTAACGTCCACTAACACCTAAAATTATGTGTGTGTTTGCGTTTAACGTCCACTAACACCTAGAATCATGTGTGTGTTTGCGTTTATCGTCCACTAACACCTAAAATCATGTGTGTGTTTGCGTTTAACGTCCACTAACACCTAAGATCAAATGGAGACGGGACGTCGATTTAAAGAGTCTTGTGAAAAACTTGAGAATCGAACCTTCGGCCCCTAGTTTGTCAGTCAAAGTTTACCCGCTACGACACGGAGCCTTATTTGTACAACAGTAGTCCATATTTCAATCATGTTCAAAATCTACTGAAAAGAAAAACCAACAACAAAAACACTAAACTTTTCAAATACATCTGCATACGACAAATGGTCTCTTCCAGGGTCATAAAGTTGAACTCTGAATAAAACTGATTGTTTGAGGGCATACATATCTTTAACCTTGTCGCCCATCATGTTATCCTACACCCTCTGACCCACCAATATCTACTCAATCAAACCCCAATTAGTGTGTTCCGGCTCTCAGATACATTACGATAACTCACCCGTACTACAAAGTGCATTTTTCACATCTCCGAAATGGCTACTTTTCTGATGAAAATCCTTGATATTTTTGTTATAAATGTTCATAACATAGGTTGTGTGTACTCGTTAGAACCGCCTCGTTGAGGCGGTTCTAACGAGTACCCACAACCTATGTATTGGAGCAGAAATAAGAAAAATAATGAAGACCCCCGTAAACCCCAGTTTTCTCTATATAAAGTTGGGTTTAGGGGGGTCTTCATTTCACGGACTTGTTCACGTGATGAGATTTCCTCCCACTGTGAACCGGTGTTATTGAGCCACGTCTTCAGAAAACGCGTCTTTTTGGATTTGAGACCAGGTAAGACACAAACCAGTCTGTTCACTACACAGACTAGTAAGAGTCTTGATATTTTAGATATAGAAACTAGAGGTATTGTACTATCCAGCAAGGTAAGACACAAAGCAGTCTAATCAGCTACCTAGACTAGCAAGAGATATAGAAACTAGAGGTATTGTACTATCCAACCAGGTTAGACACAAATCAGTTTACTCGGCTACACAGACTAGCAAGCGATATAGAAACTAGAGGTATTGTACTATCCAACAAGGTTAGACACAAACCAGTCTACTCAGCTACATAGACTAGCAAGAGATATAGAAACTAGAGGTATTGTACTATCCAACCAGGTTAGACACAAACCAGTCTACTCAGCAAGAGATATAGAAACTAGAGGTATTGTACTATCCAACAAGGTAAGACACAAACCAGTCTACTCAGCTACACAGACTAGTAAGAGATATAGAAACTAGAGGTATTGTACTATCCAACCAGGTTAGACACAAACCAGTCTACTCAGCTACACAGACTAGCAAGAGATATAGAAACTAGAGGTACTGTACTATCCAACCAGGATAGTCTCAAACCAGTCTACTCAGCTACACAGACTAGCAAGAGCCTTGAAATTTTAGTTATAGAAACTAGAGGTACTGTACTATCCAACCAGGTTAGACTCAAACCAGTCTACTCAGCTACACAGACTAGCAAGAGACTTAGAAACTAGAGGCATTGTACTATCCAACCAGGTAAGACACAAACCAGTCTACTCAGCTACACAGACTAGCAAGAGTCTTGAAATTTAAGATATAAAAAAAACTATTGGTATTGTACTATCAGGTAAGACACAAACCAGTCTACTCAGCTACACAAACAAGCAAGAGACTTAGAAACTAGAGGTATTGTACTATCCAACCAGGTAAGATACAAACCAGTCTACACAGTTACACAGACTAGCAAGAGACTTAGAAACTAGAGGTATTGTACTATCCAACCAGGTAAGATACAAACCAGTCTACTCAGCTACACAGACTAGTAAGGGATATAGAAACTAGAGGTATTGTACTATCCAACCAGGTAAGATACAAACCAGTCTACTCAGCTACACAGACTAGCAAGAGATATAAAAACTAGAGGTATTGTACTATCCAACCAGGTAAGATACAAACCAGTCTACTCAGCTACACAGACTAGCAAGAGATATAGAAACTAGAGGTATTGTACTATCCAACCAGGTAAGATACAAACCAGTCTACTCAGCTATACAGACTAGCAAGAGATATAGAAACTAGAGGTATTATACTATCCTACCAGGTAAGACACAAACCAGTCTACTCAGCTACACAGACTAGTAAGAGATATAGAAACTAGAGATATTGTACTATCCAACCAGGTTAAACACAAACCAGTCTACTCAGTTACACAGACTAGTAAGAGATATAGAAACTAGAGGTATTGTACTATCCAACCAGGTAAGATACAAACCAGTCTACTCAGCTACACAGACTAGCAAGAGATATAGAAACTAGAGGTATTATACTATCCAACCAGGTAAGACACAAACCAGTCTACTCAGCTACACAGACTAGCAAGAGATATAGAAACTAGAGGTATTATACTATCCAACCAGGTAAGACACAAACCAGTCTACTCAGCTACACAGACTACCAAGAGTATTGAAATGTTAGATAGAGAAACTAGAGGTATTGTACTATCCAGCCAGGTTAGACTCAAACCAGTCTACTCAGCTACACAGACTAGCAAGAGTCTTGACATTTTAGATCTAGAAACTGGAGATATTGTACATATTAAGTTGCGCAGGCGCAGGCTGACATGCACCTTTTCAATTCGCCCAAACGACCCAGTAAGACACAAACCAGCCTACTCAGTTACACAGATTAGCAAAACTCTTGAAATTTTAGGTATAGAAACTAGATGTATTGTACTGTCTAAGCAGCGAACACAAAGGTGCTGATCAGACTGCGCGCATGCGCAGTCTGATCTGCTCCTTTGTTGTTCACAAAAACCATAAAACAGGCAGTTTTCTGTGAAAATGACTGTAATATGACCTAGTCACTTGATGACTTCGGACAGGTCCATCTGTTCTGTTGTTCTTTCAGTTATTGTAAGTTTTTTTAAAAAAAAATTATATAGATAAATAAATACATGAGCTCCCGCCCATCGGGCTTGAAGGAAATAGATTGGGCTGCACGATTCTTCCAGGCAGAGCTGAAACCGACCGCGCACATGAGTACTAGTAAATCGCTTAGAGGCTCTAAGCCTACAGAGGCAAAATGGAGCGAGTCGGACTGTCCATGCATATAAACCCTTTTGGTTTCACTGTGCGGCAGGGCTTGAGATGTCATTACATGTCAATGTCGGGTAAAAGTCTCACAAACTTGGAAGCAGCATCTCCAAAATGACCTTAATTTTGTTGGCGGGTACGTTAAACCCCAAATCAAGTTCTCTATCGATTGATCAGGCAGAGAGAGAGAGAGAGAGAGAGAGAGAGAGAGAGAGAGAGAGAGAGAGAGAGAGAGGGGGGAAGGGGGGGGGCATTTACCAGTCGAATTTATGGTGGAAGAGAATCAATCAAAGAACTAACGAGATTTGTTCGTTTGTAAGATCCCCGTCAACACTACTTAGTTCATTTTGAAGTCCCATAAATTGTCTCCCTTTGAAAAAAAGTGAGTTTTAGTGGGATATACATTTCTTTTCTTCTTGTTCAAAATTTTCCGCTGGAAAATTCCAGATATAGGTCCAGTTATTCAACACTAACGACATCGTTAGTTAATGTATCATTAAAACTTTGGTCATTTAATATGGCAAATATGCTCATATTTTTGCTGAAAAAGTGTAAGCAGCTTTTGCAAAAGCTGCCCATATTTGTGCGAAAAATACCACAATTTAAGATATTGTATTTGCTAGAACAGTTAACAATATGACCACTAACGAGCTCGTTAAGCTAACAAGGCTTTGAACAACTGGTCCATTGCGACCAGAGAGACGCCTTAGTTTATAGCACGTGCGTGACTCTCCGAGCCGCTTCCGGAAGTAATCTCCCTTTGAAACAGCATAGGACAGAAAAATAGGCCTATCATTCCGGTATCTGGTCGTCTGAAATCGCCGTATCTGTTATTATCGCATTTGTTTTCATGTTATTAGTCTAAATTATTACTTGGAATTATCTTGAAAAACACTGAGCTTTTGTCATTATCTGAACAGACTTGAAATATTACATGTATCCGCAATGCCGTGCCAGTGCCAGTAAACAACTAAACTATTCCTAATATGAACCGTAATTGTCAGAAAGTCATATATGTGTGTGTTTTGAGTTTTACATCTCACCAAAAGCTATAGTCATGGGACCTCGGTTTAAAGACTCATCCGAAAGTCAGGAGAAGCCCGGGATCGAACCCACGACCCCAAGTTTATGAGGCGTAGCATAACCACTACACCACGGAAAATGATATAACAGTTAATAATGTTTTACGTTACCGTCATCAAAATTTAGGTCATTTTGAAGACGTTGCTTCCACGTGACCGATAAGGTTCAACCGCGCGGACATTGTATTTGTATTCACCATATTTGCATTATTTGCTGGCTCCCAGCTTGCACACTGTCAATATTGGAAAAACAGGTAACCAGACCCCCTGACCTTCAAAGGTCAGGGGGGGGAAGGTCTGGTTACCTGTTTTTCCAACACTGATAACCTTCAGACTAGGAACCAGCAGATAATGCAAATAAGGTGACTACACTGCTTGCTTAAAGTGCAGAAAATCAAGGGCTAACCGAAACAGTTCTTGATATTTTTTCAGCGTACACTCAGAAACGAATGACCAACTGCTTTTGTCAATGGTTATTTGATTAAACGTATGATATGAAACTATAAATAAATAAATAAATCACAAATAAAAAAATAAATAAATAAATAAAAAATAAATAAATAAACTAAAGTAGATAAGATAAAAATACCCAGCTTTGACAAATGCCTACAAAAATAACACAGCAAATGTAGTCCATAAATTCATCACGAAAACACGCCTATATTATTCTGGCCACCTTGATTTTGTTTGTTTGATTTGAGGTTTAACGTCCCCGTCAACACTGTAAAGGTCACCTTGTTTGTTTGATTTGGGGTTTAACGTCCCCGTCAACACTGTAAAGGTCATTTTGGAGACGTTGCTTCCAATTTTGTGGGACTTTTACCCGACATTGTGATGAAATGACATGTCAAGCCCCGTCGCCCAATGAAACCAAAAGGGTTTATTAGCATGGACGGTCCGCCTCGCACCGCGGTTCCTGGACAGGATTAGATCCTCTAAGCGATTTACCAGTACTAGTGTGCGGGCCGGATTCATCTCTGCGTGGAAGCATCATGCAGCCCATATATTTCTTCAAGCCCCTATGGGCGGGGGCCGATAAAGGTCACTTATACATGTATATATAGTAAAACTGGGGTTTATGGGGTAAACCTTTTTTTTTCTTATTTCTGCTCTAAAATATAGATAATGGGTACTCGTTAGAGCCACTTCTTAAAATTTTCGTGTGCTTTTTTCGGCGGTACAGTTTGCTATGTATTTGTATCAGCTTGTTTTCGTAATGCAGTTCATGATTTACTCACGAAAACACGCCAATATAATTCTGGCCAACTTGAACCCAACTTTTATATAGTAAAACTGGGGATTATGGAGGTAAACCATTTCTTTTTTTTATTTCTGCACAAAAATATAGATTACGGGTACACGTTAGAACCGCCTCTATGAGGCGGTTCTAACGTGTACCCACAATCTATATTTTTAGCAGAAATAAGAAAAAAAATATCACTAGTTTTCTTCTTAAAATTTTTCGATTTTTCGACGGTAAAAGTTACAATGTATTTGTATAGGCTTGCCTTCGTAATAAAATACATTTTGGTTTTGCTCTTTCACTCACAGGAAGAATGAGTGAGTGTTTGAGTTTTACATCCCACCAACAGCTAAGGTCATACGAAGACGGGACCTCGGTTAAGGGACTCATCCGAAAGTCTGGAAAAGCGCGGGATCGATCCTTCGATCCCTGGTTTACAAGGCGAGCACTACGAATGCTTTTATCTCACACAAGAAGAGTGTATTAAGCACATTCTTTGTAAATCAAAATCAGACAGGCGTTTTTACTGAAACACGTACAGTGCTATGCTGCTTATGTTATGATAAGCATGTCAATGCGTCGTGAGTCCACGCGTGACAATGCTAACAGTACATTTGTGCAATCCAGCGAAATCTCAGCTCAGCCTGCGCTTCTGTACAGGCGGATCAGAGTATACGCTGATCACAAGAGCATTTCACGACCGTCTTACACTCCAACGTGCCTATTTAAATATATATTGAAAATTTTATCACACAAAAAAAAAAAAAGAGAAAAAAGAAAAATTCTGATATTTTTTTATGTTTTAAATAATTCTGCTCAAAACATAGATTGAGGATACGCGTTAGGACCGCCTCACTCCGCCTCAGTGATGCGGTTCTGACGAGTACCCGGCCCCCGCCCATCGGGGCTTGAAGAAATATATGGGCTGCACGATGCTTCCACGCAGAGCTAAATCCGACCCGCACACGAGTACTGGTAAACCGCTTAGAGGATCTAAGCCTGCCCAGGCAAAGCGGTGCGAGTCGGCCCGTCCATGCTTATAAACCATATTGGTTTCATTGGGCGGCAGGGCTTGAGATGTCATTTCATCTCAATGTCGGGTAAAAGTCCCACAAAATTGGAAGCGGCGTCTCCAAAATGACCTTTACAATGTTGATGGGGACGTTAAACCCCAAATCAAACAAACACAATCAAACAAGACCGTCTAACTTTCCATTACGAAATCATAATATTGAAAATTTTATCACACCCCCCCCCCCTCCCCCCCCCCCCAAAAAAAAAAAAAAGAAGAAAAAATTCTGATGAAAACTTTCGACATTTTTTTTATAATTCTGCTCAATCAATAGATTGTGGGCACGCGTTAGAACCGCCTAACTGAGGCGGTTCTACCGAGCACCCAGAATCTATGTTTAAAACATAGATTGTGGGCACGCATTAGGACCACCTCGGTGAGGCGGTTCTAACGAGTACCCATAATCTTTGTTTCTGAGCAGAAATATTGAAAATATCAGAATTTTTTTTTATCTGAAAAGTTTCAATTTTGGTGGTAAAATTTTCAATATACTTGAATAGGTGTGTCGAAGGATTAGCAACACTTTTTCAATTCTAATGTGCAAATTGAGGTCGCACATGTCTTAATATAGGGTTTATCGTGCGCTTGCTCAGATGTCTGAGAAATTCTTTTCTCATTTTTACACTCCCAAAGTAGAGCCCAGTACCTCCCTTAGACAACCCCAAGTCATTTATTGTTGTTTTTATTAAGTTGCGTTTTACCAATGCATGTTATGAAGTCAATTATGCTTTTTGCAAGATAGTTTGTGAGCAGTCAAAGCAAAGGCATTCCTAGAAGATTTCTGAACCGGCGAAAGGATAACGTATGAATATATGTTTGCCGAGGTCAATGGCTTATCAGAGGCTTTATGTGTCACTTGTCCAGATGCGTAGTCTTTAATTAACGAGCACCCAAAACCTTTGTTTGGAGAATAAATAAGAAAAATATCACAACCTATGTCTCGGAGCAGAAATAAGGAAATTAATACAGTGGTATATTCGTAGAAAAAAAAATGTAAACCAGTGGTATTTCTGCTGAATAAAAATGTGAGCAGCTTTGTCCGCAAAAAAAAAAAAAAAAAAAAAAGAAAAGAAAATAAAAGAAAAGAAAATGGATAACAAGTTTTTGCCATTTATCTAAAAAAATAATATCACATGCATTTGTCATTTACATTTATGTGCCATTTAACAAACGTCTTCGTCAGTTTGAAAGAACTTGGCCCTGGTTGGTTGTTTGAAAGAACTTAGCCCTGGTTGGTAGTTTGAAAGAACTTGGCCCTGGTCGGTAGTTTGAAAGAACTTGGCCCTGGTTGGTTGTTTGACAGAAATTGGCCCTGGTTGGTAGTTTGAAAGAACTTGGCCCTGGTCGGTAGTTTGAAAGAACTTGGCCCTGGTTGGTAGTTTGAAAAAAATTGGCCCTGGTTGGTAGCTCCAAAGACAGATTTTCTTGTGTTGCTAGTAAAAATACTTCAGGGATGTGGGTGGGAGGCGATGGGTGCTGTAAGGCGGGTTAAAAAAGATGTCAGAAATGTGCAATAAACAAAAACCAAAAGCGCATAATATGGCTTTCATTTCTTGAACAAACGAAACAGAATTTGAGAACAACCGAAATTTACTCCGGCCGTGCTTCAGTCTAGTCTTAACTTCACCGCCACGGTAGTAGACGACCGCGGTATTTGACTTGGTGTCGAAAAATGCATTTTAAAACAAAGCATATACACGCAATTTATATTCTTTGAACATTTTGTTATGCATATGGCACGATTTCCCCGTGCAAAGCAAAACGCGTTTAACCCATTCAGTACCAGAAACCCCTAAACGGGTACCTTGGCAAACAGTGCAGGCCCAGATCAGACGCCGCAGAACGCGGCGTCTGATCAGGGCCTCCAATGTTTGCTAAAAGTTCAGTCATTTTCCAAATAGATTTTGATGAAAACACAACCTGACACCCCTAGATTTTGAAAATGGACTCCTGCTATATATAAGGTGGAAGATTCCATTTGGTACATAATGGGTTAAGATGCAAGAAATAGTTTGGCGGAATGGGATGAACCCTTTTATTTTCGTATGTTAATTAACATCACAGTAAGTAATACAGAAATAATGAAGTCAACGTGCTTCACTTTGTCTGTAAGTTACTACTTTATAACTTGTACATATGTTGAACTAATGGCATAGCCGCGCAGTTACGCCCCTTTAATGAAATTAGTGTCAGAGTTATCAGCAAATAGACGTCTTTGTTTGAACATCTAAACTACATTACTTTTCATTAGCAATTTTCCACACAAGATCTATGTTTTTTAAAGTCCAAAGTATACTTTGGTGCATTTTATTGCACGGTACAAATATATGCATTTATCACGCAGATTAAATATGCTAATTAGTTAGATACGCCCCGTAACGTTACACGTACGACGTACTTAACGACATCGCTTTTACTAATGGCGGAGTATTGACATTCTCGTAAATACATCGTGAATAAAATATGTTTTATTTCAAATGTCATATGATAAATAGAATCTTGCATTCGTGCTTATGTATTATTAAATTAATTAAACTCGTTATTAAGCCTCGCATTTTATCCCTTTTCCTCAACTCGTTTAATAAATTCAATAATACATGAACACTAATGTAAGATCCGCTATATCGAAAACTGCGTCATGGTGAAATGTCAATTAACGCAGGTAGAACAATCGCGCTTTTTATGACGTCATATGTCATATTTACTTCTGCTGACGTCCTCGTCCAAAGGGTCCTTCAAGGCAGGAAACTTTGATGAACATCAGTACCGATCAACTAACTAATTCGTGAGACAACCATTTTTTGTTGTGAAGCTTGACATTGTGTTGCCATTGGCAAAAATACTATTAGGCCCGTAACATCATCAAAAGTGTTTGAAATGGCAAAAAATGTCGCCGTTCAGAAAAGGAGTCATTTTAGAGAATTATACGAGAAATGAAATAATGCATTATGTAACGCGGATGTGTTATTGTAATGCCGAGTCTAGTCCTATCTTTTACCCTGCTTAGACGAACCATGTAAACCGTTTCAACATCTAATTACATGTAACTGTTTTGGCAAGAGTTATTTAGTAGTACACTCGGAGTAAGATACGAGAATTCAACCTCCCACCGAGGCTTATAGAAATAGATGTACTGCATGAGGCTTCCACGCAGTACTGAAACTGACCGCTCACGAGTACTGGTAAACCGCTTAGAGGATCTAAGCCTGCCAAGGCAAAGCGGTGCCAATCGGTCCGTCCGTGCTTATAAACCCTATTGCTTTCATTGGACGACATGGCTTGAGATGTCATTTCATCTCAATGTCGGGTAAAAGTCCCACAAAATGGAAAGCAATTGTTGACGGGGATGTTAAATCTCAAAGCAAACAAACAAACTTAGACGAACCATGTAAACTGGAGCGAAACCGTTTCCACATCTAATTACATATAAATGTTTTGGCAAGAGTTTTTATTCCGTTCACTCGGAAAAAGGTACGACTCCTCAATCCGTTTTAACGTTTCATTTGAAGTAACAATGGTGAAACTTAAAGTATTTCTAGAAAGCTCATATGCGTCTTAAAAACGGAATGAAAGCAAACGTTTTGGAACCAGACCAGACGTCTGATCTGGGTCTGCAGTGTTTGATTAAAGTATAGTAGTCGCAGATAAGACTGACTAGGCGGAGTTATCGTTTGTACCTGCCTTAGGAATATTCCATTAACAAAAAGGTAAATCAAGTCACCCGATTGTGTGAATTCAACTGTAAAGCACAAGCATAGCTGTGGCGTATATGACCATTTCGTCCGCTTGTAGAAAGCATGCGAAAGGCACTCTACCGAATCTTCTGGTGGACTCAGCGAAATTGACATATTGACAACACCGGAATAGCTCAGCCTAGTCAATCTTATCTGCGACTAGTATACCGGTATTTAAAAACAGATATTACAAATAAGTACTCCAAGCTCCTTATAATTTGAACTAAAAAGATCGCAAGTTAATACGTGAAAAATTCCATTATTACCATAGGTGGGCTAAAAGAAATCTTGTAGCCTCCATTGAGTCACAACCATCACGAAAACACGCCTATATAATTCTGACCCCTTGAACCCAATTTTAAGAGTACATATAAAACTCGGGTTTACAGGGATAAACCTTATTTTTTTCTTATGTCGGCTCTAAAATATAGATTGTGGGTACTCGTATCGAGGCGGTTCTAAAGAGTACCCACAATCGATATTTTGAGCAGAAATAAGAAAACTATCACAATTTTTTAGTTTAAAATTTTCGTTTTTTCCGCGGTAAAATTTACAATGTATTTATACAGGCGTGTTTTCGTAATGGATGTCTAGGAAGATGGACTTAAACCTCTAGTGCCCAGTGTATCATATATGACGCATGACATTATTTTGGTGCCGTGACCAGGATATTTCAACAAAGTGTTGATATCTTATGCTAAAAAGCATATCAAGATGTAAGGTAAAACGAAAATACAGTTGATTACCAAATGGTTTTCCTTTAGGTATGAAACAAGTTGAATGTATCAAATATGATACAATGATTGAACAATTTTCCTCTGCTAACCACATTTTGAAATACGAACTTTATATTATTTGTCTAAATCGCGACGGAAGTAAGGGCGAGGATTGTGGCCACGTAAAATCGATTTAAGCCCCCCCAGTGGAAATCATCCACTGACCGTTCCAAGGCGGCTCTTCTGTGGCGATTTATTTATGTTGTTGTTTGTTACTTACTGTGTGTATCACTTGTGTCTTTTAATTTTGGATGGCCATATGGCCATTTTGTGGGAAAGTAACTGTCCATATGACCTTCCTTTGTTTAGGTTTCCATTATGGTCTGGTCGCTTAATGTTTGTATTTATTTCCCTTTGGTGTCTTTTATGGATGGAGTAAGTTAATTGTATCAATTCCTGATCTTTGTTTTACTTCTACTTTTTATAGTTATTTTCTAAATGAAACTACAAAATAAATATACTGTGTTGTTGCACAAATAGCTCCTGAAGCTTCCTTTAATTTGAAAATATTCAATTGTGATTTACGTGCGTTTAGACACGCAATGCCCGATGTATCATACATGATACATACATCTCCGTGACCTTTGACCCTGCAAAAATCTTAAGGTTTTTTTTTTATTTGACTTCCCAAAAATAAGTCACTGTATGGAAGATGGAAGCTTTTTGGCAATGCTTTCTATGGTTTGACACTAGAGGGTTAAGTTCGTTGAATCCTGCATAGAGCTGGCTAATCGGAGCTGAAAAGATAAGCGATTATCAGTCAAGCCATTTTGATCAATTAGTAATCACTGAATTTAGCTGTCTGGCTTTCTGTCTGAGGATGACTCTTACTTATGTATTTTAACACACAGGCCTGAGCAAACAGTGTAGACCTAGATGAGACGCCGCAGAATGCGGCGTCTCATTAGGGTCTGCACTGTTTGCCACTCATCCGGCTATTTTAGGCACAACATAAGGTAGTAAATTGTACTTATCAAACAATAGATAACAAGCAAATCAGTAACGATAATCATTTTTCTTGGATTTATCGATCGATTAATCGATTATCCGATTAATTGTTCCAGCCTTAATTCAACATCGAATCAAATGATGTACCGTCTGAACAGGCTACATCTTTGAGAGGATATTTACGAGTCCAACTTTTTACGCAGTTTTATCTCTGCTATGCTCACAATATACAGAATTATATTTCAAATAATTACATAATCATTTGTCTTCCAAGAAAGTCGGGGTTTTTGCGTTATATAAAACTTTAATTTTGCGGTTCACTCAGCAATTATTTTACGCGCAATTACGGCGTACTATTCCAACATGTAATTACCCAGATGACGATGGTTCTAGACTTTAATTACTAGTCTATATGATGGAAATTGTTTTTGTTTCGTCTATTTGTCCGACTTTGGGTTCACATTGATAGTGATACAAATGTACATGTACTAGCTATACATTTGTGACAAAGGAACAAAAATTCGCTTAAACAGTGAAAAATCCGCTGTTAAGACCACAATGCTGCTCTGAGAAATGGCGCAGAGCTGAAACCGACCGAACTCTTTGAGTACTGGTAAACCGCTTAGAAGGACTTGGTCTGCCCAGGAAAGGTGGTGGGAGTCGGACCCTAGCGGTTAGTTTATACTAATTTATTTTAGTTCGATTGCGATGGAAGCTTCAAGCTAATTATGATAATCTCGACAATTTTAGTTTACAAAAATGATGGTAATTTTGGGTCTCCAGCACTTGCGCCTTGAGTCGCGAGCACTTGCGACATGGTGATGAAAATCCTTGATATTTTTATTATAAATGTTCAAAACATAGGTTGAGGGTGCTCGTTAGAACCGCCTCAGTGAGGCGGTTCTAACTAGTACCCACAACCCATGTCTTGGAGCAGAAATAAATAAAATAATGTATATCCCCGTAAACCTCAGTTTTCTCGTATATACCCTTTAAACAATAGGGTTTATAAGCGTAGACGGACCGACTCGCACCGCTTTGCATGGGCAGACTTAGATCCTCTAAGCAGTTTACCAGTACTCGTGTGCGGGTCGGTTTCAGCTCCGCATGGAAGTATCATGTAGCCCATCTATTTCTTCAAGCCCCGATGGGCGGGGGCCGAGGCATAATGGAGATACATGTAATTGTGCGATATCTTTTCGATGTTTCTTTTTATTATTATTATAAATGTATGTTGTGAGTACTCATTAGAATCGCCTCACCGAGGTGATTCTAATGAGCGCACACAGCATTCATTTGCAAGATAAAAGAAGAAACTTGCCCTGAATTATGTCTATTTCTATTATAAGTAGGAATTCCCTGCGGACTCAAGGCGGATTCGACTCATTCATGGTAAACGAGCAATCGAACTTCGAGCCATTGAAGTTCTACTGTAGTCAGCGATAGTCACGTGGACAATAGTAGGCAGGAACCTCCTAGAGTTAGTTACTTTGGATCGATTGATAGGCCCTCAAAAGTCGCCCCTGCCCATCGGGGCTTGCAGAAATAGATAGGGCTGCATGGTGCTTCCACGCGGAGCTGAAACTTACCACACGAGTACTGGTAAACCGCTTAGAAGGACTAAGCCTGCCCAGGCAAAGTGATGTGAGTCAGACTGTCCAATGAATATAATCCTTTTGCTTTCATTGGGTGGCAGGGCTTGAGATGTCATTTCATCTCAATGTCGGGTAAAAGTCCCACAAAATTGGAAGCAACGTCTCCAAAATGACCTAAATAGTGTTGACGGGGACGTTAAACCTCAAATCAAACAAATCAAACGAACCCATTTGGGACCATGAACATTTGTTCGAGACAGGGGTAGTTCGAGCCACGGATGGGTACTATAGGTGCTATACCAGGATGCATAATTGAGATAATTTTGCGATATCGGTTTAGTGTTTTTTAATCTGAATGTATGCTGTGAGTACTCATTAGAATCGCCTCACCGAGGCGATTCTAATGAGCAATCAAGCATACATTTGCAAGATAAAAGAAGAAACTGTCCCTGAATTACGTCTATTTCGTATTAGTAGGAATTCCCTGCTGACTCAAGGCCGGGGTCTACTCATCTATGGTAAACGAGCAGTCGGAGTTTGAGCCATTGAAGTTCTACTGTAGTCAGCGATAGTCACGTGGACAATAGCAGGCAGGAAGCTCATGCAGTTAGTAACTAGGGCTCAATTGATGAACCCTCAAAAGAAGAACAAGCAAATTTGGAGAAATGCGCCCAGGGTAGACTCAGATCAGACTGTGCTTTTGCGCGGGCCGATCAGAGTCTTCGCTGTGTGTATTAAGACTGGACTTTGACAAACAAAAAGTTCTTTTTGCGGTCAGGGACGCTTCCATTCTAAATAGGTTTGCTTGCAGACTGATTTTGAACACCGCCCATCGGGGCTTGGAGAAATAGATTGGGATGCATGAAGCGTCCATGCAGAGCTGAAACAGACCGCACATGGGTATTGGTAAACCGCTAAGAAGATCTAAGTCTGCCCTTGCAAAGTGGTGATATTCGGACCGTCCATACATGTAAACCCTTCTGGCTTGTGTTGGTGGCAGGGCTTTAGATGCCATCAGATCTTAATGTCGGGTAAAAGTCCCACAAAATTGGAAGCAACGTCTCCAAAATGACCTAAATAGTGTTGACAGGGACGTAAAACCTCAATTAAAACAAACAAAATGTCGTTAGGCGCAAGTGCTCGCGACTCATCACGTTATGAAGTCCGTGAAATGAAGACCCCCCTAAACCCCACTTTATATTAGAGAAAACTGGGGTTTACGGGGATATACATTATTTTATTTATTTCTGGTCCAAGACATGGGTTGTGGGTACTCGTTAGAACCGCCTCACTGAGGCGGTTCTTACGAGCACCCTCAACCTATGTTATAAAAAATATCAAGGATTTTCACCACCATGTCGCAAGTGCTCGCGACTCAAAGCGCAAGTGCTGGCGACCCAAAAGTACCATCATTTTTGTAAACTAAAATTGTCGAGATTGTCATAATTAGCCAGGCTGTCTAAACAAGTATCGTGTTTCGCATGCCTTTGTTTTAACACAGCTTTTTCTGCTCTTTTTTTTTACCAGTTTACCAGAAGAAAACTAAAACATGAGATTCCGGCCCCCGCCCGTCGGGGCTTGGAAAATAGATGGGCTGCATGATGCTTCCACGCAGAGCTGAATCCGACCCGCACACGAGTACTGGTAAACCGCTTAGAGGATCTAAGCCTGCCGAGGCAAAGCGGTGCGAGTGTCTGACCGTCCATGCTTATAAACTCTATTGGTTTCATTGGGCGTGAAATGAAGACCCCCCCCCTAAACCCCACTTTATATAGAGAAAACTGGGGTTTACGGGGATATATATTATTTTTCTTATTTCTGCTCCAAGACATGGGTTGTGGGTACTCGTTAGAACCGCCTCACTGAGGCGGTTCTTACGAGCACCCTCAACCTATGTTTTGAACATTTATAACAAAAACATCAAGGACTTTCATCAGAAAAGTAGCCATTTTGGAGATGTGAAAAATGCACTATGTCGCAAGTGCTCGCGACTCAAGCGCGAGTGCTGGCAACCCAAAATTACCATCATTTTTGTAAACTAAAATTGTCGAGATAATCATAATTATCCAGTCTGTGTAAACAAGTATCGGGTTTCGCATGCTTTTGTTTTCCCACAGTTTTTTTTTTTTTTCTTTTTTTTTTACCAGTTCTTATGTTCACCAGGTGAAAACTAATACAAGAGGCTCATGTGCCACTACGCTCATTAGAGGTCATGTGGTTTATAACATATACAGGCATGGCGTCTATCTTGGTCATGTGACTACAAGCCCACGAATAACTTTTCATTGCCTCATCCCGTACAGGCTCTTCATGTAATTTGGTTTCAATCTGCACAACAGTTTTAGTGGAGAAGAGGATAAAAATACTGAATCTAAGTCATCGAAGACAAAGGTCAGTAAATGACATTGACCTATGGATAAACTTCCTTTCAGCTGATTGCAAATATCAATTCTGATGGCACAGGCTACAATAGAATCAGAAAAACTAACTGTTTTGCCATTTGTTTCATAAAAAATCCTAAGTGACCAAATTTGGCCTTGACGTAAAACAGGTCACGGTCAACCAAAACGCTTCATTTGATCAAGCTTGGGAGGACCCAAGTCCCTACTGCTATATAACTCTGAAGGTCATTGGTCATCGGTCCCTCTTCCCATAGAGGCTCCACGTGCAATTTGGTTTCAATCAACCCAGCAGTTTAAGTGGAAAAGAAGATAAAATTACTGATTCTGAGCCATCCAGGACAAAGGTCAGTAAACGACCTTGACCTTTGAAATTGATAAATGTCCATTAAGCTGATTGCAAATATAATTTCTGATGTCCCAGGCTATCGTGCAATCAGAAATATCCACTATAATTTTGCTTTTTTTCCATACTACTGTCCAAGTGACCAAATTTTCCTTGACATAAAAAAGACCAAAGTCAACTAAAGGTCATCATTTGAACAAAATGGGTAGGACCCGAGTCCCCGATGTTGCATACCAAGAGTCAAGGTCATCGGACGCTTGGTTACTGTGAAGAAGATTTTTAAAGTTTGTTTTAACAGTGAATGGGCATGGCGGCCATATTGGTCATATGAGACCACCGCAAACTTGGTAGGGCCCAAGTCCCCGATGTTGCATGCCAAGTTTCAAGATCATCAACCTTTTGGTTTATGAGAAGAAGTTTTTAAAGGTTGTTCCCATATATGGGCATGTCGGCTATACTGGGCATGTGAGCCAGTCCTTTCGAACAAACGTTCGTTCCCCTTTCCCATAGAGGCTCCACGTGTAATTTGGTTTCGATTGGCCAAGTAGTTTATTGAAAATGTTGACGACGCAGACGGAGACGACGGACGACGGGCCACTGCCTATACTATAAGCTCCCCCGGAACCTTCGGCTCTGGTGAGCTAAAATATTGTATTGTATTGTATTGTATTTATTGTATTTAATTGTATTGTATTGTATTGCATTGTATTGCTTAGCGTTGCTTTTGCGTAATGCATTTTATTGCATTTGCCATTTTCACCTAGTATGGGCCTCCGATGCCTACTGGATAAAAGCGCTGACTCTTATATCTTTGGTCTCTCTCCGCTGTGGGTTCGAGCCTGCCTAGAGTCACATGTGAGACGCCAAGTTCTGCAACGGGTCAGGTGATTTTTCTCCGGGTACTCCCGTTTTCGCATACCTCTGATAAAAGATCGGTTCGATACGAGTGACATAATCTTGAAAGGGCCGCAAAACCATCTGACCCCACCGCCCCCACCCCCTACCCACCCCACCCCACCCCACCCCGTTTCGTGTCATCGCCGCGTATCGCATCTATTCGTGTAGAAGTGTCGTATCGTGGTATTCTGCGTGGCGTGACCTGGCGTGTTGATACGTGACGTGCCGTAACGTGGTGACGCGTGGCATTGCGTGGTCTGAACATCAGCCACGCAGAAAACGTTGTGTGCCATGCCATGAAGTATATGTGAAATTCCGCCATTAATACCACCTAAAATTAAGTCTAATTCTGCTTTATAAAGCATAATTTGAAGGCTGCACTTATTTTGTCATCGTGTTTTCTGCCAGTAATGTTCTGTTATCATGGACCAACTTTGGGACTGTTCAAAAGTGGTCTTTACGAGGCTCGACCCGCAACAGTGAAACCTAATGATTAAGAGTAAGCGCTCTATCCACTAGGCCATGCAGGGAGTCCCGAAATTAGGAACTTGTGATCAAGTCAAACTTCAACAGCTTGAAAATCTCTGGGACCATGAAAAATTGCTTGAGATATGGGCAGTTCCAGTTACTGAGGTTAAATAACAGTACCAGATCTTGAGACATAATTTGGATTGCATAATCCTCAATAAAATCATGGTTTGCTGTGTGTACTCATTGGAATCGCGTCATCATTACGAAAGCACGCTTATTCAAATATATAGAAAATTTAACCACTTTCAGATAAAAAAAAAATCTGATATGTTTCTTATTTCTGCTAAAACCATTAATTGTAAGTACTTGTTAGAACCGCCTCGATGAGGCGTTTCTAACGAGTACCCAAAATCCATGTTTTTGAGCAGAAATAAGAAAAATAATGTATACCCATGTAAATCCCAGTTTTACTACATAAAAGTGATGTATGAGGGAGTCAGAACTATATTGTGTGTTTTCGTGATGTTAAGGCGAATCTAATGAGTACACAAAGCCATACCTTTTTTAGATAAAATCAGAAAAAAAAATCATATACAGTCGAACTTCGATAACTCGAATACTCTTCGGGACCATGAAATTTTGTTCGAGATTGTAGTTCGAGTATTGGGATAGTTCGAGGTATTGAGGGTAGCATACTGCCAGGACACGAGGCCTAATTGGGATGACCTTAGGATATATTTTCGATTTTTTATCCAATAAAAGTATGTTGTGTGCACTCATTAGAATCGCCTCAATGAGGCGATTCTAATGCGTGCACACAACAACGCTACGTTCAGGGCGATA
Source organism: Lucinisca nassula (assembly GCA_963580285.1). Classification (NCBI taxonomy): domain Eukaryota; kingdom Metazoa; phylum Mollusca; class Bivalvia; order Lucinida; family Lucinidae; genus Lucinisca; species Lucinisca nassula. The sequence continues at coordinate 6,961,723 of OY757026.1, forward strand.
ATGTAACGTCGCTCAACAAAAGGTAAGAAAGCAAGGCCCGTCTTGTGATATCAAAAGCACAAAATCCATGTTCAAACAGCACGCGAATTTCATGATTTGAACATGGGTTTTACTATTTGAGCACGGCTTTCGGTCCATTTGACAATGGCTTCCAACAGCCATGCGCATATCCATGCCAGTTTCAAGAGTATATATTTACATTCTGCAGCCATTGCTCTTTTCAAGGCTTCTGTCTTCGGAATCCTGTCTATAGCCACTTCAATATTTTTCTGCGAAAGCTTGTATGGAAATGGTTCAGTCCTTTTGCATGCCGGTGGTAAACAGTTTTAGTTTCGCATGCGTAGAAAGTAAAATCCCGCTATTACGACCACCTAAAATCAAGACTAAATCTGCTTTGAAAAGCTTATTTAATAGGTTGCAGTAACTATGTCTTTGTGTTTTCTGCATACATTGTCCTCTGGTCAGAGACCTCCTTTGGAACTGTTCAAAAGTGGTCTTAAAGACCACTTTTTAACACCTTTGGAACTGTTCAAAAGTGGTCTTAAAGACCACTTTTGAACAGTCCCAAAGGTGGTCTTAGTATAGGAATTTTACTTATCTAAAAACAGCTATTTTTGACTTATTCTACTTCAATCTAAAACACTTCAATGCCACCTTAGATTTTGACTTCATCATCGATATGCACAATCCTTTTCAATGACGTTCACCACTCGCAATCTTACTGTTGTAAGGTTTGCCACATCTTCGCAAGCCAAGGGTACTAAGTCCACTATGTTCCTTACGCAGTAAGACACGGAGTGGACTTAGTACCCTTGGCTTGCGAAGATGGGTTTGCCAGTATCACCTCAGCCTTTGTGTTGCTGATTGTGAGGTCATAGGTGTCACAGGAGTCATTTTAATCTATACATCTGTTTGCATCTTCTCTTCTGCTGTGGGAAATGAATTGCTCCTGGGGCTGAAGCTACCGAAAAATGAACCGGAAGTTCCAAAAGTGACATTCCTTGTAAAAATGGCAGACAATATGCTACCGGTACCCAATCTCCACAAGAGCCCGGGCACCAGAAAAGGTTCACCTGTACTTGTGCTACCAGCGACGGTTAAAATAAGTTTGTGCAGCCAAAAGGGCTAAAATCATGAAAAAGATGGACCAAAAAAAAAAAATTCATTTTTTTTTCTTTTTTTTTTTCATTTTTTTTTTCATGATTAAAGCCCCATGGTGCAGCCAAAGAAATGTACCAAGGTCTGCATTTTTTTGGGGTCGATTGTTTGTCAGCCGACCAAAATTTACTGATGAATCTCTGAGTTGACCATACTACTATCACGTGATACTATTACTAACACGTGACAATAACTGGCCAATGAAGCTAGGCCTCACAAAACGCTTTTTGTTGCGAACTGCAGGTAACGGTTATTTTAGCCTCGCAATTCTTGTCGCTATGACGTCATAATGTTGATCAAAGAGGGTGATCTGTAAACTATGGACTGGCTTCATTTGCTGGGTTTCAGCTCAAACGAAAATGTGTATGTAATATGTATTTCAAGATTAAATTAATAAGCCAATATATATCTAGGTTCCAAAAAGAGGGCATTGGCAAGCAGTGTAGCCCCAGATCAGACGCCGCAGGACGCGGCGTCTGATCCGGGTCAACATTGTTTCCTTAAATATGTTCTAGAAAGGGTTTTCCTTTGGACGCAAGGAATACACTACAGAAATGAAAATATTGAGTGCACATGTTTTCTGGGCCAAACTAGCTAGTTTCGGTAAGCTAGAATAGAATAAGTTCTAAAGTATAGAACAGTAAGGATTAACGACCTGCATGTCGGGTATTTTTTCAACAGACGACTTTTTGAAATATTTTTTCTAATTTTTACCGGAAAACACTAGAATAGAATAGAATAGAATAAAGTTTATTTCCAATCATGGGCCACCGTGTGGCAGCATATTAATCACAATTTACAATAATAAAGCAACAACGCTACGTTCAGGGCGATATATTCTGCATTTCATGCAGATTCTCTCTGAGATGTCAACTGTTTGTGGTCTGCTGAATTAGCCTAGAGAGTAGTTTTCTTTATTTGAATTGTGGTTTAACGTCCCCGTCAACACTATAGTTGGGTAATTTTGGAGACGCTGCTTGCAATTTTGTGGGACTTTTACGCGACATTGAGATGAAATGACATCTTAAACCCTGCTGCCCTACGAAACCTAAACCAAAAAGCTTATATGGATTGGACGGTCAGACTCACAACACTTTGCCTGTGCAGGCTTAGTCCTTCTAAACGCGTTTACAAGTACCCATGTGTGATCAGCCGCGAAGCACCGTACAGCCAATCTATTTCTCCAAGCCCCGATAGGCGAGGGGCGGGGCGAGGAGCGGGGGCGACCTGGAGAGTGGTAAAGGTTAAACAAACCGTCCAGGCCCAGCAGGCACTCAACGTTGAACTAACGTTGAAACAACGTTGAAAACGTTGTTTCAACGTTAGTTCAACGTTGAGTCAACGTTTTGTGCCTGCAGGGAAGTCTTCGTGCAGGACGATTTTCCGTCCAATGCTGTCTCCGTGGATACGTCAGGAGGGCCCAGAAATCGCGAGCGACTCCGACGACTCGCGCATGCGCAAGCTGATCGGAGTATGTGGTGGTGGCATATACCAATTTACATCTTTGTGTGCGAATAAACTCAATTATTACAGGGTAAAATAATATTCTATTTACTTAACTATATAGGAAGAGTGAGTGAGTGTTTGAGTTTTACGTCCCACCAACAGCTAAGGTCATACAGAGACGGGACCTCGGTTTTAAGACTCATCCGAAAGTCTGGAGAAGCCCGGGATCGATCCTGCAACCCCTGGTTTACAAGGCGAGTAGCGTAACCACTACACCATGGAGGCTTCTACTATATAGGAAGAAGCTTTAAGATTTGTCAACCCTTAGGATGCCACAAAAAACTACATCTGAAAATGTCGTCTGTTTACGTATACCGTCTGCTGCATGGTCTTTCAAACTTTTCAAACATATTTTTGCATAAGGCAAACAGTATGGACCCTGATCAGACTGCTCCTCTAGGAGCAGTCTGATCTGGGTCCACGCTGGTTGCACAAATGACATTTAAAGTTACTAGCAGAAGACAAAGCAAGCGACAAATTGTCATGATTGTCATGTTATGGGTGAATCACGACATGTTTGGATGTATTAATGTAAAACATGGGATTGGCCGGATCGTGAGAAAAAGTTTATTGTCACATTCTGGATCATCAAAGGTTTTGACGAGTCTGCGCATGCGCAGTCTCACCGGAGCCTTTGCTGCTCGCGGGACATGCAGAGGAGACCTTGAGCTTACTTCATGCAAGAAGTCACGTGACTAGCCTATCAGCTGACTGCGCATGCGCATTGAAATAACCAAAAAAAACAAACAAACATAGAATGCTAAGAGCCCTTTTTACATGTATAAGCTCGGATATGGGTGAAATTAAAAAAAATACATCCTGACAGATAGATAGACGGACGGATGGGCGGACGGACTACTTAAGTGAAAAATTATTGGCCCCTTTTTGGCCCCTTAAATATCGTAAATAGCGTTTGGTACGTACGTACAGACGGGCGGACAGACAGGCAGCCGTCCACACATATGCACGCACGCACACACGGATAAACCATCGCATCAGTCTTTAAACCGAGAGTCCCTCTACTTATGACTAAACACACATATACAAAAAAAAAAAAAAAACAGCTCGGCAAACCACGCTTTGCAAAAATCTAAGTCTAGTTTGCATGGCAATAATTGTTTAGTACTTTTATTCGATCTCATCTGTATTGATTGCAGCTTCAAATTTGTAGCCAATCACATGTGCACGTCCATTTTAACGCCAAAGACTCATCATAATTTCATAGTTATCTACCATTTCGAGGATATATATACAGAGGATCTTAATGTATGTTCATGTATTATTGAATTTTATTAAACGAGATGAGGTAAGGGATAAATTTCGAGGCTTTGCCGAGCGTTGTGTCCCTTTTAATGAATTCAGTAATGCATGAGCACGAAGGGAAGATTCGCTTTATCATATGACATTTAAAACGAATTTTATTAGAAATATCGATATTCTACGGAACCCGGGAACGGACATGAATTTTTTGTGCCCAGAAGATAATATCTTGTCCGCACAAGATAATATCTTGTTCGCACAACTTCCCAAGATCTATGTTGTGCAAACAAGATACAATGTTGTGCGAACAAGATAATATCTTGTGCGCACAAGACAGATATTAAGTTGTGTGAACAAGATATTAACTTGTACGCACAAGATAATATGTTGTCCGCACAAGATAAATTATGGTGTCTACACATGATAATATCTTGTGCGCACAAGATAAAAAATTCATGTCCCTTCCCGGGTTCCGTAATATTCCGCCATTAGCAAACGCGACGTTGTTACGGATGTCGTACGTGTAACGTTACGGGACGTATCTAACTTTTACACTTATCATAATATGACGTCGTTGATAAGCAGTGGATAACGTCGTGTAATAAAAATCGTATGACCACACGTGTAATTACACTTTGGCGGGGTTAAGTAACGTCATGACGACGCCCCTGTTAACAATGCATTTTTTGTAGAAAAAACTGTCAAATTCAAAGGCGATAAAATCTAATTTAAAGTGGTCATATGATAAACAAAATCTTACACTCGTGGTCATTTCATATGAAATTTATGAAATTCGCCGAAGGCTCGTTTCATAAATTTTGAAGGCTCGTTTCATAAATTTCATATGAAATGACCACTCGTGTAAGATCATCTTTATATAATCCACTGTAGATTCTTGAATTTATTACGTTCTCGTTATTACATCTGATAAATAGAGGAAATTAATTTTTAAAGAATTTTTAAGTTATGGTGCTCATAAGAATCAATGGGGTGATGGTCATTAGAATCAATGGGGTGATTCTAATGGGTACGCACAATGTATCTTTAAAAATCTTTTAATAAAACTCTTTTAATTGCAATAAAATTCCAATGTTAAGACCACCTTTGGGACTGTTCAAACGTGGTCTTTCAGACCACGTTTGAACAGTTCCAAGGGTGGTCTTTTATTAGAGACCCTGGATGAAGCATGTTCTAATAAAGAACAGCCGAAAACTTTTTTAAACACTTTTGATAGATTGATTGCTTTGGGTTTAACGACCCGACAACCCCTGTGGGTCATTTTGAGTTGACTCCCAGAGAAAGGGAGAAAAAAGAGATGGTAGAGCAGACGAAAGTAGGCGTCAGAGGAGAAAGGAGAAAAAGAACGTAAGTGTAGAAACGGATGAAATAATTATACTCCCCCCCCCCTCTACCCTTACTTACTGCAAGGATAGCAGGCCCTGCCCAACTATAAGCCAATATCGCTGGACGCCCAAGTGACGCAAGATACACGTCACATTTGCCTCTCCCTGCCAGCCCGAAAACACATTTATAAGCAAAAATTGTCTGAATATTAGATAGACTTAATACACAACCTCTTTATAACACTATTATCGGGGTCCAAAACAGAAACCGAGTTAGGTAAATAACAGTGTTATATCCAAACAAAAATGTATAGATTATATATAGAAAAATGACCATTTATGGTCATTTTTCTATATAATGTATATATTTTTCAGATCCATCTTTAAAACGTGTTATATTCGAAACCGTGTTATAATGAACCGTGTTATAACGATGTTGTGGTGTAATAACGGAATTTTACTATATATGGATAAATATCTGGACCCATTTGTTCAAAGCATCGTTAGCTTAACGAGCTCGTTAGTAGTCTAATTTTTAACTGTTCCAGTAAGTTCAATATCTAAAATGTTGGTATTTTGCTTAATAATCTGAGTAGCTTTTGCATACGTAAACGCTACTCACATTTTTCCGCAAAAATATAAGTATATTTACCATATTAAATGATCAAAATTTTAACGATTCGTTAACTAACGACGTCGTTAGTTTTGAACAACTGGGCCCTGGAGTTAGGGACTCAGGAGAGATTTCTAATAAGCCATGATGACTGAGTTATCTGCGCATTAGGAAAACATGTCCATGTGAATTAATTGCGTGCAACATGGTGTCAGATGTGACTAATATTTGACAAAAATTGTAACATTTTTCTTATTTCTTATTTCAACATAGATTGTGGGTGCTCGTTAGAACCGCCTCAATGAGGCGGTTCTTACGAGTACCTACAATCTATGATTTTTGAGATGAAACAAGGCAGATAATGTATACTCCCGTGAACCCCACTTTTCTCTACATAAAGTGGGGTTTAGCGGAGTCTTCGTTTCACGGTCTTGTTAACGTGACGGTATGTGTCGTTAAACCCGAACACAATGAATCAAAATTACGAATCCCCCACCCCCTTCCTATTCAAGTTTATTGAAAATTTTACCACTAAAAAGTGAAACAGTTTAAACAAAAAAAATCTGATATTTTTGCTGTTTTTGCTCAAAACAGAGATTATGGGAACTCGTTAGAACCGCCTCGCCAAGGCGGTTCTAACGAATACCCACAAACTATGTCTTTGAACAGAATTAAAAAGAAAAATGTATACCCCTTTGAAATCACTATTTTTCTATATAAAAGTGGGGTTTAAAGGGATCAAAATTATTTTGGCGAGTTTTCGTGATGACTGAGTCGCCGAAGTATCAATTTTATTTTGTTTTATATTATTATGTTTTGAGAAAATAATGCTTGGGCGCTTTCATGTGAATAAGGTCTGCTTTTTCCTGAAAAAATCTTTAATATCATGCTAGATTTTTCTTTTTTCTTGGTGATTTAGATTTTTAACTTTATCGCGGCTTGTATCGAAGAGGTAGCAAATTATAACTGCACGATATGATCACATTTGAGATGGATTAATTAAATACGGAGAAAAACACTTAAATCTTAACATTTAACACCAGAAAGATTGAGATAAGATAATATTTTTTCAATTTACTGCGGAGCGCTGCTGTCTCGTTTTCATTATCGTTCATCCCGCAGAAACGCCCATTCCCGCCTTGGATTGGTTTACAACTCTCGGCAACTCCTCCAGCGAACCTATAATTATTTCGATCAGTCAAGTAAGTTCGTTTTGAACGCCCTCCCCTTATGCCAGCCCATTATGAGCGATACACCTTGCGTGACAAAATAAACACGTTTTTGTTTGCTGTTATGTATGAGGGTAGTTTTGAATGGATCACGAACGTTAATCCTGCTTATCAGTTTCAGAAACAAATTATGATATTTCCGATAGAAAGGATTATGAGTTGGACAAATTATTAAATATGGCAGCTATTCTAGGGGTGAGTGACGTCTTCTTTTATGGCTTTGTGACTTTGATTTGACGTTTTACGACCCCCTCAACACAAAATAGGTCATTTTGGAGAAGTGAGGGACTTTTTACCCGACATTGAGATGAAATGACATCGGCCGGCCAATGAATTTGTTTGTTTGATTTGAGGTTTAACGTCCCCGTCAACACTGTTAAAGGTCATTTTCGAGACGTTGCTTCCAATTTTGTGGGACTTTTACCCGACATTGAGATGAAATGACATCTCAAGTCCTGCTGCCCAATGAAACCAAAAGGGTTTATAAGCATGGACGGGCCGACTCGCACCGCTTTGACTGAGCAGGCTTAGATCCTCTAAACAGTTTACCAGTACTCGTGCGCGGGTCGGTTTCAGCTCTGCGTGGAAGCATCATGCAGCCCATATATTTCTTCAATCTATGGGCGCCGGCCAATGAAACCAATAGGATTTATATGCATGAGCGGTCCGACGCGCACCACTTTGTCTGGGTAAGCTTAGACCCTCTAAGCGGTTTACCAGCCGGTTCCAGCTCTGCGTGGAAACACCATGAAGCCCCCAATATATTTCCCCAAGCCCCGATAGGCGAGCGCCCATCTTTTATGACTAAAAAACGTCATTTTTTATGATTAAAACACTTCATAACATTAATAATCCTGTGTGATGAATACCTTCTACACATGTAAGCCCACTTTATAAAGAGAAAGGTGGGGTTAAGAGGGTACATACTATTTTCCTTATTTTTGCTCGCAAACATATATTGTGGGTACTCGTCAGAACCGCCTCAATGAGGCGGTTCTAACGAGCATCCACAATCTACGTTTGTGACAGAAATAAGAAAAAATATCGATTATTTTCAATAGGAGAAAATACCATTTTCTTAAAGATAAGAAAGACGCCATTTAGCACAAAATGTAAACAAGTTTATGAAATGAACTACATGTAAGCAACGTGGAATTTGCATGTGTATTAATTGTTTTCTTTTCTTGGCCATTTAACGACCATGCAGAAGCCTCCGTGGTGCAGTGGTTACGCTACTCGCCTTGTAAACCAGGGATTGCAGGATCGATCACGGGCTTCTCCAGACTTTCGGATGAGTCTTTAAACCGAGGTCCCGTCTCCGTATGGCCTTAGCTGTTGGTGGGACGTAAAACTAAAACTCACTCACTCACTCACGACCATGCATCCATGTCGACACACTGTCTTCGTGTGTATCTCAAAAATGATTTTTTTGTGATTAGTTTATTATTTATCCTCCAAACACAGATAGCTCCAAACATAGCTTGAGGCGGTTCTAACGAGTACCGCCAATCTTTGTTTATTAACAGAAATTATAATAATAATAATAATAAAAATGTACACCATTGCAAGCCCTACAATTCTGTGTATAAAGTGTTTTGTTTGTGTTTTTTTAGCACACTGACTAATGAATGTGATCTATCTATCTATCTATCTATCTATCTATCTATCTATCTATCTATCTATCTATCTATCTATCTATCTATCTATCTATCTATCTATCTATCTATCTATCTATCTATCTATCTATCTATCTATCTATCTATCTATCTATCTATCTATCCTGCCTGCCTGCCCCTCTGTCTGTCTGTCTGTCTTTCCGTCCGTCCGTCAGACTGTCTGTCTGTCATTCCGTCCTTGTTCACTCACTCACTCACTCAATCAATCAGTCGATTGATCGATCAATCAATCAATCAATAAAACAATTTGTCAGAATTTAAGAGCAGACTGTTGCATTTTTCATATTTGCCTTGTTGTTATGTGTTTTTTTTTTTTTTTTTTTTTCCTTGCCAAAAGTTTTGTCTAAAATGGAAACATCCACTGTAAATCCAACAAACACCGTAACTGGTCTTATTCTTCTCCGAACTATAAAGGAACAGTAAAAGCAGTCTCGGTGGTCACCTGTACTAAGCAAGCAACCTGGTTTAAGCAACCCTACAACGAAAACACGCCTATATAATTTTGATCAACTTAAACCCCACTTTTAAATAGTAAAACTGGGGTTTATAGGGAAATACAATATTTTTTCTTATTTCTGCTCAAAAACATACACTGTGGATACTCGTTAGAACCGCCTCGACGACAATGAGGCGGTTCTAACGAGTCCCCACAATCTATGTTTTGAGCAGAAATATGAAAAATCTCATATTTTTTATCTGAAATTTTTCTATTTTTGATGATTAAGTTTTCAATATATTTGAATAGGCGTGTTTTCGTAATGCGTCTTACGTTTACCCCAGAAATGCAAATGCAACCGCATTGAAAACTCGCATGTATTAAGGAGGCATGTGTCCCATCACGAGAACATGCCTATATAATTTTGACCCTCTTCAACCCCACTTTTAAATAGTAAAACTGGGGTTTATAGGGAAATACAATATTATTTCTTATTTCTGCTCAAAAACATACATAGTCGATACTCGTTAGAACCGCCTCAACGACAATCTATCTTTTGAGCAGAAATATGAAAAATATCATATTTTATCTGAAAATTTTCAATTTTTGATTGTTAAGTTTTCAATACATGTATTTGAATAGGCGTGTTTTCGCAATGCGCATTCCGTTTTACCCAGAAATGCAACTGCATTAAAGACTCACTCGCCTGTATTAAGGAGGCATATGTCCTTTGCACGCACATTTAGATGATTCTTTAGACGCTTGCTAAATCGAGGCTGGACTGGTTAGAAAAAAAGGCACTCCATGTCTGAGGCCTCATAACTTTCAGGCATTTGCAGGATTTCAGGCGTTTAGATTTTGATTTCTGTGCATATAGTCTGTTTAGAAATCTATTTAACCCTTATCCTGCTGAATAAATTTATTAACCCACACCCTTTTTCTGACAATAATCAACCAAATTACTTTATATTTTCACAAATTGCATTGCAAACAGTGTAGATCCTGATCAGATGGCTTCTTCAGAAGCCATCTGATCTGGATCTACACTGTTTGCAAAGGTAATAGGTCTGTCTTGTTCAGCAGGAAAAGGGTTGAAGCTGCAAAATCGGGCCTTTCAGGTATTGAACAGCCTGGTCAGTATGAAGCCTGATGTCTGTTTTTTTTCTCACGAACTTTTAAAACCAAATTTACTTGACCACTTACATTCGGTATTATTTCAAGTGTTGTAAATGACTTCAGGATTATCTCAGTCATTACTCATGTCTTTGACCGCTTAAAATTTGTATAATTTAAGTGTTTTATATGGTTTTTGGGATTATCTCATTTATATGATGAGAAAAAAGCAACATATAAATGACCTATCATGAATGCTGATTTGACAGGTGATTTATGCGTTCTTTCTCTTCAATCTCCCTTAGAAGCCTCCGTGGTGTAGTGGTTACGCTACTCGCCTTGTAAACCAGGGATCGCAGGATCGATCCCGGGCTATTCCAGACTTTCGGATGAGTCTTTAAACCGAGGTCCCGTCTCCGTACGACCTTAGCTGTTGGTGGGACGTAAAACTAAAAACACTCACTCTTCAATCCCCCGCCAATCGGGGCTTGCCGAAAAAGATGGGCTGCATGATGCTTCCACGCAGAGCTGTAACCGACCCGCAGACGAGTACTGGTAAACCGCTTAGAGGATCTAAGCCTTCCTAGGCAAATCGGTACGAGTCGGACCGTCGATGCTTATAAACCCTATTGGTTTCATTGGGCGGGAGATGTCATTTCATCTCAATGTCGGGTAAAAGTCCCACAAAATTGGAAGCAACGTCTCCAAAATGACCTATATAGTGTTGACGGGGACGTTAAACCTCAAATCAAACAAAAATCTTCAATCCATCACGTGCGCAAGTCCGTGAAATGACCACCCCAGTAAACCCCACTGTATATTAAAAAAAACTGGAATTTACAGGGGCATATATTATTTTTCTTATTTCTGCCCCCAAGACATAGGATGTGGGTACTCGTTAGAACCGCCCCCAATGAGACAGTTCTTACAGGCATCGACAACCTTTGTTTCAATATATCACATTTTCTTAAAATTGAATAAATAAATAAATAAATTAAATTTGATAAAATAAATTGTTTTAGAGATATGAAAGAATGCACTCTGTCACATGGGTGTGTTATTGTAAAGGATTGTGGGTATACCCCAGTAAGCATTCTACATAAATCTACAGCGGGCCGTTAGCGGCCCGTCAGGGTAGCTGACGGGCCGCTAACGGCCCGCTGTAGATTTATGTAGAATGCTAGTAGGGTATTCGTTAGAACCTTACGATCACCCACAATGTATATTTAGAGCAGAAATAAGAAACAAATACATTTTTTATCAGAAAAATGTTCTTCGTGCAGCCCCGAGAGAATTGACAATGTATGTTTCCCGATGTTTTTCATAAATGTATGTTGGCCCTTCCAGATTTTCATTTATAATGTTGCCATGGTACTAGGATGATGACATAGCCGTGTGATAAATAGAATCCATCATTATTATTCATTAAGCCAACCCGAGGGTCAGGCGGTTGCCCATGTGGCCGCTGGACGTCCCCACCGAACAGCAATAAATTGATTCAATCTGAAGGTAACGATTTGATGATATTTGATTACATCTTTTTTCTTGAGGAAATCTGTTGAAAAATAAGCAAAACCATTTTTTTAACTACCAAATTACTCTTTCAGCATTTTTATAGAGAGCCGACGTTATCCGATAATTTGGAACGTGATGACGTCACAGTGGTGTGGACGCACATGTGGACAGTTTTCGCCACTATAATTATAGTGAGCAAATATAGGGATGCTTTGGTCTAATGGGCCATGAGAAATATGTATTTTTAACGGACGTGAAACAAAAAATTCAAATAAAAAAAAAAATAAAAATAAGGCACATTTTTCTTATTTCTGCCTCAAATCTAGATGATCAGAATTTTCTGCACACACGCTATAGCATATTTTTATTGCATTTTTATTACAGATTTCTAGTGCTTTGCCCAAGATTTTTTTTCATATTTTATGCATTTTAACAGTGATATGTTTTTTCAACCCATTCGTGCCTAGCGTCTAAACACTGGACATTGGTAAACAATGTAGTCACAGATCCGATGCAACAATATGTGGCGTCTGATCAGGGTCTGCACTATTTGCTGAAAGCAAGGAATTTCTTTAGAACTAAATCGGACTGTAAAATTCCTATATTAAGACCACCTTTGGGACTGTTCAAAAGTGGTCTTTAAGACCACTTTTGAACAGTCCTAAAGGTGGTCTCTGACCACATGCCACTATATGCAGAAAACAGAAAAAAAATTAATGCAACCTTCTAAATAAGTTTTTTAAATCAGAATAAGTCTTGAAAAAAAGGTGGTCTTAATAGCGAAATATCACTGTATATTACAGATCTGACTACCCTGCAATCGGAAAAAAAGAACTGTCCCATCACGTGACCTAGTCCGTGAAAAAGAAGACCCCCTATACCACACTTTATATAGAGAAAACGGGGGTTTATGGGGGTATACATTATTTTTCTTAATTTTACTCCAAGAAATAGGTTGTGGGTACTCGTTAGAACCGCCTCAATGAGGCGGTTCTAACGAGCACCCACGACCTATATTTGCAGTATTTATAAGAAAAAAAAATCAGGGATTTTCATCAGAAAAGTAGCCATCTTGGAGATGAGAAATATGCACTATGTCGCACGGGTGTGTTATCATAATGCAAAATCTATGACGTAAGTAATTCCATTTGTCATATATGGGCCTATCTGACCGCCCCCGCCCATCGGGGCTAGAAATGATATATGGGTTGCATGATGCTTCCCCGATGAGCTGAAACCGTCGCACACTAGTACTGTACTGGTAAACCGCTCAGTGGATCTAAGCCTGTCCAGGAACCGCGGTGCGAGTCGGACCGTCCATGCTTATAAACCCTATTGGTTTCATTGGACCAAAGGGCTTGAGACGTCATTTCATTTCAACGTCGGGTAAAAGTCCCACAAAATTGGAAGCAACGTCTCCAAAATGACCTACACTATGTTGACGGGGACGTTAAATCTCAAATCAAACAAAATGGGCTTATCTGTAAGGCACAATTCCTCTGAAAATTCATAGTATGCTGCATCTGTCTGTAAAATGCCCAAAGTATTTGCAGTGAGACATTTTGGCTTAATTTTATATCTTTAGCATCAATTTTGAATTAATTTTGACTGCATTAACAAATCCCCTCTCTTCTAATTAAACGCATTCGCCAAGACTTTGAATTTTACATGTCTCGTGTCTCGATATCTTTTAATATGAGCCAGCGCATGACAAAACCTACAATAAGACATGTGCGCCAAGCGAAGACTCAGATCAGCCTGCGCATCCATATAGTCTAACCAGAGACTTCTCTTGCCGCATGGAGGAGCATTGGGCCCTTAACTATCCTGAGAGCGCACAACGAAGAATCTGATCAGACTGCGCGGATGCGCAGGCTGATCTGAGTCTTCGTTGGGCGCACATGTCTCATTGTAGGTTTCGGCATGCGCTGGCTCAATTGTAAATTTGGCTTTTTCATGTAATAATTTTGCTCTGCTACATTAATTAAAATGTACATTTATATTTTCTTAATCAACTTATTAATAATATGTGTCATATTTGCAACCATTACATAAACACATCTATCCGTGTACCCTTGCCACTAGAAACGTTGGTTTGATTTGAAGTTTAACGTCCACGTCAACACTTTAAAGGTCGTTTTGGAGACGTTGCTTCCAATTTTGTGGAACTTTTACCCGTCATTGAGATGAAATGACATCTCAAGACCTGCCGCAGGATTTTATAAGCATGGACGGGCCGACTCGCACCACATTGCCTGGGCAGGCTTAGATCCTCTAAGCGGTTTACCAGTACTCGTGTGCGGGGGTACGGTTTCAGCTCTGCGTGGAAGCATATTTCTTCAAGCCCCGGAGGGCAGGGGCTTAGCCACTAGATAGATTTCTTTATTTCCTCCATGCTGGAGAGCATGTACAGTAAAATTTCTATATTAAGACCACCTTTGGAACTATTCAAAAGTGGTCTTTAAGACCACTTTTGAACAGTCCCAAGGGTGGTCTTTCATTCAAAGACACTGGGTGTGGAAAACACAAAAAGAAAGAAAAACTGAAATCTTCACAATAAGCTTTTAAAAGCAGATTTAGTCTTAATTTTAGGTGGTCTTAATAGCGGAATTGTACCGTATTCTATTATCAGACTATTGTAGTCTAGCATCCGTGTGACATTGATTAAACATATTTTATTGTTCTTCAACACAATGGGATCGGACACAAGTTATGATCAACAATTATTCTGTAAGGAGTAATGGTGTTAGTGGTAAACAATCTATATGTTTATGATTAGAAATTAACACCTCATACACGCTCCATACATTCATCCACCCATTCGTTGGTAGCAATACTCCTTCTTCGCTAGCCATGTTAGGCTTATCAAAGATACGATACATGTACATGAAACATAAAAATCCCATTCTTCATTTTTACTTATCTATAACAAATACTTTTGAGCATTTATATTGTGCATTCTTTCATATCTCTCTGCTATTTTTCTTATTAAAGGTTATTGGTTCTCGTTTGAACTGGTGAGACGGTTCTAACGTGTACTCACAACTAATGTATTGGAGCATAAATGAGCCGGCGCATGACAAAACCTACAGTAAGACAGGTGTGACCAGCAGAGACTCAAATCAACCTGCGCACCCATCCACTATGACTAGACCTTTTGCTTATATCTCATTGCACAAATATTAGCCTATAGTAGGTTTAAGCGATCAGCGAAGACTCTGATGAGACTGCGCGAGTCGTTCGTGTCTTCTTGTAGATTTTGTCATGCGCTGGCTCAATTGGGAAAAATAATTTAAATCCTTTTATAAAATGTGAGGTTTACAGCGTTTTCATTACACAGTCTTGTTTATGTAATGACCAGCGCTGGTAATATTTTACGCGCCCCCCCCCCCCCCCCGCCCATCGGGCCTTGAAGAAATAGATGGGCTGCACAATGCTTCCATGCAGAGCTGAAACCGACACACACACGAGTCTGGTAAACTGCTTAGAGAATTGAAGCCTGCTCAGGCAAAGCGGTGCGAATCGACCCGTCCATGCTAATAAACCCTATTGGTCGCATTGGCTGACAGGGCTTTAGATGTCATTTCATCTCAAGGTCGGGTAAAAGTCCCACAAAATTGGAAGCAACGTCTCCAAAATGACCTTTACAGTGTTGACGGGGACGTTAACAAACAAAATAATATTTTCAATTTTTTTATTCACGAAACATAAATACATGTGCATGTCCGTGTATATTTGATCATATTTGTAGATTTCATTCAATTTAACACGTTGAAAATGGCAAAGAAAAAGGACGATACATTGGATATATTGATAATATTTGCAGTTTTCATTTATCTAACAGGGTAAAAACAGCAAAGAAAGAAAGAAAGAAAGAAAGAGGTCATTTAAAAAGAATGCAAAATTTCATTTATTTTAACACGGTGAAAATGGCAAAAAAAGAAGAATTTAGATTTACATATTATTTGTAGTTCGCATTTGATTTAACATGATGAAAAGAAAGAAACAAAGAAAGAAAGAATCTTGCTCATGCACCACCGCCTCTTTATAACGCGCTTTATCATAACACGAGTTGGATATAACGCGATTTAAAGATAGGTCCCAAAATTGTATAGATTATTTAGAAAATGACAATAAATAAACCTTTTTCTACAGCACGGTTGTTTAACTAAAATGGAATCTAATCAGTCAAAGACAGGGAGAAAACAATCATTAAAGAATAAATAAATTGACCGACAATATGTTTTGCAGATTAATCATACTGTCACAGTTTTTTACTTTATCCAATTACAGTCGAACTTCAATGGCTCGAACACCTTTGGGAACTCAAAAATCTGTTCGAGACAGGGGTAGTTCGAGCCACTGAGATTACTGTCAGGAGGCATAACGAGATATTTTTAGACATCTTTTCGGTGTTCTATAATAAAAATGTATGCTGTGTTTACTCATTAGAATCGCCTCGATGAGGCGATTCTAATGAGTAAACACAGCATACATTTACAAGATAAAAGAGTAAACTCCCCTTAATTATCCCCCACTATTTCTTATGTAGCGGATTTCGCTCGGGGCTCAAGAATGGGTTCGACACATCCATGGTAAACGAGCCATCGGTGTTCGAGCCATTGAAGTTCTACTTTATACGTCGCGTCATGTTTGCGAGCTAAAGACCTCGCCGAGGCAGCTGAAACGCACACCCATATTCTATGTTTTGAAATATGAAAAAAATGCATACCCGTTAAAACCACTTTTTTCACATTAAGATTTTGTTTGCGCAGAACATGTTAACGCTCTGCATGCTGGGCATTTTTTCGCATCGGACGACATTTTGAAACATTTATATAAATATCTCTATAAAAGACAATTTGCATTGAGATGTCGAGTCCTGTTTTCTGGAAAAAATAAGAAAAATACTAACAATTTGTCGTCTGCTGATTAGCCTAGAGAGTGGCACATGTAAAGGTTAAGAAATGTGCCCATAAATCAATAGAACAGTAGGTTCCACAGCACCGGTTGACCCCGAGAATGTTTAAGACAAAATACAAATTATCTTAATTTATTACCCTTAAAGTTTCAACGGTGCTCTTATTAAGGAAAAAACCCCTTTATTATCCTTTTTAATTAATTATGGGGCGTCAAGCGAATTTGGGTCTTCGAGCATTCCGTCATGACAAATTTTAACTACGCATGCCCAGCCATTGAGAAGGGCCAGGGATATGGTTTTCTGTCTGAAGGTTCCTCTTGATTCACTGCTTGTATGAGCGAGCAGCGAAGGTTCTGGCGAGACTGCGCGGATGCGCAGGCTCGCCTGAACCTTCGCTGCTCGCATAGGCGATAAGTACCAAAATCGCTTGACGCGGCCCAATTATGGGGCATCAGAAGAAAAGGTGGATTATATTTCTATTTCTTCTTTTAACCCTTTTTGTACCAAATGGAATCTTCCTGCTTATACAGTCCAACCTGTATTAAGCAAGCACCTATGGGATATTAAAAAAGTGCTTGCTTAACGCAGGTGAATTTTAATGCATTTTCCTTTTTCTGGAACTGAATGCCTGCTTGCTTAAGACAGGTTGCTTGCTTAATAGAGGTGGCCACTAAGGCAGGTTTTACTGTATATAACAGGAGTCCATTTCAAAATTTAGGGGTGTCAGGTTGTGTTTTCTTCAAAATTTGTTTGGAAATTGGCTTGACTTTTTGCAAACAGTGTGGTCCCTGATCAGACGCCGCGTCCTGCGGCGTCTGATC
The DNA here is from genome assembly GCA_963580285.1 of Lucinisca nassula. Taxonomy (NCBI): domain Eukaryota; kingdom Metazoa; phylum Mollusca; class Bivalvia; order Lucinida; family Lucinidae; genus Lucinisca; species Lucinisca nassula. The sequence goes on from OY757026.1 coordinate 6,979,314, forward strand.
TGGGCCTGCACTGTTTGCCAGGGTACCCCTTTAGGGGTTTCCAGTACTGAATGGGTTAACCTTTTTAATTAATTATGGGGCGTCATAAGAAAAAGTGGATTATATTTCTATATCTTCATTGAAAAACAACAAAACCTGTTTGTTGAAAGACTTTAAGCCCGTGTATTATTGATTGATTGTTTTATGGGTTTAACGACATGTCAATCCGTGTTGGTCATTTGTGTCTTCTCCCAGAGATAAGGGAGGAAAGAGATAGAAGAGATAGTAGAGGAAATGAAAGTCGGGGACAAATGAGACACAGGAAAATGAATGTTTAACGTCCCCGTCAACACTGTAAAGGTCATTTTGGAAACGTTGCTTCCAATTTTGTGGGACTTTTACCCGACATTGAGATGAAATGACATCTCAAGCCCTATCGCCAAATGAAACCAATAGGGTTTATTAACATGGACGGTCCGCCTCGCACCGCGGTTCCTGGACAGGTTTAGATCCTCTAAGCGGTTTACCAGTACTAGTCTGCGGGCCGGGTTCAGCTCTGCGTGGAAGCATCATGCAGTTCATATATTTCTTCAAGCCCCTATGGTGTAGAAACAGAAGAAATAACAACACTACCTCTCTAACCTTACCTACTGCAAAGACAGCAGGCCATGCACAAATGTAAGCCAATATCAGTTGAACGCCCCAGTGCCACAAGATACATGTCACATTTGCCTCACCCAACCAGCCCCAACAAGCCCGCGTATAAACATGGCGAATACTTTCATGGCTAAGTATCATGTTGACAAGTCCGTGTAACGAATATCCCTATAAACACCACCTTATAAAGCGATAAGTTGGGTTTACATGTGTGTACATTGTTGTCCTTATTTTCTCTCAAATACATAGGTTGTGGGTACTCGTTCTAACCCACTCAATGAGGCGGTTCTAACGAACACCTACAATCTATGTTTGGACTAGAAATAAGACAAATATAACAAATTTTCGATTTCTGGAGATATGAAAAACGCCATCTTACTCCGTAGCTTACCTGTTTTTTTTTTTTTTTGTTTTTTTTTTCGTAATGAATGTCAATTTTCCACCACGTTAACAAATCCGTGAAAAACCCGACTTTGTATTAAGAAAACTGGGGTTTGCATGGGTATTCACTGTTTCATTTTATTTATTTTTTCTTATTTCTTCTCCAAGACATAGGTTGTTGGAAATTGTCATGTGGTGAGGTAAATCGTTGGTTTACGCTCGCAAATTCCGTTTTACGGATCCGTTGACGCGTCGCCGTAAAACGGAATTTAAAGGATAACCCTTTTTAGAACATATTTAACATCACTACAGCTAGTGTCTGGGAATGTGTGGCGGCCGTAAAAAGTCTCCCTGCCATACATCATAGTCTAGTTTATATTTTCTTTTCCTTTGGGATCATTGATTCCATTGCTGAATTTTGAGAATATTTGAGGGTCACTGATGAGGCCTAATTGGCCGAAACTAGCTAGACTGGCCCAGAAAACATGTACACTCCATATTTTCCAGTTCTGTGGTGTTTTCCTTGCTTCCAAAGGATAACCCTTTTTAGAACATATTTATGATCGTAAAATTTGCCAATTACCTCCCAAACTGACAATTTTGGTTACAGTCACGCTACTTATGGGATAGAAATTTTGTTCTAACCCTGGTGTTCTTACCCAGAATCGAATATTCTCGCGTGTTTGATAAGTGCATTGGTTGAATACGACCCGTCTATGCGCCGGTGTTAAGGGTGACGTCACAGCACGTTACGTGACGTCACTAAACATTCCTGTAGTGTTATCACGATGACAATATGGCGGACGTCGGTAACCGAAGTAGAAATAGCAGGTATGCAAGAAAAAGAATCGTATATGGGTGTGAGAGGTGGATAGAAAAATCTGTTCCTCGGGATCACTGTTATCTGGGATCAAATTTGCGACAGTGACCCTCAGGACGGATTTTTCTATCCACCCCTCACATCCATATAAGATTCTTGAAATGCATCCCGGGGTCACTGCCCAGCATCATCAAGCCTGCCAAGTGATGCCGGACATTGATTCCGAGGGACGGATTCCTCTATCCACCCCTCACACCCATGTAAGATTCTTTTTCTTGCATACCTTTTATTTCTTAGAGTAGATTTGTTTTTATAATGCAGTCACAATGATTGTAGACGTCCGTCATATTTTGATGTCAAAAATGCTGCGTGTTTGGCGTTACCGTATGTGCATGCAGTGACGTCAAATTTAAACGACGGCGTACGTGGCGTCCTATTCAACCAGTGCACATCAAACACATGAAAAGTCATTCTAATGCACGCGACGTCTGACTGGATAACGTTAAAAATTTGCGAATAATTGCATTAGAATGGAGATAACTGTATTCAAAAGTGTCATTTGGGGAGGTAAACTGTCGGTTTTACGGTCGCAAATTCCGTTTTACGGCTCCGCTGACGTGTTGCCGTCAAACGAAATTTCCGACCGCAAAACCGTTGATTTACCTCCCCAAATGACAATTTTGAATACAGTTATCCCCAAAGTTTTATCCTATCTCTCAGTAGGATAACTTGGGCAGGATAAGGATTTCTGTCCCAGGCTTTTTAAGTCCATGATTTTCTTACCAGGGACCAGTTGTTCAAAACTAACGACGTCGTTAGTTAATATATTGTTTAAACTTTGATCATTTGATTAATAATATGCTCATATTTTTGCTGAAAAATGTGAGCAGCTTTTGCAGATATCTGCAAAAGCTGCTCTCATTTTTTCAGCAAAAATAACATTATATATCAGATTTTGAACTTGCTAAAACAATTAACAGTTTGACCACTAACGCGCTCGTTAGGCTAACGATGCTTTGAACAACTGGCCCTGGTGTGCAAGAAAGCAATGTCACCACTCACAGCTCCCTTAAGCTTTACCTCCAATAAGTTGGTTTTGCGGTGCCTTGGTCCCCAAGGTAATCTGTCCCTTTATCGCAAGTACCGATCTCCGCGCCCAGAAGAGTTTGTCATAGGGTCTGGTCATTCGGAAAACACATACGACAAACAAATAATTAAGAAGCTCAATATTGAGTAGGATAATTTGGTACGCTTGGTAAAACATAAGCTCCCAGTCGGCAACAAGAGATTGTATACCAATGACCCGGAAAAGGGATTTGAGTGCGATAAAAGGTTAACCTGTCCATTGGTCGTTCCCATTTTAAATGAAATGCAGTGTTCATTGTATTGGGTTATGTTTGGTTTGGGGTTTTACGACCCAGTAAACACTATTTAGGTCATATCGAGCCGTCCAGTTTACCTAACCACACCTTTAATGGACATGCTTATAAGTAGTAAACCAGTACAGTGCACATTCTGTCGCACTATGACATTTTTAGTTACCAAGCACAGCAGCTTTACGTTGCTGGCGGTCCATGTGATCATCATTTGTTCGAAATCCAGGTAACGGTTATTTATAGTTTTTTCTTATCGTTAAAAGAATTACCTGTAAAACCGATCTGGTCTGGACCAATGTGTTGGGTTTGGCAAATGGTGTGGACCCAGATCAGACGCCATATAAAGCGGTTTTTGATCAGGGTCTACACTGTTTTCTTAAAGTGCAGGAATGCAACAGACCATTTTCCCAGCCTACTATCCATCAGTGCCTGCAGTACTTTGATTTTTCATATCACCTTATGTTATATACACTTCATTTAACTATGTTACAACAAACTCCCACGCCCGCACTGCACCCCACCAAACCGCACTGCATCGTTCGACAAATTTGCACAATACAGTGAGATTCCGCTATTAAGACCATCTAAAATTAAGACAAATTCTGCTTAGTAGGCTGCAGTTATTCTTTTTTTGTGTTTTCTGCATACAGTGTCCTCTGGTCAGAGACCACCTTTGGGACTGTTCAAAAGTGGTCTTTAAGACCACTTTTGAACAGTCTAAAGGTGGTCTTAATACAGGAATTTTACTGTATTATGTTCTGTCAGTTTAGCCTGCAATGGTTTTTCGTCCCCGTCAACACTATTTAGGTTATTTTAATGATGTTATTCCCGATTTTGTGGGACTCTTACCCGACATTGAGATGAAATGACATCTCAAGCTCCGGCCCCCGCCTATCGGGGCTTGAAGAAATATATGGGCTGCACGATGCTTCCACGCATAGCTAAATCCGACCTGCACACGAGTACTGGTAAACCGCTTAGAGGATCTAAGCGTGTCCAGGCAAAGCGGTGTGAGTCGGACCGTCCATGCTTATAAACCCTATTTGTTTCATTGGGCGGCAAGGCTTGAGATGTCATTTCATGTCAATGTCGGGTAAAAGTCGCACAAAATTGGAAACAACGTCTCCAAAATGACCTATATAGTGTTGACGGGGACGTTAAACCTCAAATCAAACAAACAAACAAGCGACCAACTTGCACAAGCTTTCAATTTAACCTGCAATCCTAGCGTGTTTGTGTTTTACGTCCCTGTCCACATTATTTAGGTCATTTTAGAGACGTTATCTTCTATTTTATGGGACTTCTACCCGAAATTGAAATGAAATGACATCTCAAGCCCTGTCACCCAAAGAAACTGCTAGGGTTTTTGGGGACGGTCCGACTTGCACCATTTTTCCTGGACATATTTAGTCCATCTAAGCAGCTTACCATTGCTCAAACGTCCGGTCGGTCTCAGCTCTGCGCGGAAACATCATGCAACCGAATCCGTCATCCGCAGTGTTTGCAAATCGAATTGCCTACCGTTTATTTCTGAAAGTCGTTCGCGACATCGGCCATTGTGCCAGTCGATTTTTAATAGAGTTGTCTACCGTTTAAAAAGGCGTTTATATCAATTACGAAAACGCACCTATACAAATACATTGTAAACTTTTCCGCCGAAAACAGGAAAATTTTAAGCTGAAAAATTGTGATATTTATCTTGTTTCTGGTCGAAATATAGATTGTGGGTACTCGTCAGAACCGCCTCGACGAGGCGAATATAGATTGTGGGTTCTCGTTAGAACCGCCTGGACGAGTACCCACAATCTATATTTTAGAGCAGAAGTAAGAAAAATAAGTTTTACCTCTGTAAACCCCAGTTTTACTGTATAAAAGTGGGGTTCAAGGGGGTCAGAATTATATAGGCGTGTTTTCGTAATGCGGACAGCCAGTGGCCATTTTTCTTCGTGTGTGTCCCGGCCATTGTTTGTTATGACTCATTAGGGTTATCTCTTAATATTTACAGTGCTTCTGTAATTTGAGAAATAGATAAACTGATTCTACGAACACACCTGTTCACCATACAGCTACTGTCTTTGCATATGAAATCGGACCTTAGTCACACCTACCCCTGGCGCAAACCTTGGACAACGTTTTGGTCAATGGCTGTATAATGGCTCAAGTGCGTATGTTTTGTTCTACAATTAGTTTCGTGGAGACTGATCCCATTACGATAATCCATCCGCGTGACATAGGTTCCCAACGATTGATTGATTGATTGATTGATTGATTGGGATTAAACGACACCTGAGTCGTTTGCTGTATTCTCCCAAAAAAGGAGACATACAGATAGTAGAGATGATGTTATTTGTTTAAATTTAGGTTTTATGTCACCGTCAATACTATTCAGGTCATTTTGGAGACGTCGCTTCCAATTTCGGGACATTTTTACCTGACACTGAAACGAAACGACATCTCAAGTCCTACCGTCTTAACCAACCAATAGGGTAAACATGAATGGACGGTCCGACTCGCACCACTTCGTCTGGGCTGAGCGGTTTACCAGTGCTCATGAGCGGTTGCGTGGATGCATCATGCAGCCATATCTATTTCTCAAAGTCCCGGTGCCATGGGCGGGGGCAAGTTAGAGGAGATGAAAATGAGGAGTAGGTGAGAAACAGGAAAATGGATGGAAGGGTAGAAAGAGAAACAAAACAACACTCCTCCTCCCCCATTACCTGCTGCAAGGGAAGGCCTTGCCCAACTATAAGCTTATATCAGTTGAAGGCCCACTGACTCAAGATACATGACACTCTCGCCTCATCCAACCACCCCTGTCTTCAAAGGACATTTTTCTGATGAAATACTTTTCTGATTTCTGACCCAAACATAGGTTGTAGGTGCTCGTTAGAACTGCCTCGTTGAGAGGGTTATAACGAGTACCTACATTCTATCGTTTAAGAGCATATAAAAAATGTAATATATACCCAATGCAAATGTCAAATTTATCAATATTAAGTGGGACGTTTGATACAACGCATAATGAAGTAATGTAGTAATTTCTTCATTTTTTTATTTATTTATTTCATTATGCGTTGGCGTAGTCGACGCGAAATGAAGTAAAAATTATTTCATTTTGAGTTGATATGCACCATATCGACGCAAAATGAAGTAATGATGGAAGAACATAGCTGTCTACGAAAGGAGACCAGTCGGCCCCCGCCCATCGGGGCTTGAAGAAATAGATGGGCTGCATGATGCTTCCACGCAGAACTGAAATCCGACCGCACACAATTACTGGTAAACCACTTAGAGGATCTAAGCCTGCCCAGGCAAAGCGGTGCGAGTCGGACCGTCCATGCTTATAAACCCTATCGGTTTCATTGGACGACAGGACTTGAGATGACATTTCATCTCAATGTCGGGTAAAAGTCCCACAAAATTGGATGAAACGTCTCCAAATTGACATTTACAGTGTTGACGGGGACGTTAAACCTCAAATCAAACAAACAAACAAACGTTAAACCTCAAATCAAACAAACAAACAAACGAAAGGAGACCAAAGACTTAGAAAGCAATACAGGTAAATGCCAATATATAGATCACATTTGAGACAGTTCAAAAGTGGTCTTTAAGACCACATTTGAACAGTCCAAAAGATGGTCTTCCACAAGAGCACACTGAATGTCGTAGGCACAAAGAAAATGTAACTTTAACCTTCAAAATATGCTTTAAAAACAAAATTTGTGTTAATTTTAGGTGGTCTTAATAGCAGAATTTCACTGTATTTGATTATGTTAGTAGAGTTAAAACTGAACGCCTTAGGGTATTTTGGTCTCATGTCTGATGTTTTTGCCTCATTTGTGTTTTAAGGCTCAACACATGATCATGATCCCTTTTGGGTTTAATTGGACGGCAGGGATTGAGATGTCATTTAATCTCAATGTCGGGTAAAAGTCCAACAAAATTGGAAGCAACGTCTCCAAAATGACCTAAATGGTGTTGACGGTGACGTTAAACCTCAAATCAAACAAACAAACTGTCGACGCATAATGAAGTAAAATTAAGTATGCCACCTATCACCGCAAAATGAAATAATTCTTTCATTTTGCGCAAACCTCTTAGTATCGACGCTTAATGAAGTAAAAACTACATTTTATTTCATTTCGCATCGACTATATGCCAACGCATAATGAAGTAAAAATTTCAAAATGAAGAAATTACTACATTAATACTTCATTATGCGTTGTATCAGACGTTTATTATACGGACTTGTTAACTATTTTCTATGGTAAACTGACCACCTCGACATGACCCAAATCGTATTGTTTTGGCCGTTATAAAGTCTCCAAACCAAAACAAACCAAACCAAAATCTAAAATTTCCTTCCATCAAACAACTTAAAGTGTTAAGAAATAACACCAGTTCTTGAGCGGGTCACCGATTTAAATTGTGTTCTGAAGGAAACTGGATTCACAAGCAAACAGAGCAGAACTCTAAAAGACAGTGTGGGCGGATGGGGTGGGGGTGTTATGTAAGAAGTGCACGCCCCTGTTTCGAAGGGTTTAAAGTTATAGGACTGTAACATCGGGTCTTGTACACACCACCTCATATATTGAAAATTCTAAATAAAAAAGATTGGGTACAACATAAATGTTTTAAGACAGACAGCATGCATTGCTGTTAATCCTATCATGGTTGATAACATTGCTTCCCACTGGTGGGTCTGGTCTAAGATTCTGTGATGGCTCCAGCCTGCGTTTGTTTGATTCGAGGTTTATCGTCCCCGTCAGCACCGTAAAGGTCATTTTAAAGACGTTGCTTCCAATTTTGTGGGACTTTTACCCGACATTGAGATGAAATGACATTTCAAGACATGCCGCCCAAATAAACCATATATATGGTTTATAAGCATGGACGTGCCGACTCGCACCGCTTTGCCTAGATAGACTTAGATCCTCTTAGCGAGACGGTTCTAACGAGTTAACACAATCTAGCTCTTGGGAGAAATAACAAAAAATGTACGACCCTGTAAACCCTAGTTTTACTATATAAAAGTGGGGTTTAAGGAGGTCAAAATTATATAGGCATGTTTTCGTGGTGGTGGGTACTCGCTGGAATCGCAACATTGAGACAACAATGTTTAAATTACATTTTCCCTGATAAAACTGGGGTTGCTAGGATGCTGCGCACGGTAAAGGTGCTTCTAACACAGGCACTCCAGATTTGGGTCATACATTAAGATAACACGCCTATTCAAATATATTGAAAAAAAATCCACCTAAACAAATGAAAAATTTCAGATAAAAAATATTTCTGCTCAAAATATAGATTGTGGGAACTCGTTAGAACCAAGGCGGTTCTACCGAGTTAACACAATCTAGTTCTTGGGAGAAATAACAAAAATGTACGATCCTGTAAACCCCAGTTTTACTGTATAAAAGTTTGATTTAAGGGGGTCAAAATTATATTGACGTCCTTTCGTGATCAATAAGAAAAATGGTTTGCATTGTGCTACGAAAAATGCCAACTTTATCGGCCCTCAAAGAAAGCATTATGTCTTAAGTGTGTGGCGTGTATGCTACACGTATACTCAAGTGCATTATCACTGTTTAACACCTTTATTCATTAGCAAATGTTTTTATTTACCCTTAAACGTCAAGGTGAATACACCTTTAACATGCAATATGCTTAATGTAACTTAGTCACGAGTTTAAGCATATCAGCTTTCAAATCAATAGAGAGATCAAAGACGTACGCCCCCTTTCATGTGGACACACTTAGGACCATTATAAGAAACAGAAAACCATGTGTATATACAGAATAACTCGGTTTTGACTTTTTGACGGTTTTAAAATTTATGTACATGATTAAGCCATTCTAATGAATCCATCACGATACAGTTTAAGTTTCGTCCAGACATGCACACCCAGGTGTGACAATATACTAGGGTCATTCAAAGCACGGATATCGGATCCATCCGAAGTCCGACCATTGACTCTCTGCAAGGAGCTATTGCTTTCTGTAACGAGCCAAGCGCAGCAGAAAGAAAATGAAAGCAAAACCAACAACAATCTTCAAAACATGTAACAAAATTATTTACAAAATGTTTTAGCGAATCTAGATATGAACAAATATTACTTAGCCGTGTCCTAAAAGTTGCCGGACCTGATTCCCCCAATTTATTATTCCCAAATGAGCACTAAGTTAAAAATGAATATTAATCCCTTAGTAATCCACCGCAGAATTTAAAGCTTTATCATAAATCCCAAACTGAACCAACGAAAATCTTATATTCGTACATCATGATAAGAAGTCCGTGAAACGAAGACCCCTCTTAACCCCACTTTATATAGAGGAAAGTGGGGATTACGGGGTTATACATTATCTGCCTTATATTTTGCTCAAAACATATATTTTGGGTTCTCGTTAGAACTGCCTCAATGAGGCGGTTCTAAAGAGTAACCACAGTCTATGTTGAAAGCAGAAATAAGAAACATGTTATCATTTAACCCAAATTTGTCATTTCTGACACCATGTTAGACGCCATTGTTTCACACGGACATGTTTTCAAGATGTAGAATCAGGGGAAGCTTCTAGAACGTTCTAGAAAAAGAATTTGCTCACAAGTTAAAATAATATGGGCATGAATATTCTAGAATATTAGATACCTTTTCTTATAAACAAATTATCTATCAACTTTGGCAATTCTGTCATATTTTAGGTCATTCTACAAAATTAAAATTACCCTTTTTTGTACCAGAAACACCAAAACGGGTAGCCTGGCAAACATTGCTTGCCCAGATCAAACGCTGCAAGACGCGGCGTCTGATGGGGGCCTACAATATTTGCAAAAAAAAAAAAGCTATTTTCTAATTAAATTTTTAAGATAACACAACCTGTCACCGCTTAATTTCGAAATGGACTCCTGCCATATTTCAGGAATTTTAGTATCTGTTCTAACAAGATACGTCTTATGAGACCACATTGTCTTTGTTTTACTGTATATATGTATATAATGCATTTTGTAATGTTTTCCATATGTTTTATATGTTATCTGTGTATTTTACAGAGGGCCACAAGGTAGACTAGCTTTGCAGCTAATTGTGCCACCCTCTTGAAATATTGTATAAATAAATACAATAAATAAAAGAAGATTCCATTTGGTACAGAAAGGGTAGTTTAAATTTTACTTTTGGTCCTTTGAGATCAGCGTGAATATTCTGAGAAATCAGAAATAAATTATTGGTTTAGACTCATATTCTAGACAGGTTTTTAATTATTTGGATCCCATTTTGATTTATATCAGTCTTTGAATCGACTGCATATTCGAAATTCGCAAAATTGCAGTATGTTTATTCTGGCTTTCGTTGTCGGATCATTACAGGGTCACTGATGAGGCTTTATTAGCCGAAACTACGTAGTATGACCCATCTCCTTTCTTATAAATGTTTTCATTGCTCTTAAAGAAACTCATTTTTGATTTTTAATTAAATAGCATATACAGCCTGGAAAGAGGATCTGGCATAAAAATCAAACGTAGGCTTTCAGCTATTGATATTTCCATTAGGGTCTAGTTGTTTTATGTTTGTGATTCTTTCCCTTTAGTGTCTCTGATGGGAGCTGTGGATTGATTGTATCGATTCCTGATCATTGCTTTCACTTCTATTTTGTAACAAATGAAGTTCAGTAAAATTCCGCTATTAAGACCACCTAAATTGAAGACTAAATCTGCTTTTAAAATCTTATTTGGGCCCCGTCAAGCGATTTTGGTACTTATCGCCTATGCGAGCAGCGAAGGTTCAGGCGAGCCTGCGCATCAGCTCAGTCTCGCCAGAACCTTCGCTGCTCGCTCATACAAGCAGGGAATCAAGAGGAACCTTCAGACAGAAAGCCATATCCCTGGCCCCGCTGAATGGCTGGGCATGCGCAGTTAAATTTTGTCATGACGGAATGCTCGAAGACACAAATGCGCTTGGCGGGGCTCATTTAGTAGGTTTCATTTTTACCCTCTTTGAGTTTTCTGCATAGACCACTGGTCTGAGACCACCTTTGGTACCTCACACGAGTACTGGTAAGCCGCTTAGAGGATCTAAGCCTGCCCAGGCAAAGCGGTGCGAATCGGACCATCCATGCTTATAAACCATATAAGAATCCAATATGGGTGTGAGGGGTGGATTGAAAAATCCGTCCCAAGGGTCACTGTCCGGCATCACGAGGCTTGCCGAGTGATGCCGGACAGTGATCCCGAGGGACGGATTTTTCTTTCCACCCCTCACACCCATATAGGATTCTTTTTCTTGCACACCGTCCAATTCTTAGCTCGGATTTTAATGCTGCAGTCACTTCGGTTACCGACGTCCGCCATATTGTGATGACACTACAAGAATGTTTAGTGACGTCACGTTACCTGCTGTGACGTAAACCTTAACGACGACGCATACGAGGTCGTATTCAACCAGTGCATTTGTCAAACACGCGATTATATTCAATTTTGGGCCGGAACACATGGGTCAGAACATAAATTTCTATCCCGTGGTAAAATCACGGATTTCCTTGTCTGGTGTGCAAGAATATTGGTTTCATTGGGCGACAGGGCTTGAGATGTCATTTCATCTCAATGTAGGCTAAAAGTCCCACATAATTGGAAGCAACGCCTCCAAAATGACCTACATAGTGTTGACGGGGACGTTAACCATCAAATCAAATAAACAAATGTGCCAAAAATCGCCGGATACAAAATGGCGGCGATATCGAGGTGGTTGCCCTTGTTTACTTTCGTCCTGGCATATTGTAAGGTCCAAGAACAAAATTTTCATTGATCACACGTTTCCTTTTGGGTGGTTGTAGCTCATCTGAGCTGATTGATCCTGCAACATCAATAGCGGAAAGCCACAAGGACAGTTACTTTGCCACAATATGGCCATTTGGCTACCCAAAACAAAATTATATAAGCAATACACACAGTCAAAGACAGACCAGTCAAAACCAAAAACAAACCGCGACAGAACAACCGCCTTGGAACGGTCAGTGAAACGAATTCCACTGGGGTTCTTAAATCGATTTTACGTGGCCACAATCCTCGCTCTTTCTTAGCCTGTCAAGGAAAAGTTGTGCGAGTCGGACCGCCCATGTATTTAAACCCTATTGTTTTCATTGAGTGGCAGGGCCTGAGATGTCATTTCATCCTAATGTCGGGTAAAAGTCCCACAAAATTGGAAGCAACGTCTCCAAATGACCTAAATTGTGTTGACAGAGACGTTAAACTTCAGATCAAACAATTAAAACAAACAGTGTTGCAGCGAACGGCTAAGACTGATCTAGTTTGACGACAATGGAAACTGACCGTATTCTCTGCTATTCCCACATGCCCTTGTGACAATTATCGCTGAGTACTTTCTCATTTCTTTTTTTGTTATTTTCAGGAACCCCACCCATTCGCTGGTACCCCTCTTGCGATGTTAGCTGCTCAGTGCAATAAGATAACCACAAAAGCTCAAACGCCGCTTTCTGATGGCTTCGTCAAAGGATTTCATCCGTGGAAAAAGCCTATTCCGGGTGTAGACGCTCCAAGCCCATTGTCTCTGACGTCACAGAGAATGTCCGGATTCAATCCTTCAATGTCGATTACCTCACAAAGTTTGGGATACTCGCGTAGTAATACAATGCAAAGTTGTGCTGGATCTTACGGAGGTGACATATTTTATCCGTCCTCAAATGGGAATTCTTATTCTCAAAACGAAAGCTGCCAGGGGGTTTTGTCTCCGAAAGTTTATGGTGAAAACGGATTTTCCGGTTCTAATTTAAGTGGAATGTATTCACGTGTAACAGGAGTTGGCGGACACCTATATGATTCTTGGTCATCATATATGCCTAGTGCGCATGCGCATAGTCTGAAATCGGATGTATCCGGTTCTATAAATAGTGCTTCGTCATGGTGGGATATGCATTCAAGTCCCAGTAACTGGTTATCTGACGTAAATGTGTCGTCTGCTGGCCTGCATTCACAGATTTCTACAAACTATGCAAATTCGGAGTACCCGCTTAGTCATCCGTTTAGTTCAAATGGGTCCTCCTTTCCCCCTTTTTTACAAGATACTTATAAATCAATATTACCGTCCCAAAATGACCTGACACAGTCAAGTGTCAGTCCATTTCTCACGCGCACTGCTGCTTTGACGTCATTAAATACGTCCAGGTCACAGAGACGCTATACCGGAAGAGCGACTTGTGATTGTCCAAACTGCCAAGAAGCCGAACGACTCGGACCTGCTGGTGCCCATCTTCGAAAGAAAAATATTCATAGCTGCCATATACCCGGATGTGGAAAGGTTTATGGAAAAACCTCACATTTAAAAGCTCATTTAAGGTAAGTTGGTTGATTGGATGTTTTGGGGTTTATCGACGCGTCAATCCTTGTGGGTCATTTTGTACCGTCTCCCAGAGACAGAGAGTTAAGTAATAAAGGAGAGTAGAAGACAGACCTTGCCCGACTGTATCAGATAGATGCACCAGTGGTGCAAGATACGAGAAACGTTTTTGTTTTTCTTTTGTTGTTCCGTTTCAGCTTTAACGTCCCCGTCAATACTACTTAGGTCATTTAGAGACGTTGCTTCCAATTTTGTCGGATTTTTACCAGATCGTGAGATAAAATGACATCTCAAGCCAGATGAAATCAATAGGGTTTAAATGCAAAGACGGTCCAACTCACATCACTTTGCCTGGGCAGGCTTAGACCTTACAAGCGGTTTACCAGTACTCATGTGTGGTTGGTTTCAGCTCTGCGTGGAAGCACCATGCAGCCGAATCTATTTCTCAAAACCCTGATGGGCGGGACCCGCTGGTTTGAATACACATTCGCAAAAATATCTCATGACGTTTCTCCTATAAACACACTCATCAGTTACCCCCTGTATTTATTGCATTGTAACGCATTGGCCTGATAAAGATATGCTATCTCAGGACAAGTGAGCTTTATCACCTCAACGTGACATTGCACTTTTATGAATGAACCGAACTACTGGAAAATGACAAACATGTTATTGTAACTGGGAAAAATGGCAAAATTACTTTAAAAAAATATCATAGGACAAACATGGACAGCTGATACTAAATATATAGACCACCAGAATGCTTGGACACACTGAGGTCTGACCGTAAATTGCTGATTTAAGAGTGTACAAGGGGATAAACTGATAAATAGAATACCAGATTTGTGTCATTTGATATCAAGTTTATCAGGCTCGGCTTCGAGAACGCATGTAGAATCACTCGGCAAGCCACGCGATTCTACAAGCGTTCTTGAAGCCTTGCCTGATAAATTTGATATAAAAAAACACCATCCTGGTATTCTCTATTCACCTGCAGACACACACTGTAGTTCTAATGCACTTGCATATGTATAACGCGAAGTTCGTTTGAATACGTCAAAATTTGCAACATTGTGGCGGCCGTAAAAAGTCTCCCTGCTATACATCATATGGTAGTTAATATTTTCTTGTCCTTTGTGATCATTGATTCCATTGTGGAATTTTGAAAATATTTGAGGGTCATGATGAGGCCTAATTGGCCGAAACTAGCTAGTCTGGTCCAGAAAACATGTGTACTCCATATTTTCCAGTTATCTGGTGTATTCGTTGTTTCCAAAGGATAACCCTTTTATATATCATATCCTCGGCGACATACTGTCGGAAACCCGACGTCATGATGTAACGCCATCGGAAATGTCCTTTCCTGGACAATTCTCTATAGAATTATAGAACGCCCCAACTATTTAGTACATTCTGAATTTTTATTGCTGAAGAAGTTCACAAAAAGTTTAGAAGAAAGCATAGGAATGGCGTCAATGTCATAACGACATGCGCTAAACATTTGTGGATATATCAATTCCAATTTTTATGACAGGACGTGACGTTACATATATTCTTGCACACCAGATAAGGAAATCCATAGTTTTAGCTTGGGTTAGAAATTCTGTTCTGACCCTGGTGTTCTTACCCAAGAACGAAAATTCTTGCGTGTTTGATAAATGCACTGGTTGAATACGACTTGATATACGCCGTCGTTATTGTTGACGTCACAGCGCATAACGTTACGTCACTAAACATGCCTGTAGTGTCATCACAATATTGCGGATGCCGGTAAGCGCAGTGAAAGCAGCATTAAAAATCCGTGCTTAGAAATGGAAGATATGCAAGAAAAATAATCCTATATGGGTGTGAGATATGGATAGAAAAATCCGTCCCTCGGGATCACAGTCCGGCATCACTCGGCAAGCCTCGTGATTCCGGACGCCTTTGGACGGATTTTCCATCCACCCCTCACACCCATATAAGATTCCTATACTCCACTACATGATGGTAAACATTTAATATGAAATGCTATTGCCACTTCGACATATTTATTTATTTATTTTCAGATGGCACACAGGTGAACGCCCTTTCATTTGTAACTGGTTATTCTGTGGCAAGCGCTTTACACGCTCAGATGAACTACAGCGCCACCTACGGACGCATACCGGTGAGAAACGCTTTCAGTGTCCCGTATGTAGCAAGCGTTTTATGCGCAGTGATCATTTGAGCAAGCACGTGAAGACGCATAATGACGTCAAGAAAAATGAGAGTGATTCTGAAAACAGTCAAGATGTGTCGAGCAACAAATCAGACGGAATGAAGGATTCTAGTTCTCAGGACAAAAATGCAATGAAATTAGAAACGTAACTGATATTTGTTCAAAAATTAACAAAGCTTTACTATTCATAACGATGTTACACGTCCGTGTGCAAAATGGTTATCCGATGAAAATAGTTAATACTTTGTGGGTACTCGTAAGAACCACCTCTATAACGAGTACCAACAATCTATGTCTTGGAGCAGAAATTTGAAAAAGAAAAAAAGATTGCACAGCCTACTCCTCGTTTGTTTCTTTGTTTGAATTAGGGTTTAACGTCCCCGTCAACACTGTTTAGGTCATTTTGGAGTCGTTGCTTCCAATTTTCTCGGACTTTTACCCGACATTGAGATGAAATGACATCTCAAGCCCTACCGACCAATGAAACCAATAGGGCGTATATTCACTGGACGGTCCGACTCGCACCACTTTGCCTGGGCAGGCTTAGACCTCCGTAGCGGTTTACCAGTAGTAATGTGTGGCCAGCTTCAACTATGCGTGGAAGCATTATGCAGCCCAAATTATTTCTCATATCCCCGTTGGGCACGGGCTTTTATATATACTTCTCTTTACTCCAGATTTTCTGTACAAAGGTGATCATTACTAGGGCTGGCTAATTGGAGCTGAAAAGATAATCGATTATCAGTCTTGTCATTGCGATCGATAATCGATTAGTAATCGCTAAGATTTTTGTCATTATTTCACCTGTCTGGCTTTCTGTCTGAGCATGACTCTTACCATATGTTGCACTTGACCATATGTATATTTGAACAGACAGGCCTGAGCAAACAGTGTAGACCCAGATGAGACGCCGCATAATGCGGCGTCTCATCAGGGTTTGCACTGTTTGCCACTCATCCAGCTATTTTAGGCATAACTTTGGGTAGTAAAATGTACTTTTCAAGTAATCGATTAAAAGCAAATCAGAAATGATAATCATTTTAGTGGAATATATCGATCGATTAATCGATTATACGATTAATTGTGGCAGCCTTAATCATTACACGGACTGGTCAGCATGATGTTTGTTTGATTTGAGGTTTAACGTCCCCATCAACACTGTATACATGCAGGTCATTTTGGAGACGTTGCTTCCAATTTTGTGGGACTTTTACCCGACATTGAGATGAAATGACTTCTCAAGCCCTGTCGCCCAACGGACCCAATAGGCATGGACGGTCCGTCTTGCACCGCTTTGCCTGGGCAGGCTTAGATCCTCTAAGCGGTTTACCAGTATTCGTGTGCGGGTCGTACTCAGTTCTGCGTGGAAGCATTATGCAGCCCATCTATCTCTTCAAGCCCCGATGGGCGGGGGTCGTCTTCGACTTATAGTTATCAAAATAATTTACATATTTGGCATAGCCACAGATACGGTAAATATTTTGTGATAATTGAAGGATAGTTTTTGTCAATTCTCCATAAAAACCTTTGTTGTGGGTATTCATTAGAACCGCCTCGGCGAGGCGGTTCTAATGAATACCCACAACATAGGTTTATATGGAGAAATAAGGAAAACTATTCTTCAATTATCACAAAATACTAACCTTATCTGTTGCTATGGTTTGGATTTCATAATGATTATATCAGTCGACAATCATACGCTTCCTGCTCAGAAATATTAAAGTGTTGAAATATGTATTAGTTGACGATGGTAATTATCCTGCTCATAAATATTAAAATGCCAATTTATAAATAATGCGCAAGGCAAGTTCTGTGCTCAACTTTAAGTCTTTATTCCTTTTAATTATCATCACGCTAAAATGTTGCATTTGTTATATTTATGAGCATGACATCTTCCACGTGAGTATGGAATTTTTATAGCATTGGCTCCTGCTTCATGCATAAACGAGAAGAACTTGAGTTCTAATCAGAGTCTAATTTATATACTAAAGTGCCATATTATCCAGATTTGTTATTTCCCTATTTAAGCATGTTGTCGTTGATGAGTTTCAGAATCATACCAGGCCCCGAGGTTAATAAAAAGTTTTCATGCTCAACTCAGCTGAGCATGTAATTTGTAATGCTCATAAGTGTTAAAATGGAAAGAAAACGGCCAAGCTTCCAACTCAAATCATTTACCCTGTTCACCAATTTTAAAATGCCAACATTTGTTGGCATTTTAAAATTAATGAGCAGGATAAATTTCATGCTGAGTTGCGCATGGAAAAACATTTTATAACCTCGAGGCCTGGAAAAAAATACGTTTCATAACCTCGGGGCCTGGAAGGTTAGTTTTCCAGTAACCATTGCATTTTTCCCTTCCACTGATTCAAGAAGGATAGTTGTTAGTTTGTGGCGAAATAATGTGCCATACTGGTTTTATTTATTCAGAATTTCATGTCAAGAATACATATATCTGTACATCAAATATACATTTAATGTAAATGGATTGGATGCAGGCTCAGCCTATATTTACCCTCCCCTTCATGGTGCTAGGAACATATACATTTACATGTATGTTACCCATATAGATTTGCCTTTTTCTAGTTTTCAAAGATAAATGTACAAGGAAAATACTCGTGATAATTCAAAGAATACTGCTATGTTTTAAATCGAAATTGTGCTTCCAAAGTTTTTTTATGCAAACAGCATTTTTATAGTGCTTATATTTGTGTGCTGTTATTTATTTATTTATTGGTCTGGACACTGATTTCATTTATACAAGTATACATCTATTTACATTTAAAAAAAAAAACCAGGACGCAATGTTGATCATACCTCAATGTATACATTGACTCACGTGACGTCACATGACCACTAAGTGACGTCAAAATAAACCAAATATTATTGGACGATGGTGACGTTGTGACGTCATCGAAGCTCTTCCGCTGTTCATAGGAAGTTTTATTGTTTCAAATATTCAATAGTCTAAGGTTGTCTCTCAAATTCCAATCATTGTGAGTTTCACAACCTATTCTTACACTCTCAGCAGAACCGCGGTGCAAGGCGGACCGTCCATGCTAATAAACCCTATTGGTTTCATTGGGCAACAGGGCTTGAGATGTCATTTCATCTCAATGTCGGGTAAAAGTCCCACAAAATTGGAAGCAACGTCTCCAAAATGACCTTTACAGTGTTGACGGGGACGTTAAACCTCAAATCAAACAAACAAACACTCTCAGCAGCAGGTATAGACCCCGATCAGACGCCGCGTACTGCGGTCCTGATATTTTGTCTACTCTTTTTGCCCATGACATTAACATGGGACGCCATTGTGCACTTTGAGTGCTGATCTGGGTCTACACTGTCGGCACATACTGTTTTACGGTTGAGTACATGTACGGGTGGGATTTACATATTTGATACGGCGCATGAAAAAAAATCTGCATTCAGAAAATATGATTTATCAGTTACCCCCTATATTTGCTGCATTGTAACACCTTGACCTGATAAAGATATGATACATCTCAGGACAAGTAAGCTTTTTTCAGGTCAACGTGACTTTGCACTTCAATGACCAGGACTTGTGGGAAAATGGGCAAATCTGTAAGAGTGTACACTGGGAATAACTGATAAAAATACCAGATTCGTGTCATTTGATATCAAGTTTATCAGGCTCGGCTTCGAGATCGCATGAAGAATCGCTCGGCGAGCCTCGTGATTCTACAAGCATTCTCAAAGCCTTGCCTGATAAACTTGATATTAAAAGACACGAACCTGGTATTCTGTAATTATAATTGATATCACATTGATATTATTATGGATATCATAGTTGATATTTCGATGGATATCAGAATTGATATATTAATTGATATTACTATTGATACTATAATTGATATCAAACTTGTTATCATGCTGATGCATGTATAACGATTAAATTGAAGTCGATATAATTATTCATATATTGATATTATGACTGATATCATAATTGATATTTACAATCGACATCCTGTTGATTTTATGGTTGATATCAAAAGTGATAGTATAAGTGTATTAAAACAAACGATATCATACTGATTCACCCTTTTTGTACCAAATGGAATGTTCCTCCTTATATATAGCAGGAGTCCATTCCAAAATTTAGGGGTGTCGGGTTGTGTTTTCATCAAAATTTATTTGGAAAATGACTGATCTTTACGCAAACAGTGGAGGCCCTGATCAGACGCCGCGTTCTGCGGCGTCTGATTTTGGCCTGCACTGTTTGCGAGTACCCCTTTAGGGGTTTCCGGTCCTAAATGGGTTAAAATTGATATTTGTTTGATATCACAACTGATTTTTCATTTGATGTCATGTTGATATCATTATTGATTTTATAAACGAGCGTTGCATCAAAAATAAACTATTAAATCAAATACACTGTGTTCTGTTTCATCCCAATAAAACCCCATTCTCTACGGACCTCCGCGCAGCGGGGTTTAACGTCCCTGTCAACACTGTTTAGGTCATTTTTGAGACACCGCTGACTTTTACCCGACATTGAGGTGGAATGTCATCTCGGAACTGCCACCCAATGAAATCAGTAAGGTTTATATGAATCGAATCACATTGCCTAGTAAGTAAAAGCGATGGCTCTTAATCATAAGGTGTCTCACCGCTGTGGTTCGCGCCTGGGAGACGCAACGTTCTGCAGCAGAAGGATATTTTTGTTTCTCCGCGTACACAGATTTTCGCCCACCTCTGTTTAACGATGGGCTCGACATAAGTGAAATAATCTTGAAAGGGCCGTAAAACCAAAACCGACTCGCATCACATTGCCTAGGTAAGAGCCCTGAGTCTTGATCATCAGGCCTCTCATCTCTGTGGTTGAGCCACATGTGAGACGCCAAGTTATGCAACGGAAGTAAAGGATGTTTTTCTGCGGGTCCTCCGGTTTTCTCCCTCCTCTGTTTAACGATCAGCTCGAAATAAGTGAAATAATCGTGAAAGGACCGTGAAACCAAAACCGACACGCATGGTAAGAGCGCTGACTCTTAATCATTAGGCCTCTCACCTCTGTGGTTCTCGCCCTTTCTGAGCCACATATGAGACGCCAAATTCTGCACAACGAAAGGACAGGGTGTCTTTCTCAGAATACTCCGGTTCTCGCCCTTCTCTGTTTAACAATCGGCTCGAAATAAGTGAAATAATCTTGATAGGGACGTAAAACCAAAACTAAAACCGACTCGCATCACATTGCCTAGTAGGTAAAAGAGCTTTCTCTTAATCAATAAGCCTCACACCTCTGTGGTTCTCGTCCCAATCTAGCCACATGTGAGACGCCAAATTATACAACGGAACGAGAGGTGGTCTTTCTCCGGGTACTCCGGTTTTCGCCCTCATATGAACGACTGGCACGAATAAATAAATAAATAAATAAATAAATAAATAAATAAATAAACTCATTCTGTATACACTTACAGTCACATTTCCGTAGCTCAAATACCCTTGAATCGCCCTGGTAAAACCCTTAGAGGATCTAAGCCTGCCCAGGCAAAGCGGTGCGAGCCTGACTGTCCATGCATATAAACCCTATTAGTTTCATACAGCGACCTGGCTTGAGATGTCATTTCATCTCAATGTTGGGTAAAAGTCCCATATAATTGGAAGCAACGTCTCTAAAATGACCTATACATTGTTGGCGGGGACGTAAAATCTCAAATCAAACAATAAAACAAACCATTGAAACCGCGAGCAAATGATCTAGATAGGGGTACTTCGAGACAGTGAGGGTTAAGGCCACGTATAGAGGTTTAATTGGGAAAATTTAGGAACGTATTTCCGATCTTCTTTTGAGTAAAGGTGTGTCGGTGCATCGATGAGGCAATTCTAATGAGCACACACAACATTCCGTTTCAATATAAATAAAAAAAATCATTTGATTATCTCCGCAAGAGCAGATCAGAACCATACTTGCACCCCCACCCCCCACCCAAAAACCCCCACCCCCACCTCTCGCCCAGTGCCATCTCATCAGGATCTACACTGCTTGCAAATGTGTAAATGAGTATTGGCTAAACCCCCATTTTAATAGAAGAGTCTGCTTCAGTATTTTAGTATTTTTTCTGGTGGGGAATTGGGGAGGGGGAGGGTCGTTGTTGCGGTCATTTCAAGGTTAGTTCATTTCTAGCGAACCGACCGTTAATTAGAGGTGGGCAAATTCCAGAGAAAAAAGAAAATCTTCCGTTTCAGAGCTATATATCTGATATGACCCAAACGAGGATCTAACCAAATACCAACAAGGAGAGGGAGACCCGTCATTTTAGATGTAAAATGCTCTAAATAACAGAAGTCATTTACCCCGCCCATCGTGGCTTGAAGAAATAGATTGGGCTGCAAGATGCTTCCAAGCAGAGTTGAAACTGACCACTCATGAGTACTGGCAAACCGCTGTGAAGGACTAAGCCTACCCAGGAAAAGTGGTGTGAGTCCGACCGTCCAATGCATATAAACCTTTTGGTTTCATTGGACGGCAGGGCTTGTCATTTCATCTCAATTTCGGGTTAAAGTCCTACAAAATTGGAAGCATTGTCTCCAAAATATCCTAAATTGTGTTGACGGGGACGTTAAACCTCAATTCTAACAAAATTAACCAACTAGGCGAGGAGGGGTGAGGGCGTCATTTTAGAGGTACAGTCGCACTTCAATGGCTCGAACACCTTAGGGACCACGAACATCTGTTCGAGACAGGGGTAGTTCGAACCACTGAGGGCTAATGCCAGGAGGCATAACGACATACTTTAGGACATCTTCTTCTGTGTTCTATAATGAAAAATGTATGCTGTGTGTACTCATTAGAATCGCCTCATCGAGGCGATTCTAATGAGTACACACAGCATACATTTGCAAGATAAAAGACGAATATATCCTAATTTTTACTCTCCCTATTTCTTACGTACAGAAATTCCCTAGGGACTCAAGAACGGGTTCGACTCAGCCATGGTAAACGAGCCATTGGTGTTCGAGCCATCGAAGTTCTACTGTATAATTCTCTAAAAAAAAGGAGTCATTTACCTCTGCCTCATAAAAATGACAATGCCCCACAGAAAAAGTAGTGTTATTCTATTATGTTCAAGGGTATAAGAGATTTTGTAAATAATCCCTCTGATTTTCCTGTCATAAACTAAATACAACAACACTATCATGTTGCAAAACAAAAAAATTTGGTGGTATAATAGTTAAATCTGAAAGTTTTTAAACATTTTGGCGATTCCCAACAATGGGTTCTTCTTTTAAGTTTAAAGAAAGAAACAGCGTAATTGTCAAGCCAACCATTGCGGAAATGGGAGGCCCGTTTTTTTTTGTTTTTTTTTTTTTGTTTTGCTAATTGTGCCTAGTGTCCCATTTTTTGGAGCATGGG
Source organism: Lucinisca nassula (assembly GCA_963580285.1). Taxonomy (NCBI): domain Eukaryota; kingdom Metazoa; phylum Mollusca; class Bivalvia; order Lucinida; family Lucinidae; genus Lucinisca; species Lucinisca nassula. Next base: position 7,002,451 of record OY757026.1, read on the forward strand.
CAAAAAAGTGGGGACTCCGATCGGAGTCCAGACTGTTTGCGTAAAGCACATATATTTTTGTAAAACATAACACAAACGAAACAAAACCGACATCTCTATGACTGGTTAATACAAGAAAAACGCCAAGTGGCATAATAGACTGGTTTTTGAAAAAAAAAAAAGGTTAACCAAAGGGTAAACCTGGAGGCGGAACGCCCCGCCGCCCGGCCGCCCCCCCCCCCCCCCGCCCCCGCCCGCACAGACATCGCTATTCTAAAGGACTGAATTTTTCCTTGAAAACTCCGTCCAAAAATGCGAATCATCACGATAACCAGTCCGTGAAACGAAGACCCCTCTAAACCCCATTTTATATAGAGAAAAGTGGGGTGTAAGGGGGTAAACATTATCTGCCTTATTTTAGCTCAAAAACATAGATTGTGGGTATTCGTTAGAACCGCCTCAATGAGGCGGTTCTAACGAGTACCCACAATCTATGTTAAAAGCAGAAATAAGAAAGATGTTACAATGTTTATCTAATATTTGTCACTTCTGACACCATGTTGGACGCCATTATTTCACACGGACATGTTTTTCTAATGTGTGCCTTCAGAAAAGGGTTTTCCTTAGAACACGTCTGCTACTTGCGAAGTGGGTTGGTTCTAACGAGAACCCATATTCATAACAAAGCCCTTTGGGTTCTAACGAATACCAATATTCAAGAACATAGTGTGTCTGTCATTTTGGGCAGCCACAATGAGGCGGTTCTAACGAGCACCAATATTCTATGTTTGCAGATGAAATAATAATAATAATACAATAAAAACATCCATTTTTTTCTGATATGAGCAGTGAAAGAACGCATCATGTCGCACGGACAATTTTTTTCGTTTGTTTTATGTTAGATTTAACGTCCCCGTCAACACCGTATAGGTATTTTGGAGACGTTGTTTCCAATTTTGTGAGACTTTTAGTCTTTTACACGACAGTGAAATGAAATGACATCACAAACCCTGTCACCCAATGAAACCAATAGAATTTATAAGCATGGACGGTGCGACTCGCACCGCTTTGCCTGGGCAGGCTTAGATCCTATAAGGTGTTTTCCAGTACTCGTGTGCGGTCGATTTCAGCTCTGCGCGGAAGCATCATGCAGCCCATCTATTTCTTCAAGCCCCGATGGGCACGGGCCGTTAAACTCCAATACAAACAAAATAAAAAGTCGAGAGAAAGACAGCCAGAAGTGAAGGACAATAAAATAGCAGCAGCAAACTATTGCAAGCTATTGTTTGTTTGTTTTAGAGTTTAACGGCCCAGTCAACACTATTTTAGGTCTTTTTTGAGCCGGTCTGTTTACCTATCCACACTTTTCCTGGATAGGCTTATACGTAAGCGGTTAGCTAGTACAGTGCACATTCTTTCGCCAGAAACTGAAAACTGCCCTTCTATAAATCCTTACATATATTCGCTCTGCATCGCATGAATAGTTGTTATGCTAGGGTTCCTCTATGCAGGTCAGTTTCATTGGAAGTGAGGCCGGACGGTTGCATGTTAAATGAGTACGGAGTTGAAGTCTCTTCCCCAACACGCACGCATATACACACAGTCCCGTATATGTTTTGACCATATTAACTGCCGTTCTTTCTTAATGTTTCCCGCACACAGTGTCCTCTGTTCAGAGACCACCATTGGGACCTTCAAAAGTGGTCTTAAAGACCTCTTTTGAACAGTCCCAAAGGTGGTCTAAATACAGGAATTTCGCTGTATTTCTTTCCGTTTCTTCTCTCTACCACAGTCATATTTGACGATGTGAATAATGAAATGTACATGTTTTGAAGTTCATTTCAAACTTTGCATGTGAAAAGATTTACAGCCATATTAAGATATCAGGTACAGTAACAAGCATCTCGGATTTATTTCAACATAAGCCCGGGCATAAAACAAATTTACACAAACTGCCAGTCGCTGTCAAATCCCCAAATCAACCTGTGCATGTATACAGTCTTTTCACAGCTCTTGCTATTCGTTGAACTGTAGATCGTTTTAGCGAACAGTGAAGTCCCTGTCCGGCCTGTGCATTCTGCACAGGCTGGACAGGGCCTTGGCTGTTCGCGCACGGCATTTTCCGGATTTCACCCAAACTTGGCAGAGATATCGGGTTTTCATTAATTATACCTTGTATCAATTACAGATAATTTGTCAAGAATTTAAAGACAGCATTTATGACGAATTAATATCACTTTATTACCAACATAAAAATAAATAAAACTTCTTATTTACAACCACACGCATTATAAGGTACCCACAGGAGAGAGATTTTGTTGAGCCCAACTATAATTTGCCCAAGGCTTATTATGAAAACATGCGCATGGCATATTAGTTTGTTTGATTTGAGTTTTAACGTCCCCGTCAACACTGTAAAGGTCATTTTGGCGACGTCGCTTCCAATTTTGTGGGACTTTTACCCGACACTGAGATGAAATGACATCTCAAGCCCTGTCGCCCAATGAAACCAATAGGGTTTATAAGCATGGACGTTCCGACACTCGCACCGCTTTGCCTGGGCAGGCTTAGATCCTCTAAGCGGTTTACCAGTACTCGTGTGCGGGTCGGTTTCAGCTCTGCGTGGAAGCATCATGCATGGCATATAAGTAAAACCGCTATATGTATCACGCTTTCTCCGCTCTAGAAAGCCCACCGGGGCGGTTCTAACGAGTACCCACAATCCGGGCGGTTCTAACAAGTACCCACAATCTATGTTTTGAGCAGATATAGAAAAATATCTGAACATTTTCATTTTCTTTCTTGTTTTTATTTATTTGTGGTGGTGTTGGTGGTGGTTGAGTGAAGTGGGGGAGGGGGGGTGGGGGGGGGGGGGGTAAATTTGACATTTACGTAAATAGGCATGTTTTCGTGAAGTGAGTGCTGTATGAAGATGTTTATATGTAAAACCTGGACTCCTATGATAGGTACACGGCAAACAGTGTAGATCCAGATCAGACGCCACAGAAAGTAGCATCTGATCTGGATCTACACTGTATGCATCCAACGGGGAAATGAAGGTTGAAACTAAATAGTCTATATCCCCGATCAGACAGTCGTTTCAGTGACGTCAGCGCTTTGATTTTATTCCTTCTTTTTTTTTTTTTTTTTTTTTTGTTTGGTTTTTACGGCCCTTTCAAGAATATTCCACTCATATCGAGCCGATCGTTAATCATAGGTGGGCGAAAACCGGAGTACCCGGATAAAAACCACCTGACCTTCCGTTGCAGAACTTGGCGTCTCACACGTGACCCGAGCGAGGCTCGAACCCACGGCGGTGAGAGACCTAATGGATAAGAGCGCTGACTCTTAGTCATTAGGTCTCTCACCGCCGTGGGTTCGAGGCCCGTCTTATTCCTTCTTTATTCTATACATATGAGCACCAAAGATATAGTCTTTCAAAATCCTGTGAGACTTGACTGCACTTTTAATTTTGGACTCATCCGTGTTTTAGGTAAACCGCCTTTAGATAGGATTTTAGATTTTGTGAGATTCGTAGTGCATCACATTAACCACCTTGCAACGACTTCTACATAATGCCGTTGTCAAAAACTGATTTATATTTTTTAAATATATACAGTCGAACTTGAATGGCTCGAACACCTTTGGGACCATGAAAATCTGTTCGAGACAAGGGTAGTTCGAGCCACTGAGGGTTACTGCCAGGAGGCAAAAAGAGATACTTTTGGAAATCTTTCGGTTTTCTATAATGAGATTGTATGTTGTCTGTACTCATTAGAATCGCCTCATCGAGGCGATTCTAATGAGTACACACAGCATACATTTGCAAGATATGACGAAAATCTCCTAGATTATATCCAACTATTTCTTATGTAGCGGATTTTCCTAGGGACTCTAGAACTGGTTCGACTTAGCCATGGTAAACGAGCCATCGGTGTTCGAGCCATCGAGGTTCTACTATATATTGAAAACGATATCCGAAACCTGCTTCCCCTAAAACATAGAATGGTTTTGTCACGCTTAAACTATGAACTCTCAAAGATCGTTGATAAACTATAGTCAGACATGGGCGAATTTGTTTGTTAACATGTACTTGTGAATACTGTAGATTGCTTAAGCTATAAGCAAACGAAGCTGTACGCAGTAGACTGGCCAGACCCGGTGTAGTCATCATGAAAACACGCCTATATAATTTTGACCCCTTTGAACCCCACTTTTATATAGTAAAACTGGGGTTTACAGGGGTAAACCTTATTATTATTATTTCTGCTCTAAAATATAGATTGTGGCTACTCGTTAGAACCGCCTCATCGAGGCGGTTCTAACGAGTATCCACAATCAATTTTTTTAGCAGAAATAAGAAAAATATCACAATTTTTCATCTGAAATTTTGTATTTTTCGGCGGTAAAGTTAACAATGTATTTGTATAGGTGTGTTTTTCGTAATGGAGTGAGGACTGGACTTCGTCTTCTCTGGCTTGAGGAAGCGGACGGGTATTGGCCATGCAGCTGTTGCGTCTAAATTCATTTGCTTTTCCAGCTTAAATTAATTTGCATGTTTGCATGTCTTATATTATCCCATGTTTGTTTACTGTAATACAACCGTCGTGATATGACTGAAAAATTGTTGAAAGCGACGTTAAACCCGAATTCACACACACACACACACACACATTAGTGTAATACAGTCAACCATCTTTATACCGACATTCGTTATAACGGCTCAGCTCGTTTTAACGACAATTTACATGGAATGAATTCTTAGCTCAAGGCTTAGCCTCGATTCCGAGAGACAACCTCGGCTCATCACGAAAACACGCCTATATAATATTGCCCCCCCCCCCTCGAACCCCACATTTATATAGTAAAACTGCGGTTTACGGGCGTACACCTTATTTTCTTATTTCTGCTCTAAAATATAGATTGTGGGCACTCGTTAGCACCGCCTCGATGAGGCGGTGCTAACGAGTACCCACAATCTATATTTTGAGCAGAAATAAGAAAAATATCTCAATTTTTCGTCTTAAAATTTGCATTCTTTCGGCGGCAAAATTTGCTATGTATTTGTATAGGCGTGTTTTCGTTATGTTCCCTCGGGTTGCCAAAATCGAATCCCTAGTTATGAAAGATTCTTGTAATTTAATACTCCAATAAACAAATGTTATAAGCATTTGTTAGAATCGCCAAGGCGATACAAATGTTATAGATATTTGTTAGAATCGCCTCACCGAAGCGATTCTAACAAATATCTATAACATGTTTTAGGCGAGTCTAACAAATATCTATAACATTTGTTTCTTGGAGTAATGCTGTGGAAAAGATCTTTTATAACCTATCATACTCTTATCCTGGATTCTTTAAAACGGCGAATTCATTATAACAGCGCAATAAAAGGGAAAATACTTTCATTATAACGCGAGTCCTCTGTAGTGATGTCATCCTTGTTTACATGTAAACCTGGATTTTCTGAATATACTTGAAATCTCAACATTTTTGCTATATATACAATGTACAATAGTAATGATATCGCTGAGGTAGGGCATGGTCCACGCGAAGAAAAAATAAAATCGCAACAAATTTGTGTCAATTTCCTACTGAAATTATGCAATTAACAAAACTATGCCTTTCATGTTGTAATAGAATATTCCATTGTCTAAAAAGACAATTTTCGACATTTTATGACAAGGTCGTTTTCTAAAATTTTAAGAAACTATTCGCCCATTATGATAGCATGATTGACAATTCCGTAAAGTAAAATTCACGTTTCGTTACGGTGAATCGATAAAAATGACTGAAGGATAAGGGGTGCCTCTTGAAAATGGATATTTTTACTGCTTGTAAGTTTTAGTTTTAGAATACTGTTATCAATATCAGTAGTGGACATAATTTGCTGCTGCTGTGAGAAGTGTTTTGATTATTAAACACACAATCGTGCAATTACAGACCGAATGTTCGATAGCTGGTACCACGAACTGAATGGATTTTGACAAGTTCCTTGTTGTTTTTTTAATGTTTATGCCTTTCTACTGAAGGTTTTCCACTTAATCAGATAGAACAATGATCAAAAAATAATTTGCAAAAGAAACTCGCCTCAAACTGTACTTTCAACACAATTGTTTGCCAAAACGTAAATTTACCTGTTGTACGGCGAATAGTAGTTTGGTGTACGGCTTGTTGCAAATTATTGTAACAGAAAGTGTACGGCGAATAGTTCCATGTTTATAGCTGATAACATTTCAAAAGTAACTCGACCGTTCCTACGGTGCTTCTCATACATCCATGAGGATTGTACTGCTCTGTATGTATGATGGAACGTATGTCTTGTCAAAGTTGGGTGTTATATTTTGTCAAACATGCTGCTTATGGGTAACGAAATGTAAACAATGGTCGGCATGAACTGGGGCTAAATCAAGTGACTCACCTGTCACAACATCTTTATCCAGTGTCATCAGAATTTTATAAACACACTTCAACAATTTTCACCCATTCTCTCGTCGTATAAGCAATAATCAATCACAATATTGTAATGTTAGTTAGGAACTAATTACTATGTATAGTTTTAAGACCATATTTTGCCACATAGGCGTTATTTTATGTTCAAAAGAAGTGCGCATTATGAAAACACGCCAGCTCAAATATAGACGCGTGGAATATGTTCTATAAAAGGGTTATCCTTTTGAAGCAAATAATACACCACATACAGTGAAACTTCGATGACTCGAACACCGGTGTCTCTTTAACCATGGTTGATTCGAACTCATTCTTGAGTCCCTAGAAAAAAACTTTCCATAGGGCCTGATAAAACATTGTTAGGGATAACTTCGAACAATTTTTATTGTGAAAAGATATGTTGTGTGAAATATGAAGGAAAATAAAACTCTACAGCTCTGTCCTAAATAGTTTGCGGCTCAGAAATAAGAAATATATAAAAAATAAAAAAGAAAGAAAAGAAGACGTCCGCAAGCTGGGCATTATACGCCTGTGGTACTCATATACATATATATACTAACTGTTGTACACGTTTGGGTTTGTGGAATGTAACCAAGGAACAATATGTGCTCCATATATTCTTACCTGGCATTATTAATAACCCTCAATGGCTCAAACTACCTGTCTCCAACAAGTGTTCATGGTCGGTAATATTTGGATGACCATAACCTCAAAATTATATGGGCATAACTCTGGCAATAAGTGGTGGACTCCAACCTTGAACTAATATGTGCTGCTCCACATCATAGTTTAACTGTACGTAAAGTTTCAGCTTCATCAGATGTAAAATGTAGGAGGCGTTATCCGTAAACAAAATATGCTTAGAATAATCTGTGAAACGGGAATAACTCTGGATATATTTGGCGGACTGTAACCTCAAAATAATATGCACTGTTCCATATCATGGTCTTACTGTATGTAAAGTTTCAGCATCATCGGATGTAAAATTTAGGAGGAGTTATCCGGAAACAAAATGTTTGCAATTTTTTTCAGAGGGGCATACCTCTATTATTATTTGGTGGACGGTAACCTCGACACAATACGCGCTGCCCCACATCATGGTCTAACTATATATGAAGTTTCAGCTTAATCGGATGTAAAATATAGGAGTCTTCCGAAAACGAAAAGTTTACAAAAACTTTTTCAAAGGGGCATTACTCTATTATTTGGTGGACCGTAAAACCACGAAACAATATGCGTGCCCCATATCATGGTCTAACTATATATGAAGTTTCAGCTTGATCGGATGTAAACTGTAGGAGGAGTTATCCGGAAACGAAAGGTGTACAGACGAATGGACAGACGGGCGAATGGGCGGACGCCAGGCGGTATAGCATAATACGTCCCGTTTTTCAAACGGGCGTATAAAAAAGGATGAAAATGGAAACAAACGTAGAAGGGGGGGGGGGGGGGGATCGCGCCCCCCCCCAAAAAAAAAAAAAAACAAAAAACATACCGATTTGGAACGGTCAACAATAAGTTTTAGGGGGTTTAAGTTATTTTAACGACATCCAAACCATTACTTTTATTTTACTTGATGATGGGGTATAAAACCTGATCATTCTGTTTATTTTTTTTATTTTTTTTTTTTTTTTTTGTCTGTTGCATGATGTTTTCCTACTTACCATTAATCAACACGTGTAACAAAGTACAAATATAAAAGCCACAATGACTCTTGTCTGACGACGAACGCAGCATTAGTTGCGACTTGGTGGACCAAACGACAAACATAGATTTTCACTGCAGTCCTTACGGGCCCCGTCCATCGGGGCTTGGAGAAATAGATTGGACGGTGCTTCCACGCAGGACTGAAACTACCGCACGTGAGTACCGGTTAACCTCTTTGATGGACTATGCCAGCCCAGGAAAAGTAGTCCAAGTCAAACCGTCCAGTGCATATAAGCCCAATTGGTTTCATTGGGCGGCAGGGCTTGAGATGTCATTTCATCTCAATGTCGGGTAAAAGTCCACAAAATTGGAAGCAACGTCTCCAAAATGACCTAAATTGTGTTGACGGGGACGTTAAACCACGACCAAACAAACAAACTGCAGTCCTTCGTCCCGCCCATCGGGGCTTGAAGACATAGATTGGGCTGTATGATGCTTCCAGAGCTTAAACCGCCCACACACGAGTACTGGTAAACAGCTAATCGGCTGTAAGCCTGTCCAGGAAAAGTGGTGTGAGTCTGAACGTTCATGCATATCACCATATTGGTTTCATTCGGCGGCAGGGTATAAGATATCATTTCATCTTAATGTCGGGTAAAAGTCCCACAAAATTGGAAGCAACGTCTCCAAAATGACCCATATAGTGTTGACGGGGTCGTTAGACTAGAGTCAAATTCAATCAAACAAACAAACACCTATTAGCTTCACATGACTCACATAGTCTAGGCAATTGGTATATGTCATTCAACACAAGTAAATTGGACAATGCTTTGCACAACCCAAGGAATACAGCAGTAGAATAAAGTATACTTTAGTAGAAACTTTTTTTTTCTTTTTTCTTTTTTTATTTGTTTGTTTGAATTGAGGTTTAACGTCCCCGTCAATACTATTTAGGTCATTTTGGAGACTTTGCCTCCAATTTTGTGAGACTTTTACATACAGAGCCGCCGGACAAACCAAAGAAATTTACATGTAGGGAAGGTCAGATTCGCGCCATTTTGCCTATACAGGCTTTGACACTCTAAGCGGTTTACCAGTAGTCATGCACGGTCGATATGGAAGTTTGATTTTTGATTGATTGATTTGAGGTTTAACGTCCCCGTCGACACTGTAAAGGTCATTTTGGAGACGTTGCTTCCAATGTTGTGGGACTTTTACCCGACATTGAGATGAAATGACATCTGAAGACCTGCCGCCCAATGAAACCAATAGGGTTTATAAGCATGGACGGGCCGACTCGCATCGCTTTACCTGGGCAGGCCTAGATCCTCTAAGCAGTTTACCAGTACTCGTGTGCGGGTCGGTTTCAGCTCTGCGTGGAAGCATCATGCAGCCCATATATATGTCTTCAAGCCCCGATGGGCGGGGGCCGATCTGCATGGAAGTATCATGCAGTGTAATAGCTCAGCGGTTAATGCGTTTGCCTCTGATTTTAGGGGTCTGCGGTTCCATTTGCTGCAGCGGTAATAAAGTTGCGGTGTCCAAACATGCTACACTGGTATTATTTGCCGGGATAAATGCCCCAAAATGCACCGTCTATCGGATCGGGACGTTAACTGGATCCCCCTACCCCCGTGCAGGGAGAATCATCCCTTATGCAAGTTAGAGATCTTTACGTAATTACATGACGAGTTTAAACAATAGTTTATAAGTTAACTATACAATCATAACGTGTACTCAACTAATATACTATTGTTTAAACTAATCCTGTAATGTAATCACAATGATGGTGAGCTCTCAGATCCATTACCTGTGACAAATGGAGTCAAGCAAGGCTGTGTGCTAGCCTAGACACTGTTCAGCATGATGTTCGCTGCCATGCTCACAGATGTTTTCCAGGAGGGTGACAACGCCATACCGATTAGGTTTCGCTTTGATGGGAAGCTTTTCAATCTCGGGAGGTTGCAAGCCAAATCCAAGGTGCAAATAGAGGTGCTAGATGAGTTCGTCATTGGAGATGACATGGCATAAGGTGCATAATTACTGTGTAGGTTTTCATCCTGCAGATCTGGAGTATGCGTAATGTACACCTGACAGTAATGGCCAATTATGTCCGATCGCAGTAGTGGTTTTAGGGGTACTCAACGGCCCAGTCAACACTATTTAGGTCATTTTTACCGAACATTTTACCTAGCCACCCTTCTCCTGTGCAGGCTTATACGTAAGCGGTTATACTCTTCTTGAATCAGCGGAAGGGAGAAAATGAAGGAGATAATGACCGAAGAAAAGATTTCATGATCAATTTCCTCCACAACAGTGTTGCTGTTGGATGGATAGATAGATAGATAGATAGATAGATAGATAGATAGATAGATAGATAGATAGATAGATAGATAGATAGATAGATAGATAGATAGATAGATAGATAGATAGATAGATAGATAGATAGAATCTCCATGATCCGTTGGTCGGGGCAAGCATATATACCCTTAAAGTTGGGGAAAAAACGGAAATGGTCCATCATTGGCATTTAACAGTTAAGAATACAGGGGTAGCCATATCTATTCGCCGTACCCTTTTTTGGCTATATTCCGTACATCTACCTGGTTGTAAACAACTAAACGCCGTACACATGGATTTTTGGTTTTTAATAAATACGCTTAGTGTATGATAAAATCATGACCAGAGAAAGTTTTCAGATACTACCCATTATAAACAGAAACAGGTGAAAGAAAGTTTAAGCGGAAATAAATCAAGAAATTATAAAATCTGTAACCTATTTTCGAAAATGCTGGTCTTCACCCAGTACCAAGCATCGTTAAACTTGTGTTTCTGACTTTAAATCGATACATACAGCATAAAAAAACGCATAAAATCTTGCAGAAATCCCTCTGTTATTTCAAGGAAATAAATTTACACTTCGCGTACAGAAAATAGATAAGAAATAAAGGCTACACTCACCGTGTTCCATGCCTACTTTCGGTTTCAATCGATTCACCGGGATTCTATTTCCGGTGTAGATGATAGACGGTGTTTACTAATGGCGGAATATTGACATTTTTGTTAAACAATCGTGAATAAAATGCGTTTTAAACGTCATATGATAACTAGAATCTTGCATTCGTGCTCATGTATTATTGAATTTTTAAACTCGTTGCGGAAAAGGGTTAAAATGCTCGGCAAAGCCTCGCATTTTATCCCTTTTCCGCAACTCGTTTAATAAAATCAATAATACATGAACACTCATGTAAGATCCTCTATATCAATAATTTATTAAACTCGTTGAGGAAAAGGGATAAAATGCTCGGCAAAGCCTCACATTTTATCCATTTTCCTCAACTCGTTTAATAAATTCAATAATACATGAACACTCATGTAAGATCCTCTATTTCTCTAGATAAAAGACTTTTTAGATAAAAAAAATAATGTTTGAGCCGGGGCACAGAATTTCTTACCATTTACATATGCGCACAGCGAAGAATCATGTCAGACTGCGCATCCATATAGTCTGACCACAGACTTCTCTTGCTGCATGAAGGGGCATTTCATCACGTGAACAAGTCCGTGTAATGAAGACCCCCTAAACCCCACTTTATATAGATAGAACTGGGGTTTAAGGGGGTATACATTATTTTTTCTTATTTTTGCTCCAAGACATAGGTTGTGGGTACTCGTTAGAACCGCCTCAATGAGGCGGTTTTAACGAGCACCACAACCTATCATAGCACTGTTTATAAGACAAATATCACGGATTTTCATCAGAAAAGTAGTCATTTTGGAGATGTGAAAAACGCACTATGACGCACAGATGTGTTATCGTAATGCGGAAGCTATTCTTAGAGCGCACAACGAAGACTCTGATCAGACTGCGTGGATGCGCAGGCTGATCTGAGTCTTCGGTGGGCGCACATGTAAATTGTAGCAAATGCTGTGCCCCTGCTCGTATATATATATATATTTCAATTCTGGTCCAAACATGCATTTTGTAGAGTCTAGCCCCCGCCCATCGTGTTTTGGAGAAATAGATTGGGGCTGCATGGTGCTTTCACGCAAAACTGAAACCGACCAGGTCTAAGTCTGCCCAGGCAAATTAGTGCAAATTAGTCCATGCATATAAATCATATTGGTTTCATTGGGCGGCAGGGCTTGAGATGTCATTTCATCTCAATGCCCGGTAAAATGCCCACAAAATTGGAAGCAACGTGTCCAGAATGACATAAATAGTGTTGGCGGGGATGTTTTAATCCCAAAATCAAACAAACATTGAGTGATAGTCGTTATACCGGCCTGATAAGAGAGCTTATCAGTAAGTTGAATTTGGAGTTAATCCCCTTGGTCAGAAGCACAAACAAAGGATTCCTGGGACGTACGTTCCGCAGGTGAGCAGTTCAGGCTTATTGAGCCTCTTGTTGTATATCCTGACGACTGGATTTGATCTTGACTTTTCCATAATGTCTAATTACTTTGTATGACCATAAACGTTTCATAACATATGGGCCCCGCCAAGCGAATTTGTGTCTTCGAGCATTCCGTCATGACAAATTTTAACTGCGCATGCCCAGCCATTCAGAGGGGCCAGGGATATGCCTTTCTGTCTGAAGGTTTCTCTTGATTCACTGTTTGTATGAGCGAACAGCCAAGCTTCTGGCGAGACTGCGCGGATGCGCAGGCTCGCCTCAACCTTCGCTGCTCGCATAGGCGATGAGTACCAAAATCGCTTGACGGGGCCCATGTAATCTCCAAAATATGTCTCCAGACTCAACTCCAAACGTCACCCCAAGACTCACTCCATCACTGCCTTCTATAGAATACACGGTGCCGATCTAACAAGCACTAACAGTCTAATTTAAAAAAAAAACTATCACACAATTTCATTATATTTCGTGAAAATAAGTCCGTTTAATAACTCCTGTCATGAACGAGGGCAAGTCAATAAGTAACCAGCCTATCCCTATGCCAATTGCTCTCGCCCCCGCCCATCGGGGCTAAGAGAAATACATGGGCTGCACGGCGCTTCCACGTAGAAAACCGACTGAACTTGAATACTGGTTAACCGCTTAGGTCTAAGACTGTCCAGGAAAAGTGATGCGAGTCGGACCGCTAACAGCCCGTCGGGTACCAACATCTCTCAGGGACGAGCAAATTGTAACCAGAGCATCAGTATGCAGCGCATTGTTGAAGCGGCTTAGGTCAAAGGAGGGTCTGGGGACTGTAGATGAGACCTGGGTCCATTATTATGTGTCAGGGAATTAAACTTAATGGCGCCAGGTCTCCGAGGCCAAAGAAAGAAGTTCAGAACGCAACACTCTGCTGCCAAGGTGATGGCAACTGTATTTTGGGACGCATAATGCGTTTTTATATTTTCTAGCAAAGAAAAGTACAATATAGGTGCGTATTATGCAATTTTGCTCGACAAACTAAGAACTGCAATGCGTAAAAAACGTCGAGGTAAACTCTCGAAAGGGATTCTGCTCCAACAGGACAATGCAAAAGTCGACACTTGCAATATTGCAATGGATGCTGTTGAGCGGAATGGGTACCGTTGGAGCTAATACCGCACCCGCCTATTCTCTGGACTTAGCTCTTCGTGACTATTTCCTATTATCAAACTTGAGACGTCATTTCCAATCCAAGGAAGAAGAAGTGGTGGGTTGGAGACAAGGACCCTGGCTTCTTCAGTTCTGGGCTGATGGCACTGGAACAGCGTTATTCTCGAAGGCAATTATACCGAAAAAGAGATTGATATCACCCAGAAATACGTTAGACTGTTTTTGTTTATTGACTCACCCTCGTTGGCCCCCGCCCATCGGGGCTTGAAGAAATATATGGGCTGCATGATGCTTCCACGCAGAGCTGAATCCGACCCACACACGAGTACTGGTAAACCGCTTAGAGGATCTAGGCTTGCCCAGGCAAAGCGGTGTGAGTGTCGGACCGCCCATGCTTATAAACCATATTGGTTTCATTTGGCGACCGGGCTTGAGATGTAATTTCATCTCAATGTCGCGTAAAAGCCCCAGGAAAATGGAAGCAACGTCTCCAAAATGACCTTAACAGTGTTGACGGGGACGTTTAACCTCAAATCAAATAAAACAAAATTGACTCGCCCTCGTATATCTCGCGTAGATTCGCATAGATTCGCTGATAAATAATGTTCTCTTTTTTTAGATGAATACCAAAATATTTAATCGAATGTGTTGAAAACATCAGAATTTCCAACACACTCGATGAATTTTCTTTGGTATTCATCTAAAAAAAGTAAATTTTCTTTTTTATTTTATACATGACTTTGGCGATGTTCTGTCATTGAACAGCTATTCATAACATACTTCGCACTCGTGAAAATCTCTGGTGTTTTCAAAAGACTCGATGAACTATGTTCTCAACACATTCGATTAAATATTGTGATAATGTGTTCAAATGTATATACATGTATGTATATAGTTTGTTAAAGAGGGCCGCAAGGTAGAATAGCTTGTAGCTATTTGTGCCACCCTCTCAAAATAAGGTATAAATAAATAAATCTTGTTTTTCTTTTTCATACGAAAAATAACACTAGCAAAAAAGTAGCCCGGGTCGCTACTGTGAAAATAACAAGGTCAATGTGTGAAAATATCATCGTACTTTGTTTTAGAGATGCCTTTATTTCACTGCTATGAACTAAATATGTTATAGTATCAAAATTCCGGAACTCCAAATTACATTATACATGTAATTAATGAACAACAAAGTAATAATGGACACCCTACATTATGTCAACAAATCTGTTAAATGAATACCCCTCTAAACCCCAATTTAGAGGGGTAAATTAGTATAAACTATAAACCCCAATTTATATAGAGAAAACTTGGTTTTACAGGGTTTTACATTAATTTGCTTATTTCTGCTTGAAGACATAGGTTGTGGGTACTCGTTAGAACCGCCTCATATTCGGAGTATAGATAAGAAAAATATCTCAAATTTTCATCAGAAAATTAAACCGTTTTTGGACCAGAAAATAAAACTTTTTTGAGACATGAATTTGTTTGATTTGAGGTTTAAAGTCCCCGTCAACACTGTAAAGGTGATTTTGGAGACGTTACTTCCAATTTTGTGGGACTTTTACCAGACATTGAGATGAAATGACATCTCAAGCCCTGTCGCCCAATGAAACCAATAGGGTTTATTAGCATGGACAGTCCGCCTCGCACCGCGGTTCCTGGACAGGCTTAGATCCTCTAAGCAGTTTACCAGTACTAGTGTGCGGGCCGGATTCAGCTCTGCGTGGAAGCATCATGCAGCCCATATATTTCTTCGAGCCCCGATGGGCGGGGGCCACTGAGACATGAAAGAATGTATTAACACTTCTCTTGCTGAATATTCATTTAAGCCACACCCATTTCTGTCTATCAACCAATCAAATTACTTGATGTAATTTATTCCTACAAATTCATAAATTGAATGTCAAACAGTGTAGATCCTGATCAGATGGCTTCTTCAGAAGCCATCTGATCTGGATCTACACTGTTTGCAAAGATATGGGTTGTCGTGAACAGCAAGATAAGGGTTAAGTTACACGGATGCCTTATCGTAATGAAAACCTCGATTTATATGACAAAAACTGGCGCATAATTGTATTTCTTATTTCAGCTCCGATCTTCTCTGCTTACAGCTTTTTTGCTACAATCGACCCAAAGTTACTAAATACAGAAGCTTGTCCACGGGACTTTCGCTGACCATAAAGAAAATCCAGATAACGGTCCAATGATTTATAGCAACGTTTTTCTTCTTCCACAATGCTGTGGGTTGGTTATCTGTATCACGAAAACACGACTGTATAAGTTTTACCCCACTTTTATCTGGTTAAATTGGGGTTTACCGGGGTAAACCATATTTTCCTTGTCTCTGCTCTAAAATATAGATTGTTAGATTGTGGGTACTCGTTAAAGCACCCTCGATTTATATTTTGAGCAGAAATGAGAAAATTATGACACATTTTAATCTTAAAAGTTTCGTGTTTGCTGCGGTAAAGTTTACAATGCATTACATAGGCGTGTTTTCGTAGGTTAGCTCACCTGTCACGTAGTGACAAAGAGAGCTTTTGTGATCACATTCTGTCCGTCGTCCGTGAGTGCGTGTGTGCGTGCGTCCGTAAACAATTTCAAATAAGTATATCTCTAATACCCCAAGGCCAACCTTGGTCAAATTTCATGGGAATCATCATCAGGTAGGGGGAAAGGCTGCATAAAGGTTTTGGGCTGATCAGATTGGAATTCTGGTTGCCATGGCAACATATAGCTCCCTTAGACTTACAATGGGAAAAAAATAAAAATCTTCTTCTCTGAAAGCACAGGGCCATGAGCTTAGATATTGAGCTTGTAACAATGTCAAGCGGTCACCTACATAAATCCTGCCAATCATGCCCCATGGGGTCCAATTTGGCCACACCCCGGGGCCCCTTAGCTCCCATAGACTTATAATGGAAAAAAGCTTCAAAAATCTTCTCTGAAAACACAGGGCACAGAGCTTAGATATTTAGCATGTAGCAACGGCAAGTGATCACCTACATCAATCCTGCCAATCATGCCCCTGGTGTCCAAATGGGCCACGCCCCGGGGCCCCTTAGCTCCCATAGACTCATAATGGAAAAACGCTTCAAAAATATTCTTCTCTCGAACCACAGGGCCCCGAACTTAGATATTTAGCGTATGGCAACGACAAGTGGTCACCTACATAAATCCTGCCAATCATGCCCCTGGGGTCAAAATGGGCCACGCACCAGGGCCCCTTAGCTCCCATAGACTCATAATGGAAAAAAGCTTCAAAAATCTTCTTCTCTGAAACCACAGGGCCCAGAGCTTAGATATTTAGCAAGTAGGAACGGCAAATGGTCACCTACATAAATCCTGCCAATCATGCCCTTGGGGTCCAAATGGGCCACGCCCGGGGGGCCCTTAGCTCCAATAGACTCATAATGGAAAAAAGCTTCAAAAATCTTCTCTGATACTATGAAGCACAGAGCTTAGATATTTAGTATCTAGCAACATAAAATAGTCACCTACATAAATCATGCCAACCCTGCCCCTGGGGTCAAAATGGCCACGCCCGAGCTCATCAGCTCCCACTGACTTAGTATGGAAAAAAAAAACTTCAAACATCTTCTTCTCTGAAACCATAAAGCCAGAACTTAGATATTCAGTTTGTAGCAGCGTCAAGTGGCCACCTACATAAATCCTGCCAATTATGCCCCTGGGATCCAAAATGGCTACACCCCAGGGCTCTTTTGCTCCCATAGACTCACAATTGGAAAAACTTCAAAAATCTTCTTCTCTGAAACCAAAGGGCCCAGAGCTTAAATATATAGCATGTAGCAAAGTTGAGTGGTAACCTACATAAATCCTGCCAACCATGCCCCTGGAGTCAAAATTTGCCGCGCCCATGGGCCCATTAGCTCCCATAGACTTATAATGAAAAAAAAACTTAAAAAATCTTCTCCTGAACCCATACCTCCCAGAGCTTAGATATTTAGTATGTAGCAACATGAAAAGGTCATCTTAAGACATCCTGCCAACCATGCATGCCCCTTGAGCCAAAATTGGTCACAGCCGTGGGCCGATTAGCTACCATAGACTTTAAATGGGAAGAACAACAATTTAAAATGAAAGAAAAAAATCAAAAATCTTCTACTTTGAAACCATAAGGCCCAGAGCTTAGTTATTTAGCATGTAGTAATGTAGACTGGTCGCCTACATGAATTCTGCCAATCATGCCCCTGGTGTCCAAATTGGCCAAATCCTGAGGCCCCTTAACGCCAATAAACTTATAATGTAAAAAAAAAAGTTTCAAACCTCTTCTTCTCTGAAACCATGAAGTACAGTGAGTGAGTGAGTGTTTGAGTTTTACGTCCCACCAACAGCTAAGGTCATACGGAGACGGGACCTCAGTTTAAAGACTCATCCGAAAGTCTGGAGATCATGAAGTACAGACCTTAGATATTTAGTGTAAAGCAACATCAAATAGTCGCCTTCATAAATCCTGCCAACAATGCCCTTTGGGTCAAAATTGGCCATGCCCCAGGGCTCATTAGCTCCTATAGACTTATACTTGAAAAAACATCTCAAATCTTCTTCTCCGAAACCATAAGGCTCAGAGCTTAGATGTTTAGTATGTAGCAATGTCAAGTGGTCTCCTTCACTAAAGATTTGCTGCTACACAGGTGAGCAATATAGGGCCATTGGGCCCTCTTGTTAAAGGTTAATCGAAACGTGCAGCCTACACCCTGAGACAATCGAACCAATCAGTATTGCCTTAAAAACCTGTAATCGATAAAACCGCCATCAAATCTGAGCTAAAACAATCAGTCACCTTCTCATTTCTCTCAGCTATCCTCAGCTAATTATCATAATCTTCACGCTCATTACTGGGCCATGACCCACTATCTTTAAATCGAAACTGACACGGGCTGTCGGCACATCAAAGGAAGATCAAAGGGACCGCCTACAAATTGATACCTGTAAAACGATAATTAGATCATCTTTTGACTCATCTGTCTACCCTCCGGGTGTATTAGACAGAAAAAACTTAAGTTATCATATAACAAAAATTTCAGCCTCATATTATGCTAATTTGAAATTTAAGGTATACTTTTCATAGTTATAATGGCGGGGGACGTTCAAATTGTAGAGATTGAATATCTACTTTTCATCGGGGTTTTGTATACCTGCGTTTACTCACCCTGTTATTTTCTTCATACCAAAGATGCAATTATTATTTTAAATGTGACTGTTACAAATTTGTCTTTAAAGAGAATAGAATTAATAAAAAAAGTTACGGAATTTTAGGATAATTTATTTGTAGATAAATCTATGAATTGTATTTTAAACTTTAAATAAAATAAACAGTATCTACAAGGAGCTCGTGTGTGATGAGCTCTCTGATTTAGATTACATTTCCTTTCAGAGCAGTGGGCCCTTTTTATTATACATGACGTCTTTATATGGGGAATAGGGGCTTGAAGAAATATATGGGCTGCATGATGCTTCCACGCAGAGCTGAATCCAGCCCGCACACTAGTACTGGTAAACCGCTTAGAGGATCTAAGCCTGTCCAGGAACCGGGTGCGAGGCGGACCGTCCATGATAATAAACACTATTGGTTTCATTGGGCGACAGGGCTTGAGATGTCATTTCATCTCAATGTCGGGTAAAAGTCCCACAAAATTGGAAGCAACGTCTCCAAAATGACCTTTACAGTGTTGACGGGGACGTTAAACCTCAAATTAAACAAACAAACAAACACAAGTGAAGTATATAAGGGTATTAAGAGGGGCTATCCACACATTATTTTCTTATTTCTGCTCAAAAACATATATTGTGGGTCCTCATTAGAAGCGCCTCAGCGAGACACTTCTAATGAGTACCCGCCTCAGCGAGACACTTCTAATGAGTACCCGCCTCAGCGAGACACTTCTTATGAGAACCCGCCTCAGCGAGACACTTCTAATGAGTACCCGCCTCAGCGAGACACTTCTAATGAGTACCCGCCTCAGCGAGACACTTCTAATGAGAACCCGCCTCAGCGAGACACTTCTAATGAGTACCCGCCTCAGCGAGACACTTCTAATGAGAACCCGCCTCAGCGAGACACTTCTAATGAGAACCCGCCTCAGCGAGACACTTCTAATGAGAACCCGCCTCAGCGAGACACTTCTAATGAGAACCCGCCTCAGCGAGACACTTCTAATGAGTACCCGCCTCAGCGAGACACTTCTAATGAGTACCCGCCTCAGCGAGACACTTCTAATGAGAACCCGCCTCAGCGAGACACTTCTAATGAGTACCCGCCTCAGCGAGACACTTCTAATGAGTACCCGCCTCAGCGAGACACTTCTAATGAGAACCCGCCTCAGCGAGACACTTCTAATGAGTACCCGCCTCAGCGAGACACTTCTAATGAGAACCCGCCTCAGCGAGACACTTCTAATGAGAACCCGCCTCAGCGAGACACTTCTAATGAGAACCCGCCTCAGCGAGACACTTCTAATGAGAACCCGCCTCAGCGAGACACTTCTAATGAGTACCCGCCTCAGCGAGACACTTCTAATGAGTACCCGCCTCAGCGAGACACTTCTAATGAGAACCCGCCTCAGCGAGACACTTCTAATGAGTACCCGCCTCAGCGAGACACTTCTAATGAGTACCCGCCTCAGCGAGACACTTCTAATGAGTACACACAACCTATGTTTTCGGGCGAAGATAAAAAATATCAGCACTTTTCGGATGAAAAAGAGCGCCTTGTCTGGAACTATCCGGTATACAATATTTCCCTTTTTTGCATCAAAACGTTGGGTTGTAGATGTTCGTAATTGAGGCGGTTCTAACGAGTACCATCATTATATGGGCCACGTCAAGCGATGTTGGTACTTATCGCCTATGCGAGCAGCGGAAGTTCAGGCGAGCCTGCGCATTCGCGCAGTCTCGCCAGAACCTTCGCCGCTCGCTCATACAAGCAGTGAATCAAGAGGAACCTTCGGACAGAAAGCCATATCCCTGGCCCCTCTGAATGGCTTGGCATGCGCAGTTAAAATTTGTCATGACGGAATGCTCGAAGACACAAATTCGCTTGGCGGGGCTCATATGTTTGGAACAGGCATAAGAAAACTACCACACTGGTGTTCTTATATAAAAAAATCTTTTTTAGGCATGAAAGAAATTATTATCTAACATGGGGTGTTTTCTAATGTCTGAAAATGGAAGGAGGGCGTAACCGGCTTTACAATCAGCAGTATGGTAACGAAATGCCTTAATAATTAAACTATAAGAGAGTAAGGATTAAAACACAAAACAGAAAACGGTGGAGTAAACATTTTTTTTCTGGGTCAGACTGACTAATTTAGGCGTCTGATCAGTGTCTACACTGTTTTGCTTACAGTACATGAATTTAAGTGTCAAACGCCGGAGAACGCGGCGACTAATCGGAGACTGATCAGGGTCTACAACTGTTTTAACGGCGTATTTAAAGCGAAGGAAATTTTAATGTGAATCTATTTTACAATGTGACTTGAGGTGTATTAACCCTTATCCTGCTGAATATTCAATTTAGCCACATCCATTTCTCATTTGGAACCAATCAGAGTACTTGATGCAATTTATTCCTACGAAATCATAAACTTAATGTGAAACAGTGTAGATCCTGATCAGATGGTTCTTCAGAAGCCATCTGATCTGGATCTACACTGTTTTAAATACAGGGGTTGTTGTGAACAGCAGGATGAGGGTTAAGCCCCGTCCATCGGGGCTTGAAGAAATATATGGGTTGCATGATGCTTCCACGCAGAGCTGAAACCGACCCGCACATGAGTACTGCTAAACCGCTTAGAGGATCTAAGCCTTGCCGGGCAAAGCGCTGTGAGTCGGCCCGTCTGTGCTTATACACCCTATTTGTTTCATTGGGCGGCAGGGCTTGAGATGTCATTTCATCTCAATGTCGGGTAGAAGTCCCACAAAATTGGAAGCAACGTCTCCGAAATGACCTTTACAGTGTTGACGGGGACGTTAAACCTAAAATCGAACAAACAAAAGCAGGATATGGGCTAAGTTGTAGCTATATGAAATTTTGAAGCGAACCAATGACCCAGCAAACACTCAACGTTGAACTAACTTTGAAACAACGTTTCAATGTTAGTTCAACGTTGAGTCAACGTTTGGTACCTGCAGGGGTGGGGGGGGGGGGGTTCTTGTAAACGGTTTATGGACATCTACTCTTGTACTGACGCGCATTATATGGTCGCTATATCATGAATGCTTGAGTACCACCAATGTGTACTCCTTTCTACATGTACTTTACAAAAGATCTGAAATGCAAGGAGATTAAGTAACTTATCCGCCAAAATATTTGAAAATTGAACATTTCCGCTACTTTACTGAATATTCTAATGTTCATTAAAAATCACTGTTTGACATTCATATGCAAATTAATTGGCATTTCTTGCGGAAAAGAATGAGGTTTTATCGCAACAGGAACATTACTGATACTTGTGTTTTCCTACAAACTATTTGATTTTTTCTTTTCAAAAAGAATGTCCAAAAGAACACCGCCTTGTGGTACACCAAGCGCACTTATTTTACTGCAGCGTTAAACAATACGGAAACATAATTAAATGAACCATATGTAAATCAGATTTAAAGTGAATGGGCGCACCTCGGATTTTTACATCGTGTCCACAGGGGATACAACTACGATTATACGACTATACAAATACATTGTAAATTTTATCGCCCCCCCCCCCCCAAAAAAAAAAACAAAATTCAAAAATCTGAAATGAAAAAATGTGATATTTTTCTTATTTCTTCTCAAAATATAGATTATGGGTTCACGTTAGAACGCCTCATCGAGGCAGTCCTAACGAGTAGTCACACTCTTTATTTTTGAGCAAAAATAACAAAAACAA
The DNA here is from genome assembly GCA_963580285.1 of Lucinisca nassula. Lineage (NCBI taxonomy): Eukaryota > Metazoa > Mollusca > Bivalvia > Lucinida > Lucinidae > Lucinisca > Lucinisca nassula. The sequence goes on from OY757026.1 coordinate 7,024,955, forward strand.
TATATACCCTTGTAAACCATACAATTCTAAATATAAACTGTTGTTTAGAAGGGTGTTCATTACACTATGGAGGGAAACAGAATGAATATTGAACATCACGTGAACAAGTCCGTGAAATGAAGACCCCCTATACCCCACTTTATATAGAGAAAACTTGGGTTTATGGGGATATACATTTTTTTTCTTATTTCTGCTCCAAGACATAGGTTGTGGGTACTCGTTAGAACCGCTAACGAGCATTCTCAAACTATGTTTTGAATATTTATAACAAAAATATCAAGGTTTTTCATCAGAAAAGTAGTCATTTTGGAGATGTGAAAAATGCACTATGTCGCACGGGTGTGTTATCGTAATGCGACTTTTATTGCGATAACAGTGTTGTGTGATGGTTATCCTTGAGCCCGCCAAACCCGACTCACCCACAATACAACCCTCAGCACATAATACAAGAAAATGTGGTTATCAAGGTTATACATTCCGCCCCCCCCCCCCCCCCCGCCCATCGGGGCTTGCAGAAATATATGGGCTGCATGATGCTTCCACGCAGAGCTGAAACCGACACACACACGAGTAATGGTAAACTGTTTAAAGGATCTAAGCCTGTCCAGGCAAAGTGGTGCGAGTCCATGCTTATAATCCCTATTGGTTTAATTGGGCGACAGGGATTGAGATGTCATTTCATCTCAATGTCGGGTAAAAGTTCCTCAAAATTCGAAGCTACGTCTCCAAAATGACCTATACAGTGTTGACGGGGACGTCAAATCTCAAATCAAACAAACATCAAGGGTATGCATGTACTCCGTACCTACATTAATTCAATATTTTTACTCAAAACCTAAATAGTGGATACTCGTTAGAACTGAGTTAGGAATGGGTGCTGTGTAAAGCAAATGTGATGTGTGTCGTGTGTCACTGCAGCGTGCAAAAGATATTGGCTTACAGTTGGACAAGCCCTGTTGTCCATGTAGTAGGTAAGGGTAGAGGGGTAGTATTTTTATTTCTTCTGTTTCTACACTTCCATTTATTTTTCCTCTTTCTTCTCTGTCCCTCTCTTTACTATCTATTCGCTTTTGTTCTCCCTTTCCCTGAGAGAAGACACAGAATTACCCATTTGTTTGTAATTTAACGACATAGTCAACACGTTTTAGGTCATATCAGTTTAGCGAACCACACTTTCCTGGGCAGGCTTATACATAAACAGTTAACCAGCTGCAGTGCAGTGTACATTCTTTCGCCAGAAACTGACAACTGCCCTACTTGAATCAGAGAGAATAACTAGAAAAGATTTCTTAATAAATATGAAGGAAAGAATGTTGAAGACCCAGCAGGTATCGAACCCGCGACTTCCTGATCACCGGTCTGGGGCACATCCGACCGAGGTACCGAGGTAAAATACGAAGAAAATGGTCACATGACAAAAAGAATCTTTTAAACATGATCATGGATACGTTGCTTCCAATTTTGTTTGACTTTTCCCGGACATTGAGATGAATTAACTTCTCAAGCCCTGCCGCCAAATGAAACCAGAAGGGTTTATATGCCTGAACTTTCCGACTCGCACCATTTTTCCTGGGCAGGCTTAGTTTATCAGGACTCATGTGTGCAGTCGGTTTCAGCTCTGCTGGAGGCATCGTGCAGCCCAATCTATTTCTTCAAGCCCCGGGCAGGGATGTTTATTGCCCTTAAAAGTGTTCAAATTCCCTTTCAAACTAATGTATGTTCATTCTGTTTTAAATCTTTTGACAGGGATTGAAGTGTGAAATGGACATTTTTCCAGCCAATTGAATCTCAATATGGACAAAAATGTTGAACATCTGTATCGAGGCCCCTGTGAAGCTTTCACTTGTAAGTTTCACATGTGAAGCTTTAAAAAATAAAGAATTGGCTGAATGAACCCATTGTTTACCAGTGGACTCATCCATGTGCAGCGTACAATTGATTCTAGCGCATTTTAGATTGCCACGGGACGTACAGTTAGTCATCAAGAAAACACGCCTATATTATTCTTACCCCTTGAACCCCACTTTTATATTGTAAAACATGGGCTTACAGGGATAAACATTATTTTCTTATTTCTGCTCTAACATATAGAGTGTGGGTGCTCGTTAGAACCGCCTCGATGCGGCGGTTCTAACGTGTACCCACAATCTATATTTGGACCAGAAGAAAAATATCACTTTTTTTCATCTAAAAGTTTTCGTTTTCTTGGGGGTAAAGTTTACAATGTATTTGTATAGGCGTGTTTTCGTAATGAAAACGTCGAACATTGCGAAACTCGATTCAACATCCCCGTCAACACTATAAAGGTCATCTTGGAGATTGGCGTTGAGTTTGAGAAACCGTAAAACGTAATTTACGTAATGAGTGTAACGCCTAATTTCCGGCTTGATGCACATACAGCCTGTTTTCTTTTGGTCACTAGCTTTAGTCAACACTGTTTAGGTCCTGTTGTAGACAAGACGTTGCTTCCAGTTGTGTGGGACTTTTATCCGTTGTTGAAATGACATCTCAAGCCCTACCGCCCGAAGAAACCGCTTTATGCAAGGACGGTCCGACTTTCACCACTTTGCTTGGGCGGGCTTAGACCTTCTAAACGGATTATAAGTACTCATGTTCGGATATGTCGGTCGGTTTTAGCTATGCGCGGAATCACCATGGGGTTCAATCTATTTCATTAAGCCCCGACTGGCGGTACGCTACATTTTATTTTCCTATTTATTTCTGCTCAAAGTCACAAATTGAGCCAGAGAGGCTAGACTAGCTTAACTTTTTATACACTGTTCATTTTAATGCAGAAGCTGATTAAGGAAATCATGTGACTCGATGCGTTCATGGAAATATGAACTACAGTAGAACTTCAATGGCTCGAACCCCTTTGGCACCTCGAAAATTTGTTCGAGACAGGGGTAGTTCGAGACACTGAGGGAGACTGCAAGGAGGTATACGATATACTTTTTCGATATCTTTTCGGTGTTTTATAATGAAACTGTATGCTGTGTGTACTCATTAGAATCGCCTCATCGAGGCGATTCTAATGAGTACACGCAGCATGTTTTTGCAAGATAAAAGACTAAAATCTCCTTAATTATCCCCCACTATTTCTTATGTAGAGAATTTCGCTAGGGGCTCAAGAATGGGTTCGACGCATCCATGGTAAACGAGCCATCGGTGTTCGAGTCATCGAAGTTCTACTGTACATTGTTTTCTATAGGTTTACATTAGACTTTACACTGGAAATGTAAATGTATTATTTTTATAACATGGCGTTACTCGGCGGCCACCAAATAACAGCGTTGTTATATGATAAATTGAAGTCTTTCATATCTCCAAAAATGTTTTTTTTCTGACGATAATGTGTGACATTTTTCTTATTAATTCTCAAAAGAAAGGTTGTTACCAAAATCGCGTATCTTAGAGCAGAAATAAATAGAAATATGTAAAATAATGTATACCCCTTTAAAACTCGATTTTTCTCCATATAACTTTGGTTTTTCGGGGCTGTTCACTCGTGTTGACAGTTAAAGAAGTCAAATTTAACTCCGCCCCTCGCCAATAGGGGCTTGAAGAAATATTTGCGCTGCATGATGCTTCCACGCAGAGCTGGGACGACACGCGCACGAGTACTGGTAAACCGCTTAGAGGATCTAAGCCTGTCCAGGCAAAGCGGTGCGAGTCGGTCCGTCCATGCTTATAAACCTTATTGGTTTCATTGGCGAACAGGGCTTGAGAAGTCATTTCATCTCAATGTCGGGTAAAAGTCCCACAAAATTGGAAGCAACGTCTCCAAAATGACCAATACTGTGTTGACGAGGACGTTAAACCTCAAATCAAGCATACAAACAAAACATGATTTTAGTGCCTGTGTACTCACCGTTGAAACCTTGCGTATTGCATTTTAGAATTCCCGATTATTAAGTTTAATGAACTAAAATTCCAATGAACTCAATTAGGAATAAATTGGAAAGTAACTCAAGAAATATATGGGCGTGCCGAAATGACAGTCTTTCTGAAAGAAGACAAAACGCATGTTTCCGTTCTATTCTTTCCAAAGCGTTAAGTCAACAAACCAAAAATGGATTCACTCTTGAAAAATATCTGCGACTGATAGAAATTGTCACGAAAACCCTCCCCAGGTCGGCATATAATGTTAGAAATTAATTAAAATTTAAATTTTAACATGAACCGCGGCGCGAGAAAGCATATCGTATAAGACATTTTTATCACTTTAACTAGCGCTGACTCTGTCACCGATGTGGTTCGCGCCTGGCTCGGGACACATGTGAGACGCCAAGTTCTGCGACGGAAGGCCATCACGAAAAAAAAAATCCTATTTACTTTCGACCCCCTTGAACCCCACTTTTATACAATAAAACTGGGTTTACAGGGGTATACCTTATTTTTTCTTGTTTCTTTTCTAAAACATAGACTGTGGGTACTCGTTAGAACCGCCTCGATGAGGCGGTTCTAACGAGTACCCACAATTTATGTTTTGTGCAGAAATAAGAAAAATATCGTAATTTGTCATCTCAAAATTTTCGTTTTTTTTCCGCGGTAAAATTTACAATGTATTTGTATAGACATGTTTTCGTAATGAGGTGGCTTTTCTCCGGGTACTCCGGTTTTCGCCTCCTATGATTAACGATCAGCTCGAATTAAGTGAGTGAGAGTTAGTGGTTCAGTTTTACGTACCACCAATAGCTAAGGTCATGACGGGACCTCGGTTTAACGACTCATCCGAAAGTCTGGAGAAGCCCGGGATCGAGCCTGCAATCTCTGGTTTACAAGGCGAGTAGCGTAACCACAACACCACGGAGGCTTCTAATCGGCTCGAAATAAATATAATTATCTTGAAGGGGCTGCAGTATGATCAGGGTATACAGAGGTTGCATGTATGCAAAACATTTAACAAAAATGCAAGACGTTTCAACTGACGACATAGACAACATTTTCAGATACAGTATTTCTTAGCATCTTAGGCGATATTGTTCCACTCAGCCAAAGTAAAATGAAATAATTTTGAAATATTTGCTATATACCTTGGATATCAATTTATTTATTTATTTATTAAAACGTCTCCTAAATGACCTTTACAGTGTTGACAGGGACGTTAAACCTCAAATCAAACAAAATTTATTTATTTATTTATTATGACCCCTTCAAACCCCACCTTTATATAGTAAAACATGGGTTTACACGAGAATAAATTATTTTTCTTATTTCTGCTCAAAACAGACTGTTTGTACTCGTAAGAACTGTCTCGTCGAGGCGGTTCTAACGAATTCCCACAATCTATATTTTAAGCAGAAATAAGAAAAATATCACAATTTTTCATCCGAAAAGTTTCATTTCTGGTAGTAAAATTTACAATGTATTTGTATAGGCATGTGTTCGTACTGTTTATTTATTTTTGGTAAATTTCAGTAACAATGCCTCATTACAAAAGACAAACTTCTAGGATTTTATCCTTTCACACCTGTAAGAGGATATAGGTAGGTATGCACCAGTGTAGATCAATTTGGAACACTCTTTTGGCATTGCATTAATCAAAAAAAAAAGACCATACCGTCTATTGTTTTATGTTCATTGTCAAGCATGTATCTTTAGTAGTAGAATAAGTAGGAGAAGGCAACGTAGCTTCCAATTTTGTGGGGTTTGTACCCGACAATGAAATCATATGACATCTCAAGCCCTGTCTCCCTGTGAAACCAATAGGGTTCATAAGCATGGACGGTCCGACTATCAACGCGTTGTATGGGCAGGCTTAGATCCTCTACCAGTACTCGTTTGCGGTCGGTTTCAGCTCTGTGTGGAAGTATCATGCAGTCCAATCTATGGGCGGGGCCGACAATTGTTGTTGAAGTATAGTAGTAGTAATAGTAGTAGTAGTAGTGATAGAAGTAGTTGTAGTGGTAGAAGTAATTGGGAGAGGTGGGGTCGTTTGTTTGTTTGTCTTGTTATAGATGGTCACGTGGAAGATTAGCTTTAAACTAAATGTGCATTTCTAACGAGCACCAAAAACGTAAGTATACATATGAGGCATAAATAAGAAAAAAAATCCGTATAAAATTTCTTCATTATTTTATATCCAATTAAATCTAGATTTATGCATGTTTACTTTTCGCCAAAGTCACGGCCCGATGAAAACCGATCTTTTGAACAACAATGAAAAGGAACCATTACTGACCATAGCAATTATTGAAAATAAGATGGAATTAAAGAAAAATGTATACTTTAAAGTGTAAGGTATTTTAATCCAATTGATGTGTCTTTATTTTTATTGAATGAAATACATAATGGGAAATGGTTACACCGTCAGGGGAAGCAACTCCTGCAAAAGTATTATTTACCTCCCATGCCAATGGGGGTCAGCTCTTGAAGGAAAGAATTTGCTCCTGAGGAGCAAATTCTCTCCTTTAAGAGATGACCCCTTTTTCCATGGAACGGAACTTGTTTAGAAAGCGAACAGGAAGTCCTGAAAGTTGTCTCCCTTTGTAAAATGGCGGAAAAAAAACTGCCAGGTGTAAAAGTGTGCTATGGAGTTGATCCTTATTTGTCTAAAACAGTGACTCAACCCCAAAATATTTATTAGTCAAGAGATTAACGGCCCCGTCAACGCTATTTAGGTCATATCGAGCTGCTTAGTTAACCCTGGGCAAGCCTTAACATAAGCGGTTAACGGGTACGGAGAACCTTGTTTCTTGAATCAGCGGAAAGGAGGGAAAGACTGTTAAAAACGATTATCACATGAAGTTGTTGATAAGCAGTGGATAACGTCGTGTAATAACACTTTTTGCGGGTTTAAGTAACGTCATGACGACGTCCATGTCAACAATACATTTTATGTTGAAAAATTATCATCTTCAAAGGTGATAAAATCCCATTTAAAGTGGTCATATGATAAAGAGAATCTTACACTCGTGGTCATTTCATATGAAATTTATGAAACTCGCCGAAGGCTCGTTTCATAAATTTCATATGAAATGACCACTAGTGTAAGATCCTCTATGTAATCAATCTCCACGAAAGAATGTTACCGATACCCTTATGCAACACCCACCCGCAAAAAAAAAAAAAAAAAAAAAAAAAAAAACACCAAAAAAAAAAAAACACCAAAAAAAAACGACCTCGTTAATCAAAGCACAGAGAGTACTCGTAGTTCAACTGTCTCTGAGTGTCGGCTGGGAAAAAAAGTCCTGGACTGAGATATAAACTGTTTATTTCACACTTAAATTCCATTTGTAAGCGAACAGTGTAGACCCAGATCAAACGCTGCGCCTTTTTGCGGCAGCTGACACTCAGATTCATGTACTGTAAGAAAACAGCGTAGACCCTGATCAGACGCCGCGTTCTGTGGCGACACTGGTGCCAAGCCCAACCCATGATTCCAGATTCAATAGATAACTCTATTACGCAACATGCTGACCTCACTTGAAATAAGTTACCTGTAATTCTGCATGTTTGCATATCTATCTATCTACATGTATCTGTCTATCTATCTATCTATCTATCTATCTATCTATCTATCTATCTATCTATCTATCTATCTATCTATCTATCTATCTATCTATCTATCTATCTATCTATCTGTCTGTCTGCCTGCCTGCCTGCCTGCCCTGTCCTGCCCTGCCCTGCCCTGCCCTGCCCTGCCCTGCCCTGCCCTGCCTGCCTGCCTGCCTGCCTGCCTGCTGCCTCCCTCCCTCCCTATCTATCTATCTATCTATCTATCTATCTATCTATCTATCTATCTATCTATCTATCTATCTATCTATCTATCTATCTATCTATCTATCTATCTATATCTATCTATCTATCTATCTATCTATCTATCTATCTATCTATCTATCTATCTGTCAAGTATTATCTATCTATCTATCTATCTATCTATCTATCTATCTATCTATCTATCTATCTATCTATCTATCTTTCTATCTATCTATCTATCTATCTATCTATCTATCTATCTATCGATCGATCGATTCATCCATCCATCGACCCACCAACCCACCCATCTATCTATCTATCTATCTATCTATCTATCTATCTATCTATCTATCTATCTATCTATCTATGTATCTATCTATCTATCTATCTATCTATCTATCTATCTATCGATCGATCGATCGATCGATCGATCGATCGAGCGATCGACGATCGATCGATCATCTATCGATCGATTGATCCATTCATCCATCAATCCGTCCATCCATCCATCCATTCATCGACCCATCTATCTATCTATCTATCTATCTATCTATCTATCTATCTATCTATCTATCTATCTATCTATCTATCTATCTATCTATCTATCTATCTATCTATCTATCTATCTATCTATCCGTCCGTCCGTACCCTGTCTGTCTTCTTTCCGTCATAAGAAGCCTCCGTGGTGCTCGCCTTGTAAACCAGGGGTCGCAGGATCGATCCCGGGCTTCTCCAGACTTTCGGATGAGTCTTTAAACCGAGGTCCCGTCTCCGTATGACCTTAGCTGTTGGTGGGACGTAAAACTCAAAACACTCACTCACTCTATCCGTCATCTGGATATCGTCTATCTTGTACGCGCGCATGATTCAAGCAGTGTTTGAAACAAAAGTCAATCTGACCCCATATGCTCAAGAAACTGGACAAGACAAACATCCTCCTTCTGAAAACCAAACTAATTATTCACTGCATTTTAATTACAATTAACCACACGTGGCTCGGGCGCCCCCTTTAATTAGCTACCAAAATAGAATTATCTGTACTAATCATTGGCCCTCTAATATGCCCCGGCATATGATCACTTGATCGTGCGCGGAATAAATCACGCCCGACCCGTCACCCCTCCCCTCCTACTATCAACGTTAATTACAGATGTGCCGTGCCTAATTTTCGGTTCGGTCAGATTCAGTGACCGTGAGATATAAATATGATTAAGTCACATGAAAAATGAAAAATGAGACCGATGTCTTGAAATTTAATGGCAAGGGGATAATTTGTTGCCATTCGTTGCTGCTCTGTCCGTGCCGTTGCCGCCCTCAGATTTATTTAACAAACCTCTAAAGGGTACCATTGCAAACAGTGCAGGCCCAGATCAGACGCCGCAGAACGCGGCGTCTGATCAGGGCATGCACTGTTTGCTAACAGAATTTTCCGTCCAAAATAGAATAAAAAAATGAAAAAAAAAATACGCCTGACACCCCTTGTATGACCAATGAACTTGTTCAACATATAGTAATGGAAGAGACCACTAGCATACAATAGGTTAAATAAGCAGTGATTTGTTGAGTAACGAGTCACACTTTGGGGTCACTCGTAAAGTGAATAAAATCACAGGCGCATAGAACGAAGGATTTGCCTTCATGCAAGTGGCCGACAAACTGTGAGTAATTACTTAACAATTCATATACTAGAGTTCTTTGGATAGCATACTAAATTCAACAGTAATTTCGTTGTTTCCTTAAAATTCTCCCAACATATTGCAATTGTCATGCAGTTCTGTTGAATGTATCACACATTTTTACGCCCTTTTGTAAGTTTTTCTATGCGAGAAATTTACGTTATACCGCCTAACGTCAACGATTCTGCGAGTGACGTCATAAACGGTGACATGTCGCGTCGCGCTTTTCTGCCCAGTGATTTGTTTGCAGAATAACTCACATGCAGTTCCTTTCTAGTGCCTAAATATAGGGATTTTCCAGTTTATTCGGAAATTGTACTATTTTTTTTCTGTGGAGATTCGTTAGAAGCGCCTTTATAGTTCTAACGAATACCCCAAAGCGGTTTATTTTTTATTATTATTATTTTATTATTATTTATATGTCTGTCTATGCCCTGTCTGTCTGTTTGTTTGTTTCTTTGTCTGTCTCTGTCCGTCACAAAAACTTTAACCTTGATCATAACTTCAAAAGTATTTGACCTAGCCCCATGAAACTACATACACTTATTGACCATCACAAGGGCTGCATTCTGACCGAGGGCCATAACTCTGTTGTTATTTTTGGCTGAATTATCTCCCCTTGAAATTTTGCAAAAACTCAGAAATTGGCTCCCGGGGTGGGGTGGGGGGGGGGTGGGGGGGCATTGGTCAACTATAGTGATAGCTCTTGTTTATTCCTTACCTTTATTGTTTTGAAAATACTCATTATGATAAAATGCACGCGCAAAAATACACTAGAAACAAGCACCCACAATCTATGTTTTGAACAGAAATATGAAAATATCACAAACTTTCCTCTGAAAAAAATGCTAGTTCTGAAGCCATTTTAGCATTATTATCGTTATATTTTTCCTTTCCTTTGTTGAAAAACATAGGTTGTGGGTACTCGTTAGAACCGCCTCTTTGAGGCGGTTCTAACGAGCACCCACAATCTATATTTGGAGCAGAAATAATGAAAATTTCAAAGATTTACATCGAAAAGGCATATTTTTACATATATAAATATTGGTGAACACTTATTAGCCATTGGATTTTGATACAAATTACATGTATGACACAAGTCAGAACGGACCCACTGCTAAATGTTCTTTATGATTTGTTTGTTTGATGTTTAACGTCCCCGATAACACTATATAGGTCATTTTGGAGACGTTGCTTCCAATTTTGTGGGAATTTTTCCCGACAATGTGCTCATTACATAGAATTATTAATTATGCCCCCAACTTCGAAGAAGTTGTGGGGGCATATTGGTTTTGCCCTGTTCGTCCGTCCGTCCTTCCGTCCTTCCGTCCTTCCGTCCTTACGTCCGTCCCACTTTTTACTGCATAGCATAACTTTAGAACCATGGGTGCTAGGTTTTTGAAATTTCATATATGGATTCCTCATGAAAAAATAATTGACCCGTGTTTTTTTCCTCGTCAGGATTATGCCCCTTTTTTGAGTTATGCCCCTTTGCAAAAAATACTATGAAATCTTGTAAGCAAGATATCTCAAAAACTGTTTGAGCTATTGCCCTGAAACTTTACATGCTGGTTGGGGATGATGAGTAGATGAACTGATTAACTTTTGAAAAAAATCCGAAATTTTTTTCTTGAGTTATGGCCCTTTGAAATTTTTCGCGTTTTAAGTTTGTAAGCAAGATATCTAAAAAAACTATTTGAGGTTTTTCCCCGAAACTTCACAGACTTGTCGGGGATGATGAGTAGATGAACTGATCAACTTTTGAAAAAAATCCGATTTTTTTTTCTTGAGTTATGGCCCTTAGATTTTTTTCGTGTTTTCAGCTTGTAAGCAAGATATCTCAATAATTGTTTGAGCGATTGCCCTGCAACTTTACAAGCTGGTTTGGGATGATGTGTAGATGAACTGATTAACTGTTGAAAAAAAATCCTGTATTTTTTTCTTGAGTTATGGCCCTTTGAAATTTTTCGCGTTTTAAGTTTGTAAGCAAGATATATAAAAAAAATATATGAGGTTTTTCCCCAAAACTTCACAGACTGGTTGGGTATGATGAGTAGATGAACTGATTAACTTTTGAAGAGTTATGGCCCTTTGAAATTTTTCGCGTTTTAAGTTTGTAAGCAAGATATATAAAAAAAATATATGAGGTTTTTCCCCAAAACTTCACAGACTGGTTGGGTATGATGAGTAGATGAACTGATTAACTTTTGAAAAAAATCCAATTTTTTTTTCTTGAGTTATGGCCCTTTGATTTTTTTCGTGTTTTCAGCTTGTAAGCAAGATATCTCATAAATTGTTTGAGCTATTGCCCTGAAACTTTACAGGCTGGTTGGGGATGATGAGTAGATGAACTGATTAACTTTTGAAAAAAATCCGAAATTTTTTTCTTGAGTTATGGCCCTTTGAAATTTTTCGCGTTTTGGCGTCCTTCCGTCCTTCCGTCCTTACGTCCGTCCCACTTTTTACTGCATAGCATAACTTTAGAACCATGGGTGCTAGGTTTTTGAAATTTCATATATGGATTCCTCATGAAAAAATAATTGACCCGTGTTTTTTTTCTCGTCAGGATTATGCCCCTTTTTTGAGTTATGCCCCTTTGCAAAAAATACTATGAAATCTTGTAAGCAAGATATCTCAAAAACTGTTTGAGCTATTGCCCTGAAACTTTACATGCTGGTTGGGGATGATGAGTAGATGAACTGATTAACTTTTGAAAAAAATCCGAAATTTTTTTCTTGAGTTATGGCCCTTTTAAATTTTTCGCGTTTTAAGTTTGTAAGCAAGATATCTAAAAAAACTATTTGAGGTTTTTCCCCGAAACTTCACAGACTTGTCGGGGATGATGAGTAGATGAACTGATCAACTTTTGAAAAAAATCCGATTTTTTTTTCTTGAGTTATGGCCCTTAGATTTTTTTCGTGTTTTCAGCTTGTAAGCAAGATATCTCAATAATTGTTTGAGCGATTGCCCTGCAACTTTACAAGCTGGTTTGGGATGATGTGTAGATGAACTGATTAACTGTTGAAAAAAAATCCTATATTTTTTTCTTGAGTTATGGCCCTTTGAAATTTTTCGCGTTTTAAGTTTGTAAGCAAGATATCTCAAAAACTATATGAGGTTTTTCCCCAAAACTTCACAGACTGGTTGGGTATGATGAGTAGATGAACTGATTAACTTTTGAAAAAAATCCAATTTTTTTTCTTGAGTTATGGCCCTTTGATTTTTTTCGTGTTTTCAGCTTGTAAGCAAGATATCTCAAAAATTGTTTGAGCTATTGCCCTGAAACTTTACAGGCTGGTTGGGGATGATGAGTAGATGAACTGATTAACTTTTGAAAAAAATCCGAAATTTTTTTCTTGAGTTATGGCCCTTTGAAATTTTTCGCGTTTTGGCATATTGGTTTTGCCCTGTTCGTCCGTCCGTCCTTCCGTCCTTACGTCCGTCCCACTTTTTACTGCATAGCATAACTTTAGAACCATACTTCGAAGAAGTTGTGGGGGCATATTGGTTTTGCCCTGTTCGTCCGTCCGTCCTTCCGTCCTTCCGTCCTTACGTCCGTCCCACTTTTTACTGCATAGCATAACTTTAGAACCATGGGTGCTAGGTTTTTGAAATTTCATATATGGATTCCTCATGAAAAAATAATTGACCCGTGTTTTTTTCCTCGTCAGGATTATGCCCCTTTTTTGAGTTATGCCCCTTTGCAAAAAATACTATGAAATCTTGTAAGCAAGATATCTCAAAAACTGTTTGAGCTATTGCCCTGAAACTTTACATGCTGGTTGGGGATGATGAGTAGATGAACTGATTAACTTTTGAAAAAAATCCGAAATTTTTTTCTTGAGTTATGGCCCTTTGAAATTTTTCGCGTTTTAAGTTTGTAAGCAAGATATCTAAAAAAACTATTTGAGGTTTTTCCCCGAAACTTCACAGACTTGTCGGGGATGATGAGTAGATGAACTGATCAACTTTTGAAAAAAATCCGATTTTTTTTTCTTGAGTTATGGCCCTTAGATTTTTTTCGTGTTTTCAGCTTGTAAGCAAGATATCTCAATAATTGTTTGAGCGATTGCCCTGCAACTTTACAAGCTGGTTTGGGATGATGTGTAGATGAACTGATTAACTGTTGAAAAAAAATCCTGTATTTTTTTCTTGAGTTATGGCCCTTTGAAATTTTTCGCGTTTTAAGTTTGTAAGCAAGATATATAAAAAAAATATATGAGGTTTTTCCCCAAAACTTCACAGACTGGTTGGGTATGATGAGTAGATGAACTGATTAACTTTTGAAAAAAATCCAATTTTTTTTTCTTGAGTTATGGCCCTTTGATTTTTTTCGTGTTTTCAGCTTGTAAGCAAGATATCTCATAAATTGTTTGAGCTATTGCCCTGAAACTTTACAGGCTGGTTGGGGATGATGAGTAGATGAACTGATTAACTTTTGAAAAAAATCCGAAATTTTTTTCTTGAGTTATGGCCCTTTGAAATTTTTCGCGTTTTGGCGTCCTTCCGTCCTTCCGTCCTTACGTCCGTCCCACTTTTTACTGCATAGCATAACTTTAGAACCATGGGTGCTAGGTTTTTGAAATTTCATATATGGATTCCTCATGAAAAAATAATTGACCCGTGTTTTTTTTCTCGTCAGGATTATGCCCCTTTTTTGAGTTATGCCCCTTTGCAAAAAATACTATGAAATCTTGTAAGCAAGATATCTCAAAAACTGTTTGAGCTATTGCCCTGAAACTTTACATGCTGGTTGGGGATGATGAGTAGATGAACTGATTAACTTTTGAAAAAAATCCGAAATTTTTTTCTTGAGTTATGGCCCTTTTAAATTTTTCGCGTTTTAAGTTTGTAAGCAAGATATCTAAAAAAACTATTTGAGGTTTTTCCCCGAAACTTCACAGACTTGTCGGGGATGATGAGTAGATGAACTGATCAACTTTTGAAAAAAATCCGATTTTTTTTTCTTGAGTTATGGCCCTTAGATTTTTTTCGTGTTTTCAGCTTGTAAGCAAGATATCTCAATAATTGTTTGAGCGATTGCCCTGCAACTTTACAAGCTGGTTTGGGATGATGTGTAGATGAACTGATTAACTGTTGAAAAAAAATCCTATATTTTTTTCTTGAGTTATGGCCCTTTGAAATTTTTCGCGTTTTAAGTTTGTAAGCAAGATATCTCAAAAACTATATGAGGTTTTTCCCCAAAACTTCACAGACTGGTTGGGTATGATGAGTAGATGAACTGATTAACTTTTGAAAAAAATCCAATTTTTTTTCTTGAGTTATGGCCCTTTGATTTTTTTCGTGTTTTCAGCTTGTAAGCAAGATATCTCAAAAATTGTTTGAGCTATTGCCCTGAAACTTTACAGGCTGGTTGGGGATGATGAGTAGATGAACTGATTAACTTTTGAAAAAAATCCGAAATTTTTTTCTTGAGTTATGGCCCTTTGAAATTTTTCGCGTTTTGGCATATTGGTTTTGCCCTGTTCGTCCGTCCGTCCTTCCGTCCTTACGTCCGTCCCACTTTTTACTGCATAGCATAACTTTAGAACCATACTTCGAAGAAGTTGTGGGGGCATATTGGTTTTGCCCTGTTCGTCCGTCCGTCCTTCCGTCCTTCCGTCCTTCCGTCCTTACGTCCGTCCCACTTTTTACTGCATAGCATAACTTTAGAACCATGGGTGCTAGGTTTTTGAAATTTCATATATGGATTCCTCATGAAAAAATAATTGACCCGTGTTTTTTTCCTCGTCAGGATTATGCCCCTTTTTTGAGTTATGCCCCTTTGCAAAAAATACTATGAAATCTTGTAAGCAAGATATCTCAAAAACTGTTTGAGCTATTGCCCTGAAACTTTACATGCTGGTTGGGGATGATGAGTAGATGAACTGATTAACTTTTGAAAAAAATCCGAAATTTTTTTCTTGAGTTATGGCCCTTTGAAATTTTTCGCGTTTTAAGTTTGTAAGCAAGATATCTAAAAAAACTATTTGAGGTTTTTCCCCGAAACTTCACAGACTTGTCGGGGATGATGAGTAGATGAACTGATCAACTTTTGAAAAAAATCCGATTTTTTTTTCTTGAGTTATGGCCCTTAGATTTTTTTCGTGTTTTCAGCTTGTAAGCAAGATATCTCAATAATTGTTTGAGCGATTGCCCTGCAACTTTACAAGCTGGTTTGGGATGATGTGTAGATGAACTGATTAACTGTTGAAAAAAAATCCTGTATTTTTTTCTTGAGTTATGGCCCTTTGAAATTTTTCGCGTTTTAAGTTTGTAAGCAAGATATATAAAAAAAATATATGAGGTTTTTCCCCAAAACTTCACAGACTGGTTGGGTATGATGAGTAGATGAACTGATTAACTTTTGAAAAAAATCCAATTTTTTTTTCTTGAGTTATGGCCCTTTGATTTTTTTCGTGTTTTCAGCTTGTAAGCAAGATATCTCATAAATTGTTTGAGCTATTGCCCTGAAACTTTACAGGCTGGTTGGGGATGATGAGTAGATGAACTGATTAACTTTTGAAAAAAATCCGAAATTTTTTTCTTGAGTTATGGCCCTTTGAAATTTTTCGCGTTTTGGCGTCCTTCCGTCCTTCCGTCCTTACGTCCGTCCCACTTTTTACTGCATAGCATAACTTTAGAACCATGGGTGCTAGGTTTTTGAAATTTCATATATGGATTCCTCATGAAAAAATAATTGACCCGTGTTTTTTTTCTCGTCAGGATTATGCCCCTTTTTTGAGTTATGCCCCTTTGCAAAAAATACTATGAAATCTTGTAAGCAAGATATCTCAAAAACTGTTTGAGCTATTGCCCTGAAACTTTACATGCTGGTTGGGGATGATGAGTAGATGAACTGATTAACTTTTGAAAAAAATCCGAAATTTTTTTCTTGAGTTATGGCCCTTTTAAATTTTTCGCGTTTTAAGTTTGTAAGCAAGATATCTAAAAAAACTATTTGAGGTTTTTCCCCGAAACTTCACAGACTTGTCGGGGATGATGAGTAGATGAACTGATCAACTTTTGAAAAAAATCCGATTTTTTTTTCTTGAGTTATGGCCCTTAGATTTTTTTCGTGTTTTCAGCTTGTAAGCAAGATATCTCAATAATTGTTTGAGCGATTGCCCTGCAACTTTACAAGCTGGTTTGGGATGATGTGTAGATGAACTGATTAACTGTTGAAAAAAAATCCTATATTTTTTTCTTGAGTTATGGCCCTTTGAAATTTTTCGCGTTTTAAGTTTGTAAGCAAGATATCTCAAAAACTATATGAGGTTTTTCCCCAAAACTTCACAGACTGGTTGGGTATGATGAGTAGATGAACTGATTAACTTTTGAAAAAAATCCAATTTTTTTTCTTGAGTTATGGCCCTTTGATTTTTTTCGTGTTTTCAGCTTGTAAGCAAGATATCTCAAAAATTGTTTGAGCTATTGCCCTGAAACTTTACAGGCTGGTTGGGGATGATGAGTAGATGAACTGATTAACTTTTGAAAAAAATCCGAAATTTTTTTCTTGAGTTATGGCCCTTTGAAATTTTTCGCGTTTTGGCATATTGGTTTTGCCCTGTTCGTCCGTCCGTCCTTCCGTCCTTACGTCCGTCCCACTTTTTACTGCATAGCATAACTTTAGAACCATGGGTGCTAGGTTTTTGAAATTTCATATATGGATTCCTCATGAAAAAATAATTGACCCGTGTTTTTTTTCTCGTCAGGATTATGCCCCTTTTTTGAGTTATGCCCATTGGCAAAAAATACTATGAAATCTTGTAAGCAAGATATCTCAAAAACTGTTTGAGCTATTGCCCTGAAACTTTACATGCTGGTTGGGGATGATGAGTAGATGAACTGATTAACTTTTGAAAAAAATCCGAAATTTTTTTCTTGCGTTATGGCCCTTTGAAATTTTTCGCGTTTTAAGTTTGTAAGCAAGATATCTAAAAAACTATATGAGGTTTTTCTCCAAAACTTCACAGACTGGTTGGGTATGATGAGTAGATGAACTGATCAACTTTTGAAAAAAATCCAATTTTTTTTTCTTGAGTTATGGCCCTTTGATTTTTTTCGTGTTTTCAGCTTGTAAGCAAGATATCTCAAAAATTGTTTGAGCTATTGCCCTGAAACTTTACAGGCTGGTTGGGGATGATGAGTAGATGAACTGATTAACTTTTGAAAAAAATCCGAAATTTTTTTCTTGAGTTATGGCCCTTTGAAATTTTTCGCGTTTTAAGTTTGTAAGCAAGATATCTAAAAAACTATTTTAGGTTTTTCCCCGAAACTTCACAGACTGGTCAGGGATGATGAGTAGATGATTAACTACAGCTTTTCTTGTGTAATTTCAGCATTACAGCCACATAAAAACAAGATATCTCAATTACTGTTAGGGACAAGCAGTGTTAGGGTCAAGCAGTTGGGGGCATTGTGTTTCATAAACACTGGCTCTAGTTTCAGAATAATATAGCAGTTCAATCAGAACATTACGTGAACAAGTCCGTGAAATCCCCCCACCCCCCACTAAACCCCAGTTTATAGAGAGCGAAACCTGGCGTTTACGGGGGGGGGGGGGTACTCGTTAGAACCGCCTCAATGAAGCGGTTCTAACGAGCACCCTCAACCTAAGTTTGGAGTAAACATAAGAAAAATTATTACAAAATGCCCGTTTATGAGATGTGAAAAAAAACAAAAAACAAAAAAAAAAACACTCTATATCGCACGTCTAAAAGTCTAAAGTAAACCTGTAGAAAACTGTGTTGTTCATACATCCATGAACGCATGGAGTCACATGATTTTCAGTGACGTCAAAACAATTTTTTCTCTACGAGCGTTGGTGACGTCAACGCTGTTCCGCTCTTTGTAGAAAAAAGCAGTGTATAAATGTTTTTCAGCTTTAAAAGCTTGTCCTATAAGCATTTTTTTCGCCCAGTGATGAGGGGTAAAGAATGTAAATAAAAAAAAAATATATATTTTTTTTTTTTTTGCTTTTCATGAAAGTATGAACGACAGCGGATCGATAACACAGTTTACATTAACCCATTCGGGGTTCATTTACTTTGCACGCGATCCACTGCGTTCGTACTTTCATGAACAGCGGAAAAATAAAACTCATTTCTTAAAAGAACACAGCAGACATCACGATAACAAGTCCGTGAAACGAAGACCCCCCCCCCCCCCCTAAGCCCCACTTTATATAGAGAAAATTGGGGTTTACGGGGGTATACATTATCTGCCTTATTTTTGCTCACAAACATAGATTGTGGGTACTCGTTAGAACCGCCTCATCGAGGCGGTTCTAACGAGCACCCACAATCTATATTGAAAGCAGAAATAATAAAGATGTTATCATCTTTACCTAATATTTATCATTTTCTGACACCATGTTGGAATCCAGCATTTCTTACGGACATGTTTTCCTAATGGACCTGCACACTCTATGCAAACACACATTACTTTGTTTATTGTACAATATTGTGATACGGTTCAAATTACGTCATGTTATATAACTATATGGATCTATACGGACTCATTAATCAAACGAACTACTTTCTGAACGAAATTTCTCTAATTATATTTGTTTCGGCTCAAGATGGCATGTATTCTTAAGAATAATAAGAAAATTTCTACGCGACATAAAAATCCTGCTCTATTCTTTAAAAGCGGAAACGCACAAAATCTGTATCAATAAAATTAACTTTTAACCAACAAATGTAATCCATCTTCTGTTTAAACTGTGAGAGAATGAAGTCGCTCACCTGCCCCCTACCCCACCCCTTGCCACGTGCGC
Source organism: Lucinisca nassula (assembly GCA_963580285.1). Classification (NCBI taxonomy): domain Eukaryota; kingdom Metazoa; phylum Mollusca; class Bivalvia; order Lucinida; family Lucinidae; genus Lucinisca; species Lucinisca nassula. The sequence continues at coordinate 7,044,113 of OY757026.1, forward strand.
AGATTAAATTCCCTCATAATTATAAATCAGGGGCTGGAACCCCTAATTTTCATGTCACTGTCTATCCACCGCCGTAACCTTTCCTTTTATGGAATAAAAGATTTAATGATTTAAAATTTACTGGTTCAAGTTTAATTATGTTCACGTTTTGAAATTGTTCAAACAGGAGAGAGAGAGAGAGAGAGAGAGAGAGAGAGAGAGAGAGAGAGAGAGAGAGAGAGAGAGAGAGAGAGAGAGAGAGAGAGAAAGAGAGATGACATTTAGGATAAGACACCCGTGCAAAATAAGCAGCTCTCCGTGACTCCGAAATGACATTTTGGGGAGTTTTATAAATTTCATATGAAATGACCACTCGTGTAAGATCCTGTTTATCATATAACGATTTTTAAATCGGATATTTTAAATGTCACGGACGGCGTCATGACACCGTGTGCTATAAAATGTGTGGTCATGTGATTTTTATGACATGTTTGTTTGTTTGATTTGAGGTTTAATGTCCCCGTCGACACTGTAAAGGTCATTTTGGAGACATTGCTTCCAATTTTGTGGGACTTTTACCCGACATTGAGATGAAATGACATCCCAAGCCCTACCGCCCAATGAAACCAATAGGGTTTATAAGCATGGACGGGCCGACTCGCACCGCTTTGCCTGGACAGGCTTAGATCCTCTAAGCTGTATACCAGTACTCGTGTGCGGGTCGGTTTCAGCTCTGCTTGGAAGCATCATGCAGCCCATCTATTTATTCAAGCCCCAATGGGCGGGGCGGGTTTTATGACATGACGTTATCCACTTAATAACAAGGGCGCTATGTGATAATGATATTTTTTGCTGAAAAATGTGAGCAGCTTTGCAAAAGCTGCTCACATTTTATCAGCAAAAATATTTGTAAATTTGCCATATTCAATGATCAAAGGTTTAACAATACGTTAACTAACGACGTCGTAGTTTTGAACAACTGGTCCAAAAGCTATATTATATATTGTTATCTTACATAGGAATGTTATCTAATGACCCATTTGCGGTCAAATGTTAAGCTGACGTCAACCACATGATTTCAATATTTTTGACGCACCAACTTCCAACTGCTGGTTGTTTATGCTGAAAAACACTTTATTGTCATCTAAGATAATTCGAATCATTCATACATGGGTGTTACGTGAATCTGGAATCCAAGCCCGGCATGACTCGGCAAACCTCGTGAAGTACGTCAGACTGTGATTCAGAGGAACAGATTTTTCTGTAAATCCTCACATCCGCGTAAGATTCTTTGTATCGTAGTATTTTAATTTTGGCTGCGTCACCTGACAACCGGTTGTCAGGAGCATTTTTGCTATGTAAAATGCTCCTGACAACCGGTACTGGTTGTCAGGAGCATTTTACATAGCAAAAATGCTCCTGACAACCAGCAATATTTTTTCAATAAAAGTCTGCTATATTAGCATTATTTTGGTTTCTTAGCCCAGTATTTTAAGTTTCTTGATACATGTTTAATATTTTTGGTCTTCTTTTGGTATTTTAACGTAACTACTGGATTGAAAATAAAAGAGAAAAAAAAACCATATGGTATTTGCAGAATTCAAAGTTTCATTTATTACTGAAAATAAAAACCAAATAAATATAGGGGTTATTTTCCTTGAGTGCTATGGGGAAAAACATGTCATTAGTTGCCTTTAAGAGAAGAAATTAGAAAAACATCAGATTATCACCCGAATATATATCTTTCTTCATAGCAGCCAATACATATATCAGTCATTGTATTTCACAATTGTACATATACTGTAAAAGTTAACATTTGCTAATGATAATTTTCTACGTTTTTCCTCAACAGGATACATGTATGTTGCAATATTAAATAGAATAGATCTGCAGTCGATGGTATACCATCGCTAATACCCGCTTTTTCTATTAATAGCACTAATGACTATGTATTAGCTAGCCAAAACTATATGTAAGTTAAAAAAAGTTGCAAAGAACATTCTAACTGATAAGCAAAGTTTCAGAAGTGTAACTCTTATAGTTTAGAAGATATGGCAAAGTCATACTTTTTGAGATTTGACCTTGGGGTTATGTTGAGGTCCACCTAAAGTATCCCAATTTATTCTATATTCCAACAGCCATCCAATAACCAAGTTTCAGAAGTGTAACTCCAATAGTTTAGAAGATATGGCAAAGTCATACTTTTTGACCTTTGACCTTGGGGTCGAGGTCACACCAAAAGTGGCCCAACATATTCTATATTCCAAGGACCATCCAATAAGCAAAGTTTCAGAAGTGTAACTTCTAATATGGCAAATCATAATTTTTGACCTTTGACCTTGGGGTCATGTTGAGGTCAAGGTCACACCAAAAGTATCCAAATTTATTCTATATTCCAAGGGTCATCCAATAACCAAAGTTTCAGAAGTGTAACTCTAATAGTTTATAAGATATGGCAAAATCATACTTTTTGACCTTTGACCTTGGGGTCAAGGTCACACCAAAAGTAACCTGACATATTCTATATTCGGAGGACCATCCAATAAGCAAAGTTTCAAAAGTGTAACTCCAATAGTTTAGGAGATATGGCAAATCATAATTTTTGACCTTTGACCTTTGGATCATGTTAAGGTCAAGGTCACAAAAAATTGCCCACTGCCATCTACATTCCAACTTCAGTGGTTGCAGAGGAGATCCATTTACAAGAAACGTGACAGACGGACAGACGGACAGACAGACAGACAGACAGACAGACAGACAGACTGACGCCGGAGTGAACTGTGGTACGAAAACAATAGACCTGATTTTTCTTTGAAAAACCTGGTACATTAACAGCAATTCAATGAATACCCACATCATTAACTGCAATGGAGAAGTACAGATTATGATTATCAACAAATACCAACTTTTTTTCTGATACCATGGTAGGTGTTATCAAACATGAATGTATGTTGTATATAGCACATTAGACATATTCAACACTGTAAGTTGCATAATCTGTCATTTCATATATATTTCCTTATCACTAGTTCTGTATGAATACTCAAGAGAAGTGCCTCATGGACACCCACAATGTATGTTTTCATGCCGAAATGAGAAAACCACCTCTTATCTTGGGCTATGTCAATGTTTCGATAACATGTTAAACCTTAAGATGCCGAGAAAAATTACATCTGAAAATTTTGTCTGCTGAATTATTTTGCAAACTTTTTAAAAAATATTTTTGCATACAGGCAAACAGAGTGGGCCCTGATCAGACTGCTCCTACTCTCTGGGTCTACACTGTTGGCAAAATTAATTTTAAGGTAACCGGCAGACGGCAAAACATAATGACAACTGTTGTGACTGGCATTTTATGGGTTAACTAACTAACAAGGTTGTTAGTTTTACTTTGCAATTCCAAAAATAATAGGCCAGAATTTGATTGATTCCATTCTTGGAATTTATTCAAAAAATAAAAAAATACATGGATTAAGTTCGTGTAAATACTAAAAAAAATGACAAAAAGCATTAAACATGTATCAAGAACCATGAAATACTAAAAATAGGTAACTATGATAATAATAATATCATATGTTTTATCATATTGCTGGTTGTCAGGAGCATTTTTGATAGCACAAATGCTCCTGACAAGCTCCTGACAACCGGTTGTCAGGAGACACTTCCTTTAATTTTTGATCTCTGAGCAAGGATGTTTGATAATGCAGTCAATTCGATGGCTGACGCCCGCGAAATTGTGATGACTGACGTTTACTGACGTCAATACGTTCCGTGACGTCATCTTTTACGACGGCGTACGTGCCACCCTCTACGACCAGTGCACATTGACGGGGACGTTAAGACTCAAATCAAACAAACAAACAAACATAAAGAAAACAGCCCCGCCCATCGGGGCTTGGAGAAATAGATTGGGTTGCACGATGCTTCCACGCAGAGCTGATACCGACCGCACAGGAGTACTGGTGATCTGCTTAGGAGATCAGAGCCTGCCCAGGGAAATTGCTGCGAGTCGGCCCTACCATGCTTATAAACCCTATTGGTTTCATTGGGCGGCCGGGTACTGAGATGTCATTTCATCTCAATGTCGGGTAAAAGTCCCACAAAATTGGAAGCAACGTCTCCAAAATGACTTAAATTGTGTTGACGATGACGTTAAACCTCAACCCAATCAAACAAACAAAAACAGAAAGAAAATCATACTGGAGAGAACCATGCGATATAACGATGCATACTGGAGAGTAAATTCGAGTACTTAAGGTCAATCCATGCTGGGTACAAACCTTATAGAACACTGCCGCCTCTTCAACATTAGCTCTCTCACCACTATGGGTACTAGCATGTTTGTTTCTTTGAATTGAGGTTCTATGTCTCCTTCAATACTATTTAGGTCATTTTGGAGACGTTTCTTCCAATTTTGTGGGACTTAACCAGACATTGAGATGAAATGGCATCTCAAGCACTACCGTCTAAACAAACCAATAGGGTTTATATGCAGGGACAGTACGACACGCACCGCCTGGCCAGGGCAGACTTAGATCCTCTAAGCGGTTTACCAGTACTGTCGGTTTCAGCTCTGCGTGGAAGCATCATGCAGCCGATCCCGATCGGCGGGAGCTAGGCAGCCATTAACAATGCATACTGTAATACCCCGGACTATTACTGTTTCTACTTTTATTTGAGATCCTCAAAGCAGAGTTGAGCTATGTCAACTACTGGGTACATCTGGTCACTAGTAACTTTCCTATGCTAGAACAGGCTAAAAATTTCACTATCAACAAACCAAGCCTGGAGTGGTGGTTGGTTTAAAAACATTTGAAATCAAGCAAATAAAGGAATATTGTAGTATGTTTTGTCAAAGAAAGTTCATGATCTTGATGTAAACCGGAGTCTGACAGCGAACTATTTTTCGTTGTATTACTCCGTTTGTTTACATCCAGCATCTGTTCAAGTTTGATCCAGTTTACTGTTTTTGAGAAATTTTTGTGAAATTTTTGGTTCTGGCCTTCAGAAACTACATAAAATTTCCTGCATTTTGACACCAAGGAAGCCTAGGAAAGATAAAAGTGAGCAAAGTTTAGAGCTGTCAGAAAAGTTTCTGACCCGCCTTTCTTTGAACTGTCAGAATTCTGTCCGTGGTCAGACTGGCTGACTGCAGTCTTTCTGCTCATTCAGGTAGATTTCCGTACCTTAATGGGTACAGTTAGACTCCATCCAATCCATATAATTTGTGTAATCTTCGAAAGATCACCAGATCTTTCTCTAGAAAGTATTATCCTCTCACAAAATTTTCTGGCGATCAGATCGGCCGCTATTTTGTCTGACTTTCTGACCGGAGGTGTGTCTCAAAATGGGCTTTTCATTGGTTGTCTTAAAATCACATGTTAATTTCCACTCGACTGATTGGCTCCTTGTCTAGGGCCTCAAAGGTATATAAAGAGGAAGAGATCCATGGCGGGCAATTCAAAATTCTAATACAATTCCTCTGTGCATCAAGGGAGACAACTTTGAGACTTCAGCAGAAACAAGTTTTGGCTTTTCTAAAAGTTTGGCAAATCAGCACAGAGTACCAAAAAGCAAAATTTTAAGTAAGAAAATTATAAAAATGAGTAGAAAACATGAGGAATACACTTTTTAGGTTGTTCACTCAATGAAGAATTTCAATTTGCCACAAACCTCTTAAAATACTTTGGAAATCTGTTTAATGACTGAGATACAGTACTTTCTATGGTTCTCTGACATTGTCAGCCATCCCAGGCCACTGAGTTATAAGAAAATAAAAAAAACCAAAGCAAACCGGCTTGCTAAATCCTCGACCATCCATGATAAGCTTACACTGGTGTCGACAGAAGTGGGATGTGTTAGTTAAAAAATACATCCAGCGATACGAACTCACTGCTAGACCCCTGTACATTGCTGGATACAGGGATATATAATAGACTTTAGCTAGACATAACCTGTTGTCTTGACATTGACTGCTGTAGAAATTAACTTTAACACTGAGTTGTAACCTACCTACCTAACAATTCCATGTTTTGACACGGGGTTAAATCTGCTCAATCAAAATTATGTATGAAACTGAGAACTAACATTTTAAGGATGAAATAACAAGTAACACACTGTTTTAAGCTTTAATCAAGACATTAACAAGCTGAAATAGAAACTCTAAAAAATAATTAAAATAAATAAATAAAAAAAAATATTAATAATAATAAAATAAAAACAGTAAAATAGCAGAAAAAAAGAGTAAAAATTACAGAAACATTTATATAAAAATAGAAAAACTGTAACAGAAAAATAACAAACCCCCACACACATCCAATAGGAACACAGTGATCTGTACTTAGTACAAAATTAAACATAAACAGCATGGCAGATAGCGATTCAGAAATAGAATTCAACAAAGGGGAGGGAGATGATGACTTACACGGTACAGATACAGAGGAGCAGGACCAGAATGACCAAACAAATAATCGGGCGGCCTCAATTCTGTCGTCTGTTGTAGACATCCCAACTCTTGAAGAGATACCTGCTCAACAACCAAGGTCCAGGCGCATTCTTGAGGGAGAGTACTTGGGGATTCCTATTGACACACATGCCAGGGGTGACAAAAGTGGAAATGCCAGTGCCCCCGTGCTACACTCACCACCAATGAAGCCAAAAACATATGACGGGGATGAGGACTGGGAATCATACCTCAGTCATTTTGAGGTCTGCGCTCAGCTGGGGAGATGGTCCCACCAAGATAAAGCACTGTACCTTGCAGCCTGTCTTAGGGGAAATGCTCAGGTCTATTACATGACACTGAAACTTGCTGAACGGACTGCCTATGGCTTGCTAACCACGAAACTGGGTCAACGCTTTGGTAATACACGTCAACAACCCATGTGGATCTCAAAACTTGAAGCAAGGATGCGTAAACCAAATGAATCTATTGCTCAGCTGGGAGATGACCTTCGTCGCTTAGCACAGCGTGCATATAGCAACATGAACCATGAGGCCCGTGAAATGTTAGCTTTAAACCAGCTTTATAAATCTGTGTCTCCTGAACTGAAATATAAATGTATTTCTGATAACTGCGCTTCAGTTACTAAGGCGGTTTTAATAATTGAAACCTTTGAAGGCATATTAGGGGCTGAAAACGAGAAAAAAGGCAGGTGCGCCATGTGGCTGCTGAAGGAGATGGAACGCAGGAGTCAACAGGAAGATCATTTAGTCGCAATCTCGAAACTGACAACTTGCAGGGTGTTCTCAGACAACTTCAAAACTGCATAGAAAGATTAACTCGTCAGTGCAACAACCAAGCGCGTGGTAACCAGTACAACTACCAAACGCATGGCAACCAGGGACCATCAGGTGGTGCTCGGGACAGGGATGGACAGCGGCTTTGCTACATCTGTCTTTCACCACGACACCTAAAGCGAGACTGCCCAAACAATGAAAGGAACAGAAGAGACCAGCGCCCATTTAACCGACAACGTCAACAGACAAATATAGAGGCTCAGGAGCATCAGCAGGGAAACCTCCGTCCATCGACCCAGTAGGCCCAAGGCCGATGGAAGAGGAGGGGCCTAAACAGGAAGAACAATTAGAATGAAGCATAGCTGGCAAAATTTATGAGCATTCAAGGAGTTTTGACAATGGCTTTTATACGAACTGTAGAATTTGTGAAGTTGATTCCCATTATTTGATAGACAGTGGTTCTACATCCACTCTGCTGTCGAATAGTATCTATCAGAAAATAGACCCTTGCCTTAAGCCTCAGCTGAAAGAAAACAAATTTAGGGTAAAAAATGTCAATGGTGTAGACATAAATGTATACGGACATACAAATATTGCTATCAAATTAGGAAGAAATGAATATTTTCACCAAGTTATAGTCTGTGACATTTCTCCTGAAGGCATATTAGGGCAAGATTTTCTGCTTGAATATGTAAGAAAAATTGACTATGAGAAATACACATTACATACAGAATCAGATCAAATTTCATGCTGGCTTGGCGGAAATGCGGCAATGACTTGTAGGGTGATAGCTGAAGGAAAGACATGTATACCTGCAAATTCAAGTGCATGGGTAACTGTAAAAATACCAATTCAAGAACATTTACGGTCAAAAACAGCATTTATTGAGGCGAATGAGTCAAAATCACCAGCCCATCTTTTACCGGGAGTAATCGAAACAGGGACAAGTGAAGAGTTAAGGGACTTGAATGTTGTAAACTGTACTGAATAGTCTTTGACGATATACCCAAATACCACTTTGGGAACCTGCATTTCTGTGAAGGAAAGTGAAAGTGTGCCAATTACCTCATGCAGCACAAAAACTGAATGTGAACAAACGTCATGTGAAGCCCTACCTGAGTATTTAGGTGATCTTTTCATGCGAAGCTCCGTACATTTGAAGGATACAGAGCAAAATCTGCTTAAGGCACTGTTAATCAAATATCAATCTGTATTTGCCAAGTCATCCCTAGATTTAGGTTTTTCTGATCGCGTAGAACACCACATAGACACCATGGGTGCCGAGCCCATTAAAGAACCATTGAGACGGCTCCCATTAGTTAAACAGACGATTGGGCGCGAAGAGGTGCAGAAAATGTTGCAGGCAGGAGTAATAGAACCCTCGGTCAGCCCTTGGTCAAGCAATATTGTGCTGATAACGAAAAAGGATGGAAGTACCCGGTTCTGTGTGGACTACAGAAAGGTCAATCTCCTCACTAAGAAAGATAGTTATCCCCTTCCAAACATCAGCCAGTGCTTAGATGCTCTAGCAGGGTCTGTGTACTTTAATTGCATGGATATTCACAGTGGTTACTGGCAGATAGGCGTGGCCAAAAAGGACAGAGAGAAAACAGCATTCGCTACAAGCATGGGACTGTTTCAATTCGTAAAAATGCCATTCGGTTTAGTAGCGGCACCTTCGGAGTTCTGTAGGTTAATGGGTGATGTATTTCGGGATTTACAATGGGTGGAATGTATCCTGTACATGGACGATATTATAGTCCCGGCTCAGACGGTGGAAGAATCATTACTTAGGCTTGAACATGTATTTCAAAGACTTCAGTCAGCAAACCTAAAATTGAAAGCTTCAAAATGTGTCTTCTTTCAAAAATATGTTAAATTCTTAGGACATGAAGTGTCGGAACAGGGTATACACACAGACAAAGACAAAATCAAAGCCATTCAAGAGTGGCCGGTGCCCCGCAATGCAAAACAAACAAGGAGTTTCATCGGCTTAGCAGCTTACTTCAAACGCTTCATCGCTTCCTTTGGTGAGATTTGTAAACCATTGTATCAGTTAAGTGAAAAGAATAGAAAATTTGTCTGGACCAATGACTGTCAATATGCATTGGATACTCTGAAACAGAAATTAACATCCGCGCCAATATTAGCTTACCCCATCCTTGGCAAAGATTTCATATTAGATACTGATGCATCTCAGTTCACAGTAGGAGCCGTACTTTCACAAGAATATGATGGCAAAGAGAGCGTCATCGCTTTTATGAGTAAAACCATGAATAAACATGAACTTCAGTATTGTACTACGCGGAAAGAGCTCTTAGCTGTTGTGACAGCCCTTAAACACTTTCATCACTACCTCTCAGGCCAGACTGTCAAACTCAGAACAGATAACTCCGCAGTAAGTTGGATCCGTACTTTAAAGAATCCTACCGGACAAGTTTTCCGCTGGCTTCAGTACATTGAGACCTATGATATTTCCGTGTCTCATCGCCCCGGAAAATCTCACGGAAATGCCGACGCCCTCTCCAGGATTCCATGTAAGGTCTGTCAACGTCAGGAGCAAAACGAAATTAAGAACGCAGAGGAGCATAATCCGGAGCTCCACGAGGACAACTCAGGATCTGACCATGAGCCATCAGAGGAGGTATCCCGTGCGGTAACAAAAGAACAACAGCAGAACGAGGCTACCGCTCACCTGAAACCGAATCAATTTCTGCTCGCTAACTGGGAACCGAGCACTGTGCGTCATCAGCAATTATCAGATCCTGTCATTAATCCTATCATGGTTGCTGTTGAGTCTCAGTCTCGACCAGAATGGCATAGCATATCAGAGACTACATCACATACTAAAACCCTATGGAGGCAGTGGGACAGACTCAGTATAATCAGTGGTATGTTATACAGAACATGGGTATCTAACGAGTTACGAGAGACCAAATACCAGTTAGTGGTACCCCAAACATTACAGCACGACATATTGACAAACTATCATGACATCCCAAGTGCAGGTCATCTTGGAACAGATAAAATGCTTTCTCGTATACAAGTTCATTGCTACTGGCCTGCAATGAGAGATAACATTGACACATACTGCAGACAATGTGATAACTGTCAGTCGAGGAAACCGGCTAAACTTACCAGAGCTCCGCTAGGACAAGATCCAGTGTCAGAACCTATGGAGAAAGTTACACTTGATATCCTTGGTCCTTTACCTGTGAGTCATCGTTCAAATCGTTTTATTCTGGTAATTTCGGACTGTTTCACAAAATGGACAGAGTGCGTGCCATTGCCTGATCAAGAGGCAGCAACAATAGCAACAGCTTTTGTGATTAACTTCATAACCAGATTTGGAACACCACTGCTCGTCTTGACAGATGGCGGAACAAACTTTGAGTCAAAACTTTTCCGCGAAGTGTGCAAATTTTTGCAAATTGAAAAAGTTAAAACTTCAGTAATGCGACCTCAAGCCAACGGAGTCACTGAGCGTTTTAATCGTAAGCTCGCTACTATGTTAACAATGTTTTGTGTTAAGGACCAGAAGGACTGGGATCTGTATCTTCCACAAGTCATGATGGCTTACCGTAGTTCTGTTCATGCGTCAACTAAATACAGTCCCAATTGAATGGTGTACGGTAAACAAATCTTATTACCTATGGCAGCTGTTGTAGGACAACCTAAGGAAGAAAACCCAATACCCATAGAAGACTATGTGCAGAATCTTCAGGAAAAACTGTCGCAAATACATGGATTTGCCAGACAAAATCTTAAGACGGCAGCAACATATCGCAAGAAATACTACGACATCAAGAGTTCAAGCCGTACTTTGTCACCCGGTCAGGCTGTGCGGCTGTATAAACCGAGTAAACGACCTGGTGTATGTGCTAAACTTGCTCCAAAGTGGAAGGGTCCTGCTCTAGTTCTTCAGAGAATAGATGATTTAACCTATCTGGTGAAACCTAAACTGAACTCCCTAGCAAAGGTTTACCATATTGATCGGCTAAGAACATATCAGGGTAACTCACTGCCTAAATGGTTCACCAGGGCATTAAAAAATCAGCAGGTACACTAATCAGTAACTTGTATATCATTAAAAGGGCATTCAGTTATGAGGATAAACAGTGACTAGTTCAGCACCCTCAAATGTTGACATCATAATGCCCATTTCATATTCCATCGACATGTTTGAAGCATTCTTTACTTTCAAATTATTGAGAGGTGCTAATGTTAAACTTAAAATTCATTATTGCTGTTGGGATGGTATAGCTAGCTGTGCAAACTAACGTATACTGTACACCAGGAATTTTTCGCAGACAATAAATAGGAATGACGTTCTATTAGATTCCCTATCAGGTTAGGATTATACAGGGTTCCTCCGTCGATGAGCTCTGTGATCGCTTTCCTGATCTCAAAATATTGACACTATAATTGTGTGTCCAGTGACATACTGCGAAAAAATCCAGTTACGGTAGACAAAATTTTATGAGGTGCAACAGTACATCATTCAAGGGAACCAGTTGCAATTTTGATCAAAATAAACTGAGACAAATTGCAAGGTGCAAAGCATATCATTATAAGGGTCAGCATTTCTAAATAATTTTTGTTCTAAGTATGAACATATCACATCATATTGCATGTTTGTGGTGAATTAACTTTTTATCATAGTTATTCTAATGATTCAATAATTGTAGGGTTAACGTTGCAGTTAGAGTTAACAAGTTAACATTTTAAGTTCAGTGATGTATGTTGCGGAATGTATCAGAAAATTTAACATGTTGTTCAATGCATAAACAGTAGTAGCCCAGAGTAAATGTGAATAATTAGTAGGCTGGGGTCTCATAGAAGCAGCATTCTTTATAGTTCACCAGCCAGGGGTCAAACCTAGGGTATTTTAACGTCACATGAAAACACTGAAACTGTAGCTTAAGGAAAGTGTATGACTGTCGGAGGAACTTAACACTTTAGACCTGCAGGACTTGTATCGGGATAAAGGACAGAGTAAATAAGCAACACTGTACATGTATAGTTGACATTATGTCTATATCAAAATCCATGCATGGTAAGGAAAATTTTTGAAGTGGAGATGGTGGGATCTGGCCTGATCAACCAGATGCTTCACTATTGTATGAACTTTTGACATCGGAACACTCAAGCACTTGATAGGTATTACCCCCAGCTAGGGCAAGTGTAACGACTGTGAACCGGGTAAAAGCACATACCTGGAATGAGACAAATGGCGTGAATTAATACATGTATGCTGATAGCTTGACTATAAACTATCCGATGCAAGGGCGAGAAAATCTGAAAAGTTCAAAAAGCAAGACAATACGCATTAGTGACAGTTTATATAAAATCTGTATTTAAAAAGCAAGTTTCACACATTCTACAGTCCTACAAATCATGACAGACGATAACTGAAAGGACAACTAGTACTGTGAGCGATGCTGAGACATATCCTCAGTATGGTGTCTACTTTTCTTCAGGATGGCAGCAATCATGTCCATGAGGGAAGAAGAGGACAAGAGGTTCTGCTGGCTGTGCCCTGCAGTCTTTAACACCAGGAAAGACCTCAAGAAGCATGTGGAGGCAGCCCCGCATCACAGACTCAAGGTCATCTGTCCATGGTGTGTCGACCGGGAGAGAACAAGCAACAGAATAGCTGATCTGAAGCAGCACCACCCGGGTTTAGCTCAGGAGCCAATTCTATCAGAACCAGCAGCATTTTATCTGGCGCTTTTCCCTGCGGAGTACTCCAGAGTCATCACCCCTAGTCCACCTGGAACAGATGCTGCCAAGAGAGCCATGAATGCAGTGCGGGTTTGGCTCACCGTCGGTAAGTGTCGGAGCAGAACATCTGAGGAATGGGAAGCTGGTTGGGTCCTGGCAAATTCTACCCCCAGTCTGGGAAGGACAGCTGTGCTCACCACCCAATCACCCCGGACAGATGCTACTTGCCCAGGCTATAGCCCGAGTCATCCGGAGATGGAGAGCTCTATCAAAATTAAGAACTTTCACTCTCTAACTCTTTAATACTTAAATAATAATAATAATAATAATAATAATAATAATAATAATAACAATAATAATAATGTTAATAATAATTATTATTATTATACATTATTATTATACTCTAACTACAACTCTTACTACTAGCCTGCTCAGGCAAAGTGGCGCGAGACGGACCGTCCATGCATATAGACCCTATTCATATATTGGTTTCATTGGGCGACAGGACTTGAGGTGTCATTTCATCTCAATGTAGGGTAAAACTCCCACAAAATTGGAAGCAATGTCTCCAAAATTATCTAAATACTGTTGAACTACTACTACTACTACTACTATTATTACAATAATAATAATGATAATAATAATTTCAATAATCAAAACGATCATTATAATAATTATACTACTATTTGCACTATTACTTCAACTGCTACTGCTACTTCTACAGCAAGTATTATGATTTTTATTATTATTATTATTGTAATTTATGTGTTGGAAAAAAATGAATACTCTCTTGCTGAAAATACATTAGTAATAATAATAAATATAGAAAAAATTGATACAACTGATAATAATAATAAAGGAGGGTGCTAAGTATAAAGAAGACCAGTTTCTTTGTAGGTTTGTAAAAAGACTAATCTTGTCGTGTAAACGGGCCTTTATAAGGCCCGTCACGACAAGATTAGTCTTTCATGATTTTGTCATGCATGATTTTCTCTCGAAAGATTTTTACGTTTACACATCATGACAAATCTTGCATGATTTTATTTTCCCGCCTTAAAACAATTGAGGAAGAAATTCTTGCGATTCCTTTATGTAATAATTGCAAGTGCGGTTTTGAGTGGAAGACCTTTATCTGGTTGAATAGCTTAAGTTAGCTACACCTATTTTTAATATCCAACCATTAAATTACTTCATGTTATGCATCCATTGAATTCACAATCTGCCTGACAGTGCAGATCCTGATCAGATGGCTACTACATGGCATATTTGCTTTATTTTTTTAACACCTCTATATGCAGGGCAATTTATCAATGGAATTTTAGCATTGACTCTAAAATTTCATGTGGAAGTAATTAAGTCACCTTTGCTCTGATTGGCTAAAATGGCATGACTAGTCTTGCCGAAATAGAACATTTTCTATCTGCCATGACTGTCATACATGACTCCCAAGAGTGTGTAATAGCAGATTTATATGGCAAGATTTGTCTTTTAAGACTAATCATATAAGACTAATCTTGTCGTGTAAACGGGCCCGTTTACACGACAAGATTAGTCTTATATGAATATATAGAGGATCTTACATGAGTGCTCATGTATTATTGAATTTATTAAACGAGTTGCGGAAAAGGGATAAAATGCGAGGCTTTGCCGAGCATTTTATCCCTTTTCCTCAACGAGTTTAATAAATTCAATTATACATTAGCACGAATGCAAGATTCTATTTATCATATGGCATTTAAAACGCATTTTTATTCACGATTGTTTACAAAAATGTCAATTTTCCGCCATTAGTAAACGCGACGCCGTTGAGGACGTCGTACATGTAACGTTACGGAACGTATCTAGCTGATTTGCATATTTAATCCACTAGTGGATTATCGAAAATAATACATGGCTTTATTTCAGTCTCAGACGCGACGTCATATGATAAATAGGGGATCTTACATGAGTGTTCATGTTTTATTGAATTTATTAAACGAGTTGAGGAAAAGGGCTTTGCCGAGCATTTTATCACTTTTCCTCAACGAGTTTAATAAATTCAATAATACATGAACACAAATGTAAGATTCCATTTATCATATGACTTTTAAAACGCATTTCATTAACAAAATGTCAATATTCCGCCATTAGTAAACGCGACATCGTTAAGAACGTCGTACATGTAACGTTACGGGGCGTGTCAACTAATTTGCATATTTAATCCACTAGTGGATTATTGAATTTATTACATGGCGTTATTACACTCTCAGACGCGACGTCATATGATAAAATTTAATATTGATCAGTCATTGACAAATTCAACTCTTTTACACTGTTGTATTCAACACAGTGTTCCAAAACATGATCAAACTGTCAAGTTCA
This sequence comes from Lucinisca nassula, assembly GCA_963580285.1. NCBI lineage: Eukaryota > Metazoa > Mollusca > Bivalvia > Lucinida > Lucinidae > Lucinisca > Lucinisca nassula. The sequence goes on from OY757026.1 coordinate 7,059,416, forward strand.
GTGTTCATGTCGACACGGTCAAATAATTCTAGTTTATAAGTTTATAACTGAATGGTTATTAATAAGATTTCATTGCCTTTCCCACAATGCAATCACAATCGAGTCACTTGATATGGCACTTTGTGTCATATCTTTTCGAATTCTCATATTCGTACAAGACTCTTTATCCTGTATTACTTTCATTTCTGATTTCTGAGCATGGTTTTGTAATAAGGCAATCACTTCGATTGCTGACGACCGCAATAATGAGATGATTTTGACGTTTAGCGATGTCAATACTTTCCGTGACGTCAACTTTTACTATAGCGTACGTGACATCGTATACGACAAGTGCAAATCAAACACGCGAGAATTCTCGATTTTTATCCTACCCTGGATGGGATGACCAGGATAAGATTAGAATTTCTATACCAGGGAAAATTTCCCCATTCTGCAGAAGAAAAGAGAGAACTACAATAGAAATTCGATGGCTCGAACCCCCGATTTCTCGTTTGCCATGGATGAGTCGAACCCATGCTTCAGTCCGGGAATTCCTCCAAATTCGAAATAGCGACATTGCAGGGATATTTTTCTTCCTTTACCTTGCGTATGTATGTTTTGTGTACTCATTAGAATCGCCTCGATGAGGCGATTCTAATGAGCACACACAACATACATTTATTACGTACAACACCGAAAAGATATCCAACAACTATCACCATTCTGTCACCTGTTTAGAAGCCTCCGTGGTCGAGTGGTTACGCTACTCGCCTTGTAAACCAGGGGTCGCAGGTTCGATTCCGGGCTTCTCCAGACTTTCGGATGAGTCTTTAAACCGAGGTCCCGTCTCCGTATGACCTTAGCTGTTGGTGGGACGTAAAACTGAAACACTCACTCACTCTGTCACCTGTTATGGAACTGATAGCAACACTCTAACCGAGCTACCGCTGTATCGAACACATTTTCATGGTTCCAAAGTGGTATGTTGTGATTGTGGTGTGTGTGTTTTACGTTCCACCACCAGCTAAGGTCATACGGAGACCGGACTTCGGTTTAAAGACATACCCGAAAGTCTGGAGATGCCCGGGAACGATCCAACATGTGGCAGTCAGCTCAAAGAATATAACAATTCATACTGAAGAGACACCTTTAGAAATAAAGATCAGATCAATCCATGCTGGAGACAAACCTCATATATCACTATCATTTGGGGTTCTGCGTCCCCGTCAACCCTATTAGGTCATTATGGAGATGTTGCTTCCAATTTTCTGGGACTTTTACCAGACATTGAGATGAAATGACATCTTGAGCCCTACCGTCCAAACAAATAGATAAAGTTAATATGCAGGAATAATTCGACTCGCACCAATTTGCCTGGACAGGCTTAGACCTTCTTAGCGGTTTGCTTGTTAGTTTGTTTGTTTGTTTGTTTGAATTGAGGCTTTACGTCTCAGTCAACACTGTATAGGTCATTTTGGAGACGTTGCTTCCAATTTTGTTGGACTTTTACTCGGCATTGAGATGAAATTACATCCCAAGCCCTGTCTCCCAATGAAACCAATAGCGTTTAAAAGCATGGACGGTACGACTCGCATCGCTTTCCATGGACCGGCTTAGATCCTCTAAGCGGTTTACCAGAACTTGTGTGTAGCCGGTTTCATCTCTGCGTGGAAGCATCATGCAGCCCATTCCGACGCGACTGTCAGCTATTAACAATGCATACCGGTCCCCGCCCATCGGTGCCTGACGAAATAGATGGGCTGCATGATGTTTCCACGTAGAGCTGATTCTGGCCGCACACGGGTACTGGTAAACTGCTTCGAGGAACTAAGCCTGCCCTGGAAAAGCTGTGCGAGTCGGACTGTCCAATGCTTATAAACCCATTGGTTTCATTGGGTGACAGGAATTGAGATGTCATTTCATCTCAATGTCGGGTAAAAGTCCCACAAAACTGGAAGCAACGTCTCTAAAATGACCTATACAGTGTTGACGGGGACGTTAAACCTCAAATCAAACAAATCAAACAAATAATGCATCTGAAGAGACACCTCAAGAAAAAGTGTTTAGGATCATTCCATGCTGGAGACAAACCTCAAATAACACAGCATAAGGTCTCTCACCATTATGGGTTCGAGCTGTCATGTTTGTTCTCTCAATTGAGGTTTTGCGTCCCCGTCAACACTATTTATGTCATTTTGGAGACGTTGCTTCCAATTTTGTGGGACTTTTACCAGACATTGAGATAAAAAGGTATCTTGAGCCCTAACTGCCAAACAGGTAGGGTTTACGTACAGGCAGGAACAGTCCGACACGCACTAGTTTGCCTGGGCAGGCTAAGGCCTTCTAAGCGGTTTGCTTGTTTGTTTGTTTGTTTGAATTGAGGTTTTACGTCCCTGTCAAACTACTATTTAAGTCAATTTGGAGACGATGCTTCCATTTTTGTGGGACTTTCATCACGAAAACACGTCTGTGTCATTTGAACCCCTTGAACACCACTTTTATATAGTACAACTGGGGTGGTATACCTTAATTTCTTATTTCTGCTCTAAAATATAGATTGTGGGTATTCGTTAGAACCGCCTCGATGAGGCTGTTCTAACGAGTACCCACAATCTATATATTGAGCAGAAATAAGAAAAATAGCACACTTTTTTATCTTAAAAGTTTCGTTTTTTCGGCGGTGAAGTTAACAATGTATTTGCATAGGCGTGTTTTCATAAAGTACCCGACATTGAGGTGAAATGACATCTCAAGCCCTGTCGCCCAATGCAACCATTAGGGTTTATATGGCATGATCGGTCCGACTCGCATCAATTTGCATGGGCAGGCTTAGATCGGTTTACCAGTACTTATCTATGGTCGGTTTCAGCTCTGCATTGAAATATCATGCAGCCCAATCTATTTCTCTAAGCCCAGATGGACGGGATTGAGACGGAAAGACATCTCAAACCCTGTCGCCCAAATAAACCGTGAGGGCTTATATGCATGATCAGTCCGACTCGAATCACTTGGCATGGGCAGGCATATACCTTCTTTGCGGTTTACTGGTTTTCATGTGTGGTTGAGTTTAGCTCTGCATTGAAACACCATGCAGCTCAATCTATTTCTCTAAGCCCAGATGGACGGGGGTCTTATGAGCCGTTTGCCAATACGCATGTTCAGTCTATTTCAGCTCTATGTGAATCCACCAGACAATACAATCAATTTCTACAAGCACCGATGGGCGGGGGCGAACGGGTCGCATGTGAGACGCAAAGCTCTTCAACGGAAAGCAGGTGGTGTTTCTCTGAGTACTCCGATTTTCGCCGCCATCTGTCGATTTACGATCGGTTCGATATAAGCGAAACAATCTTTAAGGGTCGTACACTGCAGGCTCTCAAAGTTGCTGGGTTTATGCAAACTAGTAAGGTAAAGGTCACCCAGGAAAGGTCACAATCAAGGAACGCAACCACCTCAAGTCACCGCATTAAGAAAACATGCCCATACAAATGCATTGTAAACTTTACCGCCGAAAAATATGAAAAATTTATGTAGGAAAAATGTGATATTTTTCTTTTTTTTTCTTCTCAAAATATAGTTTGTGGGTACTCGTTAGAACCGCCTCATCGAGGCGGTTCTAACGTGTACCCACAATCTATATTTTAGAGCAGAAATAAGAAAAATAAGGTTTACCCCTGTAAACCCCAGTTTAACTATATAAAAATGGGGTTCATGGGGGTCAGAATTGGTAGGCGTGTTTTCGTGATGTAAAGTAAGTGACATGGAGGCACACGCAAACATACAGACGAAACAGGAAGCAATTAACAAATAAGACACTGCAAAAGAACGGCCGCCTTGGGAGGGTCAGTAGTAAAACTACTGTGGAGCTTCAACTCCGGAGTTTATGATATTATGAATATGTTTATCTAAAGTGTGTTCTCCTACACATACCTAGTTGACCTTGGAGAAATAGATTGAGCTGCATGGTCCTTTCAGTGTTGTGCTTTCATTTATTCTCCTCGAAAACACGCCTATATAATTTGACCCTCGTAAACCCCACTTTTGTGTAGTAACACTAGCTTAATAAGCGTTGGGTTTAAAGTGGTCTTCATCATGTAGGCTTTTTCGCGAAGGAAGTAAGGGCGAGGATTGTGGCCACGTAAAATCGATTTAAGCGCCCCCCCCCCCCCACCCCACCCCCAGTTGAATTCGTTTCCGCTGACCGTTCCAAGGCGGTTCTTCTGTTGCGGTTTATTTTTGTTATGGTTTGTCTTTGGGTGTTTGTGTCGCTTATATTATTTTATTTTCGATAGTCTATTAGCCATTTTGTGGGAAAGCAACTGTCCTTTTGGCTTTCCGCTGTTGATGTTTCCATTGGGGTCTGTTGTTTCATGATTGTGTTTCTTTCCCTTTGGTGTCACTGATGGGAGCTGTGGGTTAATTGTATCGATTCCTGATTCTGTTTTTAGTGTTTACAGGTGATGGCACCACGTGAAAAGCTCGTGAAATGAACACCCCTAAATTCCATTTTTACAGAGAAAGTATTTTTCTTATTTCTGCTCCAAGACATGGGCGTTTCTAACGAGCACCCACAGCCTATGTTTGCAGTATAACCCATTGTATGCGGGAAACCCCTAAATGTGTACCATGGCAAACAGTGCGGGTCCAGATCAGACGCGGCGTCTGATCATGATATGCACTGTTTGCCCAGACCAGGCGGCGTCTAATCAGGGCCTGCACTGTTTGCTAACAGGAGTTTCCGCCAAAACTAAAAAATATGCCTGACAACCCTTATATGTCAAATGGACTTGTCCAACATATAGCAATGGAAGAGTCCACGAGCATAGAATGGGATAAATAAGAACAGTATCACAGATTTTCATCAGAAAAGTAGCCATTTAGGAGATGTGAAAACATGCAGTATCCCAGCAGGCACTCAACGTTGAACTAACGTTGAAACAACGTTGAAAACGTTGTTTCAACGTTAGTTCAACGTTGAGTCAACGTTTTGTGCCTACAGGGATATCGCTGTGGTGTGTTATCGTTACCATCACGAAAACACGCCTATATAATTTTGATCCCCATGAACCCCACTTTTATATAGTAAAACTGGGGTTTACAGGGGTAAACCCTATTTTTCTTATCTCTGCTCTAAAATATAGATTGTGAGTACCCGATACAACCGCCTCGATGAGGCGGTTCTAATGAGTACCAACAATCTATATTTTGAGCAGAAATAAGAAAAATATCACAATTTTTCTTCATAAAATTTTCGTGTTTTTTTTTTTTTTTTTGTTGTTGTTTTTTTATTTTTTTCAGCGGTAAAATTTACAATGTATCTGTATAGGCGTTTTTTCGTAATGTTGTTTGATCAATTGATTCTATATGCGCCAAGCAAAGACTCAGATCAGCCTGTGATTCAGTGCAGTCTATTGAGAGCCTTCGATATCCCCGAGCAACACTTTCTATATACCCATGGCGAAAACACGCTGATTCATATATATTAAAACTTTAACCACCAAAAAATAGAAAAAAAATAATACACCCGTGCGACAAAGTGCATTTTTCACATCTCCAAAATGGCTACTTTTCTTAAGAAAACCCCTGATATTTTGGTTAATTATATTGCAAACAAAGGTTGTGGGGGCTCGTTAGAACCGGTTCTAACGAGGACCCACAACCTATGTTTTGGAGCAGAAATAAGAGAAATATTGCATACCCCCGTAAACCCTAGTTTTCTCTATATAAAGTGGGGTTTAGGGGGTTTTCATTTCACGGACTTATTCACGTGACGTTTTAATTTCTGCACAGAACATAGTTTGTGGGTACCGTTTCGCGGTTCTAACTAGTACCCATAATCTATGTTTTAGCAGAAGTAAGAAAAAAAAAAAAATAATGATTACCCCTCTAAACACCAGTTTTACTGTATAAAAGTGGGGTTTCAGTGGGGGGGGGGGAATTTTATAAGAGTGTTTTCCTGATGCACAGTGAACAGATTTCACATACCTATACAATCAGCAGAATCAGAATTATTACTGGTGACACGTCAAATGACATTCATACACCAGGACCTGCGATATGGGAAGTTAGATCCTAGTTCACACCAAACAGATAAACTTAGCTACACTATGCAGTGCATATGATCGAGTCTGGAATGGGCATTCCAGTCTCTAATGGTTCGTGGAAGAACGATTCTTTACAGATGTCAGTTCTTGCAGTAGGGTTCTGTAACGCCCTCTTACTTAGGTATATAATGGAGAACCGTTCACTCTAAGGTGTACGAACCCTCACTTGTATTTGTTCCCTTCCTAGTCATCTGCATAATATTGCATTCAACAGGCTGAAATCTCATGTCCCATTTTCGAGACCAACATCCTAATCTATCTATATCCTTTTGAAGTTCCATTGAGTCCATTTTCCGATAGCAAACACAGTCGTCTGCGAACAGTCTTTATATTTCTGAGTCAATGCCAGTGGAAATATCATTAACGTACAGGGAGAATAGCAGCGGACCAAGAACAGTCCCCTGTTGGACCCCAGATAAAACTGGAGCCCATACTGAAGATTCACCATTAACAACAACACGCTGTTTTTTTGTAGCAAGGGAAGGAATCTATCCATTTGAGAGTCTTCCCCCAAGCCCAAATTACATAACCAAATAATTTGGATTTAAGTAGTTGATGAGTTGGGGTGTCCCACTTTGTCCAAGATTATTACCCAATCATTAATAACCGTGCTAAACTGTGTTTCACAAAACGCATGTTGTCTTATGTTCATCCAAGTGAGCCATGATGTTTGAGCCGATTATGCGTCCAAGTAATTTACACAGAACAGAGGCCATGGACACCAGGCGATAAATAGGAGCAAGAGCCCTGTCTCCATTTTTGAAGAGTGTCAACCCCGTTCCTTCCTCTTTTATTAAGAGGTGGGATACCTTGGCTGTCTTTCTTCTGGCTATTGATATATATCTGTAGAAGTCTCTGGGACTTGCCTTTACCTCACCGACCAAGTTATTCACATACAAATCATGCTGATTTTCTATGTCATTCTTAATAATTTCTCGTCTCAAGTTTTCACATTTTGCCCAGGGTTTACTACTACCCAAATATTTTGCCTTAGCATGAATCTTATTCCTTCTACGAATCTTTCTTATTATTTCTGGTGTGATCCAAGGAATCGGAGATGCAGACCTCCAAGGTTTGGAGGGGGATATGATTTTCGGACGAAACTTGAATGAAAGACTTTATCAAATCAAAGTTATCCTGGACAGACCGAGCGTCTGAATGACCATTACAGTAGTCCTACTTTGCAAAATTTAGCACATCCTTCCTCATAGTTTTATAGTCACTCTTTAAATATAAGTACATCTTTCTACGAGGTTTCTTTATATGTGGTATAAAGTTGTAAGAATCAAATCCAAAATGTTCTTATCACGAGTAGGGAAGTTAAAAATTTGTTCTAAGCCATGATCATTCATAATGTCATCCAATATTTGTCCTTTGGATGGACTCAGCATCGTGCCTTGTTTGCTGAGCCTATCAGGCCAAATGATCTCTCTGAAGTTGAAGGCACCTAAAACATGTACTGCAGGAAGTTTTTTACCCTTATTCTGAGACTTAATTTGATCAAGCTGATCTTTAAATAACTGGAAGCTTTCGACTGTGCCGTTTGGTGGTCGATACTAAGTTGCTATAAAGTGAGAAGTTTTGTTTGCAACATACTTAACGCAAACATGAAAATGGCGTGTGAGAGGTGTCTCCGTGAACGAGCAACATCACCCCGCCGCTATTAGAGTTTCCATTTTTTCTGTTTCTTTGTTTGTTTGTTTGTTTGTTTGTTTGATTTGAGGTTTAACCTCCCCGTCAACACTGTAAAGGTCATTTTGGAGACGTTACTTCCAATTTTGTGGGACTTTTATCCGACATTGAGATGGAATGACATCTAAAGCCCTGTCGTCCAATGAAACCAATAGGGTTTATTAGCTTGGGCGGTCCACCTCGCACCGCGGTTCCTGGACAGGCTTCGATCCTCTAAGCGGTTTACCAGTACTAGTGTGCGGGCTGGATTCAGCCCTGCGTGGAAGCATCATGCAGCCCATATATTTCTTCAAGCCCCTATGGGCGGGGGCCGTCCAGCTTTTCTGTAGACACTGTATTCACAAGTTTCAGTAAAAAGTATACATCTATCTTCTTACACTGTGGCGGTCACATTTGGCCATTACTTCAGTAAGATGGGTGAATAAATTTAGAATTTAGCTAAAACAGTCACTGGATGAGTCTTTAAAACTATTTACAATCAAAATAACCGACGTATCCTAAAACGCATTCCGCTGGGTCTCATTCCTACACTGCACTGGCCTTGAAATACTCTGCGGTTTTGGCATTCCCCGCAGAAGAGGGAGGACTATTCCATTGAAGAATAGTTCCAGGAAAGAAATAATTTTTCAGGGCATCGCTATTGGACTGGTACCTACGATATTGTGGGTTGATTACTTTTGATGCCGTTGTTTGGGTTGACGCTGTTGCAGGGGTCAAGTACCTACCTTTATGAAAAGACACTGTATCAGAGTTTATCTTATAGAAGAAGGTTAAAGAGGATTGCTCACGACGGGCCTCTATAGACGGCCAATCTAGCTCAGTAAGCATGTCGCCGACGCTACTTCTATTTCGCCATCGCCGGCAGGTCCATCGAGCAGCTGTCCTCTGCACCTGCTGAATCTGTGTTTTAACATAGGGATGCCAAATGGGTGATGCATATTCAATTTGAGGGCGAACCAATGTTTTATATGCAATTTATCCTTTGTCTGCCTAGGTGCAAAGGCCAAATTACGTCTAAGGAATCCTAAAGTCCTTGTTGCTTTAGATGTTATCTCTGAGATATGTTGACCCTAATCAAGATCGTGAGTGATGGCCAAGATATTTGGCGGATTGAACGTGATCCAAAATGTTCTGGTGAAGTGTATAGTCAAACTTAATTTGCTTGTCCGGAGGGTGTCGTGACACCCTTATTGAATGGCATTTGGCCACATTGAACTTCATCTGCCAATCAGCCTCCCACTGTCGATCCAGGTCATCTTATAAAATAAGGCAGTCGGAAGGAGAATATATGTTCCTATAAAGGACACAATCATCAGCAAACAAATGGACGGTGACCTGATATTATCAGGAAGATCATTGATGAACACCAAGAAGAGGGACCCGTCCAAGGGTTGAACCTTGGGGGAGTCCAGTTAAAACGGGGACTGAAACAGACGCTTGGCCATCAAGAACAACTTGTTGTTGAGCGCCAAGAGAGCCATGAGCTAATCCATCTATGTGTGGATCCTCTTATCATATAGTAGTCCAGTTTATAAAATAGCCTTCTGTGAGGTATCTTGTCAAAGGCATTGGCGAAATCCATGATGATCAAGTCATTCTGTTTGTGGCCAAGGTTGATTGGCCAATCCTGACTGCTCATAATGTCATGGTAAAATTGAACTAGTTGCGTTTCACAAGAGCTTTGATTTAGGAAAACCATGTTGACAGTTAGCAAGGATGATCTCAGAGGCTAGATGCTTGTTGATATTGCTAACTAATATCATCTGTGCTTAAACATTTAAGACAAACAACAACAACAACAACAACAAACACTGCATATGTTTATATGGGTCATGTATATGAGTTTAATTAGAAGGGACCGAGGTAATAAGGTGATAAGGGGCCGAATTTAGCCGAGGTGTCTATTTAGCCTATCTAGTAGGGGAGACCGGGGCTAGGTGGTCCGTGGGGCAAGTTAGTCTGAGCGCAATTTCTCAGAACTGAGAAGGGTAATGGCAAAATGATTTTGCTCAATGGAATGCTTGATCGTGACCGTCTTTCTGAAGAAAATAAGATAGCGATCAAAAAAGGCGTAAACATTTTAGGGAAGAAAAACTAATTTTGTACCTCAAAAGTTACTTTATCACACTTGGAATCATTTGTTTGTCTTTTTGTGTGTAACAAATAACATGCAAATGTTATACTTTACCTGAAAGGTCATTATCTGAGGTATTCAAATGAGTGTATTTGGTGTTTCTAAATTCAATGATGTGTCTGTCATATGTGAGTATCTACCACGTGCTAGGGTCGGGGTAAGTTGGTCCATTCGCGACGGGGTAAGTTGGTCCGTCGAAAAAGCATTTGTATTTATCAGAACCTGGCATTTTCTGAATGAAAAACGGTAGCAAATTATTAAACAAGTTACACAGTACCGAAATCGTTCTGGGAAATAGATATTAGCCCCAGCTGTTGAAGTCAAATCACAATCTTAGGACCAACTAGCCCCGGTCTACTCTACGGTAATACATTTAAATGGGGATTTCCTATAAATTCGGCGCTTTTTGAGAAAAATAACTAACAAAATGCACAGTTGGCTGATAATCTGAGGAATTTGTGTTAAGATTATCGCCCGGCAGTCTACTGCATTGTTACTGAAACAACGTAATTTCTCAGCTCTTTTGTCAAAAGTGGCATTTATCGACCCGTCATTGCTATTTGATATTCTCGTTGAATCCCAGTCGGTCCAACTTACCCCTGTTGTTTACAATGACGTTGTCATGCCGTAACCCTCTGACGTCATCATAGAACCCTAAAACACTACGTTCAGTGCGATAACGTTACGTCGCTAAACGTAACGTAAACAAAGCAAGGCCCGTCTTGTGATATCAAAAGCTCAAAATCCATGTTCAAACAGCACGCAAATTTCATGATTTGAACATGGTTTTTGCTGTTTGAGCACGGCTTTCGGTCCATTTGACAATGGTTTCAAGCAGCCATGCGCATAGATATTTATGCAAGAATGACGTGTTAACTAACGCCGTCGTTAGTTTTCAACAAGTGGCCCCTGGTGTGTATGGAATGTACACCTGCGAGTACAGATCGCAGTATAAGTAGAAAGAAAGAAAGAAAGAAAGAAAGAAAGAAAGAAAGAAAGAAAGAAAGAAAGAAAGAAAGATACGGAGGCCCAAGCTTTTTTTAAAGTTTATACTTGTTTCCAAAAAAAAAAGTGGTGCGTAAAATTACCGGAACGGACCTAACTACCGGAATGTACCAGAACGAACCCATTTTTTCCCAATTTTATGCATTTTTTTTTATTATCATTACTTTTTTTCATCTGCAAATTGAGTTGATCATTTAAATAGATACCATTTTTGAAAGTCCTTTGGTTACCCTGTGCAATATTATGAAACTTTAATTATAAATATTGTTACATTGCAGTATGACCATATCTACACAGAATTGCTTTAGATTATTTAAGAAGAGATTAATCAAATTTATATCATTGTTAGTCCTACATAAAATATGGTTTTACAGGGTGTTCATTACATCCACTTTAAAACGTGATTATTTTTGTTTATTTCTCCTGTTGGTACGTTTGTCATACATTAGAGCCCCTTTGTGGGATATACATTTTGTTGTCATTTCTGCTGCTGATAATAGATTGTGGGTACGCACTAGAACCTCCTCATTTTGGGCTTTCCTAATGATGACCCGCAATCTGTGTTTAAAGAAGAAATAAGAAACACATCCCAAAATCACATCTGAAAAGCCAATATAGCCATGTTGCGGTCCTCAGTCTCTCTCTCTCTCTCTCTCTCTCTCTCTCTCTCTCTCTCTCTCTCTCTCTCTCTCTCTCTCTCTCTCTCTCTCTCTCTCTCTAATCCATGTTTTGTTTTTCTGTCTTTCGAGTGTTAAGCAGACATGCATTATTTTGACCATTTGCACCTTTTTCACACCTAATTATAAGACCGTCTAATCAACACCTAGGATAATTAGATTATCCTCACCTAAGGTAACTAGATTACTAAAGCACACTTTCAGGTTTATCGTTTTGTTTTACAAAGACTATCTATCTATCTATCTAGGTTTACTACAACACCCCCTGACGAGGATTACGTGTAGGTGATTGCGCGCCGTGAAGAAAAAGGTAGAGTGAATAGTGAGAATAAAAGTGCAATAGTGAGATGAATAAAAACAGATGAAAGTGTTAGTTAATAAGATGAGATTAAAATCAGTTTAAAAACAGGTCTGCTGTGTTTAGGGTAACTGGTGGTCAAGAGACCGAACTGCCACACTGAACTGATTCAGTGTTGGCAGCATGACCAAGGAAGATGGCAAGCTGTTCCATTGCACAACAGCCAAAGGGAAAAACGAATACTTGTAATAATCAGTTGAGGTATGGATTTGACGATACACGAAGGGATGGCGCAGGCTTTGACGGGTTGCTCTTGTTGGCTGCTGGAAATACGGTGGCATTTGAACGGCAACCATGCCGTGTGTAATTTTATATAATCTATTACTATCACTGTAATATAATTTAATCGCTTTAAACTAGCGGAATTTAAATCGACTGACAAACTAGTGTGTGCATTGTTAGTTATGTTTTTTAATTCCTTTTTCATAAACGTGTTCTTGAGATCGTGAGGTTAACAACTACCCATTAGATTATAATCAAAATATCAAACTCCAAGGGGCTGGAAAGTTTGGTATATAAACAGTAGTTGAGATGAAAGGATTTGAAATCTGATAAATAAATAGAAAACTGAAACAAAAGTGGCCAAAATCTAGTTTCACTTTAGCAGTAGTTTAAGATATCAGTGTTTGACATCACGAAAACACGCCTATATAATTTTGACCCCCTTGAACCCCACTTTTATAAAGTAAAACTGGGGTTTACAGGGGTAAACCTTATTTTTCTTATTTCTGCTGTAAAATATAGATTCTGGGTACTTGTTAGAACCGCTTCGATGAAGCGGTTCTAACGAGTACCCACAAGCTATACTTTGAGCAGAAATAAGAAAAAATATCGCAATTTTTCATCTAAAAAATACCGATTTTTCGGAAGTAAAGTTTACAATGTATTTGTATAGGCGTGTTTTCGTATTGAGATACCGAGTCAGCTGTAACATGGCTCAAAATGGCGAAAGAACATCAAGTTAACAAGTTCGTGAAATGAAGAATCCCCAAACCCCACTTTATACTGAGAAGACTGGGGTCTACGGGGGTATTCATTATTTTCCTTTCTTTAGCACAAAAACATACATTATGGGTACTTGTTAGAACCACCTAACTTCGGCGGCACTGACGAGTTTCCACGACCTATGTTGCGGTATAAATGAGAACGATATCACAGATTTTCTGGCCCAGATTTTCAACAGAAAAGTCACAGTTTTGAGATATGAAAGGATGCACTATGTTACACAGATGTGTTATCGTAATTATAATTAATAAATGGATTCCATATTTATATAAAAGGCACACGTCTATGTCCGATATATATGTATGGATTAGAGTGCCAGACTATCTGGTTCTAGAAATAACTATTTCGATGAATACCTGTATTTTATTTTAAAATAAATTATTATTTCTGCTCCAAACACCACTAGGGAAAGTGATCAGAAGTGATTATGGTGGCACTTAGGCACTGGAACTGACCCATATTCCACATTTGACAAATTTATTTGTGAAAAAGGGCATGCACCATGTGGTAAAAGATGAAAATAGTGTGTAATTTATATAAATTTTCTAATAATATGGCGGAAACCGGGATGAAATTGGTCCATTCCGGTCCGTTCCGGTTATTAGAGGGAAAGTATAAAACCCGGGAGTAACGGCCGGAAGCCGGGAGTAAAAATCCGGGAGTAAATTTTGACAGTCGAATAAAGGTACTAAACATTCACATATCTGGATGAAATTTGAATCAAAAGTAGAATATAGATGTTTCTTTAAAATGCACATAAGTGTTAACATTATTACCATGTACTTTTCAAGATATGAACCGAAATATACGACCACGTCGCAAAATTTTCGCCCGGGGTAACTTTTGCGGTATTGACGATGTCAAGCATTTTGCAAAATATGTTCAGTCTGGGGGTTCTACAAGAATTACTTTATGTGTTATTAATTAAAAACATGTCAGAGATTTAAAAAATGCAAAATTAAATTTATTTCATCGCTCCGCCTGGTAAATTATTGACCCCGGGAGTAGGCCGGGAGTAATTTCTGGGTTGAATTCGGCGTTTATTTGCCTTATTCTCGGCCTTACTGCTTCTATCACATACATTATATTTCTTAAACATTTGTCAGAAGAAGAGCTAAGATTCAGCATGGAGTACATGAATTTATTTACTTGTCATATCGGGACTCGACACACATCCAAATCCCCAAACCCAACTCACGCCCTGCTCCTGCGCCTATGATTTTATGTGACGGGGACATTTATATTTGGCGCTATTTGTTTTATGGCCGTATAATGTAGAAACGATGACACTATTACCTCCGAAGTCTGATCAGTGCCTTTGCTATTAGCTGTCAGGGTACAAAGACTATGTTTAATAAAAACAATGTATGTGACATAGGCAATAACGCCAATAAACGCCGATTTCAACCTAGAAATTACTCCCGGCCTACTCCCGGGTCAATTACTTACTTCACGGAGCGATGAAATAACTTTATTTTTGTATTTTTCTAATCTTTGATATGTTTTTAATTGATAATACACAAACTTATTCTTGTAGCAATCCCAGACTGAACATATTTTGCAAAATGCTTGACATCGTCAATACCGCAAAAAGCTACTCCCGGGCGATTTTTTTGTGACATGGTCATATATTTCGCGTAATTAGATCCGTTCCGGTAAATTTGGTCGGGTATAAAAGCCAAGGCCGCGCCGGGCCGGGCCGGACCGAGCCGCCGAGCCTACCAAATATTTTATTTTTTGTCTCTAGGTACAAGTAAGATATATATTTTGGTGAATGTGGGATTAAATTATTATAAATTAGATATGTTATAACTACAAGTAGTTTCACTTATCTACATTGCTTATTTATCTTTTAATAACTGTTTTTTCGAAATCCAGGGGTATAAAAGCCAAGGCGGCGAAAAAGTATTGACAATTCCGAATTTCTTTCAAATTCATCGGTTAAATTACTTCTTTTTGGCCTTAAAATATTTGAATTTGTTTATACTTGTTATGTGTTCGTGATAAAATCAAATATATTCATCAGAATCACCTTAATTGATCGAATTTCTTATTTTATTTTTGTTTCTATTTTTAGAATTACCTTATTACAGGAAACGACCGAAAAGGACCGAAAGTGAGGGCACCAACGACCGAAATGATCCGAATCGAATGACGACCCATGTTGTTAAGTGACATCAGACCGTTATCCCAGTGGAAAAAGTTAGTATATGCGACATTGTTTTAATGATTGGTCAAGGAGTTCAGGGTTTTACAACGTTGATTCGATGTCGTTTAAACGACACTGGGATATTTTGTAAGGGAAATGGACAATCTTGTCCACCAAACTTTTTTTTTTAGAAAAAAAGTTTCAAAAAATGTTCCCAGCAGGCACTCCACGTTGAATCAAGGTTGAAACAACGTTGATTCAACGTTGTGTGCCTGCAGGGTTCTGTTTACTTTTTTACTGCCAGTAGGAGCTCTTTACTGACTGATGTTCAGGAGGACGCGGGTTCGATACCTGCTGAGGTCGGCAGCCTTCTTTCGTGGAGATTGAACATGAAATATTTTCTTCAAGAAAGGCAGTTGTCAGTTTTTTTTGCGAAAGAATGTGCACACTCATTTATTAGGAAACAATGGACCAGGACAACTCGTTCTAATTTTTAATTTCTACATCCATCACACATCCACAGTGAGCTGTCTGACTGAAGCATATTAATAAGCAATAATAATACAATAGGTAAGTATCAAAACATAATTAATATGTCTAAAACATGATTAAGAAATATGATGAGTTTCATAAAGCTCCATCTTTAGTTCCTACCATTCAGATAGTATATTTAAATGCCCTTATCATTTATCTGACATTGCCATCCGTTGCGGTTCATTTCGACGTGGCCTACATAAACCACCAAAAATACGGTTATTACAGATACTAAAAGGAATTGACTGGAATTATTACAATAAAAGGTTTAGAAAATACTTTTTTGGGGTTGTCATGTACATTTTTTTCACAAATCCACGTCTATTTCATTCAAATTCGATCAAAACGTACGATAAAAACCGCCTTGGCTTTGATACCCCTAAAAAATTGCAAAATTGCAATAAAACAAAAATTAGGGTACCAAAAAGAACAAAAACTATGCTGAGTATCACATTTGATATAATTAACATTATCATATTAAAATTTACCACTAACATTTCTTCTTCGGTTAGAATTCCGAAAAATAAAATCTTGGGATCGGCAATTTTTGGCTCGGCGGCTCGGCGCGGCCTTGGCTTTTATACCGGGTCTCACTATAAAGCGACAAGAAGCGACAAGAAGCGTCAAGAAGCGACAAGAAGCGTCATGATCATATTCCATTCGAAATATACATTCCTATATTAGATTTTTTATGAATTCATAAATAAATTAAGTATTTCAAAGAATCAGGTTTGAATAGTTCCAGAAATATTGCATTTTCTTGTGTAAAATAAAAAATAAAAATCGCGTGCATAACCGCGTTCGGTTGAGAAAAAAGCGACAAGAAAATGTTGCGACTGACAAAAAGTAAATGCTTGACATGAGTCTTGTTTTTCTCGAATTGAAGTCATATATATTTATGTCTGTTATATGCAATATGCATTAAAGACATTGAAAGGTGTAGAAGACTAACATGATGCAACAAGAAAGGCACACCGCACAAGCATCTTGAGTGGTGAAAAAGCGACATGAAGAAATTACGGTGCGATTTAAGTGCTAGAAAAAGCGACAAGAAGATTTTTCACAGTTGAAGCGATAACAAGAAGCGTCATGAAGTGTATGGAACATATTCTGGTTTTACATTTTATGCATAAAATCCGTAGAAGACGCATCATGGGGTACGAGCGCTTGCAAACCGCCCGATATATTGAGTTCTGAATAAGCGACACGAAACTTCATGAGTCCATGAAAAAGCGACAAGAAGGTTAAATGGCGACTACACAAAGATGAAGAACCATCAAAATCATATATCCATTTCAGGCATTAAATCGCAATGTAGATAATAAGCTGGTAAGAAAAAAAATTGAAAAAAAAAAAAAAAAAAAACAAACGCACAATAACGTCGAGAGCTGAAACACGGGAGCTTAAAAGGCGACAAGTAAATTCAACGGGGTTATATGAGTCCTCAAAAGGCGGCAAGAACGGACTGAACAAATTATTTGTCTAAATCGCAACGGAAGTAAGGGCGAGGATTGTGGCCACGTAAAATCGATTTAAGCCCCCCAGTGGAAATCTTCCACTGACCGTTCCAAGGCGGCTCTTCTGTGGCGATTTATTTTATGTTGTTGTTTGTTACTTACTGTGTGTATCACTTGTGTCTTTTAGTTTCGGATGACCATATGGCCATTTTGTGGGAAAGTAACTGTCCTTATGGCCTTCCTTTGTTTAGGTTTCCATTATGGTCTGGTCGCTTAATGTTTGTATTTCTTTCCCTTTGGTGTCTTTTATGGGTGGAGTAAGTTAATTGTATCAATTCCTGATCTTTGTTTTACTTCTACTTTACGGGGCTACACAAAGAAGAACCTACAAGAATAAATTTAATTTTGCCTTTCAGGCAGAAGAATACGAAAAAGACAATCAGTCGGTAAGAAAATAGTCAAACCGACCAATAACCCCATCAGCTGAAAAAGCGACAAGAAGAAATAATGGGTTGTGAGTACTGAAAAAAGCGACAAGAAAATTTTGCATAGTAACCAAAATTAAACATGAATACGATAGATTGTCGGTCCTCGTTAGAACGGCCCCCTTGATGCGGTTCTTATGAGTGCCCACAAACTATGGTTCTATGGAGAAAGAAAAAAAAAATGTTGGATTTTATGTGTATCCATTACATGGACTTGTTGACGTGGTTTATGTAAAGGGACATGAGATAGCGACAAGAAGAAATAAAGGGACATGGCGAGTTCTGAAAAAAGCGACAAGAAAATTTTGCGGGGCGAGCGAAAATTAAAGATGGTAGAGTGTGTGTGTTCGTTTGAACGGTCCCCGCGAGACTGTGCTAATGAGTACCCACAAACTATAGTTCTGGGGAGAAAACAAAAAGTTGGATTAATGAATATCCATTACACGGACTTGTGTTCGTGGTTTATGGTAAGTGACACGAAAAAGCGACAAGAAAAAATAACGGGACGAGGCGAGTACTGAAAAAAGTGACAAGAAAATTTTGTGGGGCGACCATAAATTAAAGATTAAGTGTGCTCGTTTGAACGGTCCCCGTGAGACTGTGCTAATGAGTACCACAAACTATAGTTCTGGGGAGAAAGAAAATAAGTTGGATTTATGAATATCCATTACGCGGACTTGGGATGTGGTTTATTTAAGAAATGAAATTTATTTTTCTGCAGTTCATGGATGTATGAACGCAGTGGGTCGCGTGCAAAGTAAATGAACCCCGAAGGGGTTCATGTAAACTTTGCTCGCGACCCACTGTCGTTCATACTTTCATGAAAAGCAGAAAAATTAAGTTTATTTTTTATATTTACATTATTTGCCCCTCATCAATTGGCGAAAAAATGCTTGTAGGGCAAACTTTTAAAGCTGAAAAACATTTACACGCCGTTTTTCTGCAAAGAGCGGAGCAGCGTTTACGTCATCAACGCCCGTAGAGAACAATGGTTTAGAATGACGTCACTTAACGTCACTGAACATCATGTGATTCGATGCGTTCATGCGCGTATGAACGTAATTGTTTTCTATAGGTTTACATTAGACTTTACACTGGAAATGTAAATATATAAAATAACATGTAAAAACGACAAGAAGATATAACGGGACGAGATGAGTACTGAAAAAAGCGACAAGAAGAAATAACTTGACGAGGCGAGTACTGAAAAAAGCGACAAGAAAATTTTGCATAGTAACCAAAATTAAACATGAATACGATAGATTGTCGGTCCTCGTTAGAACGGCCTCCTTGATGCGGTTCTTATGAGTGCCCACAAACTATGGTTCTATGGAGAAAGAAAAAAAAATGTTGGATTTTATGTGTATCCATTACATGGACTTGTTGACGTGGTTTATGTAAAGGGACATGAGATAGCGACAAGAAGAAATAAAGGGACATGGCGAGTTCTGAAAAAAGCGACAAGAAAATTTTGCGGGGCGAGCGAAAATTAAAGATGGTAGAGTGTGTGTGTTCGTTTGAACGGTCCCCGCGAGACTGTGCTAATGAGTACCCACAAACTATAGTTCTGGGGAGAAAACAAAAAGTTGGATTAATGAATATCCATTACACGGACTTGTGTTCGTGGTTTATGGTAAGTGACACGAAAAAGCGACAAGAAAAAATAACGGGACGAGGCGAGTACTGAAAAAAGTGACAAGAAAATTTTGTGGGGCGACCATAAATTAAAGATTAAGTGTGCTCGTTTGAACGGTCCCCGTGAGACTGTGCTAATGAGTACCACAAACTATAGTTCTGGGGAGAAAGAAAATAAGTTGGATTTATGAATATCCATTACGCGGACTTGGGATGTGGTTTATTTAAGAAATGAAATTTATTTTTCTGCAGTTCATGGATGTATGAACGCAGTGGGTCGCGTGCAAAGTAAATGAACCCCGAAGGGGTTCATGTAAACTTTGCTCGCGACCCACTGTCGTTCATACTTTCATGAAAAGCAGAAAAATTAAGTTTATTTTTTATATTTACATTATTTGCCCCTCATCAATTGGCGAAAAAATGCTTGTAGGGCAAACTTTTAAAGCTGAAAAACATTTACACGCCGTTTTTCTGCAAAGAGCGGAGCAGCGTTTACGTCATCAACGCCCGTAGAGAACAATGGTTTAGAATGACGTCACTTAACGTCACTGAACATCATGTGATTCGATGCGTTCATGCGCGTATGAACGTAATTGTTTTCTATAGGTTTACATTAGACTTTACACTGGAAATGTAAATATATAAAATAACATGTAAAAACGACAAGAAGATATAACGGGACGAGATGAGTACTGAAAAAAAGCGACAAGAAGAAATAACTTGACGAGGCGAGTACTGAAAAAAGCGACAAGAAAATTTTGCATAGTAACCAAAATTAAACATGAATACGATAGATTGTCGGTCCTCGTTAGAACGGCCTCCTTGATGCGGTTCTTATGAGTGCCCACAAACTATGGTTCTATGGAGAAAGAAAAAAAAATGTTGGATTTTATGTGTATCCATTACATGGACTTGTTGACGTGGTTTATGTAAAGGGACATGAGATAGCGACAAGAAGAAATAAAGGGACATGGCGAGTTCTGAAAAAAGCGACAAGAAAATTTTGCGGGGCGAGCGAAAATTAAAGATGGTAGAGTGTGTGTGTTCGTTTGAACGGTCCCCGCGAGACTGTGCTAATGAGTACCCACAAACTATAGTTCTGGGGAGAAAACAAAAAGTTGGATTAATGAATATCCATTACACGGACTTGTGTTCGTGGTTTATGGTAAGTGACACGAAAAAGCGACAAGAAAAAATAACGGGACGAGGCGAGTACTGAAAAAAGTGACAAGAAAATTTTGTGGGGCGACCATAAATTAAAGATTAAGTGTGCTCGTTTGAACGGTCCCCGTGAGACTGTGCTAATGAGTACCACAAACTATAGTTCTGGGGAGAAAGAAAATAAGTTGGATTTATGAATATCCATTACGCGGACTTGGGATGTGGTTTATTTAAGAAATGAAATTTATTTTTCTGCAGTTCATGGATGTATGAACGCAGTGGGTCGCGTGCAAAGTAAATGAACCCCGAAGGGGTTCATGTAAACTTTGCTCGCGACCCACTGTCGTTCATACTTTCATGAAAAGCAGAAAAATTAAGTTTATTTTTTATATTTACATTATTTGCCCCTCATCAATTGGCGAAAAAATGCTTGTAGGGCAAACTTTTAAAGCTGAAAAACATTTACACGCCGTTTTTCTGCAAAGAGCGGAGCAGCGTTTACGTCATCAACGCCCGTAGAGAACAATGGTTTAGAATGACGTCACTTAACGTCACTGAACATCATGTGATTCGATGCGTTCATGCGCGTATGAACGTAATTGTTTTCTATAGGTTTACATTAGACTTTACACTGGAAATGTAAATATATAAAATAACATGTAAAAACGACAAGAAGATATAACGGGACGAGATGAGTACTGAAAAAAGCGACAAGAAGAAATAACTTGACGAGGCGAGTACTGAAAAAAGCGACAAGAAAATTTTGCATAGTAACCAAAATTAAACATGAATACGATAGATTGTCGGTCCTCGTTAGAACGGCCTCCTTGATGCGGTTCTTATGAGTGCCCACAAACTATGGTTCTATGGAGAAAGAAAAAAAAATGTTGGATTTTATGTGTATCCATTACATGGACTTGTTGACGTGGTTTATGTAAAGGGACATGAGATAGCGACAAGAAGAAATAAAGGGACATGGCGAGTTCTGAAAAAAGCGACAAGAAAATTTTGCGGGGCGAGCGAAAATTAAAGATGGTAGAGTGTGTGTGTTCGTTTGAACGGTCCCCGCGAGACTGTGCTAATGAGTACCCACAAACTATAGTTCTGGGGAGAAAACAAAAAGTTGGATTAATGAATATCCATTACACGGACTTGTGTTCGTGGTTTATGGTAAGTGACACGAAAAAGCGACAAGAAAAAATAACGGGACGAGGCGAGTACTGATAAAAGTGACAAGAAAATTTTGTGGGGCGACCATAAATTAAAGATTAAGTGTGCTCGTTTGAACGGTCCCCGTGAGACTGTGCTAATGAGTACCACAAACTATAGTTCTGGGGAGAAAGAAAATAAGTTGGATTTATGAATATCCATTACGCGGACTTGGGATGTGGTTTATATAAAATAACATGTAAAAACGACAAGAAGATATAACGGGACGAGATGAGTACTGAAAAAAGCGACAAGAAGAAATAACTTGACGAGGCGAGTACTGAAAAGCGACAAGAAAATTTTGCGGGGCGTCCAAAAATTAAAGATGGATAAGATAGAGTGTTTGTGCTCGTGTGAACGGTCTCCGCGAGACTGTACTAATGAGGACCCACAAACTATGGTTCTGGGGAGAAAAAAAAATAAGTTGGATTCATGAATATCCATTACCCGGACTCGTTGTAGTGGTTTATGTGAAGTGACATGAAAAAGCGACAAGAAAAAATAACGGGACGAGGCGAGTACTGACAAAAAGCGACAAGAAAATTTTGCATAACGTCACGACGTCTCTCTCTCTCTCTCTCTCTCTCTCTCTCTCTCTCTCTCTCTCTCTCTCTCTCTCTCAACAACGTCTCGACGTCTCTCTCTCTCTTTCTTTTCCAATACAAGGTTGTGGGTATTCGTTATAACCGCATCAATGAAGCTGTTGAAAGAAAGAAAGAAAGAAAGAAAGAAAGAAAGAAAGAAAGAAAGAAAGAAAGAAAGAAAAGAAGAGTTGGCACATGACGTGTTTGCAACGTCGTATCAACGTCGAAACAACGTCATGACGTCTCTCTCTCTCTCTCTTCCAATACAAGGTTGTGGGTACTCGTTATATGCGACTCTATGAGGCTGCTGAAAGAAAGACTAGGTAGAAAGAAAAAGTTGGCACATGATGTGTTTTCAACGTCGTATCAACGTCGAAAAAACGTAATGACGTTGCCCTCTCTTTAAATACAAGATTGTGGGCACTAGTTATAACCGGCTCAATGAGGCTGCTGAAAGAAAGAAAGTAAGAAAGAAAGCTGAGCGATGTTATGTTACTGATCTGTTCAGTCGATCGCAATTAACGCTAGTCACAGTCCGCAACCCATTGAGTTATTCAACTAGAATAGCTCAAAATTGAGTGACAGTAATTAACCAGCGCTTCAATTAATGACACACGCCATCACTTAAACATCCCCCAGCTGATAACCAAAAATAATTGGAAACAAGAAATATCTTTAAAAAAGATATGCGGCGTAGATTTAATTGGAAGGTTGTTTAGAAACCAGTGCTTCAGCTGAAGTGCACGACCCGCCGGATGCTTTTAGCTTGATGAGTGTTACCATATATGGGTATGGCGGCCATTTTTGTCATGTGACCTGGACCTAAAACGGTTCCCCCAATAAATGCGCCTTATCGTAAGGAGCAAAAATTTATCTAATACTTTAGTACTGTATTCTGAATCGTTTGCAGGATAAAATGAATTCTCACTTTTCCAATACAAAAGCATATGTGTCAAAGTTTGACCTAGGCACAAAGAAGGTCAAGGTCAACCCAGGGTCACCATTTTAGCAATTTATGATGGGCCTACGTCCCAGATGTTATTTATCAAGTTTCGTGGAAATCTGCCAAGTGGTTCTGGAGAAGACTATTTTGAAGGGTTTTTACCATATATGGCTTGGCGGCCATTTTGGTCATGTGACCTGGACCCCATGAGCAAATTTTGGTTTCCTCCA
This sequence comes from Lucinisca nassula, assembly GCA_963580285.1. Classification (NCBI taxonomy): domain Eukaryota; kingdom Metazoa; phylum Mollusca; class Bivalvia; order Lucinida; family Lucinidae; genus Lucinisca; species Lucinisca nassula. The sequence continues at coordinate 7,082,757 of OY757026.1, forward strand.
TCCCATAGAGGCTCCATATGAAATTTGACCTTAATCGGCCCAACGGTTTCCGAGGAGAAGCAGTTCGAAAATTTTCACATTTTTCGCCTCGGCGAGGCTATACTAAATGGAATGTAATATTTCGCAAGTTCATTGGTTAGACCTCATTGATACTATCAGTATGCCAAAAATTGTTTAAATATTCCAAGCGGTTAAGTCACTATCACCAATTTTCACAAACGGGTTACGGACGGACAGACAGACAGACCATATATGGCTTGGCGGCCATTTGGGTCATGTGACCTGGACCCCATTAGCAAATTTGGGTTTCCCCCATCCCATAGAGGCTCCATATGAAATTTGACTTCAATCGACCCAACGGTTTCCGAGGAGAAGCAGTTCGAAAATTTTCACATTTTTCGCCTCGGCGAGCCTATACTAAATGGAATATAATATTTCCTAAGTTCATTGGTTAGATCCTATTGATATCTATCAGTATGCCAAAAATTGTTTAAATATTCCAAGCGGTTAAGTCACTATCACCAATTTTCACAAACGGGTTACGGACGGACACACAGACTGACAGAATGACACGGTGATTTTAGGGCACTCTTAGAAAATCAACCGACTTTAGTCGGTCGCTTTTTCTGCGGGTCGTGCAATATGAGCTACAATAGTGACAGCAACAATTGTCTAGCTATGAACTGGTTTACTGTATTCAAACAATTCAGATGTCACGCGAGGAAAAATAGCTTTGCAGAGGGCGGTGTCCTGCCTGTTTGAGCTAAGGTCAATGTAAAAGGTCAAGGTTAAAAACATGACCTCATTTCAAGAGCGTATGATCTCAAGTATATGCACAACAAATAAGAAAACGTTATCATTTACTGTTTTTGAACACAAATTCTAGGGTTAACATTTCGTGTTGTCGCTATGGTGAACGTAAACGCATAGGCGGACGAACAAACGGACGAGCAGACAAACGGACGGAAACTTGATCTTATGTGCACCTAATTTAAACTCAAATTACACTTATTCCTTTTCAGAATTTATATAACATTAATGATATTCGAAAATGTCCATTTTGTGTTAAAATGGAGGACATAAAGTATGCTGAAGACAAATGATACACTGCAACTTTTATTTAGCATATACATGTATTGTAAATTTAACATCTGACAATTTGTAATGCGATTATTACATGTTTTTGTCATGCTATATCTCTTTATTGGTTTCATTGGGCAACAGGGCTTGGGTGTCATTTCATCTCAATGTCGGGTAAAAGTCCCACAAACTTGGAAGCAACGTCTCCAAAATGACCTACACAGTGTTGATGGGGACGTTAAACCTCAAATCAAACAAACAATTCCTTTCGCAGAAAATTCTTCCTTTCGCGAAAGGAACCTTCCTTTCGCGAAATGGTTCCTTTCGCTATATAGACCAACCACGTGAAATTAGGTCAAAATAGCTATTCACCGCAGCAGTTACAGAATTCACTAGAAACACAATTATACATATGACGTATGGTCATCAAAGGACAAGACGGCGAGCAAGCCGAAACTGTATATATTTTTCATTCATGTCTCACATAAAAAACGAAACATTTCCTAGGTTAAAACTTCAGTAAACTGTCGTACTTTTGAGTAGATTTATTTATGCAAATCATTGACCAATGAAATGGTCATCTCCTTGGACATGTGGTTTTATTGACCAATGGAATAACGAAAAATGTAGGACAAAAGCAAAACCATAACGGCTACGCCGTAAAAAAAAAAAAAAAAATAAATTATCGACATTCAAGGGGAACAATCCTATCCTATCAAATTAATATGTAACTTTGGTAATGTCATGCAAAACGTATATATACGCTTTGGTCTTGATGAAAGTAAATATTTTATTTTCATTTTAACAACGATAAATGTTCTTTTTTCTTCATAATATCTACCTATGTAGATTGCATAAGCATACTTTTACTTGTTTCTTGATAATCACCATTAAAGTTTAACATCATCATTATTCTAGTATCCACTCATGGCGAAGTATAGTGTGACTTAATAACCCGTTTTCTATCTGCATAGAAAATTTATATTCGTATAGAGATCTACGATAGAGAAAAGCGACAAGGAAATCGTTTTAACATTAAAAGCCCACTATTTTACGGATAAAAACGTGATAGAATGATTATACACATTACGAACGAACACACGTCTATCTAAACATAAAGGAAAATTTACCCTCAAAAATGACTCATTTTCTAACGAAAAATGCGTTTTTTTTCCTTATAACTTATAACATAGATTGTGGGCACACGTTAGAACCGCCTCGCCTAGGCGGGGCGAGGCGGTTCTAACATGTACCCACAACCAATGCCTTTTACAATATAAAAGTAGGGTTTAAGGGTGTCAAAATTATATAGGCGTGTTTTATTGCTGCTGAGTTTGAGGACAAGTATGTTTGTTAAGGAGTCTTACAAGTACCCATAACATTTTTTTTAATTCGGAAAATCACCGATAACTGCTGTTATTCTTATTTGGTTCCCTTGTAGGATAGAAAAAGAAAGAAATAAGAACAAAATAAAGAAAAATCTCGTGGGTAGTCATAATAGTTATACCAAGGATTCTAACGGGTATCCACATGAAAAAGAAAGAAAACATGTAGTGGGTCTCATTACAGCTTACTCCCACAGGATTCTAATACGTAACCCCAACAAATCCGGCTCCCGCCCATTGGGGCTTGAAGACATAAATGGGCTGCATGATGCTTTCAGGCAGAGCTAAGCCTGCCAAGGCAAAGTGGTGCGAGTCGATCCGTCAATGCTTATAAACCATATTGATTTCATTGGGCGACAAGGCTTGAGATGTCATTTCATCTCAATCTCGGGTAAAAATTTCACAAAATTGGAAGCAACGTCTCCAAAATGACCTATACAGTATTGACGGGTACGTTAAACCTCAAATCAAACAAACAAACAAAACCCTCAACAAATCTTTTTTAGGAAAAAAATGAAATATCTCAAATAAGTGCACTTATTTGTTACTATATAAGAAAGAGAAAAAGAGAGGAAAGAAAGAACGAAAGAAAGAAAGAAATAAAGAAAATGAAAATAAAGGAAGGAAAAGAAAGAAATTGGCGATGCTATGAAGGAATACACGCTTATTGATTTTATCAGTTTCATAGCCCGCAAGCCATTGAGTAATTCAACTTAAATTACTCAAACTGAGTGAAAGTAATTAACGATTTGGGTGTGATATATTTTCTTGTCGCTTTTTCCTGGTAAGCGAACAACCGACAGAAGGTGGAACTTTTCCTTTAACTATCCGAAGTGGATTTTATTTTCCCGAGAAGTATTATATATGAGCAAATTGAACCCATAATGATATGTGGATCTTTGCATATGTCAGAAATCCAGAAAAAAATACCTGTGGAAGTCGTCATTTTTTTCCTTGACGCTTTCTTGTTTCCAGATACTTGACCGGCACCGTTTTTGCATAATAAAGCCTTAAAAAAACATAAAAAAAAACAGAATTATTCGTAAATCTGTTTCTCTCTATATTAATGCTTTTGTATATATATGAATATCTTATGAAATTTATCACATGTAGGCTAGTATCTAGCGAAACAAAATTTAAAATCCCTTCTTGACGCTTTTTCATCAGTCGATAAAGCTAGACAACAGGTCCATATTATGGATCTGATAAGCATTTATGGGCTTTTAAAGCAGCTTGTATGGACACAAAATTACACATTTAAGTTTGCCAATGTCTGGTCTTATCTTAGTACCAGAAAGATTGAATACAAATGTTAAAATATGTTCTTGACGCTTTCTTGTCGCTCAATATTTGTCTAAGCTTTTCAGAGTCGGGATTGCACAGTTGTCCGGAGCAAACGTTAAGGGCATCTATTGAACTTGTGTTGACAAAAATATACCAGGAAGCATTGAAAATGTTATAAAAGATCAAATCTGCCTTAGATGTATATAAAAAATGTTTAAAAATGTTCTTGTCGCTTCTTGACGCTTCTTGTCGCTTCTTGACGCTTCTTGTCGCTTTATAGTGAGACCGTTTATACCCGACCGGTAAATTTACGCACCAAAAAAAAAAAAAAAAAAAAAAAAAAAATGAGTTGTAGATTCGTAAAAAAAGCGCTTTATTTAATTTCCTAATGTGCATTTTTTAATGCAATATCGAGCACTTGTTGACTTATCAGAATTTCTGAACAACCATAAACCATTATTTAAAATATTTGAAATAAGAGATTCGAATATACGGCGGCCATATAGTAAACAAGCAAAACGAAAGCAGAAACAGCTGGGAGAGACGCAGGTGCATATTTTGCCACGTAATCTGCCAGAATCTGGCTACCAAGCAGGTCTCACGGTACTGTTCCTTGATGCATGGTTCCTATTGAAGCCCGCTTCTGTACTGCTTTAGCACCATAATTGTCACTGCGAGATACACAAAGCGAAAGTAGCGCAGGCTGTACAGGTACAGAAATTTCCCACTGTCACTGAAAATATTTATAGAAATGCGTCACGATTTTTCAGCAGTTTTGATATCGCCTTATCCATTTTAATTGCTGAAGTTTGCCAGTTTAGTAATAAAATTTGAAGGTAAATAATGTACTTTTTTAGCACAAATGATATTTCTTTCTTTCTACCGGAGTGGTACTGTGATCCGTCACATTTTGACATTTACTGGCAGGTGTACATTAAATAGACAGTGCGTAAATTTACCGGAAAGGACCTGATTACCGGAAAGGACCGGAAAGGACCCATAATTTTCTATTTTTTCCTATTTTTATTATTTTTCTTTATCTTTTTTATTCCTTGCTAGTTAATTCTTAAATAAATATTAAATAGCTATAACTACTGACGTTACATCGACGTTGCTACGACGTCGTTAAATTAAAGAAAAGTAAAGTAGAAAAGAAAGCTGGCGCGCACGCCGTTCCTCGACGAATAGGGTAGTAGCGGTCAGTTTTCTTTTCTTTTTCTTCATTTTTTTCATAAAAAAATTTCCGGATTTTGTATCTTCGCCGGCCAATGTATTTCCAATAAGAATACGTCGTATCAATGTCTGTGTAAAGCCCTGGTGTTACATAGACGTTGATGGGACGTTTCTTAGACGTCGTGAATGGAGGGGAAAAAAACCGGCGTGCACGCCGTATTTCAATGTTGAGAGGCCCGCACAGGGTCAGACCTGAAAAGAAGAATAAGGAAGTTACATTGTGCATACTGTTATATACATGTAAATACATATGAGCCGGCACATGAAAAAATCTACAATAAGATGAAAAAAAAACTACAATAACACCAGTGCGACGAGTAAAGACTCGTTGATCGTATTCTATAATAGGTACATGCGATCAGTGAATACTCTGATCAGACTGCGCGAATGCGCAGGCTGATCTGAGTCTTTGTTGGCCGCTCAATCCTTTTCGTGGATTTTTTTTTCATGCACTGGCTTGTATATAATAATTTCTGTTGTTCATTAATAATGAATAATGAATATGTGTTCCTATTTACTTATTGTCATACGAAATGTGCGCCGTCGCCCTCCGAAGATTGAAGATATAGATTTACTGCATATTATGCAGACGCAGAGCTGCAAAACCACAAATGAGTACTGGTCAGCCAAGTCAACACTTTAAAGGTCTTTTTAAAAAACTGAATACGTGATCCAAATGACTTAAGTTTGACACACTAAGAGCGCCCCCACCCACCGGGAATTGAAGAAATATAAGGACTGCAAGATGTTCTAACGCAGAGCAGAGCAGAGCCTTCATTAGTAAGGGTATGGATTTTATAGATTTGCCCAATATCTTCCGTGGGAGATCGGTGCTTTCTTCCATTCCTGCTTATTTTCAAAATACTGAAACACCTATAATTTGCTATAAATATAACAAACCTGTTAGATCTATCATTTTTAATTTCAATAAACTTGTTTCAGATCTTGATATTGATACTAATACTCCTGATTCATGTGATTGTAAAAACTCAAAGTATTGTTATCCTGCTGCTGGTCATGTATTTACTGGAAATTTGAAAATTATTCCTGATTCTAGGATAAGGAATATAATTTCTAAAGGACCGAAATATCGGTTTCCTTCTAAAATTGATTTCAGTAAATGTAGAGATGAAATCGCTGCTTCCTTGAATGAATTCTGTAATCGATGGTGTAAGCGAGAGTATGTTGAGCATAAAGCCCTTAAGGACTGGAAGCTTAGCACTTTAAAACTAGTGAATAAACGCATTTCTTTGTATTCTCAAAATACTAACTTATTACCTCCTAAGCCCAAGAAATCTTTACGTCATCTTATACTAGGTATTCAAGAATTTCATAAGAAGTTTGTTTTGGCCCCTGCAGACAAGGCCGCTAACAACGTCGTCGTTGTGTGACGGCTCCACTATGTTAACACGCTTAAGCAGGAGCATGGTGGTACTAAGGCCTATGAACTTCAGCCTTTAGCTGAAGAGAGAGCTATAGTAGATAAACATGTTTGTCTTTCAGCCACCAAGTTTGCTGTGTGTGTTAACGAAGGCCAAGACAAGCTTCCTACGCTATACTGGTTACCAAAACTTCATAAAAGACCTTACAAAGCACGGTTTATTGCAAATTCTAGCTCTTGCACTACCACTGAACTTTCTAAATTATTAACTTCCTGTCTTACTGCTATTAAAACGCATGTAATTAAATATTGTGATAAAGTCTTTGAAAGATCAGGAAGAAATCTGTTTTGGTCGATAAAAAATTCGAATGAGGTTTTAAATAAATTGAAATCCAGACATTTTCGTGCTTCAAGTCTGTCTACTTACGATTTTTCCACTCTTAACACTACACTTCCTCATAATCTTATAAAAGAAAAGCTTAATGATTTAATTGAATGGGCTTTTCACAGAGAAGATTCTCTCTATCTTGCATGTAATGTCAGAAATGCATTTTTCACTTCTACTTCTAAAGAGCATAAGAATTATACACTTTGGTCATGTCAGAAAGTGTGTGATGCCCTTACCTTTCTACTTGACAATATTTATATTAGATTCGGTACTAAGTTATTTAGACAAATTGTGGGTATTCCGATGGGTACTAATTGCGCACCTCTTGTGGCTGATCTGTTCTTGTATTGTTGTGAAAGGTCACTGATGAGGCTTAATTAGCCGAAACTACGTAGTATGACCCATTTTCTTTCCTATGAATGTTTTCATTGCTCTTAAAGGAACTCATTTTTGATTTTTATTTGCCTTCACTGCAGCTGGTGTTGTGCCGTGTGGCGGCCGTAAAACGTCTCCCCGTACATCAACCATAGTGCAGTTTATATTTTACTTTTGGTCCTTTGAGATCAGCGTGAATATTCTGGGAAATCAGAAATAATTATTGGTTTAGACTCATATTCTAGACAGGTTTTTATTATTTGGACCCCATTTTGATTTATATCAGTCTTTGAATCGACTGCCTATTCGAAATTCGCAAAATTGCAGTATGTTTCCTCAGGCTTTTTTTGCCGGATCATTACACAGGGTCACTGATGAGGCTTAATTAGCCGAAACTACGTAGTATGACCCATTTTCTTTCCTATGAATGTTTTCATTGCTCTTAAAGGAACTCATTTTTTATTTTTATTCATTTTGTCGCTTTCCATTGATAACCAATCTGAAATTATTGAAGCTTTTAGCTCCACTTCTAGATATTTAGATGATTTATTAAATATTGATAATACCTATTTCGATGGTTTGATCAGTCAGATTTACCCCCCAGAACTTCAGTTAAATAAAGCAAATTCTTCTGATACCGAGGCCCCGTTTTTGGATTTACATCTATCTATTGTAGATGGATTTGTTTCGTGCAAAATTTATGATAAACGCGATGACTTTGATTTTGAGATTGTAAATTTTCCTTTTTTGGATGATGATGTTCCTCGTGCGCTATCCTATGGCGTTTATATTTCGCAATTAATTCGATTTGCTAGAGTGTGTAGTCATGTAACGGACTTCAACACTCGTAATAAATTATTAACGGCTAAACTCCTTAATCAGGGTTATCGGTACCATAAACTACGCAAAGCCTTTTCAAAATTTTATAGACGCCATTCTGATTTAATTTCAAAATTCAATATTGGACTTAAATCTCTTCTGCAACAAGGTCTATCGGAACCCGAATTTTATGGTGACTTAGTATATAAATTCAGAAAAATATATAACCGCAATGACTTCAGCACCCAATTTCGTAAAAACATTCTTCGATATAAAAAGATTGGGTACAACATGGATGTTATACGACAGACTGCATGCATGGTAGTTAACCCAATCATGGTTGGCAACTTTGCTTCCTTCTTTAATTGCACGCCGGTGGGTCAGGCCTCAGATTCTATGACGGCTCCAACGTAAAGGCTTATTGAGAATTAGAGAGATCTAATTCAAGGTAATGTTGGTTGGTGCCTGATGCTCTGTCTCTGGTCGGGTCCATCGGAGTCTAACTGTTGGTTTTCTTTTGCTCCAGCATTTCAGTGGTTTCTTGCTGTCGAGTCCTCATCGTTGTCTCACCTCTGTGGTTCTTTGATTTTTGTGTTCACGGAGATGTTACACTGATGAGTTAGGAGGCCTTCATGCGGACTGAACAAATTATTTGTCTAAATCGTGACGGAAGTAAGGGCGAGGATTGTGGCCACGCAAAATCGATTTAAGCCCCCCAGTGGAAATCATTCCACTGACCGTTCCAAGGCGGTTCTTCTGTGGCGGTTTATTTATGGTGTTGTTTGTTACTTACTGTGTGTATCACTTGTGTCTTTTTATTTTGGATGGCCATTTTGTGGGAAAGTAACTGTCCTTATGGCCTTTCTTTGTTTAGGTTTCCATTATGGTCTGGTCGCTTAATGTTTGTGTTTCTTTCCCTTTGGTGTCTTTGATGGGTGGAGTAAGTTAATTGTATCGATTCCTGATCTTTGTTTTACTTCTACTTTACAAGGACATGAAAACTGGTAAGCCAAGTCAACATTATTAAGGTCATTGAAAACTGAAAACATGTTACAAATGATGACACAAATGTGCCCCCGCCCCAGGGCTTGATTAAATATTGGGACTGCATGAAGTTCTTACACAGAGCTCAGGCTAAAACATACATTAGTACCGGTAAGCCCAGACAACACTGTAAAGGTCATGTTGCGGCCGGTCAGTCTTGCGATCCACTTTTCTGGTGCTGGGTTATATAGTAAATTCTTTCGACAGAAACTGAAAGCTGCCCTTTCATGACTGGGTGGAACGAAGGGAATGGCTGGTTATTGAAATAATTACTCAGAGTTTAACAGCCCATTCAACAATATTACGGTTATGTCAACCAGTTCAGTTGACCTATCCACACCTTTCCAGGGCCTGTGTATGCGTATGTGGTTATGTAGCGTAAAGTCTGTCGCCAGAAGCTCACAACTGCACTTCTTGGCCTAAATTAAAACAGTTAATAATATTTCATGGTCAAACTAGCAAATAGGTATAGATACAGAATATGTACAGACCATCTGCAATCAAATCCGTTCCACATTAGACTGAGGCAGGCACTGGGCACTCTGATTTCAAAAATCATCTTTTTTTTATGCAAAAAAAAACATGTAGTATGTGGTTAACGATGGAAGCAGTGTAGTTAGGGTGCATACAATAAAAAATATCATGAAATAGGGAGGACACTGGGTAGAAACAGGTCCTTTCCGGTCCTTTCCGGTAATCAGGTCCTTTCTGGTCCTTTCCGGTAAATTTACGCACCCTTAAATAGACGGATCTAATGTTTTAACACGTGACCTTGTTTACATTTCACTGTGCAATACCTCCCCTGTCGAGGTACTCTTTTACCTAGTTGGCAAAACATGACTGTTGCCATACAGTGTCAATGAGAATTTGGAATATTTATTGTGTGATTAAACTCGTTTCTTTTCCACAAAATTAATTGATCCTTGTCTGTTTGTGTTTTTGAAGTAATAAATGATATAGAACCGGTCTCTTCCGACATTTTTTTGCACATTTTGTTGCCTAAAAGCGTTATAAAACTACCCACCATCATGCCAAAATGTGCGCTTTATTTAACGAATGGAAATAAGATTAAAGCATGTATATTTTCTATCCAATTTTATACGAAAAAGAATCAGTTTAATGTCAAAAATGGTTTTGGCAAACAGTTTTGATAGAAAGACGATTTAACAAAGTTATTACAGAAAATAATTCGTGCTACATCGATGTAGGAAGATTTGGCCTAGGACAATTCAGCCTAGGACAACTTGGCCAGCCAAAAATATTGGGTAGGACAATTTGGCCAGATTAATATAATGACTAGGTTAAACTGAAAATTTAATGTTTGAGGTTTGTTTTTAATACACATGTTTGAATATGTGGAAGGAACAATTTAAAGATTTTAAACATTTAGATATTTTTTGTTGTTGTTTTTTAACTATAACTTTTGGCCTGAGATATTCTTTAGGAGCAAATTAATAAAAATGGCTAACTATAATCCCCAAAACACAAAAATACAATAAAATAATACTAATAAATAAATAAATTTAATGGGTTTGTTTAAATTGGCTGGAAAACAAGATTAATTACAATTTTTCTTGTATTCATGCTTAATTGACTAACTGATTTGCTGACTGGTCTTGGTTGCTTCCTTTCTTAATTAGCTATTCCACACTTATTTATTTGGTTTTGTTTGGTTCAAGAATGTGCACCGCACTGGTTAACCACTTACACTTAGGGGGACTGTTCTGCTCAATGTGACCTAAATAGTGTTGACTGGGCTCTGATACTATAAATGGGCAGAAGATATGTAATGATGTGTGATAAAAATATGTTGTCAAATAGAGAAACTGCTAAAACTTTTAAAGCAGTTTCCTGACTTTCCTCTTATGTCAACATTTGATTTTCACTCATCAAAGCCAAGAAATGACAGATGAAATCACTGAAAAAACATGAAATATTAGCCAAATGAAAAAAAATAAAATGCGAATGAAATGACTGATAGAATAAGAATTGGTAAAACCCCTAGGAGAAATTAAATTGACCAAATTGTCCTACCCGGTAATTTTGGCTGGCCGAATTGTCCTAGGCCAAATCATCCGAGCCAAATCCTCCGCTGGCCAAATTGTCCGCCCACTGCTACATCAACGGTAGAGTATGGAACCGGAAGTGTTTTTTTGCCCACCAGATAAAGCGAGGCTAATGACCTTTGACCTTGTGTGACGTAGACTTTGGATGTGTCTATAAATTTCCTAAAATTTGAACACATGGTTTTACCACACAAAGTGTGTTCAAAAGATGCAAATGGATGGACTAACAGTACTCAGTCTTATCTTCATCAATTTAAAACTAAGAACTGACACTAACTGGGTGCACAGGGAATTTCTACTATTGATTTAAAAAGATACTTTTTTGGTTTACCCCATTTTGGCAAACAGCGCAGGCCTAGATCAGACTCTGCAGAATGTGGCATCTGATCAGGGCCTACACTGTTTGTAAAAATTTCAGCCATTTTCCAAATGAATTTTGAAGATAACACAATCTGACACCCCTTAATTTTGAAAAAGAATCCTGCTATATATAAGGAGGAAGATTCCATTTGGAACAAAAAGCATACCTGTGATACCTCCCTCATCAGGAGGGAGACTCCCTCATTTTGATGCTAATTTTTGTCCATTTTATGCTAAATTATAGTAAAATTTTGGCATCTCCCTCATTTTGAACTGAGAATTTCCCTATATATTCTTTACATCTCCGTCATCACAATGGCAAATCTCCCTCATATAGTTAAAAAATTTATCACAGGTATGAAAAAGGGTTAAATAATTTCAAAATTTTTAGTCTTAGATTCACATTTTGGCTAGTTCAACATATTTATTTTAAATTGGGAAATATTTCATTCTGTAGGCTGATAACCTTATATAAATATTAAATTCGTTTGATTATATTACTTTTAAGTCAATTTTGTTAAGATTTTTGCAGTATTTTCAGGCAAAAAATTTCAATTTGCCAGTATTTGCCACTTGATGAGTATTTCCAGGCCGGTAAATACCGGTAAATGCCACTGGTAAATACCGGGGGTGGAATTTGTCGCCCAGCCTTGTCCTGTAGGCAACTCAAGAATGGTTTGAGCTAGGATCTCAAAATTACATATATGTAATGTGCATGAAAAATAAGCGGACACATATATTATTTTATTCGCCGGACTTGTCTTTCCAGAGTTACGCCCCTTTTCGGACTTACGCATTGTGGCTATGGGGAAACCATGTGAGCAAGATATATGGAGAACCACTTGTGCTAGGCTCATGATATTTAGTAAACAGTTTTGAGTCTATGGTGTAGATGACCTGATTAACTTTTGGCGAAATTCCGAAAATATTTAACGGAGTAACGCCCCTTTTTGGACTTATGCATTGCGGCTATGGGGAAACCTTGTGAACAAAATATCTGAAGAACCACTTGAGCTAGGCTCATGGTATTTAGTAGAGGTTTTGGGTCTAATGTGTAGATGACCTGATTAACTTTTGATGAAGTTCTGAAAATATTTAATGAAGTAACGCCCCTTTTCGGACTTGTGCATTGTGACAATGGGAAAACCTTGTGAGCAAAATATCTGGAGAACTGCTTCAGCTAGGCTCATGATATTTAGTAGACAGTTTGGGTCTAAGGTATTGATGACCTGATTAATTTTTGATGAAATTCCGAAAATATTTAATGGAGTTACGCTCTTTTTTCAGACTTACGCATTGTGGCTATGGGGGAAACCTTGTGAGCAAAATATCTGGAGAACTGCTTGAACTAGGCTCACGATATTTAGTAGACTATTTGGGTCTAAGTTGTAGATGACCTAATTTACTTTTGACAAAATTCCGAAAACATTTAATGGAGTTAAGCCCCTTTTCGGACTTATGCATTGTGGCTATTGGGAAACCATGTGAACAAAATATCTTTAGAACCACTCAAGCTTGGCTTATGATAGTTGGTATACAGTTTGAGTCTAAGGTGTAGATAACCTGATTAACTTTTGACGAAATTCCAACTATATATAACAAAGTTATGCCCCTTCTCAGACTTAACACATCGTGGCTATAGGGAAACCTTGTGAACAAAATATCTAGAGAATTGCTTGAGCTAGGCTCATGATATTTGGCATACAGTTTGGGTCTAGGGTATAGATGACCTGATTACCTTTTGACAAAATTCCTAACATATTCAATGGAGTAATGCCATTAACTTTAGATCAAATTTTGTAAATATTTGACAGCTTTATTTTTAATGCTAATCATCTTCGGGTACAGTTTATTTTTAATTATTTTTTATTAATTATGTGTCTATTGGTGGCAAGCATATGGTTGGGGGCATAGTGTTTCACAAACACATTTTCTAGTTTAGATTTTGAAAAGAGTTTAACTTTAAGATGAATGTTTGAAAATCTCATTGACACTTAACAGAAACACATATATATTTGCCAGTCAATAGGCGAGTATACCCAGTATGTACTGGAAACCCCAAAGGGGGTAATTGGCAAACAGTGTTGGCCTGGATCAGACGCTGCAGAACAAGGAGCTACACTATTTGCAAAAAAGTTTAGCCATTTTCCAAATAAGTTTTGAAAAAGAACACAAACTGACACCCCTTAATATTGAAACAAACTCCTGCTTTATGTAAGGAGGAAGATTCCATTTGGTGCAAAAAAGGGTTAATATATTTGGGCCTTTTGGGGAGGTCATTGACACATGCTCAATGCATTGTAAATAAAGTCACATGTCAAAAGATTGGAATGGCTTATGGAAGTCTTTCTGGCAAAATGGTAGAGTTTTTTTTCCTACATGTTTATAGACATGCTTTAAAAAGTGGGGCTATACTGGATTTGCCATGTTCTGCCGTGATTTCATCATTCCATATTTACTGACCTTGGTCCTGCATCCTGAACACATTTTGTACCGGAAACCCCAAAATGGGTAGCCTGGTAACAGTGCAGGTCCAGATCAGACGCCACAGAATACGGCGTCTGATCAGGAACTACACTGTGTGTAAAAAGTTAATCAATTAATTTTCCAAATAAATTTTGAAGAAAAAGACAACCTGACATCCCTAAATTTTGAAATGGACTCCTCCTATATATAAAAAGGAAGATTCCATTTGCTACCATAAGGGGATCCAGTATTTTTAACTTCTTTGAATCTGCTGAGCAAATTAAAACCAAATTTAGTTTATTGCCTCAATGGGGTTGGGAAATTTTAAATGTGGGATTTGGGTCACAGGCCCATATATCATAACAAAAGGTTAAAAACTTGGCTGCTAGTTGTCTGGGCCAGTGTCTCTTACTTGACCTCTGGTGAGCATAGTGACCCTTGGGCCTCTTGTTAATCTTACCCCGTACCATGCTTAACCAATTTTGTACCAGAATGGGTAGTTGGCAAACAGTCCAAGCCCAGATCAGATGCCACAGAATGCCGCATCTGATCAGGGCCTACACTGTTTGCAAAAAGTTCAGTGATTTTTCCAAGCCTCCGCCCATAGGGGCTTGAAGAAATTTATGGGCTGCCTGATGCTTCCACGCAGAGCTGAATCCGGCCCGCACACTAGTACTGGTAAACTGGTAAACCGCTTAAAGGAAGCCTGTCCAGGAACCGCGGTGCGGGGCGGACCGTCCATGCTGATAAACCCTATTGGTTTCATTTGGCGACATGGCTTGAGATGTCATTTCATCTCAATGTCGGGTAAAAGTCCCACAAAATTGGAAGCAACGTCTCCAAAATGACCTTTACAGTGTTGACGGGGACGTTAAACCTCAAATCAAACAAACTAATTAAAAGTGGGGTTCAAGGGGGTCAAAATTATAACAGCATGTTTTCATGATGTCAGGGCCTACACTGTTTGCAAAAAGTTCAGCGATTTTTCCATTGAATTTTGAAGATAACACAACCTGTCAACCCTAAATTTTGAAATGGACTTCTGCTATATATAAGGAGGACGCTTCCATTTGGTACAAAAAAGGGTTGAAATTTCAGTATGCTACACTCCTCCCCTGTTTTCAGTTGTTTCTGTTGACATATATTGCACAATTGCAATTTTTACCATGGATTCAGAGGCAGAATGGAAAACAGTATAGATCCTGATCAGCTAGCTTCAGAGAAGCCAGCTGATCAGGATCTATATGTTTTTTAAAAAGGACTTATTCCAGGTTCACAATCATGATGTGATAATGGTAACACCTTTCCTATTGGTTCATTGGGGGACAGGGCTTGAGATGTCATTTCATCTCAATGTCGGGTAAAAGTCCCACAAAATTGGAAGCAACATCTCCAAAATGACATTTACAGTGTTGACGGGGATGTTAGACCTCAAATCAATTAAACAAACAAACACCTTCTCTTGTTAGATTTCAATACCCACTGGAAAGCTTTTAAGGGATACTGTTAATTCATTGGCCAGTGAGAAACTTTGGGATATTCTTTCTGACAAGTAAATCTGATAAAATCTGTCAAAACTGTAATAGAGACGCTGATCAGCAGATTGTTTTCAGGATGGCGTCAGATGAACATTATCAGAAACAACTAGGGACAAGGCTGAACAGGGACAAAGTTAAACTATGGGAGCCTCCATACACCAATACTGATGGAAGTAGAGGAGAGATCCCTCAGGTAATCACGTCTGAACCCTTATCCTGCTGAATAGATTAGTTTACCCACAGCCATTTCTGGCTATCCACCAATCAAGTTACTTGATATAGTGAATTGATTCATTTCACAAACTGCATTACAAACATTGTAGATCCTGATCAGATCACTTCTTCAGAAGCCATCTGATCTGGATCTGTTTGCAAAGATAAGGGATGTTGTGTTCGGCAGGATAACAGTTAAATTTAAGGGCATATTATGCTACGAAATACTTCCTACATTGAAACTGTTTTTGAGTCTGTATATGTTCAGTATCATACACTGGCTCACCACATATGAAATAAAAACCATATGTCACCGTGCTGAATCTTAAGTAATCTGATCAAGAAGGAAACCACCCCAAACTGTTTTCCCAGAATTATCAGAAAACTACCATGTTAGTAAATAGCATGTCAAAAATGGCTTTTGCCTAGCTTTTAAACATTTATTTAAGTCATAATGATATATTAAAAGATACTGCTGCCTAAATTTAGCCAATTTTTCAAGCTCAGAAAATTTATTTGCAAAACAAATTTTGTCATTAACCAAAAAATCTTTAAAAATTATTCATTGTCTGCATTATTTTGGACCATACAGAAAAATGCTACAATTTGAAATTTTCATAAAACAAGGTTTTTTTCTCTAGGGGATGTTATCAGAGAATAGAAAATTAAAAGAAAACTAGGGGTCACCGTGCTAATTTCTGTTTTATTAAACAAACAATTCCCCTACCCCAAGATGAAATACATGGTAAAAATACATATAAATTCTATGAAAAGATAGTGAACCATTGACAGATAACTTGGATTTTACTTGTAAATAGTAGCTGGCCATACTATGTATACAGCAAATCGTTTAAGTAAGTCTGTAACCATTTAGGTTGATCTGATCTTGGGTAAATGCCGAAAAATTAAAATTTCCAAAAGTTGCAATGTTACTGTTTTCGTGAAGTTTATAGCCAAGCTGAACATGTTAAATAATGAAATGAACCCAAAACAATATCTGTTCCACAAATTTCAACCATTTCCTTACCCAAGAATGGTAAAATGTTGGCTCTGGCATAACTTTCATTTTTGATGATCATACAAAAATTGCAAATTCGTAGCATTTGTGTTTAAAGGTGCATTATTGAGCTACCGGGTCTCAATTTTTTTTTTCTGGTTTTTATCTTCAATGCATACTCCTTTGTCATGTGTACACTTTTGGAGCCAAATACAGCTTCAGAACTTTGTGAAAATGGTCGTTTTCATTCGTGTTTACCCTTAGCTCTGAACATGTGTTCGGAATTTCTGTTCTGAAAATAAATCTGTCACTTTACACATACATGGCGACAGTATCGTCTGAGTGTCGTTACTTATGGCATGGTATTCAGCGTCATATTTCTTCCGATTCAGGCATGGCCTAAGCAAACAAGGTCAAAAATGAACGTCGCATAACGTCATATATGGGGATTCTATTTTCATCACGAACTAAAAATAGATCTAACTAGTGTGCGAAACCTAGTTAGGGAATCCCTCTCAAACTCGTTTACTTGTCATCATAATTGTTCGCATTTTTGCATAAAATGCATTCATTTGTATTGTTTTAAAGAAAAACACCGGTTAATGTATTTTATTTTTGGAAGCATTTTTTCCAGATAGCTCAATAATGCACCTTTAAACACCCTTTATTGTTGAGTTGTTTGATTACAGGGATTTTCATGATTGATCATAAAAAATAATCAGACAAGAAGTTTGGTGGATCGATTATCGATTGTAAGTGACAGCTATATTGAACAAAAGGAAAGCCGTGCTCCTGATTTGCTTATTTTGGAGTTTAACGGCCCAGTCAACACTATTTTAGGTCATTTTTGAGCCGGTCAGTTTACTTATCCACACTTTTCCTGGGCAGGCCTATACGTAAGCGGTTAACCAGTACAGTGCACATTCTTTCGCCAGAAACTGACAACTGCCCTTCTTGAATCAGTGGAAGGAAGAGAATGACTGTTGAGAAGATTTCATGATCAATCTCCACGAAAAACTGATGCCGACCTCGGCAGGTATCGAACCCACGTCCTCCTGATCACCAGTCAGACGCGCATCCGACTGAGCTACCTCGGCCGGCCCCAGCCCCTGAAAACCCTCAGAAAAGTTGGATATTAGCAATGTTGTTACTTCGTAAACACTGATAGCAAACATACATACATGTACTTTATCAAACATACATACTTTATCATTATCAAACATACATACTTTATCATTATCAAACATACATACTTTATCAAACATGCATACATTTTCATGTACATGCATATGATTTGAAATGAGTCCAGAACACCCTCACCACAACAGGCTCAGACAATACATTTACTGCAGTCTTTGAAATTTCTTTGTCATCTTATTAATTAGTCAGGCCTCATATTTTTCAGGCATTTGCAGGATTTCAGGCTTTTAGAGCTTGATATTTGTCTTGGTTTCAGGCTTTTAGATTTTGATTTTTTGTTCCTTTAGTCTGTTTAAAGAACTATTTAACCCTCATTCTGCTGAATAAATTTATTTACCCACACCCATTTCTGACTATAAGTCAGCCAAATTACTTGATATTTTCACAAACTGCATTACAAACAGTGTAGATTCTGATCAGATGGCTTCTTCAGAAGCCATCTGATCAGGATCTACACTGTTTGCAAAGGTAAGAGTTGTGTCTTGTTCAGCAGGATAAGGTTTGAAGCTGCAAAATCGGGCCTTTCAGGCATGGAAAATCGTGGTCAGTATGAGGCCTGATAAGTCTATGTAATGAACACCCCTGTAAACCCAACTTTGTATGGAGAAAACTGGGGTACACAAGGATGTACAATATTTTTCTTATTTCTGCTCCAAGTCATTAAGGTTGTGGTTACTTGTTACAACTGCTTCAATGAGGTGGTACTAACAAGCACCCACAAACTTCGTTTTGGACATTAACAAGAAAAATATCACTCATAATGGAAAAAAGCTGGCAAGTGGTCACCTACATATTAAATGCTGCCAGTCATGCCCCTGTGGTCCAAATGGGCCATGCCCCCGGGCCCCTTAGCTCCCATAGACTCATAATGGAAAAAAGCTTAAAAAATCTTCTTCTCTGAAACCACAGGGCCCAGAGCTTAGATATTGAGCAGGTAGCAACAGCAAGTGGTCACCTACATAAATCCTGCCAATCATGTCCCTGGGTTCCAAATGGGCCATGCCCCGGGCCCCGGGGCCCCTTAGCTCCCATAGACTCATAATGGAAAAAAGCTTAAAAAATCTTCTGCTCTGAAACTATGAAGCACAGAGCTTAGATATTTAGTATCTAGCAACATAAATTAGTCACCTACTTAAATTATGTTAGCCCTGCCCCTGGGGTCAAAATTGGCCACGCACGAGCTCATCAACTCCTATAGACTTGTAGCAGTGTCAAGTGGTCACCAACATAAATCCTGCCAATTATGCCCCTGGGATCCAAATTGGCCACACCCCAGGGCTCTTTAGCTACCATAGACTTACAATTGGAAAAACTTAAAAAATCTTCTTCTCTGAAACCACAGGGCCAAGAGGTTAAATATATAGCATGTAGAAACGTCAAGTTGTCACATACATAAATCCTGCCAACCATGCTCCTGGAGTCAAAATTGGCCACGCCCATGGGCTGATTAGCTCCCATAGACTTATAATGGAAAAACAACAATTTAATGAAACCATATGTCCCAGAGCTTAGATATTTAGTATGTAATGACATGAAATGGTCACCTTAAAAAATCCTGCCAACCATGCTGCTTGGATCAAAATTGGCCACGCCCATGGGCCCATTACTGACCATAGACTTGAAATGTACAACTTAAAATGAAAAAAAAAAAACTTCAAAAATCTTCTTCTGAAACCATAAGGTCCAGAGCTTAGGTATTTAGCATGTAGCAACGTCAAATGGTCGCCTACATGAATCCTGCCAATCATGCCCCTAGGGTCCAAATCCTGTGGCTCCTTAACTCCAATAAACTTATAATGGAATAATGGAAAATAAGCTTTGAAAATCTTCTTTTCTGAAACCATGAAGTCCAGACCTTAGATATTTAGTATATAGCAACATAAAATGGTCGCCTACATAAATCGTGCCAACCATGTCCTTTGGATCAAAATTTGCCATGCCCCAGGGCTCATTAGCTCCTGTAGACTTATACTGGAAAAACTTCAAAAATCTTCTTCTCTGAAACCATAAGGCCCAGAGCTTAGAAATTTAGTATGTAGCAATGTCAAGTGGTCTACATAAATCCTGCCAACCATGCCCCTGGAGTCTGAATTAGCCATGCCCCAGGGCTTCTTAACTCCAATAGACTTATAATGGATTTACTTAAAAAATCTTCTTCTCTGAAACCACAGGGCCCAGATTTTTTATTCATTTGAGGTTTAACATCCCTGTCAACACTGTGTAGGTCATTTTGGAGACGTTGCTTCTAGATTTGTGGGACTTTTACCCTACATTGAGATGACATGACATCTTAAGCTCTGCTGCCCAATGAAACCAATAGGGTTTAAATGCATAGACGGTTCGAGTGGCACCACTTTTCCTGGGCAGGCTTAGAACCTCTAAGCTGTTTACCAGTACTCATGTGCGTTCGGTTCCAGCTTTGCATGGAAGCACCATGTAGTCCAGTCTATTTCTTCAAGCCCTGATGGGCATTCTAAACATCACTAATGATTCTCTGGTACACAGGTGAGCGCTACAGGGCCAGTTGGCCCACTTGTGTGAATTTGAATGAATACTTTATATCAGTTATCATGTAATCTGATTGGTTACTTTATATCATGTAATCTGATTGGCTAATAGCCAGAAATGGGTGTGGCTAGTTAAATTATTCAACTGGATAAGAGTTAAGCTATGAAATTGTCATTCGGCCCCCGTACATCAGGGCTTGAAGAAATATATGGGCTGCATGATGCTTCAACGCAGAGCTGAATCCGACCCGCACCCGCACACGAGTACTGGTAAACTGCTTAGAGGATCTAAGCCTGCCCAGGCAAAGCGGTGCGCATGTGTCGGACTGTCCACTATAAACTCTATTGGTTTCATTGGACGGGGACGTTTAACCTCAAACAAACAAACAATGAAATTATCGTTATAACAAGTTTGGTCGTATCCAATTTCCGTATAAAGAGGGTTGACTGTAAAACAATTTAGCCCATTCTTTCCTGGAAACCCATAAAACAGGACAGACAAACAGTGCAAATCTGGATCAGATATGGCATCTTATCTGGGTCTACACTCATTGCTAAGAGGATTTCACATCAGAATATAGAATAAACGTGAAAAAAATATACAGTCGAACTTCAATGGCTCGAACACCTTTGGGACCTCGAAAATCTGTTCGAGACAGGGGTACACTTTGAGCCACTGAGATTACTGTCAGGAGGCATAACGAGATACTTTTAGACATCTTTTCGGTGTTCTATAATGAAAATGCATGCTGTGTGTCTCATTAGAATCGCCTCATCGAGGCGATTCTAATGAGTGCACACAGCATACATTTGCAAGATAAAAGACTAAAATCTCCTTAATAATCCCCCCACAATTTCTTATGTAGAGGATTTCGCTAGGGACTCAAGAACGGGTTTGACTCATCCATGGTAAACGAGCCATCGGTGTTCGAGCCATCGAAGTTCTACTGTATATTATACCTGACACCCCTTGAATAATAAATGGACTTGTCTGGAATATATATGTATCAAAGGAAGTGCCCACCAGTATACAAATATTTATTTTTTGTCTTGCAGGAGCTGTCAGAAAAGTATGCTGCAGATCTGGGAATTACACAGGACCATGTACAAACACTGCTAGAAAATCTGAGAACTCATGCCTTACAGAAGCTAGCTGAGAGAGAAAGATTCCAAAAATCTGGGCTAGCTACCTTGAAAGTGAAAGTAGCAGGAAATAAGCACAAAAGTGTAGGTTTTCTGAATTCTTGTACATTTCATTGTCTTTGTTTTGTTTGCTTGTATTAGAGTTTAACAGCCCAGTCAACACTATTTAGGTCATTTTTGAGCCGGTCAGTTTACCTAGCCACTTTTTTCCTGGGCAGGCTTAAAGGTAAGCAGTTAACCAGTACAGTGCACATTCTTTTGCCAGTAACTGACAATTGCTAGATCAGATATCACAATTCAAGGAGTCTTTTCAGGGTCTACACTGTTTGCTTAAAGTACAGGGTCAAGTTGTTAAAAGCCTTGTTGTCTTAACGAGCTCATTAGTGGTCATATTGTTAACTGTTCTCAGCCTCGATAGCGCAGTGGTTAACGCGTTCAACTTATGATCGAGAGGCTGTGCGTTCGAACCGGCCACCGGTATCGAGGTGTGTCCTTGGGCAAGACACGTAATGACATTGCTCCACTCCACCCAGGTGGAAATGGGTAGCAGTGGTGTAAAAGCCACTGCCTCTCTCTCGCGCGCGCGTGAAAATAACCGGAATGAGTGTTCGAGAGCGATTCAATAAGCTTGAAGCTTTCATCGCAATCGAACTAAAATAAATTAGTATAAACTAACTGTTCTAGCAGGTAAAATATCTACAATTTTGGTATTTTTGCTGAAAAAAATGTGAACCACTTTTGTGTTCTTGGAATTAGATTTGAGCTCCAGAGGAATTCTACTGAAGAATCAGATTTCTGAAGAACTTGTTCAACCAACCATAATGATCCCAAGTAATAACACAGATTATGCCTATACCAAACAGTGAAGACCCAGATCAGACTGCTGCAGTCTGATCAGGGTCTACATTGTTTGCCATTCCATCAGCACCAATTGAACTCCTTGCTGGATCCTGAAACAAATTTGGCCAAATTTTAGGAGAATTACGTCCTTAAGGTGACCGAATCTTCAGGATTTTCTGTTGTATACCCCTACCTCTTTATTGCTTTGTTCATCATAACGTGGTTCAGATGTATCCAGGTTTAACTCTTTTTGCACTGGAAACACCAAACTGGTATTTGGCAAACACTGCGGGTAGGGCTGGCTAATCGGAGCTGAAAAGATAATCGATTATCAGTCCTGTTAATGCGATCGATAATCGATTAGTAATCGCTAAGGTTTTTGTCATAATTTTACCTGCCTGGCTTTCTTCTGAGCAGGACTCTTACCATATGTTGCACTTTACCATATGTATATTTGAACAGACAGGCCTGAGCAAACAGTGTAGACCCAGATGAGATGCCACAGAATGCGACGTCTCATCAGGATCTGCATTGTTTGCCTTTTATCCAGCTATTTTAGGCTTTCTGTCTGAGCATGACTCTTACCATATGTTGCACTTTACCATATGTATATTTGAACAGACAGCCCTGAGCAAACAGTGTAGACCCAGATGAGACGCCGCATAATGCGGCATCTCATCAGGGTCTGCACTGTTTGCCACTCATCCAGCTATTTTAGGCATAACTTTGGGTAGTGAATTGTACCTATCAAGTAATCGATTAAAAGCAAATCAGAAATGATAATCATTTTTGTTGAATTTATCGATCAATTAATCGATTATACGATTAATCGTGTCAGCCTTAACTGCAGGCCCAGATCAGCATCTGATCAGGGCCTACACTGTTTGCAAAAAGTATAGCCATTTTCCAGATAAATTTTGAAGATAACTTGTTTCCCCTAAATGTTGAAATGGACACCTGCTTATAATGTATAAGGAAGAAGATTCCATTTGGTACAAAATGGGTTAAAGAAAACAATGTAGACCCTGATCAGGCTGCTCATTCAGGAGCAGTCTGATCTGGGTCTACACTGTTTGTTAAGGCCTGTTTGTCCCAGTACTTAGGATCATTACAGTAACACTGCTTCTGCTTTGAGCCCCAAAGTGTTACAGACAGGTTTTAATGTATATTCATTCTAATTTTTCCATACCCAGGGCAGCAAAATAATTTCCATAGAGATAGATTTGAACTGCAGAGGAATTCTGCTAAAGAATGAGGTCTCCAAGGAACTTGAAAAGCCGGCTGATCACCTCAAGCTTATTTGCACAGGGAAAGTTGTCTCCGAAGAGCTTACACTCAGGGAACAAAACATTAAGGTGAGGTCACTATTGTTGTGCATGCTTTTAGCATAACTGGGTTTCTGTTCATTTTGCTGTCTACTCCAAGAACAAGATGGCCACCAGACCTAAAAAAAATCAACAATGTCTCCTCTTATTCCTCAGGGCCCAGTTGTTCAAAGCATTGCTAGCTTAACGAGCTCGTTAGATGTCAAATTGTTAACTATTCTAGCAAGTACAATATCTAATGTAGTTTATTTTTGCTGGTAAAAAATGAAAGCAGCTTTTGCATTTGCAAAAGCTGCTCTCATTTTTTCAGCAAAAATATTAGCATATTAGTTGTATTTAACGATCAAAGTTTTAACAATACATTAACTAACGACATTGTTAGTTTTGAACAACTGGCCCCTGGTCAATTTACATTCATACTTCTTAGGTAAGCTGCGCACATTCTTTGCCCCCCCCCCCCCCCCTCACGCCCCCACCCCCAGTCATTGGTTAAACATAGTTTTAAGATAGACTGACATACCCAATCAGCCCAGAATTTTTTGACATCAAAGGGTAGTTAAAACAGTCTGATCTAACAGTGTAGACCCAGATGAGACTGCTCTCAAAGGAGCAGTTTGATCAGGGTCTATACTGTTTGCCATTGAGCAAAAGTTTTCCACACCAAATATATAATAGTTGATTTTTGGTACTGCAAAGCTCATTAAAAAGTGAAGATATTTAGGGTAAATAATGGCATGTATGTACTATGTGTTTCAGTTTTACCTCCCATCAACAGCTAAGGTCATACGGAGACTGGACCTCGGTGATTTACCCGAATGTCTGAAGAAGCTGGGATCGATCCTACGACCCCTTGTTTATGAGGAGAGTAGCATAACCACAACACCACGGCGGCTTCTAGGGGTAAATATAGTATTTGTTTGTTTTGTGGTTTTATATCCCCATCAACACTATTTGGGTATTTAGGAGAAGTTGCTTCAGATTTGTGAGACTTTTACCGAACATTGAGATGAAAGGACATATCAAGTCCTACGGCCCAAAGAAACCACTAGGGTATAAGGAACGGTCCAACTCCCACCTCTTTTCCTGGGCAGACTTAAACCTTGTAAGCGCTCTACTGGTACTCAAGCTTGGTTGCGTGGAAGCACCATGCAGCCCAATTTATTTCTCAAAGGCCCGATGGGCAGGGGCAGGAAAATACAGTAGTATTAATAATATTACTTGTGAATAAGGGGAAGGGAATGGGATACACCTTCAGGGGAGGCAACTCCTGCAAAATTATATTTGTCTAACATGTGAATAGGGTCAACTCTTAAAGGAAAGAATTTGCTCCTGAGGAGCAAATTCTTTCCTTTAAGAGTAGACCCCTTTTTCAGTGGGACAGGGCTTATAGACAAGTGAACAGGAAGTCCGGAAAGAAGCCTCCCTTTGAAAAATGGCAGAAAAATGTGCCAAGTATTACCATTCCCATTGTATCATTTTCAGAATGGCAGCCAGATCATGGTACTATGCTTAAGTCTGTCAGAGTTAGAAGCTCAGGCACATGATAGGCAGCAATCACAGTTGCAGGAAACCAGGCATGCTGCTGAGTTACTGTCAAAAAGGGCTGAGAAAGGTAATCATTGCTTTGTCTGTCTGTCTGTCTGTGTGTGTGTCTGTCTGTCTGTCCTGTCCTGTCCTGTCCTGTCTTAACTATAGGCAAAGGTCCAAAATAAACAACTAGATTGATTGTTGAAAATCAAGCATGTTGATAATGTGTGTATTATATAACAGAGAAAGGCACTCATTTTTAGCTCGGCTGTTTTGGAAGAAAACGACGAGGTATTGTCATAGCTCTGATGTCGTCTGCGTCGTCTGCGTTGTTGTGCAAAGACTTGGACATTTTTTAATATCTCTTTCATTACTGAACATATTTATTTGAAATGCAGACTTGTTGTTCATTATGAAAAGGGGAACTCATACCAATAGGTGAGGTTACCCTCAAAATATGTTAGGCACAGTTATGCCCCTTTTTCGTCTTTGAATTTTTGCAGCCGAGCATTGGCACTCGCATGCGGTGCTCTTGTTTGACTTTCCTCTGTCTGTCTGTCTGTCTGTCTTAATCAGTAACAAAGGACTGAAATAAATAACTAGATCAGTTGCTGAAAATCAAACATGTTGTTTATCTGTGTCTTGTTTGTTTGTTTGAGTTGAGGTTTTACGTCCCCACCAATACTATTTAGCTCTCTTTGGAGATGTTGCTTCCAATTTGTGTGGGACTTTTACCCGACACTGAAATTAAATGACATCTCAAGCCCTACAGCCCATAGAAACCGCTAGGATTTAAGGAGCAATCTGACTCACACCATTTTTCCTGGGCAGGCTTAGTCCTAAGCGGTTTACCAGTGTTCAGGTCAGTCGGTTTCAGCTCTGCGTGGTAGCACCATGCATGCAGCCCATTTATTTCTCCAAGCCCCGATGGGCAAGGGCGATTATTTGTGTCTTAATCCTTAAGCTGCCAAGAAAAATAACATCTGAAAATGTCGTATGATTATGTTGTCTGCTGCATCTTCTTGCAAACTTTTTAAAACATCTTTGGACTTAGGCAACCAGTGTAGGCCCAGATCAGACTGCTCCTATAGGAGCAGTCTGATCTGGGTCCACACTGTTTGCAAAAGAAAAAAAAAGACTTTTAAGGTAAGCAGCAGATGGCAAAGCAGATGACAATTGTCGAGATTGGCATTTTATGGGTTAAATAACAGAGAAAGTCACTTATTTCTTTATCTGTCTTCTGAGTGTCTGTCTGTCTGTCTGTCTAGACATTAATGACCAAAATAAACAAGATGATTGATTGTGAAGATCAAACATTCTGCCAAAGTAGTGTCTAGAATAACTGTGAAAGAACACCCCCATCCATCGGGGCTTGAAGAAATATATGGGCTGCCCGATCCTTCCACTCAGAGCTGAAACCGACCCGCACACGAGTACTGGCAGGGGTTTCATTAACTTTTTCCGCATCCGGGTTTCCAGGAAAAGTATCTGTGTTATCTGTATTTACCGCATACAGATTCATCAAAAGTAACAGGGGGATAATGTTTAAGTAGAAGGGGAAAATTCCCGCCTCCCACCTCTTAATGAAACCCCTGACTGGTAAACCGCTTAGGGGATCTAAGCCTGCTCAGGCGAAGCGGTGCGAGGTCGGTCCATGCTTATAAGCCCTATTGACTTTATTGGGCGACAGGGCTTGAGATGTCATTTCATCTCAATGTCGTGTAAAAGTCCCACACAATTGGAAGCAACGTCTCCAAAATGACCTTTACAGTGTTCACAGGGACGTTAAACCTCAAACAAACAAACAAACAAACTGAAAAAGGTACACTATTCTTCATCTACATGTATATGTTTATCCATCTGTCTTTCCACCTTAACTACTTGTAGAAGCAAAGTATCAACATAAATAACTTAACCATTTGCTCTAAAGATCAAGTATGCTGCCAGATTACTATTTTACATAAAACAGAAAGATGCTCATTTCTTTGCCTGTCTGTCCTTTTGTCTGTTTGACCTCCCATATGTGTTGTCTGTCTAGATCAGACACCACTTTGTGCATCTTCTGATTAGGACATTTAGTGTTCGCAAAAAGTTCAACCCTTTGGCGAAATGAATTTCTATATATAATTCAATATGAGGCTAACCATAAAAAAATTCTGTTTGCTGTCTCCCTACCTACCCTACAAGATGTTCCCTACCCAAGAGTTTTTATTGGCTATCATGAATATTTTTATACCCGCTTTTTCGAAGAAAACTCGGGTATATTGTTTTCGTACCACAGTTCACTCTGGCGTCAGTCCGTCTGTCCATCTGTCTGTCCGTCTGTCCGTCCGTCACGTTTCTTGTGATTGGATCTCCTCTGCAACCACTGAAGTTACACTTTTGAAACTTTGCATGTAGATAGTACATGGAATGTAGATGGCAGTGGGCAACTTTTTTGTGACCTTGACCTCAACATGACCCCAAGGTCAAAGGTCAAAAATTATGATTTGCCATATCTCCTAAACTATTGGAGTTACACTTCTGAACCTTTGCTTATTGGATGGTCCTTGGAATATAGAATATGTCAGGTTACTTTTGGTGTGACCTTGACCCCAAGTCAAAGGTCAAAAAGTATGATTTTTCCATATCTTCTAAACTATTAGAGTTACACTTCTGAAACTTTGGTTATTGGATGGCCCTTGGAATATAGAATAAATTTAGATACTTTTGGTGTGACCTTGACCTCAACATGACTCCAAGGTCAAAGGTCAAAAATTATTATTTGCCATATCTCCTAAACTATTGGAGTTACACTTCTGAAACTTTGCTTATTGGATGGTCCTTGGAATATAGAATACGTTGGGCTACTTTTGGTGTGACCTCGACCCCAAGGTCAAAGGTCAAAAAGTATGACTTTGCCATATCTTCTAAACTATTGGAGTTACACTTCTGAAACTTGGTTATTGGATGGCTGTTGAAATATAGAATAAATTGGGATACTTTAGATGGACCTCAACATAACCCCAAGGTCAAAGGTAAAAAAGTATGACTTTGCCTAGTGTTTCCCGCAGACTGAAATTAGGGCAGGGTGCTACTCCAAAAATGGGCATTTTTGCAACGCGGCACTGCATATCAAAAGGGCACACCTTACACAGACTCTTGCCAAAGAGGGCAATGCAGGGGTCTTGCACCCCTTTTAGGGAATGGGGATTGGGCCTTTAGAATTGGGAAAATTATCTACATTTTGACTGAAATTTGGAAAATGTACTACAAACACTGAAAGGTTTTCTTTAATGGCATTGTTATTTGAAGAGCAGGCCTATGCCAGACAGCAGACTGTGGAATAAACAACAGGGATAAACCTTAACCAGCCCAAGGGCCCAAACTCTCAAATGTTTGGGATCCAGATCAATATTCAAGGGCCCGTAAATGGTTAGGTAAGATAATTATACTTGATTGACACTTCCTGACGGTGACTGCAGTAAGGTTTTTATCCAAAAGATTTAAACTAGGGTAATTCTACTATGAATACAAAACATGTGGTAACTATGAATATCATTCTTCATGTGGAGCATGATAGGTCAGTGGTTAGTGCACTTGCCTCTGCTGCTACATGTCCCGGGTTCAATCCCCGGCAGTGGTGATAAAATTTTGGTGTCCGTACAAACGCTTCATATGCATCATTTGCAGGGATGATTTGTTTTGTTTGATTTGAGGTTTAACGTCCCTGTCAACACTGTAAAGGTCATTTTGGAGACGTTGCTTCCAATTTTGTGGGACTTTTACCCGACACTCATAAAGTGCACCGTCCTTCGTATCGGGACGTTAACTGGATGCCCCCTTTGCAGGGAGACCCATCCCTGTGCAGGTTAAAGAACCCTACCGTAATTACATGATTACTGTGTAGGCTTTCATCCTGCAAAACTGGAGTGTATGTACATAACATGCCCCTTCTGTGTCCCCTCCTAGGGTTAAAGCAAAATCAGAAGATAGAGAGTACCTGTGCCTCTTTACATTCATTCAGGTTCATACAAGACAAAAAACACAGAAAAAAGTAGATTATTACACAGAATGATGTAGTTTTAAATTTTTTGTCAATTCGCCCTTCAGCTACCTTAATAAAAACGTAGTGACGGACCTGAAGGAGACACACATTTCAGTGCATCTGGCAACTTTGTTCTGAAGCAAACCTTTAATATTTTTCCTTCAAATTGTCAAAAAATCATTATTCATTTTATTTGTAACAAAATGTCTTGCTAAAAAACCTAGAGTGAGCATATTTGGGCCCTCAAAATTTGTAATGTAGTGGGTGGGGTACATACCTAAAAACTACATCATAGAATGAAGGACAAGAATAATTTGGTAAAACGTAATAGCTTTACTAAAACTATACACCATGTACAACATTTCTTGGACAAAGTGTGCTAGGCCAGATTGGAAATTGGGCACTTTTAGGCATTTGGAATGAGGCCGAATTTTCGCATCAAGACCTCTTGTCAGCAAATGCGGTCATTAATAAATTTCCTGGTTATTCATTTGTATATGCGAATAAAACAGGAACCATACTATACGCTTGACTGAACACAACACAGGTATTGTACATTGTGTGTATTTATTGCGGTAATTACGCATGACTGTCCCGTGATTATTGGATAAACAGTGAAAAGATTAGGTCTAATGCAGGGCACATTTAATTGGTGTAAAGGGCAATGTGGGGCGCAAAAGGGGCCAAAATTTCAAATTTTAGGGCAAGAGGGCGGGAATTTAGGGCACCGGGGCGCTGCGCCCCGCTGTTCCGCTTTAGGGCAATCACTATTGCCATATCTTCTAAACTATAAGAGTTACACTTGTGAAACTTTGCTTATCAGTTAGAATGTTCTTTGCAACTGTTTAAACTTACATGTAGTTTTGGCTAGCTAATACATAGTCATTAGTGTTATTAATAGAAAAAGCGGGTATTTGCGATGGTATACCATCGACTGCAGATCTAGTTTTTTATACCCCGCCCCACGATAGTGGCGGGGTATTATGTTATACCCTCCGGTGTCCGTCTGTGCGGACGTCCGTCCGTCCGTCAGCACTTCGTTTCCGATCGATAACTTGAGTATTTTTTCACGGATTTTGTTCAAATTTTGCATACATATTGGTATCGGGGATGAGTGGTTTTGGATTGTTTATGGGCAAAATCCGTTAATTTTTAGCAGAGTTATTGCCCTTTTCAGTATCTGAAAAATGGTTTTTGGCCTCTAATTCCCTTACTATATGGAATATCTGGATGAAACTTCACAGATATATAGAGGACTAAACGGTTCATATTGTGGCCAAGGACTGCTACTCTGGCTTTTCCAGTTCTTGAATTATCTGCCCTTGACGTATTTAAAAAATGCATTTTAGACTGTAGTTCGTTTATCATTTACAATATCTTGCTGAAACTTCATAGATATGCAGTAGATGAATTGTTATATACTGTGGCAAAGGAACATGACTCTGGCTTTCCCAGCGATTGAGTTATCTGGCTTTGAAATATCTGAAAAATGGTTTTTGGCCTCTAGTTACCTTACTATATGGAATATCTCGATGAAACTTCACAGATTTATAGAGGACTTAATGGTTCATATCGTGGCCAAGGACCGCTACTCTGGCTATACCAGTTCTTGAGTACCACATAAAGATACATGTTCCACAGCCATTTAAGGTAAATACTTGCCTCCATAATTTTCTAATAATGTCAACTTATTGAGTTGCCTTCCCATCAAATGTCTGAAAAATGGATTTTTACATTATGCTTCCTACATCTTCTAACAACTTCATTCACTCACATTAAGACATTACACTTGCGGATCATATCTCTGCTATCCCCTTTCTAGTTATTTAGCCTTGATATATTTTCAAATAAGTTACATTGCTTAGCAGTGGCGGGGTATTATGCAGTGTCTGCGGTGCTTTTATTTTATTTTCTTATGTTAAGATTTATTATTAAATTATGTTTTCTTTTTGATTGTTTTTCAAAAAGGCTCTAGTTGTATTTGTAATGTTAAACTAGTATGTGGACATACTGTAAAACTTCTAGAAGTTCAGACACCTTTAGGACTTGCAGTAATTCTCCTAAAATTTTAACAAATTTGTTTCACTATCCAGCAAGGAATCCAAAAGGTGCATTCAGAATGGCAAACAGTGTAGACCCTGATCAGACTGCTCCTTCAGGAGCAGTCTGATCTGGGTCTGCACTGTTTGTTTAGGTCTGTCTGTCTATCCCAGTACTTAGGATTATTATTGTAGAACTATTGAAAAAATTATATGTGATATATGGACCACGTGTATGACATCACGCGAAGAAGTCTGTGAAATGAACACCCCCTTAGACCCCACTTTATACAGAGAAATACATGATGCTTCCACGCAGAGCTGAAACCCACAGCACATGAGCACTGGTAAACCGCTTAGAGGTTCTAAACGTGCCCAGGCAAAGGGGTGCGAGACTGACTGTCCATGCTTATAAACCTATTGGTTTCATTGAGCGACAGGGCTTGAGATGTCATTACATCTCAAAGTCTGGTAAAAGTCCCACAAAATTGGCAACAACGTCTCCAAAATGACCTATACAGTGTTAACGGGAACGTTAAACCTCAAACCAAACAAATACAAATTATTTACAAATAATTCACAAAGACATACATAGATACATACACACAAAATGACATAGGATCTGATGGTATGTATAGTGCTTATATGAATATCATTTCCTATGTTATTTATTCTTGCACACCAGATAAGGAAATTCATACTTTTAGCTTGGGATAGAAATTCTGTTCTAACCCTGGTATTCTTACCCAAAATCGAATATTCTTGCGTGTTTGATAAATGCACTGGTTGAATACGACCTCATATGCGCCGTCCATAAAGTTGATGTCACAGCACGTTCCTTGACGTCACTAAACATTCCTTTAGTGTCATCACAATATGGGAGGCATCGGTAACCGAAGTGACTGCAGCATTAAAAATCCATTCTCAGTAATGGAAGGTATCCAAGAAAAAGAATCCTATATGGGTGTGAGGGGTCGATAGAAAAAGTCGTCCCCCGGGATCACTATCCGGCATCACTCGGCAAGCCTCGTGATGAAGGACAGTGACCCTTGGGACATATTTTTTCATCCACCCCTTACACCCATATAAGATTCTTATATTCTCAACCCCTTTTATCAACAGTGTTATAAAGAAGTTGAGTAAAAAGGGGATAAAAGAGGTGAAATGGAGGTGTGAAATATCAGAATTCACACACTCCAACTGTTGTACAGTAAAATTCCTATAATAAAACCACCTTTGGGACAATTCCAAAGGTGGTCTCTTTCTAGAAGACACTGAGTGCAGAAAACACAGGAAGAATGACTGAAAACGTTCAAAATATGCTTTCTATAGGAGAATTAGTCTTAGTTTTAGGTGGTCTTAACCCATATCTTGTTGTTCACGACAACCCCTATCTTTGCAAACAATGTAGATCCAGATCAGATGGCTTCTGAAGAAGCCATCTGATCAGGATCTACACTGTTTGGCATTCAGTTTATGAATTTGTAGCAATAAATTATATCAAGTAATTTGATTGGTTGATTGACAGAAATGGGTGTGGCTTAAATGAATATTCAGCAAGATAAGGGTAAATAGCGGAATTTCACTGTACTAATATTTCCTATTGCTTGATTTTTTTTCAGATGAGGACATAGAAGGGATGAATGTTCAGATAGCAGACCAGTCTGGGAAACCCCTGCAGCTCCCGGCTGCTGAAAAGAGGGTGAGATTTTTTTTTGTCCCATGAAGGTATCACATGAACAAGTCTGTGAAATAAAGCCCCCCGAAACCCCACTTATATAGACAAAACTGGGGTTTTAGGGGGTGTACATTATTTTTCTTATTTCTACTCCAAGACATAGGTTGTGGGTACCTGTTAGAACTGCCTCAATGAGCACCCAGAACCTATGTATGGAGTATAAATAAGAAAAGTATCACACATTTTCATCAGAAAAAATACCTTTTTTGAGGTTTAAAAAAACATTAAATGCAATATTTCTCACGGATGTGTTGTCCTAATCAGGGCTTGAAGAAATATATGGGCTGCATGATGCTTCCACGCAGAGCCGAAACTGACCGCACAATTGTACTGATAAACTGCTGAGAGGATTTAAGCCTGACCAGGCAAAGCGGCGCGAGTCCTCCCGTCTATACTTATAAACACTAATGGTTTCATTGGGCGGCAGGGCTTGAGATGTCATTTCATCTCAATGTCAGGTAAAAAGTCCCACAAAATTGGAAGCAAAGTCTCCAAAATGACCTTTACAGTGTTGAGGGGGATGTTAAAACCTCAAATCAAACAAGCAAACAATTCACATTACAATAACGCATCAATGTAACATAGTGCATTCCTATCTCCAAAATGGTTGCTTTACTGATAAAAATGTGTGATATCATCAAAAAAAGACACCTATTCAAATATATTGAAAATTTTACCACCCAAAAAATGAAAGTTTTCAGATAAAAAATTCTGATAGTTACATACTTTTTTCATATTTTTAGCTCACCAGAGCCGAAGGCTCCAGCGGAGCTTATAGGATAGGCAGTTGTCCGTCGTCTGCGTCGTATGTTCGTCGTCAACACTTTCAAACGACTTCTCCTCTGAAGCCACTGGGCCGATTGGGCCCAAATTTTATCTGTAGCATCCTTGGGCGGGGGGATTGAAAGTTTGTGTTTTTTATGAAAATCGGCTTATTAGTTTGGTTGCTATGGCAACTTAGAGTTCCCATAGACTTATAATGGGGAAAATTGAAAAATGGCATTTACTGGCAAGCCTCTGCAGATATTTTGACAAAACGTTCATAGAAGTGTTCCTTAGACAATGTTGCCATGGAAACCAAAATGAAAAAAAATAGAAAAAAAAAAAACTTAAAAAATCATCTCCTCAGAAAGTGTATGCTCTATGAGGCTGAGAGTTTATGGAAATATTCACCATATTTGCCTTTACAGGTTTTGTGTTTTTTTTTATGAAATTCGGCTCTTTAGTTTGGTTGCTATGGCAACTTAGATTTTCCATAGACTTATAATGAGGAAAATTGAAAAATGGCATTAACTACCAAGCCTTTGCAGATATTTTGACAAAATTTTCATAGAAACATTCCTTGAGTAAACTTCTCTCAGCCATATGCTTTTAGGTCAACCTGTGGGTCCCGTAGGTTATGCCAGGGCCATGCCCCGCCCCCTCCACTTCATAAAATACCTTATATCTCAGAAACCTTACAGATCCCCACCCCTAAACCATATATATTCTTGTTCCTTATGATAAGACACATTAATTGACATCAACCTGGGGGTTCCCCTGGATGTGCCTGGGACATGCCCCACCCCCTCCACTTCATTCATTGCCATTTATCTCAGAAACCATTCAGATCCCCTCCCCTAAACCGTATATTTTCTTGTTTCTTATGATAAGACGCACTCAATGACAGCAACCTGGGGGTCCCTCGGGATGTGCCTGTGCCATGCCCTACCCCCTCCATTTCATAAACGGCCCAATATCCCAGAAACCCTACAGATCCCCACCCCTAAACCATATATATTCTCGTTGCTTATGATAATTCGCATTCAGTGACACCAACCCGGGGGACACCCAGGATGTGCCAGGGCCATGCCCAACCCCCTCCACTTCATAAAAGGCCAAATATTCCAGAAACCTTACAAATCCCCACCCCTAAACTATATATATTCTTGTTCCTTATGTTAAGATGCATTAAGTGACACAAACTTGGGGGTTCCCCCAGATGTGCCGGGGACATGCCCCACCCCCTCCACTTCATAAAATGCCATTTATCACAGAAACCATTCAGATCCCCAACCCTTGACCATATAATTTTTTATTCTTGTTCCTTGTAATAAGACGCACTCAGTTACACCA
Organism: Lucinisca nassula; assembly: GCA_963580285.1. Lineage (NCBI taxonomy): Eukaryota > Metazoa > Mollusca > Bivalvia > Lucinida > Lucinidae > Lucinisca > Lucinisca nassula. The sequence goes on from OY757026.1 coordinate 7,117,847, forward strand.
GCCTGGGGGACCCCCGGGATGTGCCAAGGCCATGCCCCATCCCCTCCACTTCATAAAAGGCTAAATATTCCAGAAACATTTCAGATCCCCACCCCTAAACCATATATATTCTTGTTCCTTATGATAAGACACATTCAGTGACACCAACCTAGGAGTCAAACAGGGCATGCCCGGGCCATGCTCCACCCCTCAACTTCACAAAAGACCATATATCTGAGAAACTGTTCAGAGCCCTACCCCTAAACCATAATATATTCTTGTTCCTTATGATAAGACGCAATCAGTGACATCAGCATGGGGGACTCCCGGGGTGCCACCGGCCATGTCCCACCCCTTTACTTCATTAAAAGCCATATATCTCAGAAACTGTTGAGATCCCCACCCCTTAACCATATATATTCTTCTTCCTTATGATAAGTCCCCACTTCATAATAGGCCATATATCTCAGAAACCATTCAAATCCCCAACCCATAATCACTATTCTTGTTCATTGTTATTAGACACATTCAGTTACCCCCATCTTGAGGGGTCCGCAGGGGCCATTTCTCTCCCATTCACTTCATAAAAGGGCCTCATATCACAGAAACCGTTCAGCATTCAGTGACAGCAATCTGGGCTTTTCTTGGATCCACCATGCCCGAATCCCTCCACTGCTAAAAAAGCCTTACATCTCAGGAGCCATACATATCCCCACCGCTAAACCATAATGTCTCTGTTCCTTTTGATAAGATGCATTTAGTGACACCAACCAGGGCTCCATTGGGTTCATGCCCCACCCTCTCTACTTTATAAAACACCTAATATTTCAGATACAGTCCACATGAGTGCTCATTTGGGTATGGGGTTTGTTCGGGAGACTTTATAATTGGTAGATTAAAATCATATCCTGTTAAATTACAATGCCATGGGCAGTACCCACCTGAGCTCTGGTTTATGAAATTTGGCTCTTTGGTTTATTTGCTATGGCACGTTAAGAATTTCCATTGACTTATAAATGGGAAAAATTGAAAAATGACATTTATGCCTTTCAAGATATTTTGTCAAACTTACATAGAAATGTTCCTTTAATAATGTTCTTTTAGGCCTATTAGTTGCCACAGATGGGAAATTGTCAATTGTCATCTGTTGTCCTGCAACAACACATTCAAGCGACATCAGACCTCTGAAGCCACTAGGCTGATTGGGTCCAAATTCTATCTGTATTATCCTTGGGTGCAGGGCTTCCATGGTTAGTTAAAATACATTGCTGCTAGTGGGCAGTGCCCCCTGAGCTCTGGTGAGCATAGTGGCCCATGGCCTCTTGTTTCTCAAAACAGAGACTGTGGGAACTCGTTAGAACCGCTTTTGTAAGGTAGTTCATACAACCAAAATGGTTCATACAAGTACTCACAATCTATGTTTTGGGGCAGAAATAAGAAAATAGTGTATACCCCTGTACACCCCATTGTTACTACATCACAACCTCATTATAACATGGTTTCTTTATAACACGGTTTTGAATATAACACAGTTTCAAGATGGATAAAAAAATGTATAGATTATATAGAAAAATGACCATAAATGGTCATTTTTCTGTATAATCTTTACATTTTTGTTTGGATATAACATGGTTGTTTTAACTTACATGGTTTCTGCTTTGGACCCCATTAATAGTGTTATAAAGAGGTTTTGGTGAATATGAGTAGGGTTTAAGGGGGTCAGAATTATATAGGCATGTTTTGTGATGTCTTTTTTATGTATACTCCAAACAAATATTGTGGGTGCTCATAAGAACTGCCCCATTGAGACGGTTCTAACGAGTACCAATAACCTATGTTTTGTAGCAGAAATAGGAAAAATAATATATACCCATGTAGACCCCAGTTTTCTCTGTAAAAAGTGGGTTTTATGGGAGTGTTTATTTCACTGAATTATTAATGTGATGGAAGAACTCCTCATTTTGGCTCCTCGGCCCCAGCCCATTGGGTTTGAAGAAATAAATCGGCTGCATGATGCTTCCAAACATAGCTGAATCCGACCGCACATGAGTACTGGTAATCCTCTTAGAGGATCTAACCCTGCCCAGGCAAAGGGAAGCGAGTTGGACTGTCCATGCTTATAAACCCTATTGGTTTCATGTCATCTCAATGTCGGCTAAAAGTCCCACAAAATTGGAAGCAACCTCTCCAAAATGACCTGTGTTGATAGGGATGTTAAACCTCCAATTGAACAAACAACATCATTTTGGCTCCATTTTTAGGAAAACAAATTGTTGTGTGCTCAGAAATGACTTTTTCCGGTAGAATAGGCTTTTCCCTCTAGTTACGACAGATTTTCCTCTGCTGGAAGATTTTCGCTATCACTTCGCTGATCATGGCACAATATACGAATCAAGTTTTCTGACCGTTCTTTCATTTGTTTATCAATTCTTCTTCATTTTTGTTAACCCTAGTGTGTACCCAAATGTTCAAAATATATGTGAAGGCAATGATCAGGAATCAATACAATTAACCCACAGCTACCATTAGAAACATCAAGGGAAAGAAACAAAAAGCCAAAAGGACAGTTACTTTCCAACAAAATGGCCAAGTGGCTATCCAAAGCAAAATAATATAAGCGATACACACACTCAAAGACAATCCATAACAAAAATAAACCACGACAGAAGAACCGCCTTGGAACAATCAGTGAAACAAATTCCACTGCGGGTCTTAAAATCGATTTTACATGGCCACAATCCTCACCCTTACTTCCATTGAGGTTAAGACAAATAACTGCCTTGGAACGGTCAGTGAAACGAATTCCACTGGGGGTCTTAAAATCGATTTTACATGGCCACAATCCTCGCCCTTACTTCGGATGCGATTTAGACAAATAATTTGTTCAGTCAGCATGAAGACTTCCTAACTCATCAGTGCAACATCTCCATGAACACAAAAACCAATCAACCAAAGAGATGAAACAACAGTGACAACTCGACAGCAAGAAACCACTGAAATGCTGGAGCAAACTAAAACCAACAGAAAACCAAATCCACATAGATGAGACATAGATGGAAGAATTATTGATTCAAACTACAGTTGACTGTCTTTATCGTAGACAAATACTTCTCAATTTACTGTTTAAGTCATGCTAGGTTATGGCCCATATTAAATTTCAACATTTTAACCTTGTAAGCAAGGTATGTCCATAATTGTTTTGGCGATTGCCTGGAAATTATATAGGCTGAAAGGGGATAATGAGTAAATGAACTGAGTACCATTTTAAAAAATTCTTAAATTGTTTCCTTGAGTTGCTGCCCTGTGAAAATTGCAGCATTTCAATCATGTAAGCAAGATATTTCAAGTACAGTAAAATTCCTATATTCAGACCACATTTTGGACTGTTCAAAAGTGGTCTTTAAGACCACTTTTGAACAGTCCAAAAAGTTGTCCGTGGTCTTTAAGACCACTTTTGAACAGTCCCAAAGCTGTCCCCTGATCAGAGGAGATTGTGTGCAGAGAATAACTGCACCATTCTAAATAATTTTTTAAAGCAGAATTAGTCTTAATTTTTGGTGGTCTTAATTTTAGTGTATTATTAGGTGCAAACAGTGTTAGGGCCAAAATTGGGGCATACTGTTTTTGTAAGCACCCGTCCTGGTTTCAAACAACAGTTGACTGTCAGTATCTCAAAATATTATATTTCTAACTACTGCTTAAGTCAAGCTATTGTTTGGAAGGGTTATTTTAAGTCAAGCTATTGTTTGAAAGTGTTATATTCAGTCAAGCTATTGTTTGAAAGTGTTATGTTCAGTCAAGATATTGTTTGAAAGTGTTATGTTCAGTCAAGCTATTGTTTGAAAGTGTTATGTTCAGTTAAGCTATTGTTTGAAAGTGTTATGTTCAGTCAAGATATTGTTTGGAAGTGTTATTTTTGGTTACCCTTACTGCTTTTAATTGCCAAAGCAACAGATAGGCTTAGTAGTTTGTGATAATAGAAGGATAGTTTTCCTTATTACTCCATATAAACCTACATTGTTGGTATTCATTGGAATTCCCTCTTTGAGGTGGTTCTAATGAATACCCACAACATAGATTTTTATTGAGAATTGACAAAAACTATCCTTCAATTATCACAAAATGCCAAGCTTATCTGTGGCAATGTAATGGCCCAGTTATGAATTTTAAACTAATTTTGTAAGTTAAGCCATTTACATACATACCTGTGATAATTTTTTGAGCTGTAAGAGGGAGATTTGCCATTTTGATGAGGGAGATGTTTAAAATGTATAGGGAAATTCTCAGTTCAAATGAGGGAGACTCCAAAATTTTACTAAAATTTAGCATAAATTGGGCAAAAATGAGCATCAAAAATGAGGGAGTCTCCCTCCTGATGAGGGAGGTATCACAGGTATGTACATAACTAGGTTAAGGTGATAGATGACCGTCATATTCAGTGAAATTCCTATGTTTATAACCACTGGACTGTACTACACCACACCTATGTTATATATAACAAGGTTCATTATAAAATGGTTTGGATATAACATGGTTTCAAGATGGATCCATAATCATCCCAAAAATGTATACATTATATAGAAAAATGACCATAAATGGTCATTTTTCTATATAATCTATACATTTTTGTTTAGATATAACACGGTTGTTTAATTAACACAGTTTCTGCTTTGGACCCCATCAATAGTGTTATAAAGAGGTTGTGGTGAACAAGCATTTCAGAGAGAAGCCTTCAAGGTGTAGTGGTTACGCTACTCGCCTTGTTAACCAGGGGTCGCAGGATCAATCCCGGGCTTCTCAAGACTTTCGGATGAGTCTTTAAACTGGGGTCCTGTCTCCATATGACCTTAGTTGTTGGTGGGACGTAAAACTCAAACACTCACTCACTCAAGCATTTCAGACACTATCTAATGTCAAGGAATCTTCTAGTGATGTCTTTAAACGGTCGCACTTCACATCAAGCTCTTCTTCCAGGCTGCCCCCGCCCATAGGGGCTTGAAGAAATATATGGGCTGCATGATGCTTCCACGCAGAGCTGAATCCGGCCCGCACACTAGTACTGGTAAACCGCTTAGAGGATCTAAGCCTGTCCAGGAACCGCGGTGCAAGGCGGACCGTCCATGCTAATAACCCTACTGGTTTCATTGGGGGACAGGGCTTATGATGTCATTTCCTCTCAATGTCGGGTAAAAGTCCCACAAAATCGGAAGCAACATCTCCAAAATGACCTTTACAGTGTTGACGGGGAGGTTAAACCTCAAACCAAACAAACAAATCTTCTTCCAGGATTCATTTCAGAATAATTCCAATTGTCCATGAATATGTACATTTCGAACGATTTGATTTGTTGAAATAAAAGTTTTAGACTTTGTAAAATTCTATAAGCAAGAATCTCAGCACTGTTTCACATAGCAACAGGTAGTAATATAACATGATGTCAAAGAGCAGGTTTAAAACCCAGATGTTATGCCATTGTATGTAAACGTTGTCAATAGTGTTCAGTTAAAAGATGGAAAACAATTGAAACAGTTAATGTTAGAAGTCAAATCAACTGAGCTTATAATCTTGACGTTTTGTTTGCTTTGAGTTTCTGTTAAAGATGACAGCTTCTAATAGCTGTTATTCTTACACCTAAAAAATTCCTAAAATCAGGGCCTGACAAATCCATTGCCCAGCTGCCGAGGACAAGTCGAAATTTTAGCTGGGCAAGTGATTTTTATGCTCCCCGAAGGGGGAGCCATATAGTCGCCGCTTTGTCCGTCCGTCCGTCCGTCACGCTCTATATCTCTAAAAGTATTAAAGGTATTTAAGTGAAACTTGATATACTGATAGAGGGCGATGAGGGGAATCGTAAAATACAAGAACCATAACCCTGTCACCAGTATTTATGGAGTTACTTCCCTTAACTATTTCAATGAAAAGATTGTCCGGAGCATATCTCTGAAAGTATAGAAGGGATTTAAGTGAAACTTGATACATTGATAGATGGCCATCAGAGGAAGTGCAGAGTGCAAGAACTGTAACTCTATCACAAGTAATTACAGAGTTATTTCCCTTTTTAGTTTTTGCTATATTAAGCTTGTCCGGCGCATATCTCTAAAAGTTTTAAAGGTAATTTAGTGAAACTTGATACACTGATAGGGGGCTATGAGAGAAATCGCAGAATGCAAGAAGCATAACTCTACCATCAGTATTTACGGAGTTACTTTCCTTCTTAATTAGGGCCCCACACAGTATTTTGGGTGCCCTATAGTAATCTTGTCAGTCAGTTTCAAATGTAAACCAAAACATTTAACCGGTTATAACTTCAAAAGTTTTATCCCTACTCCCATGAAACTTCACACTCTTACTAACAGCCACAAGACCTACATTCTGACAAACCATATTGCTTTTGTCCGTGTGTTTGTCACGCCTTAACCAAAAAATTTAACCTCGGTCATAACTTCAAAAGTATTTGCCCTACTCTCATGAAACTGCACACACTTACTTACTATCACAAGACCTACATTCTGACAAAGGGCCATAACTATATTGCTTTTCGGTGTGTGTTTGTCAGGCAATAACCAAACAACTTAAACTCAGGGTCAAAATTTCAGAAGTATTTATCCTACTCTCATTAAACTTCACACACATACTTACCATAACAAAACCTACATTCTGACAAAGGGCCATAATTATGTTGCTTATTTTCACTGAATTATCTCCCCTTTTCCAAAAAATATCTCCTGTTGTTTCATAACCATGGGTAATAGGGCTTTCATATTTCACATATATATTCCTTGTGACATTCTTCATTGAAAATCACTTACTAGGGAACACAAAACTGAGTTTCTTTGTCTTATGGTTTAAGATTTACATGCCCTTGCACGGAAGGGGCCTTACATTTCTCCTTATTTTTGCAGTCTTTTTTGAAAATCACTAACTAGGGAATTCTTAGACTTTAGGTTAAACCCATTTGGTACCGGAAACCCCAAAAGGGGTAAGTGGGAAACAGTACAGGCCCAGATCAGACGCCATGAAACTTGTGTTTGTCACGCCTTAACCTGGCCCTACTCTTATGAAACTTCACACACAAGACCTACATTCTGACAAAGGAGAATAACTTGTGTGTTTGTCACACCTAAACCAAAAACCTTAACCTCGGTGATAACTTCAAAAGTATTTTGTCTACTCTCATGAAACATGACACACATAATTACCATCACAAAACCTACATCCTGACAGATTGCATTTGGGTGTGTGTTTGTCAGGCTACCTTCTGACAAAGGGCCATTACTATATTGCTTATTTTCACTAATCATCTCCCCTTTTTCCAAAAAAAAAAAATCTCCTGTTATTTCATAACCATGAGTGATAGAGCTTTCATGTTTCACATGTGTATTTCTTGTGACATTTTCCATTGAAAATCACTTTAATACTAGGGAACACAAAATTGAGTTTCTTAGCCTTATGGTTTAAGATTTACAGGTCCTTGCAGGGAAGGGGCCTTACATTTCTCACTTTTTTGGCATCCTTGGTTGAAAATCACTACCTACTTTATTTGTACTCCAAACATCAGGTGAGGGTACTCATTAGAACCTCCTCATTCAGACGGTTCTAGCGAGTACCCATAACCTTTGTCTTCAAACAAATCTTTATCAAACTTCAAAGTGTATAGGATCATTTCACTAAAATAACCCTCCTACTACTGCGCATCTTCGGGGAGCATCCCTCGGTTTCACCGATGCTCTTGTTTTATTTCACTTGCACCGAAAAATGTATAGAATATACATGTATAGGGAATTTTGTAATTTTTCAAGTAATTTCAAGATGCTGTCGAATGCCAGGGAGGCGGCTGAAATTTGGATTTGTCAAGCTCTGCTAAAATGGACCATTTGGTAGCATTTGTAACACCTTGATGACAAAGTTAGAATTCTAAGGAATTAAAGATTTTTATGGCTTTTATCGATGTGTTAATTCCGGCGAATCACTCACAAACTAAGAATGAAGCCCGAGTGTGAGTGATTCACCAGAGTTTACACATCGGTAAAATCAACAAAAATGAAATTCATTGCTATTTATTAACCCATTTAGTACCAGAAACCCCAAAAAGGGTACCCTGGCAAACAGTGCAGGCCCAGATCAGACGCCGCAGAATGCGGCGTCTGATCAGGGCCTACACTATTTGCGAAAAGTTAAGCCATTTTCCAAATACATTTTGAAGAAAACACAACCTGACACCCCTAAATTTTGAAATGAACTCCACCTATATATAAGGAGGAAGATTCCATTTGGTACAAAAAGGGTTAACTATCACAATTCCTTACTATTGCCTGATATAGGATCACTTTGTTAGAATTTAGAGTTAATGTTAACTTTTCTAGGCTTTAACATTGGCTATGACATTACATGAGAAGGGGAGACAAGCAGTGAAGAGAAAAGACATAACGATGGCATTACCTCTCTTGTTGGAAGCAGACAAGGAATTTAAGTAGGTGCATAACACCCTTTTTGACCCTTTTTTTTTGGATTGAAAGCAGAAACTATTACTATATAACACCCCAGCTTCGTACATCACTATTGTTAGTTAAAAATGGTATCACATGTATATGTAAAGAAAAATGTATAGATTGTATAGAAGAATGACAAAGTATTGTCTTTTTCTATATAATCTATATATAAGTTTTGATATATGATCATATTTGTCGCACCTGCTTTAGCAGGAAGCCATAGGTATGCAAGTTTCCATCCGTCAACGGTCCGTCTGTCTATTTAACTGTCCATCCGTCCGGTTGTCAGTCCATCTTTCCATCAACATTTTACATTGGGTGTCTTGTCATCACAACTCTTCATACAGTTTTATACCAATCATTTTGAAACTTTGCATTTGTTTTTGCCATGGCATGAGGATGTGCATGTGGTTTTGACATAATTCTCATATCAATTTTTAACACTTTCTCCACATTCTGAACTTAGTCATTTTTAACCTTCATTTGATACACAGTAGGTACCTCTTGTCATCGCAACTCCTCCCATGTCAATAGGGGTCAGTAAAGGAGTAAATTCTTTCCTATAAGAGCAGACCCCTATTTCAGTGGGACAAATTTTATAGAAAAGCGGACAGGAAAATAAAAATCAAAAATGAGTTCCTTTAAGAGCAATGAAAACATTCATAAGAAAGAAGATGGGTCATACTACGTAGTTTCGGCTAGGAAGTCCCGAAAGTTGTTTCCATTTTAAAAATGACGAAAAAATCTGCCAGTTGTAGCCATTCTCCTTAATGTTTGTTTGTTTGGATTTTAATGGCCTAGTCAACACTATTTATCGTCAGCCTCGATAGCGCAGTGGTTAGTGCGTTCGACTCATGATCGAGAGATTGTGCGTTCGAATCCGGCCACCGGTATCGAGGTGTGTCCTTGGGCAAGACACGTAATGACACTGCCCCACTCCACCCAGGTGTAAAGGGGTAGCAGTGGTGTGAAAGCCACTGCCTCTCTCTCGCGCGCACATGAAAACACCCGGAATGAGTGTTCGAGAGCGATTCAATAAGCTTGAAGCTTTCATCGCAATCGAACTAAAATAAATTAGTATAAACTAACACTATTTAAGTCATATCGAGCTAGTCGGTTTACCTAACCACACTTCCTGGGCAGGCTTATACATAAGCAGTTACCCAGTACAGTTCACATTCTTTCGCCAGAAACTGACAACTGCCCTTCTTGAATCAGAAGAAGGGAGAGAATTAAAGAAGGTATCAACCAGTTCATATGGTCATGCATATATTTATAATTATGTATGTATATTTACATGTGTGTTTGTATTGGAGTTTAGTGGCCCAGTCAATACTATTTAGATCATTTTTGAGCCATCAGTTTACCTATCCACACTTTTCCTGGGCAGGCTTATACGTAAGCTGTGTTGCGAACCCATTTGGTAGAAAACCAGTTCATATGGTCATGCATATATTTATATTAATCATATGACGTCGTGTCTGAGAGTGTAATAACGTCATATAATATTTTCGATAATCCACTAGTGGATTAAATATGCAAATTAGCTAGATAAGTCCCGTAACGTTACATGTACGACGTAGCGTTTACTAATGGCCGAAAATTGACATTTTTGTAAACAATCGTGAATAAAATGCGTTTTAAATGTCATATGATAAATAGAATCTTGCATTCGTGCTCATGTATTACTGAATTTATTAAACTCTTTGAGGAAAAGGGATAAAATGCTCGGCAAAGCCTCGCATTTTATCCCTTTTCCTCAACTCGTTTAATAAATCCAATAATACATGAACACTCATGTAAGATCCTCTATGTATTTTTAATGTTTGTTTGTATACATCAGTGTGTACTGACCTCTGTGTCCTAGTGGTTAAGAGTGCTGACTCTTACACATTTACCCATTATATACTTGTGGACTCTACCATTGCTATATGTTGGACAAGTCCATTTGTCATTTAAGGGGTGTCAGGCCTATTTTTTTCATTTTTAGCTCACCTGAGCACGAAGTGCTCTTGGTGAGCTATTTTGATCGGACAATGTCCGACATCCATTGTCAACAATTGCTTTTAAAGACTATTCCTCCTTAATCCTTTGGCCAATTTCATTTAAACTTCACAATAATGTTGCCTAAGTGGTTCTCTACCAAAATAGCTAAAATGGTTCTGCTCTGATGATCAAGATGGCCCCCAGAGCTAAAAATAGAAAAATCTGTACATGACTACTCCTCCCCTACCCCTTGGCCAATTTCATTCAAACTTCATAGGATAGTTACCTAGGTGACCCGCTACTAAAATAGCTAAACTCGGTCTGCTCCAATGAACAAGATGGCCACTAGAGCTAAAAACAGAAAAATCTTGAAGCGACTACTCCTACCAAAACCCTGGTCTAATTTCCTTCAAACTTTATAGAAATGATGCTTAGGTGACCCTCTACCACAATAGCTTAAATCGTTCTGTTCCAATGAACAGTATGGCCGCCAGAGCTAAAAAAAAAACAAATTTCGTAAATTTGCTTCAAACACATCATCCTAAACACAGCTGTTTAAATAACACAGTTTCTGCTTTGGATCCCATTGGTATTGTGGTGTATTTGTAATTTTGGTTACATTTGTTAAAAAGTGTGGTATTTTGCTCAAAATGACTTAGTGCACTTTTTAGCTCACCTGAGCATGAAGTGCTCATGGTGAGCTATTGTGATCGGTCAATGTCCGTCGTCCGTCGTGGGTCGTGAGTCGTGCGGCGTGCGGCGTCAACAATTTGCTTTAAATGCTAACTCCTCCTAAACCCTTGAGCTAATTTCAATAAAACTTCATAGGAATATTGCTGAGGTGACCCTCTACAAAAATAGCTAAAATTGTTCTGCTCCGCTGAACAAGATGGCCGCCAGAGCTAAAAATAGAAAAATCTTTAAACGACTTCTCCTGTACCTTAAGGCCAATTTCATTCAAACTTTATAGGAATGTTACTTAGGTGACCCTCTACCAAAATAGCTAAGACGGTTCCGCTCCGGTGAATAAAATGGCCGCCAGAGCTAAAAATAGAAAATTCTTTAAAGGACAACTCCTCCTGTACCCTTTGGCCAAATTTATTCAAACTTCATAGGAATGTTGCTTAGGTGACCCTCTACTAAAATAGCTAAAACGGTATTGCTCTGATGAGCAAAATGGCCACCATAGCTAAAAATAGAAAAACATCGTAAATTTGCTTCAAACACAAACTCCTCCTCAACCCTTTGGCCAATTTGATTCAAACTTCACAGGAATGTTGCCCAAATGACTCCCTACAAAAATAGCTAAAATTGTTGTGCTCTGACAAACAAGATGGCCGCCAGAGCTAAAACTAGAAAAAATCTTTTAACGACAATTCCTCCTGTACCCTTGGGCCAATTTTATTCAAACTTTATAGAAATGTTGCTTAGGTCACCATCTACCAAAATAGCTGAAAAGATTCTGCGATGATGAGCAAAATGGCCACCATAGCTAAAAATAGTAAAACATCGTAAATTTGCTTCAAACACGAACTCCTCCTTAACCCTTGGGCCAATTTGATTCAAACTTAACAGGAATGTTATGTAGGTGATTCCCTAAAGAAATAGCTAAAATCATTCCGCTCTGACTAACAAGGTGGCCGCCAGAGGTAAAAATAGAAAAAATCTTCAAACGACTACTCCTCCTTTACCCTTGGGCCAATTTCATTCAAACTTCATAGGAATGTTGCTTAGATGACCCACTACCAAAATGGCTAAAACGTTTTTCGCTCTGATGAGTAAAATGGCCACCATAGCTAAAAACAGAAAAACTTTAGAAATTTACTTCAAAACGCGAACTCCTCCTCAACCCTTGGGCCAATTTGATTCAAACTTCACAGGAATGTTAGTTAGGTGACTCCCTACCAAAATAGCTAAAATCGTTCAATGTGGCAATCAAGATGGCCGCCAGAGCTAAAAATGGAAAAAAATTTCAAACAACAACTCCTCCTTACCCCTTGGGTCAATATGATTCAAACTTCACAGGACTATTATGTGGTTGACTCCCTACCAAAATAGCTAAAATTGTTCCGCTCTGACTAACAAGATGGCTGCCAGAGCTAAAAATAGAAAAATTCTTCAAACAACAATTCCTCCTTACCCCTTGGGCCAATTTGATTCAAACTTCACAGGAATATTGTGTCGTTGACCCTCTTCCATATTAGCTAAACTGATCCCGCTCTGATGAACAAAATGGCCACCAGAGCTAAAAATAGAAAAACATTGTAAATTTGCTTCAAACTTCACAGGAATGTTGCCCAGGTGACTCCCTACCAAAATAGTTAAAATCATTTCACTCCGATAAACAAGATGGCCACCAGGGCTAAAAATAGAAAAAATCTTCAAACGACAACTCCTCCTGTATCCTTGGGCCAATTGCATTCAAACTTCATAGGAATGTTGCTTAGATGACTCTCTACCAAAATAGCTAAAATGGTCTCTCTCCGATGAACAATATGGCCACCAGAGCTAAAAATAGAAAAACATGGTAAATTTGCTTCAAATGCGAACTCTTCCTAAACCCTTGGGTCAATTTGATTCAAACTTCAAAGGAATGTTGCCTAGGTGACACCCTACCAAAATAGCTAAGATCGTTCCACTTTGATCAACAAGATGGCCACCAGAGCTAAAAATAGAATGTACTAGAGACAGTGACATTCAGGTGAGCGAATCAGGGCCCTCTGGGCCCTCTTGTTTAACAAAAGCAACTATTTTGCTCAAAATGACAAGTGCTTTGAGCTGTGTTAAACCAAATACCAGCCAATGAAAAGAGACATTACATGAGGAAGGAGATAAACAAACAGTATATTGTAGGATATACCATCACAAATGTTTTGGTGTTATCCAATCAGAGGTCTTGTTACATAGGCAGATACATAAGAATAGTGATTTGCTCCAGTAAACCCTATTTAAGTCATGACAAGCCAGTAAGTTTACGTTACAAAAACTTCAATTCCAAGGCTAAAACATAAGTGGTTAACCAGTGCAGTGCAATTCTTTCACCAGAAACTGACAACTGCCCTTCTTGAAACATTAGAAGGAAAAGAATAATCATAGAAAAGATTACATTTTTTTCTTGGTTTTGGCTTTACTGTACTTTCAAGGCTATATCACTCGTATTGAGCCAATCATTAATTAGAAGTGGGCAAAACCCGAAGAAAAATCACCTGACCTTCCGTTGCAGAACTTGGCATCTCACATGAGACCCGAGCCAGGCTCGAACCACAGAGGTGAGAGACTTAATGATTAAGACTCGACACCCTTATCCACTAGGCCACAGAAGCCCATGCAGAAAAGATTACATAATCAACTTCGGCCCCCGCCCACAGGGGCTTGAAAAAATATATGGGCTGCATGATGCTTCCACGCAGAGCTGAATCCGGCCCGCACACTAGTACTGGTGAACCACTTAGAGGATCTAAGCCTGTCCAGGAACCACTGTGCGAAGCAGACCGTCCATGCTAATAAGCCCTATTGGTTTCATTGGGCAACAGGGCTTGAGATGTCATTTCATCTCAATGTCGGGTAAAAGTCCCACAAAATTGGAAGCAACATCTCCAAATTGACCTTTACAGTGTTGACGGGGACGTTAAACCTCAAATCAAACAAACAAACAAACATAATCAACTTTCTTGCACACCAGACAAGGAAATCCGTGATTTTACCCTGGGATAGAAATTTATGTTCTGACCCTGGTGTTCCGACTCCAAATCGAAAATAATCGCGTGTTTGATAAATGCACTGGTTGATTACAACCTCATGCGCGGCGTCGTCATCCGTGACGTCGCTAAACATTCCTGTTGTGTCATCACAAAATGGCGAACGTCGGTAACCAAAGTGACAGCAGCATTAAAAATTCGCAATATAAATGGAAGGTATGCAAGAAAAAGAATCCAATATGGGTGTGAGGGTTGGATAGAAAAATCCGTCCCTCCGGATCACTGTCCGGCATCACTCCGACTGACTCTTCAAGCCTCGTGATGCCGGACAGTGTCCCTCGGGATGGATTTTTCAATCCACCCCTCACACCCATATAAGATTCTTATATTGCCAGCCCAACAGAAATCAAACCTGCTACCTCCTGATCACCAGTCTGATTTGCATCTGTGTGAGCTACGGAAGCAGGTGTTTTTGAACAAGTTCAAATGTTCCTCCTTTTAAATTTTCAGACAATGCAGTGCAGCCATTCTCCAGTCTGTAGACAATTATGCTGTCCTGTGTTTAGACATTGTATGGTGTTACCTCTGTCTCAAGAATGTGGATGATTTACCTGATGCAGGTATTGAAGACATAGAGGATCTTACATGAATGCTCATGTATCATTGAGTTTATTAAACGAATTGAGGAAAAGGTATAAAATGCGAGGTATTGCCCTTTTCTTCAACAAGTTTAATAAATTCAATAATACATGAGCAGGAATGCAAGATTCTTTTTATCATATGACATTTAAAATGCATTTTATTTACGGTTGTTTACAGAAATGTCAATTTTCCACCATTAGTAAACGCGACGTCTTTAAGGACATTGTACATGTAACGTTACGGGACGTATCTAGCTAATTGACATATTTAATCCACTAGTGGATTGTCAAAAATATTATATGACGATATTACACTCTCAGACATGACGTCATATGATAATTTGATTTAACCTTTATGCTACTGAACACGACACCCATACCATTAGGCCCGCCGCCCATCAGGGCTTGAAAACATAGATGGGCTGCATGATGCTTCCAGGCAGAGCTGAACCAACGGCACATGAATACTGGTAAACCTCTTATGGGATCTAGGCCTACCCAGGCAAAGCGGTGTGAGTCAGACCGACCATACTTATAAACACTATTGGTTTCATTGGGGGACAGGGCTTGAGATGTCATTTCATCTCAATGTCGGGTAATAGTCCCACAAAATTGGAAGTTACATCTCCAAAATGACCTATACAGGGTTGACAGGGATGTTAAACCTCTAATCAAACAAATCAACAAACAACCCATACCATTGCAAGCAGTGTAGTTCCAGTTCAGATGACTTCTTAAGAAGCCATCCATTCGATCTGGATCTACAATGTTTGTGCAAACAGTGTAGCTACAGATCAGATGGGGCTATCTGATCTGATCAGCATTTTTAACCCTTCTCTTGCTGAATATTCAGTTTAGCCACACCCATTTTGACTTTGAACCAATCAGATAACATGTTGTAATTTATTCCTACAAATTCATAAATTGAATGTCAAACAGTGTAGATCCTGATCAGATGGCTTCTTCAGAAGCCATCTGATCTGGATCTACACTGTTTCCAAAGATAGGGGTTGTCGTGAACAGCATGACAAGAGTTAAAATGTTTATTTTTGTGGGTTGTTCCTGGGCGTGTTTCACGTAGTAGAAAATGCCAGGGACTAAAAATAAATTTGGCGCTGGTAGTTATGCTTAGATATCAATTTGGTGCCGAAAGAGTAAAGAGAAGACAAATTTTCAGAGTGGCTCATTCCAAGGGTAAGTAAACAGAATTGTCCTAAAAGTGGCCTCCTTTATAACAAGATTTCCACCGAAGGCTATGTCGCGCCTATGGGGGCGCAAAGTCACCAAACCATGACATCTAGGCCAAGGTCAAGCATAGATGCTTGCATAAAAGTTGCCATTCTTAAATGCATGCTTGTACTAAGTATCATTAATTAAGCTTTAAAAATTCTTGAGAAATGAACTTAACCATTAGGGTGAAGGCTAGGGTGGTTGCAATATTTTACAAAGTCAGTGAACCATAAAATGTAGGTCAAGGTCAAATATGGATGCTTGCATTTAAGTTTCCATCTCCAGATACAAGTTTGTACAAAGTATCATTAATGAAGCCCTTATAGTTCTTGAGAAATTAACTTGACCATCAGGGTGAACGCTAGGGTGGTCACAATATTTTACAAAGTCAGTGAACCATAAAATGTAGGTCAAGGTCAAATAGGGATGCTTGCATTTAAGTTGCCATCCCCAGATACAAGTTTGTACCAAGTATCATTAATGAAGCTCTAATAGTTCTTGAGAAATAAACTTGACCATTAGGGTCAACGCTAGGGTGGTCGCAAATGTTGATGCCATGACAAATGGACGGACGAATGAACGAACGGATGGATGGACAAACAGACAGAAAACCGGGTGCCTATATTGCGCTATGCTAATAGCAGGCTTGACAAAAATGGTGGAAATTACATCAAGGGCAACTACTCTTGTTAACCTTTATCCTGCTGTTCTTGTCAACCCCTACCATTTTAAACATTGTTGATCCAGATCAGATGACTTCTTGATCTGCCTTAATGATCCTAAGTATTGGAACAGATAGGCTTAACCCTTATCTTGCTGAATATTCATTTAAGTCACACCCATTTCTGTCTATCAACCAATCAAATTACTGGATGTAATTAATTGCTTCAAATTCATAAACTGAATGCCAAACAGTGTAGATCCTGATCAGATGGCTTCTTCAGAAGCCATCTGATCTGGATCTACACTGTTTGCAAAGATAGGGGTTGTTGTGAACAGCAAGATAATGGTTAAGAAAACAGTGCATACCCTGATCAGACTGCTCCTTCAATAAACAAACAATGAAAGTGAATTGGGACAGATAGAGCTAAGCAAACAGTGTAGACCCAGATCAGACTGATCCTTCAGTAAGTAAAGTGATAGCTCATTGGGTAGCGCGTTCGACTTATGATCGGGAGGTTGTGGGTTCAAATAAGGGATAGCTCAGTGGTTGGCATGTTCAACTTAAGAGTGAGAGGTTGTGGGTTTGAATCCAGCTACTGGAGCCGAGGTGTGTCCTTGTTATGACAATGCCCCACTTGACCCAGGTGTAAATGGGTAGCAGTGGTGTAAAAGTCATTGCCTCTCTCACGCATGTGTGATGACATCTGGAATGTGTGTTCGAGAGCGATTCAATAAGCTTGGAGCTTTCTTTGCAATCAAACTAAAATAAATTAGTATAAACTAAGTAATCAAACAGTGCAGACATATTGGGACTGATAAGCAAACAATGTAGACCCAGATCAGACTGCTCCTTCAATAAGCAAACAGTGCAGGCATATTGGGACAGATAGGTCTAAGCAAACAGTGTAGGGGAATTGGGACAGATAGGCCTAAGCAAACAGTGCAGGGGTATTAGGACAGATAGGCCTAAGAAAACAGTGCAGGGTTATTGGGACAGATGTCTAAACAAACAGTGTAGGCATATTGGGACAGATAGGTCTAAGCAAACAGTGCATGGGCATTGGGACAGATATGCCTAAGCAAACAGTGCAGGGGTATTGGGACAGATAGGCCTAAGCAAACAGTGCAGGGGTATTGGGACAGATAGGCCTAAGCAAACAGTGCAGGGGCATAGGGACAGATAGGCCTAAGCAAACAGTGCAGGGGTATAGGGACAGATAGGCCTAAGCAAACAGTGCAGGCATATTGGGACAGTTAGGCCTATGCAAACAGTGCAAGGGTATTGGGACAGATAGGTCTAAGCAAACAGTGAAGGGGTATTTGGACAGATAGGTCTAAGCATTCAGTGCAGGGGTATTGAGCCAGATAGGCCTAAGCAAACAGTGCAAGGGTATTGGGACAGATAGGCCTAAGCAAACAGTGCAGGGGTATTAGGACAGATAGGCCTAAGCAAACAGTGCAGGGGTATAGGGACAGATAGGCCTAAGCAAACAGTGCAGGGGTATAGGGACAGATAGGCCTAAGCAAACAGTGTAGGGGTATTGGGACAGATAGGCCTAAGCAAACAGTGCAGGGGTATAGGGACAGATAGGCCTAAGCAAACAGTGCAGGGGTATAGGGACAGATAGGCCTAAGCAAACAGTGCAGGGGTATAGGGACAGATATGCCTAAGCAAACAGTGCAGGGGTATAGGGACAGATAGGCCTAAGCAAACAGTGCAGGGGTATAGGGACAGATAGGCCTAAGCAAACAGTGCAGGGGTATAGGGATAGATAGGCCTAAGCAAACAGTGCAGGGGTATAGGGACAGATAGGCCTAAGCAAACAGTGCAGGGGTATAGGGACAGATAGGTCTAAGCAAACGGTGCAGGGGTATAGGGACAGATAGGTCTAAGCAAACAGTGCAAGGGTATTGGGACAGATAGGCCTAAGCAAACAGTGCAGGGGTATAGGGACAGATAGGCCTAAGCAAACAGTGCAAGGGTATTGGGACAGATAGGCCTAAGCAAACAGTGCAGGGGTATAGGGACAGATAGGCCTAAGCAAACAGTGCAGGGGTATAGGGACAGATAGGCCTAAGCAAACAGTGTAGGGGTATTGGGACAGATAGGCCTAAGCAAACAGTGCAGGGGTATAGGGACAGATAGGCCTAAGCAAACAGTGCAGGGGTATAGGGACAGATAGGCCTAAGCAAACAGTGCAGGGGTATAGGGACAGATAGGTCTAAGCAAACGGTGCAGGGGTATAGGGACAGATAGGCCTAAGCAAACAGTGCAGGGGTATAGGGACAGATAGGCCTAAGCAAACAGTGCAGGGGTATAGGGACAGATAGGCCTAAGCAAACAGTGCAGGGGTATAGGGACAGATAGGTCTAAGCAATTCAGTGCAGGGGTATTGGGACAGATAGGCCTAAGCAAACAGTGCAGGGGTATTGGGACAGATAGGCCTAAGCAAACAGTGCAAGGGTATTGGGACAGATAGGCCTAAGCAAACAGTGCAGGGGTATAGGGACAGATAGGCCTAAGCAAACAGTGCAAGGGTATAGGGACAGATAGGTCTAAGCAAACAGTGTAGGGGTATTGGGACAGATAGGTCTAAGCAAACAGTGTAGGGGTATTGGGACAGATAGGTCTAAGCAAACGGTGCAGGGGTATAGGGACAGATAGGTCTAAGCATTCAGTGCAGGGGTATAGGGACAGATAGGCCTAAGCAAACTGTGCAGGCGTATTGGGACAGATAGGCCTAAGCAAACAGTGTAGGGGTATTGGGAAAGACAGGCCTAAGCAAACAGTGTAGGGGTAATGGACAGATAGGCCTAAGCAAACAGTACAGGCGTATTGGGACATATAGGTCTAAGCAAACAGTACAGGCGTATTGGGACATATAGGCCTAAGCAAACAGTGCAGGGGTATTGGGACAGATAGGTCTAAGCAAACAGTGCAGGCATATTGGGACAGACAGCTCAAAGCAAACAGTATAGACCCAGATCAGACTGCTTGTTCAATAACCAAACAGTACAGGCATATGTGGACAGATAGGCCTAAGCAAACAGTGTAGACCCAGATCAGACTGCTCCTTCAATAAGCAGACCTTGCAGGGGTATTGAATACATCATATTAAGTAATTTGATTGGTTGGTAGTCACAAATGGGTGTGGCTTACTAGATTTATTCAGCAGGATAAGGGTTATTGCACAGTGACGAAGGGAAGACATTGCCTTTATATTGAATGGTCAAAAGGAATTAGAATGAACAACCAGGAATTAGAATTCCTGTTGTGGTTACTGTATTGCCATTGAAATGCCGCACTTAATATCAAATGTTCAACATTAGAGTACCAATGTTCAACAGGAATTAGTGACCCCCGCCCATTGGGGCTTGAAGAAATAGATGGGCTGCATGATGCTTCCACGCAGAGCTGAAACCGACTGGACATGATTACTGGTAAGCCGCTTAGCGGATCTAAGCCTGCACAGGCAAAGTGGTGTGAGTCAGCCCATCCGTGCTTCTAAACCCTATTGGTTTCATTTGGGAGACAGGACTTGAGATATCATTGCATCTCAATGTCGGGTAAACGTCCCACAAAATTGGAAGCAACATCTTCAAAATGACCTATACAGTGTTAAGGGGGACGTTAAACCCCAAATCAAACAAACAAACAAACAAATCAACAGGAACTAGAATTCCTGTTGTGGTTACAGTATTTCCAATGGTATCTTGTAGTTTTGTGGGAAAATGTTAGTAGCTTTGGCACTTGCACTTGCAAAAGCTAGTCACATTTTTTTAGCAAAAAATTTTAGTATACATGCCATATTTAATACGGTAACTTTAAAAATCCTAAAAATTCAGACACCTTGAGGATTTGCTGTAATTCTCCTAAACTTATAACAAATTTGTTTCATGTTCCAGCAAGGAGTCCTAAAGGTGCAGACGGAATGGCAAACAATGTAGGCCCTGATCAGACTGCTCCTTGAGGAGCAGTCTGATCTGGGTCTACACTGTTTGCTTAGGCCTGTCTGTCCAAATACTTAAGATCACTATGGTAATCAAAGTTTTAACGACAGGTCAACTAATGACACCAATAATTATAGCCCCGCTATGAAAAAGTGGGGGCTATTTTGGATTTGCCTTGTCTTTCTGTGATTCCATAATTCGGTAATTCCGTAATTCCGTTATTCATGATAACTCAAAAACCGTTTGAGGTATTTTCATGAAACTTCACACAAATGTAAAGCACTATGAGATGATGTGCAGAGTGCATGAACCATAACTCTGGATTGCCTACTTTTGGAGTTATTGCCCTTTGAACATTGAAAAATGGCAACCGTAATTCCGTTATTCATAACTCAAAAAACGTTGGAGGTATTTTCATGAAACTTCACAAAAAGGTTAACCACTGTGAGACGATGTGCAGAGCGCATGAAACGTATCTCTGGAATGCCTACTTTGGGAGTTATTGCCCTTTGAACATTGAAAAATGCCAATTTTAACCTTGTCCGCTCCATAACTAAAAAAAACGTTTGAGGTATTTTCATGAAACTTCACACATATATAAAGCACTATAAGACAATGTGTGTAGCGCATGAACCAAAACTCTGGATTGCCTACTTTTGGAGTTACTGCCCTTTGAACATTGAAAAATGGCAATTTTAACCTTGTCCGCTCAGTAACGCAAAAACCGTTTGAGATATTTTCATGAAACTTCACACAAATGTTAAGCACCATGAGACGATGTGCAGAGCATATGAACCATAACTCTGGATTTCCTTTTTACCACCTTTAATTAGAAGCTGAAAGCTGAAAACATTTTTTTTTCTTGTATTTTTCTTTTCTGATAACGCTAAAGCGGGTCTATAGTCAGATCATCTGACAGAAACTGTTCTAGTTTTTAACAGTTGAGCAATACTTAGGAGGATCATTACCATAATCAAAGTTTTAACGATAGGTCAACTAATGACACCAAATAATTTTTAACGTCAACTAATGACACCAAATAATTTTTAACAGATGAGCACTGCTCTTTTATATATTTTGTAGAAGAGAGACTGAAGAGCAGTGAAATATTCTTTCACAGAAGTTATGGCTCGGATCTTCAAAGACTTGTAGCAGTGAAGGTAATTTTTTTCTATTTTGGTTTTACTGCCTTATCAAGATTGTTTCACACATATCAAGTCCATTTTTAAACAGAGGTTGGTCATTATAAAATCACACCTATACAAATACATTGTAAACTTTACTACCGAAAATTCAAAAATTTTAAGATGAAAAATTGTGATATTTTTGTAATTTCTGCTGAAAATATCCATTGTGGGTACTCATTAGAACCGCCTCATCGAGTACCAACAATCTATATTTTAGAGCAGAAATAAGAAAATAAGGTTTACCCCTGTAAACACCAGCTTTACTATATAAAAGTGCAGTTGAAGGGGGTCAAAATTATATAGGCATGTTTTCGTCATGTGAAACGCAGAGTACTTGGAGAAAAAACACCTGACCTTCCATTGGAGAACTTGGCATCTCACATGTGGCCCGAGTAAGACGTGAACACCAGCAGTGAGAGACCTAATGATTACATCACAAAAACATGCCTATATAATTTTACTCCCCTTGAACTCCAGTTTTATAAAATATAGATTGTGGGTACTTGTTAGAACCACCTCGAAGAGGCAGTTCTTACTAGTATTCACAATCTATATTTTGAGCAGAAATAAGAAAAATATCATAATTTTTCATCTGAAAATTTTCATTTTTGTTTGGTGGTAAAACTTGCAATGTATTTGAATAGGGGTGTTTTCATAATGAAGAAACAGCACTCTTACCCATTAGGCCATGGAGGCCCATCAAAGTAAAGTAAACCCTCACAATGCTGAGACTCAATATATCCTTTCTTGAAAACAGTATAGATTCAGATCAGCTGACTTCTCAAAAGCCAGTTGGCCATTTTGTGGGAAAGTAGCTGTCCTTTTGGCTTTCCGCTATTAATGTTTCCATTAGGGTCTAGTTATTTCATGTTTGTGTTTCTTTCCCTTTGGTGTCACTGCTGGGAGCTGTGGGTTAATTGTATAGATTCCTGATCATTGCCTTCACTTCTATGTTTTATAATCAGCCTGTTTTCTATTCTTTCACCCAAGTTGTATCTCAGACCTTCACAGACTCGTTGCAGTGAAGGGTTTAACCTCAGCATGCTCATCGAACCTTGATATATCCTTTTTTCTTGTTCACCAGAGTCCAAAGTTTTTGCTTGGGATAGAAATTCTGTTCTAACCCTGGTGTTCTTACCCAAAAAATTAAATATTCCCGCATCAAATATTGCACTGGTTGAATACAACCTAATATGAGCTGTCATTAATGTTGACTTCACAGCACATTACGTTACATCACTAAACATTCCTGTAGTGTCATTACAATATGGCGGACGTCGATAAACGAAGTGACTGCAGCAATAAAAATCTGCACTAAGAAATGGAAGGTATGCAAGAAAAAGAATCCTCCATGGGTGTGAGGGTTGGATAGAAAAATCCGTCCTTCGGGATCACTGTCCGGCATCACTAGGCAAGCCTCCTGATGTTGGACAGTGACCCTCGGGACGGATTTTTCAATCCACCCTTCACATCCATGTAAGATTCCTAATATATTGAAAACAGCATAGTTCCCAATCAGCTGGCTTCTGGGAGAGGATTTGTACTGCATCCCATCCTTCCACTAAAGTTATGGATATTCAAAGGCTTGTTACAGTGAAGATATAGAGAATACCAGATCCATGTCTTTTGATATCGTGTTTATCAGGCAAGGCTCTGAGAATGCTTGTAGAATCGAGAGGCTTGCCGAGCGATTCTACATGCTTTCACGAAGCCGAGCCTGATAACCTTGATATCAAATTATATGAATCTGGTATTCTATTTACCAGTTTATCCCCTTATACCCTCTTTAAATATGCAATTGACGATCAGTAATCAATTGTCCTCAGTGCATCCCGACATTCCGGCACACAATAATCGATCAATATATTTCGAATCATCTGATCGTAATTTTTCCTGTGATGTTCTTTTCATGTAATTTTTTTTTTCAATTTTTCCAATAAAATGACATTTTTGCCAGTTTTCTTGTAGTCCAGTCCATTCATAAAAATGCATTGTCACGTTGACCTGATAAAGCTCACTTGTCCTGAGATAGCATATCTTTATCAGGTCATTGTGTTACAATGCAATTGATATAAGGGGTAATTGATAGTCATCCCCTCATAATGCTTTACCTCCATATATCCCTTCCTGAAAACATTACATTACAATAACTCATCTGTGTGACATAGTGCGTTCTTTTATAAACATTTCAAAATGGCTACTTTTTGATGAAAATCCATGACATTTTTCTTATTTATACTGCAAACATAGGTTGAGGCCATTCTAGTACCTACAACCTATGTTATGGAACAGAAATAGTAAAAATAATGTTTATCCCTGTAAACTCGAGTTTTCTGTTTATAAAGTGGGGTTTAGGGGGTGTTCATTTCACAGATTTTTTTTCACATTATGAAGGTTCAGATCAACTGTTTACCATTCTGCTTCTAAATCCAAATCTATATACGTGATGTATATGCCTTAAAGCTGAAAATTGGGGAGGAGTGTAGTTGATTGAAATATTCAGCATGGTAAGGGTCACTGAAGAGGCCTAATTGGCTGAAACTCTAATCTATTGTACACTCTATGTTTTCAGTTGGTTGTCCTTTGACGTTACGATAACACACTCGTGTGACATAGTGCATTTTTTCACATCTCCAAAATGGCCATTTTTCGGATGAAAATTTGTGATATGTTTCTTATAAATATTGCAAACATAGGTTGTGGGTGCTTGTTAGAACTGCCTCATTGAGGCGGTTCTAACGAGTATCCACAACCTATGAATTGGAGCAAAAATAAGAAAAAAATATATACCCCCATAAACCCCAGTTTTCTCTATATAAAGTGGGGTATAAGGGGTCTTCATTTTACGGACTTGTCCATGTGATGAGTACTCCAGTTAATGGCCCTCACTGATTAATTAGCTAGTTATGAGTAAAATAATCCTGAAAGAGCCATTTAACATTATATAAAATGAAATTCTAACACAGCATGCCTATATAGGCAATGGAAAATAACTGTGTTTTATTCTACAACAAATCATGGCAAGGAAGAGCGTGACAAGTGACGTCATTAAAAACTGCCAATTTATGACGTCACCAGTCGATTTCTTGACATTAGACGTTGTAACGTCATATTCTCGCATCGAAAATGTTAGAAAAGGATATAAATGCATGTGTTTCAGTCAATAATTTTAGCGGGATTTCTTCTAACAATGGCGAAAAGTTGTGAGATTTTGAAGGAAACAACAGCATTATTGCCGATTTTGAGCCTGTTAGAATCGAAATAGATCAGCTCTATTTTGTGATTTGTTGAGTAATAAATCACAGTTTGTCGGTCAGTTGTAAGTAGACAAATCACATGCGCTGTGCGCTCGTGATTTGATCTACTTTACAACTGACCTCCAAACTGTGATTTATTACTCAGCAAATCACAGTTAGAGCTGATCTATTTCTTAAACAAAAAAATCATACTGAGAAATCCTCATTTGTTTTCGTCTTATTTTCAGGGAAGTATTGGAGAGGAATTAGCATTGTTTATGAGACTACACTTGTTACAAGGTATTGTTGCTTTCCACCAACACAAGATTGAAGAAGCCAGGGCGAAACTTTCAAAGGTATATACAGTAAAACTTCGATAACTCGAATACGGATAACTCGTTTACCATGGATAATTCTAACTCATTCTTGGGTACCTAGAGAATGGTTCCTATAGCTCCATTGTTTAGGTCAATTTACAGAGGTTTGTTTCATTTTAACTTTAAAATGTATGTTGTGTGTACTCATTAGAATCGCCTCATTGAGGCGATTCTAATGAGTAAACACAGCATACATTTATTTTAAAAAAGGGTGAGAATATATCCTTATGTCTACCCCATTATGTCTCAGCTAGCAGTAGAAGCCTCCGTGGTGCAGTGGTTACGCTACTCGCCTTGTAAACCAGGGATCGCAGGATCGATCCCGGGCTTCTCCAGACTTTCGGATGAGTCTTTAAACCGAGGTCCCGTCTCCGTATGACCTTAGCTGTTGGTGGGACGTAAAACTCGAAAACTCACTCACTCAGCTAGCAGTATAAGTAACCCTCAATAACTCGAACTACCCCTATTTCGAACAAACTTTCATAGTCATGAGGGTGTTTTGAGTTATTGTAGTCCGACTGTACTTATACTGAATGGGTCACATGTGGTCATAAACTGAGTCATACAATTGCTATTGATACATATAACCCACTTTGTATCACTGTTCATTTTATAGAGGATCTTACATGAGTGCTCATGTATTATTAAATTTATTAAACAAGTTCAGGAAAAGGGATAAATTGCTCAGCAAACATCTAGTATTAAATTTATTAAACATGTTGAGGAAACGGGATAAAATGTGAGGTTTTGCCGAGCATTTTATTCCTTTTCCTCAACAAGTTTAATAAATCTAATAATACATAAGCACAAACTTTAGATTCTATTTATCATATGACATTTAAAATGCATTTTATTAACAATTTTTAACAAAAATGTCAGCATTAAGCTGTAGGTAACCGCAACCTTGTTAATGATGTACTACGTGTAAGGTTGCATATATTCAATCCGTCAGTGATTACGGAATTTATTACATGGCGTTAGTTCATTCTCAGACGTGATGTCGTATGATAATTAGTTTGATTTGGGGTGTAACATCCCCGTCAACACTTTAAAGGTCATTTTGGAGATGTTGCTTCCAATTTTGTGGGACTTTTACCCGACAGTGAGATGAAATGACATCTCAAGCCCTGTCACCCAATGAAACCAACAGGGTTTATAAGCATGGATGGTCCAACTCGTGTGCACCACTTTGTGTGGGCAGGCTTAGATCCTCAAAGCTGTTTACCAGTACTCTTGTGCGGGTCCGATTCAGCTCTGCATCCCTCAGCCCATATATTTCTTCAAGCCCTGATTTGGGGGGGGGGGGGGGGGGGCGGGGATGGGGGGGGGGGGGGTCATTGTCATATGATAAAAATGGTTTGATATATAGAGGATACTGACTGAGTTGAATACCATTACGAAAAACAGGCCCATTCAAATATATTGAAAATTTTACCACCAAACACAAAAGATAAAAATTTTCAGATAAAACAAAATTCTTACAATGTTACTGTATATATAAAAACAGGGTTTATGGTGTCAAAATAATATAGGCATGTTATTCGTGATGCAAAAATATCTTGAATGTGTTGAAAAGAAAATTTTCACCAGTGCAAAGCATGAGTGAAAATTCTGACATTTTCAGCACATGAGATGAAATATCATCACTAAAATATGCCTATACAATTTTGACCCCCTCCAACCCCACTTTTATATAGAAAAACTGGGGTTTAAAGGGGTAAACCTTATTTTTAGCTCACCTGTCATGTAGTGACGAGGTGAGCTTTTGGGATCACTTTTTGTCCGTCGTCCGTCGTGCGTGCGTGCGTCCGTTCTTACAAAATGGGTTTATGTGGCTTCTTTTAGGTACAGAAGGGTTTTGTGTGGCAAAATGGGTTTGTGTAGCTAGCCTCACAAACCCATTTTTCTGTTAGTACAGAGGGGTTCAGAGGGACTAGAAAAATCAAATAAAAAAAAGACACATAAATTTATGTCCATCACCTTGGACATCCTTGGACATGGATGTCCAGGATTATGAGGCTAAACTTTGAGATTATGGGGCTGAGCCACATAAATTTAACTGGCTGTCCTGGGGCTGAATGCTGCAGTAGGAAAAAGTCCCTCTATGTGAGGAGCTAGACCCATAAGATGTATCAGTGCACTATAAAGAAAGTTCTGTTCTACCTTTAGAGGGCTAGATATCACAACCTCTGGTAGCCACATAACTTTAGACAAAGACGGTTTCGTACAGACAGCCTTTATGTGGCTGATGTCCAAAGTTTGTGTGGCTAGCCACATTAGATGTACAGATTTGTGTGTCTTATAGCCACATAAACCGTTAGCCACATAAAAATTTTAGCCCCATAAAATATGGACAGGTGCAGCCACACAAACCCAAAATGTGGGTCCGTCTGTGCGTGCGTGTGTGCGTGCGTGCGTCCGTGCGTCCGTAAACAATTTCAAATAAGTATATCTCCAATACCCCATGGCCAATCTTGATCAAATTTCATGTGAATCATCATCAGGTAGGGGGAAAGGCTGCATAAGGTTTTTGGGCTGATCAGATTGGAATTCTGGTTGCCATGGCAACATATAGTTCCCATAGACTTATAATGGGAAAACATTTAAAAATCTTCTTCTCTGAAACCACAGGGCCCAGAGCTTAGATATTAAGCATGTAGCAAGGGCAAGTGGTCAACTACATAATTCCTGCCAATCATGCCCCTCGGTGCCAAATGGGCCACGCCCTAGGGCCCCTTCGCTCCCATAGACTAATAATGAAAAAAAAAAGCTTCAAAAATCTTCTTCTCTGAAACCACAGGGCCCAGAGCTTAGATATTTAGCATGTAGCAATGGCAAGTGGTCACCTACATAATTCCTGCCAATCATGCCCCTGGGTTCAAAAATGGCCACGCCCCGGGGCCCCTTTGCTCCCATAGACTCATAGTGGAAAAAAAGCTTCAAAAATCTTCTTCTCTGAAACCACAGGGCCCAGAGCTTATATATTTAGCATGTAGCAATGGCAGGTGGTCACCTACATAATTCCTGCCAATCATGCCCCTGGGTTCCAAATGGGCCACGCCCCGGGGCCCCTTTGCTCCCATAGACTCATAATGGAAAAAAAGCTTTAAAAATCTTCTTCTCTGAAACCACAGGGCCCAGAGCTTATATATTTAGCATGTAGCAATGGCAGGTGGTCACCTACATAATTTCTGCCAATCATGCCCCTGGGTTCCAAATGGGCCACGCCCCGGGGCCCCTTCGCTCCCATAGACTCATAATGGAAAAAAAGCTTCAAAAATCTTCTTCTCTGAAACCACAGGGCCCAGAGCTTATATATTTAGCATGTAGTAACAGTAAGTGGTCACCTACATAATTCCTGCCAATCATGCCCCTAGTGTCCAAACGGACCACGCCCCGGGGCCCATTAGCTCCTATAGACTATTAATGAAAAAAAAAGCTTCAAAAATCTTCTTCTCTGAAACCACAGGGCCCAGAGCTTAGATATTTAGCATGTAGCAATGGCAAGTGGTCACCTACATAATTCCTGCCAATCATGCCCCTGGGTTCAAAAATGGCCACGCCCCGGGGCCCCTTTGCTCCCGTAGACTCATAATGGAAAAAAAGCTTCAAAAATCTTCTTCTCTGAAACCACAGGGCCCAGAGCTTATATATTTAGCATGTAGCAATGGCAGGTGGTCACCTACATAATTCCTGCCAATCATGCCCCTGGGTTCCAAATGGGCCACGCCCCGGGGCCCCTTTGCTCCCATAGACTCATAATGGAAAAAAAAGCTTCAAAAATCTTCTTCTCTGAAACCACAGGGCCCAGAGCTTATATATTTAGCATGTAGCAATGGCAGGTGGTCACCTACATAATTCCTGCCAATCATGCCCCTGGGTTCCAAATGGGCCACGCCCTAGGGCCCCTTCGCTCCCATAGACTCATAATGGAAAAAAAGCTTCAGAAATCTTCTTCTCTGAAACCACAGGGCCCAGAGCTTATATATTTAGCATGTAGTAACAGTAAGTGGTCACCTACATAATTCCTGCCAATCATGCCCCTGGTGTCCAAACGGACCACGCCCCGGGGCCCATTAGCTCCTATAGACTCAGAATGGAAAAAAGCTTCAAAAATCTTCTTCTCTGAAACCATAGGGCCCAGAGCTTAGATATTTAGCATGTAGGAAGGGCAAGTGGTCACCTACATAATTCCTGCCAATCATGCCCCTGGGTTCCAAATGGGCCATGCCAGGACGCCCCTTAGCTCCCATAGACTCATAATGGGAAAAAGCTTCAAAAATCTTCTTCTCTGAAACCACAGGGCCCAGACCTTAGATATTTAGCACATGGCAATGGCAAGTGGTCACCTACAAAATTCCTGCCAATCATGCCCCCGGGGTCCAAATGGGCCACGCCCTGGGGCCCCTTAGCTCCTATAGACTCATAATGGAAAAAAAATCTTCAAAAATCTTCTTCTCTGAAACGTCAGGGCCAAGAGCTGAGATATTTAGCATGTAGCAAGGGCAAGTGGTCACCTACATAAATCCTGCTGATCATGCCCCTGGGATCCAAATGGGCCACGCCCCGGGGCCCCTTTGCTCCCATAGACTCATAATGGAAAAAAAGCTTCAAAAATCTTCTTCTCTGAAGCCACAGGGCCCAGAGCTTATATATTTAGCATGTAGCAATGGCAGGTGGTCACCTACATAATTCCTGCCAATCATGCCCCTGGGTTCCAAATGGGCCACGCCCCGGGGCCCCTTTGCTCCCATAGACTCATAATGGAAAAAAAGCTTCAAAAATCTTCTTCTCTGAAACCACAGGGCCCAGAGCTTATATATTTAGCATGTAGCAATGGCAGGTGGTCACCTACATAATTCCTGCCAATCATGCCCCTGGGTTCCAAATGGGCCATGCCCCGGGGCCCCTTTGCTCCCATAGACTCATAATGGAAAAAAAGCTTCAGAAATCTTCTTCTCTGAAACCACAGGGCCCAGAGCTTATATATTTAGCATGTAGTAACAGTAAGTGGTCACCTACATAATTCCTGCCAATCATGCCCCTGGTGTCCAAACGGACCACGCCCCGGGGCCCATTAGCTTCTATAGACTCAGAATGGAAAAAAGCTTCAAAAATCTTCTTCTCTGAAACCATAGGGCCCAGAGCTTAGATATTTAGCATGTAGGAAGGGCAAGTGGTCACCTACATAATTCCTGCCAATCATGCCCCTGGGTTCCAAATGGGCCATGCCAGGACGCCCCTTAGCTCCCATAGACTCATAATGGGAAAAAGCTTCAAAAATCTTCTTCTCTGAAACCACAGGGCCCAGACCTTAGATATTTAGCACATGGCAATGGCAAGTGGTCACCTACAAAATTCCTGCCAATCATGCCCCCGGGGACCAAATGGGCCACCCCTGGGGCCCCTTAGCTCCTATAGACTCATAATGGAAAAAAAATCTTCAAAAATCTTCTTCTCTGAAACGTCAGGGCCAAGAGCTGAGATATTTAGCATGTAGCAAGGGCAAGTGGTCACCTACATAAATCCTGCTGATCATGCCCCTGGGATCCAAATGGGCCACGCCCCTGGGCCCCTTTGCTCCCATAGACTCATAATGGAAAAAATCTTCAAAAATCTTCTTCTCTGAAACCACAGGGCCCAGAGCTTAGATATTTAGCATGTAGAAAAGGCATGTCGAGACCTATATAATTCCTGCCAATCATGCCCCTTGGGTCCAAATTGGCCACAGCCCAGGACCCCTTAGCTCGTATAAACTCATAATGGAAAAAAAAGTTAAAAAATCTTCTTCTCTTAAACCACAGGGCCCAGAGCTTAGATATTTAGCATGTAGCAACCGCAAGTGGTTACCTACATAATTCCTGCCAATCATTCCCCTAGGTTCCAAATGGGCCACGCCCAGGGGCCCCTTCGCTCCCATAGACTCATAATGGAAAAAGCTTCAAAAACCTTCTTCTCTGAAACCACAGGGCTTATATATTTAGCATGAAGTAACGGCAAGTGGTTACCTACATAATTCCTGCCAATCATGCCCCTGGGTTCTCAATGGGCCACACCCCTGGGCCCCTTCGCTCCCATAGACTCATAATGGAAAAAAGCTTTCAAAATTGCTCAACTCGTTGTGCTTGGATGAACAAGATGGCTAAAATTATAAAAACCTTGTGTCAACCAAAATTGCTCAAACCCTCTACTCTACCATATATTATCTTCAATTCCATTTGTACAATATGGATCAGGTGAGCGATCTAGGGCCATCATGGCCCTCTTGTTCTTATTTCTGCTCTAAAATATTGATTGTGGGTACTCGTAAGAACCGCCTCGATGAGGCGGTAGGCGGTTCTGACGAGTACCCACAATCTATATTTTGAGCAGAAAAAAGAAAAATATTACAATTTTTCATCTCAAAATTTTCAAATTTTCAGCGATAAAGGTAACACTGTATTTGTATAGGCGTATTTTCGTAATGTTGGTATTTATCGAAAAAAAAAAATAATTTATATGTGACTTTGACACAATGTAATTGAACAGCTGTTTGTAACATGCTTCACATGAATGAAAGTTTCTAGTGTTTTCAACACACACAATGAATTACAGTAAAACCTGTCTTAGTGGCCACCTGTATTAAACAAGCAACCTGTCTTAAGCAAGCAGGCTTTCAGTTCCCGAAAAAGGAAAATGTATTTAAATTCACCGCTGTAAAGCAAGAACCTGTCTTGGTATTATCGCAAATGTTTTGGGAAACAGATTCAAATAAGTCTCTGACTTTCTTCTGAATCCCTTTTTGTATGATTTCAGTCATATTTGCTTTGTATTGTACTTGTAGAATACGAATAAAATATGTTTAAACCAAGAACCTGTCTTAAGCAAGCATGTTTGGATATCCCATAGGTGCTTGCTTAATACAGGTTGGACTGTATGTCTTCAAAACATTTAAAAAAATATTGGTATTTATGGAAAAACAAAGTAAATATTCTTTTTATTTTATATGAAAAATAACCCAAAAAGTAGTCACGACTGCTACTGTGATAATAACATTATCAGTTACCCTCTATATTAATTGCATTGCAGCACATTGACCTGATAAAGATATGCTATCTCAGGGCAAGTGAGCTTTATCAGGTCAACATGACATTGCACTTTTATGAATGAACCGGGCTACTAGAGAAAATGGCAAAAATGTTATTACTGGACAAAATGGAAAAATTACTGAAAAAATATGATAGGAAACTATATGGTCAGCTGATACAAACTATATCGACCTGCAGAATGTTCAGACACACTGAGGACCATCAATAACTGATCATAAATTACTTATTTAAGAATGTACAAGGGGGTAAACTGATAAATAGAATACCATGTTCGTGTCATTTGATATCAAGTTTATCAGGCTCAGCTTCGAGTATGCAAACCTCGAGATTCTACAAGCATTCTCAAAGCCTTGCCTGATAAATTGATATCAAAAGACACTCACCTGGTATTCTCTTTTTTTCATGTTATGTTATTTTTCACACTGTGAAAATATGAATACCATTTTCATTTGTTTCAGATATGCATTGATTTCACTGCTAAGTATGAAATAAAAACATCATTATGAAACACATCTGTGTAACATACAGTCGAACTTCAATGGCTCGAACACCTTGGGGACCTCGAAAATCCATTCAAGACAGGGGTAGTTCGAGCCACTGTGGCTTACTGTCAGGAGGAATAACGTGATACTTTTAGACATCTTGTCAATGTTCTATAATGAAAATGTACTCATTTGAATCGCCTCATTGAGGCGATTCTAATGAGTACACACAGCATACATTTGCAAGATAAAAAACTAAAATCTCCTTAATTATCCCCCACTATTTCTTATGTAGAGGA
The DNA here is from genome assembly GCA_963580285.1 of Lucinisca nassula. Taxonomy (NCBI): domain Eukaryota; kingdom Metazoa; phylum Mollusca; class Bivalvia; order Lucinida; family Lucinidae; genus Lucinisca; species Lucinisca nassula. Next base: position 7,151,153 of record OY757026.1, read on the forward strand.
TTTCGCTAGGAACTTAAGAATGGGTTCGACACATCCATGGTAAATGAGCCATCGGTGTTCGAGCCATCGAAGTTCCACTGTATAGAGAAAATTGGGGTTTACATTATTTTTCTTATTTCTGCTCCAAGACATAGGTTGTAGGTACTTATTTGAACTGCCTCATAAAAATAATAAATAAGAAAAATATCACAGATTTTTGTCAGAAAAGTAGCCATTTTGGAGATGTGAAAAATGCACTAAGTCCCATAGGGTAACATCATAATGATGTAGAAAAAGGTCAGCCCCAAAAATATAGATTATAATTATAGATGACCATAAATGGTCATTTTTCTATATAATCTATTCATTTTTGTTTGGATTTAACTGCAAGGTTTCTGTTTTGGACACAAATTATAGTGTTACATCTTGACCTCTTCTTTAACACTGTTCATTATAACATAGTTTTTGATGTAACACAGATAATGATCACCCCAATAATAAGTAAAGGCCATTAATAGTCATTTTCTGTACAATCTGTTCATTTTTGTTTACTGCCCCCGTCCATAGGGGCTTGAAGAAATATATGGGCTGCATGATGCTTCCACGCAGAGCTGAATCCGGCCCGCACACTAGTACTGGTAAACCGCTTAGAGGATCTAAGCCTGTCAAGGAACCTCGGTGCGAGGCGGACCGTCCATGCTAATAAACCCTATTGGTTTCATTGGGCGACAGGGCTTGAGATGTCATTTCATCTCACTGTCGGGTAAAAGTCCCACAAAATTGGGAGCAACGTCTCCAAAATGACCTTTACAGTGTTGATGGGGACGTTAAACCTCAAATCAAACAAAACAAATCATTTTTAGCTCGTCTGTTTTTTGAAAAAAAAACTTTCGAGCTATTGTCATCACTCCGGCGTCTGCGTTGTCGTCCTGCGTCGTCTTGCGTCGTCCTGCGTCGTTCCAAAAAAACTTAACCTTGGCTATAACTTAAAAAGTATTAGACCTAGCCTCATGAAACTTCATACACACACTCATCATCACAAGAGCTACATTTTGACCAAGGACCATAACAACATTGTTGCTTTTGGCTGAATTATCTCCCCTTTTCCAATTTTTTTCTGAAACACATTTTTTGCTCTCATTTTAATACTATTCACAACAGAGCCTTCAAACTTCACATGAATGAACCTTGGGACAAGACCTTTTCAGTGATACCACACTTTTTGATCTGTGACCTTGACCTTTGAACTTTGACCTATTTTTCGAAAATTTAACCGAAAACCTTAACCTTGACCATATTTCCAAAAGTATTTGGCCTACCTTCATGAAACTTCATACACATACTCACCATCACAAGAGCTACATTCCCTACAAGTTTTATAACTCCATCTTGCAATTTGATTGAATTATCTCCCCTTTTCTCTCCGTTTTTTTTTAAATTGTTTTTGTCTCTTATTTCAATACTATTCACTTCAGAGCCTTCCAACTTCACATGAATGTTCCTTGGGACAAGACCTTTTCAGTCATACCACGCTTTTTGACCTGTGACCTTGACCTTTGAACTTTGACCTATTTTTCGAAAAATTAACCAAAAAACTTAACCTTGACCATATTTCCAAAAGTATTTGGCCTACCTTCATGAAACTTCATACACATACTCACCATCACAAGAGCTACATTCCCTACAAGTTTTATAACTCCATCTTGCAATTTGATTTGACTTAGAACTTTTGTTTTCTAAAAGAAACTGCAGACGAGCGTTGGCACCCGCTTGCGGTGCTCTTGTTGTTTATATGTCACTGTTACCAAATTCACTAACAAGCTATCCACCCCCATCAATTTGGGCTTGGAGAAATAGATGGACTGCATGGTGCTTGGACACAGAGCTGAAACTGACCACATGAGTACTGGTAAACCGCTTAGAAGGCCTAAGCCTGCTCAGGCAAAGTGGTGTGGGTCAGACTATCAGATGCTTATAAGCCTATTGGTTTCATTGGGTGGCAGAGCTTGAAATGTCATGTCATCTCAATGTCGGGTTGAAGTCCCATAAAATTTGAAGCAATCATCACGTGAACAAGTCCGTGAAATGAACACCCGCCTAAACCCCATTTTATATAGAGAAAACTGGAGTTTACAGGGGTATACATTATTTTTAGCTCACCGTCACGTAGTGACGAGGTGAGCTTTTGGGATCACTTTTTGTCCGTCGTCCGTCGTGCGTCCGTGCATGCGTCCGTGCATGCGTCCGTGCATGCGTCCGTGTGTAAACAATTTCTTTAAACGACATCTCCTCCTAAACCACTGATCGGATTTTGACCAAACTTCACAGGAATGATCCTTAGGTGGTCCCCTTTCAAAGTTGTTCAAATGGTTCCGGTCCGTTGCACATCTAGGTCACAGGAGCCAAAAATAGATTTTTTTCACCAAAAACTTAAAAAATCTTCTTCTCTGAAACCACAAGGCCCAGGTCTTTGATATTTGGTATGAAGCTTCATCTAGTGGACCCCTACCAAGATTATTCAAATTATAGTGCTGGGGCCAAAAATGCCCCCACCCCGGGGCCCTTTGGTTTTACATAGGCTTATATAGGGAAAATCTTTAAAAATCTTCTTCTCTGAAACCACAAGTCCCAGGACTTTGATATTTGGTATGAAGCTTCATCTAGTGGACCCCTACCAAGATTGTTCAAATTATAGTGCTGGGACAAAAAATGCCCCCACCACAGGGCCCTTTGGTTTTACATGGGCTTATATAGGGAAAATCTTTAAAAATCTTCTTCTCTGAAACCACAAGGCCCAGGTCTTTGATATTTGGTATGAAGCTTCATCTAGTGGACCCCTTCCAAGATTGTTCAAATTATAGTGCTGGGGCCAAAAATGCCCCCGCCTCGGGGCCCTTTGGTTTTACGTTGGCTTATATAGGGAAAATCTTTCAAAATCTTCTTCTCTGAAACAGCAAGGCCCAGGACTTTGATATTTGGTATGAAGCTTCATCTAGTGGACGCCTACCAAGATTGTTCAAATTATAGTGCTGGGACAAAAAATGCCCCCGCCACGGGGCCCTTTGGTTTTACATTGGCTTATATAGGGAAAATCTTTAAAAATCTTCTTGTCTGAAACCACAAGGCCCAGGTCTTGGATATTTGGTAATTGAAGCTTCATCTAGTGGACCCCTACCAAGATTGTTCAAATTATAGTGCTGGGGCCAAAAATGCCCCCGCCCCGGGACCCTTTGGTTTTACATAGGCTTATATAGGGAAAATCTTTAAAAATCTTCTTCTCTGAAACCACAAGGCCCAGGACTTTGATATTTCGTATGAAGCTTCATCTAGTGGACCCCTACCAAGATTATTCAATTTATAGTGCTGGGACAAAAAATGCCCCTGCCCAAGGGCCCTTTGGTTTTACATTTGTTTATATAGTGAAAATCTTTAAAAATCTTCTTCTCTGAAACCACAAGGCCCAGGTCTTTGATATTTGGCATGAAGCTTCATCTAGTGGACCCCTACCAAGATTGTTCAAATTATAGTGCTGGGGCCAAAAATGCCCCCGCCCCGGGGCCCTTTGGTTTTACATGGGCTTATATAGGGAAAATCTGTAAAAATCTTCTTCTCTGAAACCACAAGGCCCAGGACTTTGATATTTGGTATGAAGCTTCATCTAATGGACCTCTACCAAGATTGTTCAAAGTATAGCCCTTGGGCCAAAAATGCCCCCGCCCCAGGGCCCTTTGGTTTTACGTAGACTTATATAGGGAAAATCTTTAAAAATCTTCTTCTCTGAAACCACAAGGCCTAGGTCTTTTATATTTGGTATGAAGCTTCATCTAGTGGACCCCTACCAAGATTATTCAAATTATAGTGCTGAGGCCAAAAATGTCCCCGCTCCGGGGCCCTTTGGTTTTACATTGGCTTATATAGGGAAAATCTTTAAAAATCTTCTTCTCTAAACCTCAAGGCCCAGGACTTTGATATTTGGTATGAAGCTTCATCTAGTGGACCCCTACCAAGATTGTTCAAATTATAGTGCTGGGGACAAAAAATGCCCCCGCCACAGGGCCCTTTGGTTTTACATTGGCTTATATAGGGAAAATCTTTAAAAATCTCATTCTCTGAAACCACAAGGCCCAGGTCTTTGATATTTGGTATGAAGCTTCATCTAGTGGACCCCTACCAAGATTGTTCAAATTAAAGTGCTGGGGCCAAAAATGCCCCCGCCCCGGGGCCCTTTGGTTTTACATAGACTTATATAGGGAAAATCTTTAAAAATCTTCTTCTCTGAAACCTCAAGGCCCAGGACTTTGATATTTAGAATGAAGCTTCATCTAATGGACCTCTACCAAGATTGTTCAAATTATAGCCCTTGGGCCAAAAATGCCCCCGCCCCAGTGCCCTTTGGTTTAACGTAGACTTATATAGGAAAAATCTTTAAAAATCTTCTTCTCTGAAACCACAAGGCCTAGGTCTTTTGTATTTGGTATGAAGCTTCATCTAAAGGACCCCTAACAAGATTATTCAAATTATAGTGCTGAGGCCAAATATGTCCCTGTCCCGGAGCCCTTTGGTTTTACATTGGCTTATATAGGGAAAATCTTTTAAAAATCTTCTTCTCTGAAACCGCAAGGCCTAGGACATATTTGGTATGAAGCTTCATCTAGTGGACCCCTGCCAAGATTGTTCAAATTATAGTGCTGGGGCAAAAAATGCCCCCGCCCCGGGGCCCTTTGGTTTTACATAGGCTTATATAGGGAAAATCTTTAAAAATCTTCTTCTCTGAAACTGCAAGGCCCAGGACTTTGATATTTGGTATGAAGTTTCATCGAGTGGAACCCTACCAAGATTGTTCAAATTATCAAATTATAGCCCTTGGGCCAAAAGTGCCCCTGCTCCAGGGCCTTTTGGTTTTACATAGACTTATATAGGGAAAATCTTTAAAAATCTTCTTCTCTGAAACCACTTTTATATTTGATATGAAGCTTCTTCTAAAGGACCCCTACCAAGATGATTCAAATTATAGTGCTGGGGCCAAAAGTGGCCCCGCCCCTATGGTTTACATAGGCTTATATAGGGATAATCTTTAAAAATCTTCTTCTCTGAAACCACAAGGCCCAGGACTTTGAAATTTGGTATGAAGCTTCATCTAATGGACCTCTACCAAGATTGTTCAAATTATAGCCCTGGGGCCACAAATGCCCCCACCCTGGGGCCCTTTGGTTTTACATAGATTTATATAGCCCTGGGGCCATTTGGTTTTGCATAGGCTTATGTAGGGAATATCTTCTTCTCTCAAACCGCAAGGCCCAGGTCTTTGATATTTGATGAGTAGCTTCATCCAGTGGACTTTTGCCAAGATTGTTCAAATTATAGCCTTTGTTGATGTTTGGTATGAAGCTTCACCTTTAAGACCTCCCTCAACATTATGCACATTAAAGCCCTGGGGCCAATAATGGCCCTCTCTGGGGCCCACTTGTTACACTATGGATCAGGTGAGCAATCCAGGGCCATCATGGCCCTCTTGTGTTTTATATTAGGATCACTTTTTGTCTGTCATCCGTGCGTAAGCAATTTCTGCAAAAGACATCTCCTAAACCACTGATCGGATTTTGACAAAACTCCACAGGAATGATCCTTAGGTGGTCCCCTTTCAAAGTTGTTCAAATGGTTCCGGTCCGCTGCACATCTAGGTTACAGGAGCCAAAAATTTTTTTTTTTCACTGAAAACTTAAAAAATCTTCTTCTCTGAAACCGCAAGGCCCAGGTCTTTGATATTTGGTATAGAGCTTAATCTAGTTTACTCCTGCCAAGATTGTTCAAATTATAGTGCTGGGGCCAAAAAAGCCCCCACACCGGGGCCCTTTGGTTTTACATAGGCTTATAAAGGGAAAAATCTTTAAAAATCTTCTCTGAAACCGCAAGGCCTAGGTCTTTGATATTTGGTATGAAGCTTCATCTAGTGGACCCCTACCAAGATTGTTCAAATTGTAGTGCTGGGGCCAAAAATGCCCCCGTCCCGGGGCCCTTTGGTTTTACATGGGTTTATATAGGGAAAATCTTAAAAAAATCGTCTTCTCTGAAACCACAAGGCCTAGGTCTTTGATATGTGGTATGAAGCTTCATCTAGTGGGCCCCTACCAAGGTTGTTCAAGTTATAGTGCTGGGGCCAAAAATGCCCCCGCCCCAGGGCCCTTTGGTTTTACATGGGCTTATATTTAGAAACTCCGTAAAAATCTTCTTCTCTGAAACTGCATGGCCCAGATCTTTGCTATTTGGTATAAAGCTTCATCTAGTGGACCCCTACTAAGATTGTTCAAATTATAGTGCTGGGGCCAAAAATGCCCCCACCCCCGAGACCCTTTGGTGTAACATGCGCATATATAGGGAAAATCTTTAAAAATCTTCTTCTCTGAAACCGCAAGGCACAGGTCTTTGATATTTGGTATGAAGCTTTATCTTGTGGACATCTACCAAGATTGTTCAAATTATAGCCCTGGAGCCATAAATGCCCCACTTCCTCCCCTCCGGGTCCCTTTGGTTTTACATAGACTTATATAGGGAAAATCTTGAAAAATCTTTTTCTCTGAAACTGTCAGGCCCATGTCTTTGATATTTGGTATGGAGCTTCATCTAGTGGACCTCTACAAAGATTGTTCAAATTATAGCCCTCGGGCCACAAATGCCACCACCCCGGGGTCCTTTGGTTTTACATAGACTTATAAAGAGATAATCTTTGAAAATCTTTTTCTCTGAAACAGCAAGGCCCAGGTCTTTGATATTTGGTGTGAAGCTTCATCTAGTGGACCTCTATCAAGCTTGTTTAAATTATAGCCCTGAGGCCAAAAACACCCTAGCCCGGGGGCCATTTGGTTTTACATAGGCTTATGTAGGGAATATCTTTAAAAAAAATCTTCTTCTCAGAAACTGCAAGGCCCAGGTCTTGGATATTTGGTGCTTAGCTTCATCTAGTGGACCTTTGTCAAGACTGTTCAAATTATTTTAGCCTTTGTTAATATTTGGTATGAAGCTTCACCTATTTAGACCTCCCTCAACATTATGCACATCGTCTGCTGAGTGCAATAACGATGTAACTGACATTTTTGCCAAAATAGTTTTTTTGCATAAATGGGTGCCTTAGGACTTGACACACTTGGTAAATAAGTTCTACAGCTGGATTCTGCCTCAATCATGATTTATTTCAGCATTTTGGAATTTTTTTTGTCAGTTACACCGTTTATGCTCTGACTTTTAGAAAAAAAGTTGGCGCAAAAACAGTGTAAGTGCACTTAGCCCATTTTTGCGGGAAGTTTTTTAATACCTCAAAAATATTGAATCCTGCTGCTTGATATTTCAGAATAAGCATGTAAGTACCATGCAGAATGTATAAAATGTGACCTATTACCTACCAAGTGTCTTTAATTTACTGCTTTACCATGTAAAAGGCAAAGAAATAAGGTTTGTACAGTTACACCGTTTTAGCGCTGGATGCACTTACACCGTTTTTGCACCAAAAACCTACCAAAAACACTTGGCGCAGTAATGGTGTATCAACCCTTAAATGCTAAATATTTCTTTTCAAATGTCATTTATTCAACAATAAACATCACACACAAATGAAAGAAATCGCCATGAAGTTAAGAAACCAGCTTACAGGATGGATTTCTATGCCATTCTTTAATAAAACAGTTTTTTGTCTCTCCTGAAAAGTTGCCATTTTGCACTTACAACGTTATTGCACTCAGCAGACGACATTATAGACCTGAGTCAATAATGGCCCTCCCCGGGGCCCCCTTGTTACTCTATGGATCAGGTGAGCGATCCAGGGCCATCATGGCCCTCTTGTTCTTATTTCTTCTCTAAGACATAGGTTGTGGGTACTCGTCAGAAGCGCCTCAATGAGGCTGTTCTAATGAGCACACACAATCTATGTTTTCTGTATAAATAAGAAAAATATCATGGATTTTCTTCAGAAAAAGTAGCCATTTTGGAGATATGAAAAATGCATTGTCTCGCACGGATGTGTTATGGTTATGGTCTCCAAAATGACCTAAATAGTATTGATGGGGATGTTAAACCTCAGTTCAAACATTAACAGGATATCTGTTTTTGACTCAAACAATAATGTTACATAAACCCCTTTTTAACACTGCTTATTATAACATGATTTTGGTTGAGCCCCCGCCCATCGTGACTTGAAGAAATATATGGGCTGCATGATGCTTCCAGGCAGATCTGAATCCGATGCGCACACAAGTACTGGTAAACCGCTTAGAGGATCTAAGCCTGCCCATTCAAAGCGGTGCCAGTTGGACTGTCCATGCTTATAGATTCTATTTGTTTCATTTGTTTCATTGTGCGACAGGGCTTGAGCTGTCATTTCATGTCATTGTCCGTTAAAAATCCCACAAATTTGGAAGCAACGTCTTCAAAATGACCTTTACAGTATTGACAGGGATGTAATACTGCAAATCAAACAAATAAACAAATGAAAACCGCCTCGATGGGGTGGTTCTAACGAGTACCCTCTGTTTATATTTTGAACAGAAATAGGAAAAATATCTCAATTTTCACATCGGGGCTTGAAGAAATAGATGGGCTGCATGATGCTTCCACGCAGAGCTGAAACCAACCTGCACACTAGTACTGTTTCATCTCAATGTCGGGTAAAAGTCCCACAAAATTGGAAGCAACATCTCCAAAATGACCTTTACAGTGTTGACGGGGACATTAAACCTCAAATCAAACAAAACAAAAATAAAGGCCCCACAACCATCAAATCTTTCATAGTGCTTCTATTGTATGTACTAACTGTGCAGGTACCTTGACCTGGTGACCTTGGCCTATATTTTACACTCCAGTGGCTTTGACACATTTTACGTCGAAGTTCCAGATCTCCTCAAATAAAAGGGCTACAACCATAAGATCTTGCATAATGCTTCTCCAAGATGTACTGACTCTGCATGTACCTTGACCTGGTGACCCTGACCTATATTTTACGCTCCAGTGACCTCAAATCAAACAAACAAAAAATCACAATTTTTCATCTTAAAATTTTCATTTTTCAGTGGTAAATTTACAATGTATTTGTATAGGCGTGTTTTGGTAATGACAGTTATAAATAAATCCCAAAATGTTTACAATTAATATAGAAAATGTTTTTGTAACAGTTACATTTTTGTTTGGCTATAACATGTTTGTTCATCTAACAAGATTTCAGTTTTGGGCCCATTCAGAAGTGTCACATAATAACCTTTTTTTAACAATGTTTGTTATAACATAGTTTTTGATACACCACAGTTAAAATGCACCCAAAATGTACAGATAATATAGAAAAAATGACCACAAATGGTCATTTTCCAGTATAACCTATTCATTTTTGTTTGAATGTTAACCCATTGCACTCTGAAAACCCCTAAAGGTGTACCTTGGCAAACAGTGCAAGCCCAGATCAGACGCCGCAGAATGCGGCATCTGATCAGGGCCTGCACTGTTTGCAAACCAAAGTTTCCATCAAAAATAGAATGAAAGCAAAAAAAAAGTCTGTCGCCCCTTATTTGACATATGGACTTGTCCAACATATAGCAATGGAAGAGTCAACTGGTATAGAATGGGTGAAAATTGTAAAACTGACATGGTTTCTGGTTTCCCTCTCAACACAACCCATTCATAGCACTATTGATGATGTCCAAAGCAAAAACCATTTTAGTAATCAACCATTTAATACTCATATCTAAACAAAAATGTATAGATTATAAAGAAAAATGACCATTTATGATTGAGATCTATCTTGAAACCATGTCCTTGGGCAACACATGTAATGACACCGCCCCACCTTCCAGGTGTAAATGGGTAGCAGGCCACTGCCTCTCGCTCGCGCGCGTCTGAAAACACCTGGAATGAGTGTTTGAGAGCGATTCAATAAGCTTGAAGCTTTCATCGCAATCAAACTGAGATAAATTAGTATAAACTAAACCATGTAACACCCAAAACCATGTTATAATGAATAGCGTTAAATTAAGTTTGTTGTGTGTTATAAAGAAGTAGTGGTGTATAAAGGGTTAGGGGCTTATACCCTGTTCAGTGTTGAGCAATATGTGATTTTAGACATGTAAAAACAATCCTGCTGCATAACACAGTTGGAATACAGCCTTCCTTGTCCACGTGTAGAAACATTGGCGCCCATTACGATAACACATCCATGTCCGAGGTGTTTCTAACAACTATCCACAATCGGGGTTTTGTGCAGAAATAAAAAAAAAATTCACAATTTTTCATCTGAAAATTTTCACTTTTTCGAAACAAAATTACAATGTATTAATTTTGTATAGGCGTGTTTTCGTAATGAAGGGTTGAGGTGTCATAAAACTTGAATTTAACGTGATCAATCAATCAGTCAATCAATTTATCCAATTGGTCAGTCAATCAATCACAATCAATCAATCAAATCATTATGTTCCTTAAATTTTCTACAGGCAGAATCAGAGCTACAAAGGTTGGATTTAAAGTCATTAATCAATCAGTCAATCAGTCAATCAATCAATCAAATCATTATGTTCCTTAAATTTTCTACAGGCAGAATCAGAGCTAAAAAGGTTGAATTTAACGTCATTAATCAATCAGTCAATCAGTCAGTCAGTCAAACAATCAATCAAATCATTATGTTCCTTAAATTTTCTACAGGCAGAATCAGAGCTACAAAGGTTGAATTTAACATGATCAATCAATCAGTCAGTCAATCAATCAATCAGTAAAACAATCAATCAATCAATCATTATGTTCCTTAAATTTTCTACAGGCAGAATCAGAGCTAAAAACATTCAATTTAACTTGATCAATAAGTCAATCAATCAGAAAATCAATCAATCAGTCATTTTGTTCCTGAAATTTTCGACAGGCAGAATCAGAGCTAAAAACTTTGAATTTAATGTGATCAGTCAATCAATCAGTCAGTCAGTCAATCAGTCAATCAAATTATTATGTTCCTTAAATTTTCTACAGGCAGAATCAGAGCTAAAAACTTTGAATTTAACGAGATCAATCAATCAGTCATTCAGTCAATCAATCAGTCAATTATTATGTTCCTTTAATTTTCTACAGGCAGAATCAGAGCTAAAACATTCAATTTAACTTGATCAATCAGTCAGTCAATCAATCAATCAATTAATCAATCATTATGTTCCTGAAATTTTTGACAGGCAGAATCAGAGCTGAATTTAATGTGATCAGTCGATCAGTCAGTCAATCAATCAATCAATCAATCAGTCATTATGTTCCTTTAATTTTCTACAGGCAGAATAAGAGCTAAAAACATTCAATTTAACTTGATCAATAAGTCAATCAATCAGTCAATCAATCAATCAATCATTATGTTCCTGAAATTTTGGACAGGCAGAATCACAGCTGAATTTAATGTGATCAGTAGATCAGTCAGTCAATCAATCAATCAATCAATCAATCAATCAATCAATCATTATGTTCCTTTAATTTTCTACAGGCAGAATCAGAGCTAAAGACATTCAATTTAACTTGATCAATCAGTCAATCAATCAGTCAATCAGTCAATCAATCAATCATTATGTTCCTGAAATTTTGGACAGGCAGAATCAGAGCTGAATTTATTGTGATCAGTCGATCAGTCAATCAAGCAATCAATCAATCAATCAATCATTATGTTCCTTTAATTTTCTACAGGCAGAATCAGAGCTGCAAAGGTTGAATGTGGATGAAGACAAAATAACAACAGGTATGTAAAGTAAACTTTAAAATGTTTTCTTTTGTTTAAGGGGAATTGGAACACCTGGCAGATTTTTTTCCACCATTTTTTAAAGGGAGGCAACTTTCAGGACTTGCTGTTCACCTTTCTATAAGCCCTGTCCCACTGAAAAAGGGGTCTACTCTTAAAGGAAAGAATTTGCTCCCCAGGAGAAAATCCCCCTTAAGAAAAACTCATTGTAATAACACTCCTATTCAGATATATTGAAAATTTTACCATAAAAAAAATGAAAATTTTCAGATAAAAACTTCCAATATTTTTCATATTTCTGAAAGAAAAAAAGATTGTGGGTACTCATTAGAACCGCCTCAGTAGTGTGGTACTAACAAGTACCAACAACCTATGTTTCTGAGCAGAAATATGAAAAATAATGTATAACCCTGTAAACCCTAGTTTTACTGTATAAAAGTGGGGTTTCAGGGGTTCAAAATCATATGGGCATAGTTTTGTAATGTATAGCAGAATTTACATGCTTAAACAGTTTTTGTTTGATTTGAGGTTTAACATCCCCCTCAACACTGTATAGGTCATTTTGGAGATCTTGCTTCCAATTTTGTGGCACTTCTACCCAACATTCATATAAAATGACATCTCAAGTCCTGTCGCCAAATGAAACCAATAGGGTTTATAAGCATAGCCGGACCGACTCGCACTGCTTTGCCTGGACAGGTTTAAATCCTCAAAGTAGTTTACCAGTACTCATGTGAGGTCGGTTTCAGCTCTGTGTGGAAGCATCATGCAGCCCAAATATTTCTTCAAGCCCTAATAAACAGTAAACTATATACAGGAATACTTTTGGGAATACTGAGAGAATTTAGAAGTTGCAGTTAATGTTTGGGATATTGTAATCTGTAATATATTGAAGATGAATTTCACATTATGTTAACTAGTCCATGTAATGAACACCCCACTAAACCCCACTTTACATAGAGAAAAGTGAGATTTAGAATGTATTCTTTATTTTCCTTATTTTAGCTCAGTAGATACTCGTTAGAACTGCCTTATTTAGATGGGTCTAATGAGCACACACAATCTATGTTTTATCTAGAAAAAAGGAAAATATTTAACATTTCATCTCAAAACTGCTAGTTCTAAAAATAGGAGAGGTGCTGTCTTAGCACACTGTAGTGTTATATAATAATGTGTCTTCTTCAAATGTGAGTTAAATATGAGTACATGACAAAAAACAGGCCCATTCAAATATATTGAAAACTTTACCAATGAAAAAATGAAAATTGACTTTCAAAAATTCTGATATTTTTCATACTTCTGCTCAGAAAATCGATTGTGGGAACTCTTTAGAACCACCTCAGCATAGTGGTTCTAAGAAGTACCCACAATCTATGTTTTTGAGCAGAAATAAGAAAAATAATGTATGCCCTTGTAAACCCCATTTTTAATTTATAAGGGTGTAAGGGATCAAAACTATATAGGCGTGTTTTCATGATGTTTTCGTGATGTATTGACATACAAGAAAGGTACTGCAAAATAGGCATACATAATTTTTACTTTGTATGATTCACAGTTCCTCACCATTTTGAGGAGTCCATTTTGAAATTTTCGATTTGCAGGTCAAGTAACTTTTGAAATACAGCCAGAAACTGGCAGAGCTTTTTCAAACAATGAAAGCCTTGGTCAGATGCTGCATTTTGTGGTGGCTGAGCTATGCCAGCACGCTTTTTCGGTGTACCTGATTTGTGGTTGCCCAACACCCTGTAAAAGCTGAGATTTGGACAGTTGACCATACGGAGTGAAACTTCAGTGACTCAAACACTGATGGTTCATTTACAATTTTTAGCTCACCTGGGCCGAAGGCTCCAGGGGAGCTTATAGTATAGTGGGTCGTCCGTCGTCCGTCCGTCCGTCCGTCCGTCGTCCGTCCGTCCACACTTTTGAGCAGCTATATCTCTGTATCCTGCAGGCTGATCTCAATCATTTCTCACCTGTAGTATGCCTCTGGTGGGGCATTGATGACATAAACTTTTTTTTGAAATCGCTCTAAAACTTTGGTTCCTATGGCAACCACAAGGTCCCATAGACTTACTATGGGAAAATGCTTGTCATCACCGTAGCGCCTTCAGTTTTGATCGGATCTTTCTGAAACTTATATGTAAGGTGACTGGGGATAAAAACTCGGATGAGTTCGAAAACCAGCCAAGTCGGCCCATTTATCATAGAGTTACGTCCCTTTGATTGCTGAAAATGCCCATTTTCGACCTTGTCATCACCGTAGCACCTTCAGTTTTGATCGGATCTTTCTGAAACTTATATGTTATGTGGCTGGGGATAAAACCTCGATTGAGTTTGAAAACCGGCCTAGTCCGCTGGTTTATCATAGAGTTACGTCCCTTTGATTGCTGAAAATGCCGATTTTTGACCTTGTCATCACCGTAGCCCCTTCAGTTTTGATCTGATCTTTCTGAAACTTATATGTAAGGTGGCTGTGGATAAAATCTCGGATGAGTTCGAAAACCGACCAAGTCGGCCCTTTTATCGTAGAGTAACGTCCCTTTGATTGCTGAAAATGCCGATTTTTGACCTTGTCATCACTGTAGCCCTTTCAGTTTTGATTTAATCTTTCTGAAACTTATATGTAAAGTGGCTGGGGATAAAATCTAGGATGAGTTCGAAAACCAGCAAAGTTGGTCCATTTATCACAGAGTAACGTCCCTTTGATTGCTGAAAATGCCGATTTTTTATCTTGTCATCACCGTAGCCCTTTGAGTTTTGATTGGATCTTTCTGAAACTTATATGCAAGATGGCTGGGGATAAAGCCTCGGATGAGTTCGCATACCGGCAAAGGTGGCCTATTTATCATAGAGTTAGGTCCCTTTGATTGCTGAAAATGTTGATTTTTGACCTTGTCAACACTGCAGCCCCTTCAGTTTTGATCGGATCTTTCTGAAACTTATATGTAAGGTGGCTGGGGATAAAACCTCGGATGCGTTCGAAAACCGGCCAAGTTGCCCCATACTATATATGTCCCTTTGATGGCTGAAAATGTCGATTTTTTACCTTGTCATCACCGTAGCCCCTTCAGTTTTGATCGAATCTTTCTGAAACCTATATGTAAGGTGACTGGAGATAAAACCTAGGATGAGTTTGAATACCGGCCAAGTTGGCCTATTTATCATTGATTCACGTCCCTTTGATTGCTGAAAATGCCGATTTTTGACCTTGTCATCACCATCAAAGTTTTGATCGGATCTTTCTGAAACTTATAAGTAAGGTGGCTGGGGATAAAATCTTGGATGAGTTCGAAAACAGGCCAAGTCAGCCCATTTATCGTAGAGTTCTGTCCCTTTGATGGCTGAAAATGTTGATTTTTGACCTTGTCATTACCGTAGCCCCTTCAGTTTTGATCGGATTTTTCTGAAACTTATATGTAAGGTGGCTGGGGATGAAACCTCGGATGAGTTCGAAAACTGGCCAAGTCGGCTCATTTATTTTAGAGTAATATCCCTTTGATTGCTAAAAATGCCAAATTTTGACCTTGTCATCACCGTAGCCCCTTCAGTTTTGATCGGATCTTTCTGAAACTTATACGTGAGGTGGCTGGGAATAAAATCTTGGATGAGTTTGAATACTAGCCAAGTCTGATCAGATCTTTCTGAAACTTACATGTGAGTTCGAATACCGGCCAAGTCGGCACATTTATCATAGAGTGACATGCCTTTGATTGCTGAAAATGCCTATTTTCGACATTGTTATCACTGCTGCCCCTTTAGTTTTGAACGGATCTTCATGAAACTTACAAACAAGGAAGTCAGGCAGCAAGCTTGGAGGAGTTTGAAAACTCTTGTTTTTGAACTTGTCATCACCATAGCCACTTCAGTTTAGATCGGATCTTCTTAGCAAGTCAGGAATAAAAGCTTGAATGAGTTTGAAAACTGGTGAGGTCAGCCTGTTTATCATAGAGTTAAATTCTACTTGATTTTCAGAAAATGCTTACCCTGTCATCACCATGTCCTCCCATAAAGCCTTCAGTAAAGGTTGACACTTCCTTAAACTTTGAATCTGTTAGCTCACCTGTTAGCTCAGGTGAGCGATACAGGACCAAGCTAGCTTGGTCCTCTTGTTTAAATCCACTTTGCCTGTGAGTCTTTCATCATTATCATGATCATCGTGGTTGTGGTCATCGTTGTCAGCATCCTCATCATTATCATCATCATTATCATCATCATCATCATCAATGGATTTTGGAATTACATGCACATGTAGGTACAGGGGCAACATCCACATCATCATCATCATCATCATCATCCTCATCAATGGATTTTTGAATAACATGCACATGCAGGTACAGGGGCAACATCCACATCATCATCATCATCATCATCATCATCATCATCATCATCATCATCATCATCATCACCCATGGAATTTTGAATAACATGCACAAGCAGGTAAAGGGGCAACATCCACATAAGTGGGTCCCCTTTCTGATGGCAAATATGCTAAAATGTTTGCTGAAAAAATGTGAGCAGCTTTTGCAAATGCAAAAGATGCTCACATTTTTTCAGCAAAAATACCAAAATTTTCGATATTGTACTTGCTAGAACACTTAACAATATGACAACTAATGAGCTCATTAAGCTAACAATGCTTTGAACAACTGGCCCCAGATCGTCAGGTGTGTATGTCATGAGGGTCACTAGCAGAGAGCTTCCACTCTCTGCAATCCCTCTGTCAGCTGCTTCCGGGTAACCTTGGGCCCCCACTTTCCATCAATCTGTAAGCCACAGGCTGTTCTGACTACATCATTGACATATTCCACATGTCCATATCAGTTGAGCCTTCTCTCCTTCAGGTTGAGGTCCAGGTTTTCAATGCCAAGCCGTCCAAGTAACTCATTGGATCTGATAGTGACTGTGTCTTTCGGCTTGAAATTGCATATTTTTCTGATCATTGCCCTGTCATTCCACTACAGACATTGGAGATTTGGCTTTGTCAAAGATCCCTAAAAAGTTCTTTTTGCTGTAGGTGTCAATATATTAAGGATAATGTTGGGATTTCTTTGTTTGTTTTAAATTGAAAAGGTATGTTGCGTGCACTCATTAGAATCGCCGCACTGAGGCGATTCTAAAGAGTACACACAGCATATCTCTATTTTATATAAGGGTCTCTGTGGCCTAGTTGGTAAAAGCACTGTCTCTAAATTATTAGGTCTCTCATTGCTATAGTTTCAAGCCTTCTTCCAGTAAAATGGAAGATACCAAGTTCTGCTAAGAAGGTCAGGTGTTTTTTCTCCCAGTTTTAGCCCACCCTGATTAACCATTTTTGTACCAAATGGAATCTTCCTCTTTATATATAGCAGGAGTCCAATTCAAAATTTAGGGATGTCAGGTTGTGTTTTCTTCAAAATTTATTTGGAAAATGCCTGAACCTTTTGCAAACAGTAGAGGCCCTGATCAGATGCCACATTCTGCAGTGTCTGACCATCATCTGGGACTGCACTGTTTGCCCGGGTACCCGTTTTGGGGTTTCCAGTACAAAATGAGTTAAACTGCAGTTATATCACTGGTCGCCTTTATATAACATTTATTGTCAGTTACTCCCTACATTAATTGCATTGTAACACCTTCACCCGATAAAGATATGCCATCTCAGGACAAGTGAGCTTATCCAGTCAATGTATCATCGGGACTGCTGGAAAATTAGCAAAAATGTAAGTGTACAAGGGGATTATCTGATAATTAGAATACCAGATTCACGTCATTTGATGTAAAGTTTATCAGGCTCAGCTTCGAGAACGCATGCAGGCAATTTCAGGCCTCATATTTTTTCAGGCATTTGCAGGATTTCAGGCTTTTAGATTTTGATTTTTGTGCCTATAGTCTGTTTAAAAACTATTTAACCCTTATCCTGCTGAAAAATTTTATTGACCCACACCCATTTCTGACTTTAAGTCAACCAAATAACTTGATATTTTCACAAACTGCATTACAAACAGTGTAGCTCCTGATCAGATGGCTTCTTCAGAAGCCATCTGATCAGGATCTACACTGTTTGCAAAGGTATTAGTTGTGTCTTGTTCAGCAGGTATTAGTTGTGTCTTGTTCAGCAGTCTTCTTTAGCAGAACTTGTTATCTTCCATGTTACCTTTGTTTGCAAAGGTATTAGTTGTGTCTTGTTCAGCAGAAGCCATCTGATCTGGATCTACACTGTTTGCAAAGGTATTAGTTGTGTCTTGTTGAGCAGGATAAGGATTGAAGCTGCAAATTCGGGGCTTTCAGGCATGGAAAAGCGTGGTCAGTATGAGGCTTGAATTGCTGGGCAAGCATCATGATTCTACAAGTATTCTGGAAGTCTTGCCTGATAAAAGTGGTATCAAATTACACAAATCTGGTATTCATTATGTAAAAGCTAGTGATATGAGTATATTGAGTGATAAATCACTGGGTGGAAAAGCGCGACATGAAGAGTTGCCTTTTTATCCTGTTTCCTGATGTCTTCCATTGTTACCTTAACATTAGATGGTGTAACGTCATTTTTTTTTTGTATCAAATATGTTATGAGAACAGGTGAAAGCCTGTAAGACAGTCAGCTATATTGGCGAGATTTTTCCCTAAACAATAGCAGATGATAGGGAGAATCTGAAGGAATCAATAGCATTTTCGTCAACTTTTAATGTGTAAGAGTCAAAATATATCAGCTCTAGTGCCATGATTTATTGAGTGATATATCACTGTTTGTCGGTCAGTTGTAAATAGAAAAATCACTTGCACTACACGCTTGTGATTTGATCTACATTACAACTGATCTCCAAATAGTCATATATAACTCAATAAATCACTGCTAGAGCTGATCTATTTCTTAACCCTTGTCCTGCTGAATATTTAAATATGTTACACCCACTACTGATTATCAGCCAATCAGATTACTTGATGCAAATTATTGCAACAAATACATAAACGGGATGGCAAACAATGAAGATCCTGATCAGATGGCTTCTTCAGAAGCCATCTGATCTGGATCTAAATTGTTTCAAAGATAAGGCATATCCGGGCTCAGCAGGACAAGGGTTAAATTACACATTTTGTTTGTTCCATTAAAGTGATGTCAATGGGGTTTAACGAGGGAGAGGCAAGACTCGGGCTTAGAGCTTGTGATGGAAATGTGCAGAGTGCTGTAGCTCATATCATTAAGAGAAGAGAGGTAAGTCCATCAGAACTTTAATAATAGAGGATCTTACACAAGTGGTCATTTCATATGAAATTTATGAAATGAGCCCTTGGCGAATTTCATAAATTTCATACGAAATGACCATGAGTGTAAGATTCTGTTTATCATATGACCACTTTAAACTGGATTTTATCCACTTTATTTGACATTTTTTGAAACAAAAATGAATGGATGACACGGACGTTCTCATTATGTTACTTAATCCCGCCGAAGTGTTATTACATGACATTGTGTGATCATACGATTTTTATTACACACCGTTATCCACTGCTCATCAACAAAGTCATATGATATCATATATGATCCAGTGCACAATTAAACCTACAATAAAATGTGCTCCCATCAAAGACTCAGATCACCCTGCGCATCCATATAGTCTAACCAGACACTTCTCTTGCTACATGAAGGAGCACTGGACCCTTAGCTATCCTTAGAGTGCACAACGAAGACTCTGATCAGACTGCACGGGTGTGCAGGCTGATCTGAGTCTTAGTTGGGCCCTCATGTCTTATTGAAGGTTTTGTCATGCGCTAGCTAATATAATGTCACTATTATTTAATGGGTAACATCAGTTCCAGAAATATAACAACACATGGCAAATAATATCAAGAGATGATCTTTGAGAATCATACATTTTAAGATGGAATTCTTCTGAATTTCTGCAGCAAAAAAAAATCTCATTTAAAATTATTACATCATTAACAGAATCTTACACTCATGGTCATTACTTGTGAAAATAAAAAAAAAACCTGCTAGAGGCATATGTCTTAAATGTCATATGATATTAACCACTGAAAGATCCTGTATATGTGTGTGAGTTTTACATCCCACTAACAGCTAAGGTCATATAGAGGTGGGACCTCAGTTTAAAGACTCATCTGAAAGTTGGGAAGCCCGGGTTTACAAGGCAAGTAGCATGAAAACTACACCGAAGAGGCTTCTAGTAAGATCCTCTACACGTACCGTACCGGTGTACTTAGAGAATCTTACATGAGTGTTCATGTATTATTGAATTTATTCACCTTGTTGAGGAAAAGGGATAAAATGTGAGGCTTTAAGACTCGCATTTTATCCCTTTTCCTCAACTCCCTTTTTCTTTTTCCTCAAAATGAGTTGAGCAAAAGGGATAAAATGCGAGGGCTAAAGCCTTGCATTTTATCCCTTTTTCTCAACAAGTTTAATAAATTCAGTAATACATGATCATGAATGCAAGATTCTATTTATCATATGACATTTAAAATACATTTATTTCAAGATTTTTGTACAAAAAATGTCAATATTCTGCCATTAGTAAATGCGACGTCCTTAAGAACGTCGTACATATAATCTTATGGTGTGTGTAATTTGCATATTTGATTCACTAGTGGATTACCAAATTTATTTCATTACGTTGTTATACTCTCAGATGGGACGTCATATGATTAAGATGGTATAAACATTTTTATACCCCCTGCAAACTACCCCCCGCAAACGAAGTTTGAAAGGGGGTATACTGTTTTCACGTTGTCCATCCGAAAGTCCGTCCACCCCCCGCAAACGAAGTTGGGGGTATACTGTTTTCATGTTGTCCGTCCGAAAGTCCGTCCGTCCGAAAGTCCTTATGTCCGTAACACTTTGATTTTTCCTGCATAGCCTACATAATAATTTAAGGAATGTCACTATATTTTGCATAAACATTGACATTAATGAGCTGCTTATGCTACAGAAAAATAAGGTTCTAGGGGCTAGTGTTTTTAGAGTTATTCCCCTTTGTTATTTTTAACTAATTGTTCTGGCCTGTACCCAGATGTGCATGTACGGTGAACTCAACTCCTCCCACAGTTTATGTCTAAGCAATCTGATTCTTAGCATACACTTTCTAGATATATTGAGTATGTGCATGAAGAAGTTTTATGTTGGAATTTTATTTTTTGACAAAATAATTGCTTTTTGAACTAAGCCATTTTTGTGCAATTCTTGGTATTGAACCCAGAATACGCATGTACGGTGAACTCAACTCCTCCCACAGTTTTAGTCTTAGGAATTTGATTCTTAGCGTACACTTTCTAGATGTATTGGGTATGTGCATGAAGAAGTTTTATGCTGGAATTTTATTTTTTGACAAAATTATTGCTTTATGAACTTAGCCATTTTTATGCAATTCTTGGTATTGTACCCAGAATATGCATGTAAGGTGAACTCAACTCCTCCAACAGTTTTAGTCTTAGGAATTTGATTCTTAGCGTACACTTTCTAGATGTATTGGGTATGTACATGAAGAAGTTTTATGTTGGAATTTTATTTTTTGACAAAAATATTGCTTTGTGAACTTAGCCATTTTTATGCAATTCTTGGTATTGTACCCAGAATATAAATTTAAGGAATGTCACCATATTTTGCATAAACATTGACATTGATGAGCTGCTTATGCTACAGAAAAATTAGATTCTAGGGGCTAGTGTTTTTTAGAGTTATTCCCCTTTGTTATTTTTAACTAACTATTCTGGCCTGTTCCCAGATGATCATGTGCATGTACAGTGAACTCAACTCCTCCCACAGTTTCTGTCTAAACAACCTTTTGTTTGTAGGGGGTATCTAATAAGCAGTGCTTATTCACTTTTTTCAATTTTCCAAATAGAAATAACTTTTGTTAATGATTGAAGATTTATCATAACCTTACTGATGATTTCTTAGCTTTGAACACACCAGGCCCTGGTTTCCTTCAGTATAGCTCTCGTTTAAGCTTGTATTTTTTTCTTTCTGCTTTTTAAATAGATTTCCAAAGTCATCATAAATTTTGTAAGTCTTGCTATCTTTAGTGCAAAAGTAAATTTAGGTGTCAGTGATTGAACAGTTTAAGAATGGAGACTGTACCTCAGTGGTGCTGTTTCTAGCATCACGTGAACAAGTCCATGAAATGAACACCCCTTAAACCCCACTTTATGTAGAGAAAACTGGGGTTTAAGGGGGTCTACAATATTTTACTTATTTCTGTTCCCAGGCATAGGTTGTGGGTACTCGTTAGAACCGCCTCAATGAGGCGGTTCTAACTAGCACCCACAACCTATGTTCGAAGTATAAATTAGACAAATATTATGGATTTTCTTCAGGAAAGTAGCAGTTTGGAGATGTGAAAAAATGCACTATGTCACACGGGTGTGTTATCGTTATGAATTGCTTTTGATAAATTATTTTAGGAGAAGAAAGAAAATGCCAAGAAAATCAAGGAAGAGAGAAGAAAGAAAAGGTTGGCAAAATCACTAGGAAAAACAGCCAACGGGGACCTGTAAGTCTAGGAGCTACTGAAATTTCTCCTCCATTTCATGCTTTCACTCTGCTCTAAGTCTAGGAGCTACTGAAATTTCTCCTCCAATTCATGCTTTCACTCTGCTGTAAGTCTAGGAGCTACTGAATTTCTCCTCCATTTCATGCTTTCACTCTGCTGTAAGTCTAGGAGCTACTGAAATTTCTCCTCCATTTTCATGCTTTCCCTCTGCTTTAAGTCTAGGAGCTACTGAAATTTCTCCTCCAATTCATGCTTTCACTCTGCTGTAAGTCTAGGAGCTACTGAAATTTCTCCTCCTTTTCATGCTTTCACTCTGGCATTCTTTTGTGTCGAGATACTTGTTTGTTTTTCCGAAATTTGTTTCCAGTTGACAAAGTTAACGTGACAACCACCATTGTAAATTATGTGCTGACAAAAAGGGCTCGCACACACACGTTTGTCTAGACCAATCCAATTTAAGGATTATCATATTGATTACAGATCAACAAAATTAGCCATATTTGACCAAGGTCATGTTGGTTAAATCGCAGGTCAATGTATATATAGTATAGTAAGGTTTTGTTTGATTTGAGGATTAACGTCCCCGTCAACACTGTAAAGGTCATTTTGGAGATGCTGCTTCCAATTTTGTGGGACTTTTACCCGACATTGAGCTGAAATGACATCTTAAGCCCTGTCGCCCAATGAATCCAGTAGGGTTTATAAGCATGGACGGTCCGACTCGCACCACTTTGACTGGGCAGGCTTATATCCTCTAAGTGGTTTACCAGTACTCGTGTGTGGGTTGGTTTTATCTCTGCGTGGAAGCATCATGCAGCACATATATTTCTTCAAACCCCTATGGGCTGGGCCGACAGTATAATATGAAGACAGAAACATCAATCACATTTAAAATTGTTGCATATGGACCTACTTCCCCTGTTGGATCTACATTTCTTGCACACCAGATAAGAAAATACTGGATTTTACCTTAACTCATATCATGCTGTCCACGACAACCTCTATCTTTGAAAACAGTAAGAATAAATTACATCACATAATCTGATTGGTTCAAAGTCAGAAATGGGTGTGGCTAAAATGAATATTCAGCAGGTTAAGGGTTAAGATAGGAATTCTCATCCGACCCAGGGAAAGGATAGAACTCAAAACAATTTCACATGTTTCATAACGAAAACACGCCTATACAAATACATTGCCACCTTTATCGCCAAAAAAATGAAGATTTTAAGACGAAAAATTATGATATTTTTCTTATTTCTGCTCAAAATATAGATTGTTGGTACTAGAACCGCCTCGATGAGGCGGCTCTAACGAGTACCCACAATCTATATTTTAGAGCAGAAATAAGAAAAATAAGATATACCCCCGGAAACCCCAGTTTTACTATATAAAAGTGGGGTTCAAGGGGGTCAAAATTATAAAGGCGTGTTTTCGTGATGGAAGCAATTTGGTCAAACATCGTTCTGCTTTCTTTCCTATATACTGAACTCATACGAAAAAGGGTTGTTGTCTTAAAGTGAAGACTTCAAACGTACTTAGCAATTTTTTTTTATTTTTTTTTTGTTTTACGGCCCTTCCAGGATTGTTTTACTCATATCCAGCCGATTGTTAATCAGAGGAGGGCGTAAACAGGAGTACCCGGAGAAAAACCACCTGACCGTCCGTTGCAGAACTTGGCATCTCACATGTGACCCGAGCGAGGCTCGAACCCACAGTGCTGAGAGGCCTAATGATTAAGAGTCAGCGCTCTTATCCACTAGGCCATGGAGGCTAGCAAATTTGTACCTATTAGGATAGATTTGCGAATGAGTCAGAGCATTAACTGGACGGACTATAGTTGCTGTTACTATTATTAGACTTTAGAAACAACCAATCAATGCTGTCAAAGCATATTTACTGGTTCTAATGTTCTTCTGTCATTCTAGGAAATCTTGGAGCCAGTCAACCTTAGTCTGACCATCAGGAGGGTCAGACTATTGTTGACTGGTTCCCAGTAACTTTAGTGAGGCTGTTCAGTGCTTAGACTGCTTGTTGAGGTTGACATAATTATTTTTGAATGAGTTTGCTCCCTTGACTGTTTACGCATTTCCCTGATTTTATCTCTGTGAGTAACTAAAGATGGTGGAACACAAACCATCAAAAATCTTTGGTGCATATTGCAAAGCACCACGGATACAAAATTCAGCAGATGTTATTTTCAAATATTTCTCATTTTTTATGTCCCTGGTAGCGATAGCGGGGACATATTGTTTTTGTCCTGTCTCTTTGTTGGTTTGTACATGGACAACTTTAACATTAGTCATAACTTTTGAACTGTTGGAGATAGAGTATTCATATTTGGCATGAACGTTCCTTGTGACAAGAGCTTCACATTCATGCACAAAAAAATTGGACATGTGACCTTGACCTTTGACCTACTTAAAAGAAAAACAATAACATTAACCACTTGAGATACAGCCTTCATATTTGGCATGTATGTTACTTGTGACAAAAGCTTTACATTCATGCAAAAAAATTTGACCTGTGACCTTGACCTTTACCTTTGACCTACTTAAAATAAAAAATAACATTTTGGTCATAACTTTTGAACCATTTGAGATATAGCGTTAATATTTTGCATGTAGGTTCCTTGTGTCAAGGGCTTTACATTTACATTTATATTTTGACCTGTGACCTTGACCTTTGACCTACATAAAAGAAAAAGTTAACATTGGTCATAACTTTTGAACCGTTTTAGATACAGCCTTCATATTTAGCATATAGGTTCCTTGTAACAAGATCGTTACATTCATGCAAAACTTTTTGACCTGTGACCTTGACCTTTGACTTACTTAAGCCTTCATATTTGGCATGTAGGTTCCTTGTGACAAGAGCTTTACATTCATGCAAATTTTTTTTACCATGACCTTGAACTACTTAAAAGAACAAATAAAATTGATCATAACTTTTGAATCGTTTAAGATAGAGCCTTCATATTTGACATGTAGGTTCCTTGTGACAAGAGCTTTACATTCAAAACAAAAATTTTTTTGACCTGTGACCTTGACCTACTTTAAAGAAAAAAATGTTATTGTTCATAACTTTCGAACCGTTTAAGATAGAGCCTTCATATTTGGCATGTAGGTTCCTTGTGCCAAGGGCTTCCCACTCAAAACAAAAATCTTGACCTGTGACCTTGACTTTGAACTGTGACCACTTTGAAAAAAAAAATGACCATGCCCGGGGACATGTTCGTGTTTCACAAACACATCTTGTTTTTTTTTTTTCTTCCGAAAACAGATTTTGAAATTTCATGCAACATGAGATAATTTGCATGTAATGTCAAAACCTGTTTTCAGGGAAAAACAAGAAACATATCACCAATTTGCCGTCTGCTGAATTAGCTCAGAGAGTGGTAAAAGATAGGTAGAAAATTTTATGGCTCCTTTGAATGAGAATGGGAACATTTTCATGAGATGCAACTCCTGCTAAAGTATTTTTGTCTCCCATGTCAATAGGGGTCAAGATCTCTTTTTCCACGGGACAGGGCTAAGAGAATGGCAAACAGGAAGTCCCAAAGGTTGTCTCCCTTTGCAAAATGGAGGACAAATCAGCCAGGTGTTCCCATTCCCCTTAATAGCCCCCGCCCACAACGTCACATTTACTAATGGCAGAATATTGACATTTTTGTACAAAAATCGGGAATTAAATGTCATATGATAGAAAGAATCTTGCATTCATGCTCATGTATTATTGAATTTATTAAACTCGTTGAAAAAAAAAGGGATAAAATGCATGTTAGAGCCTAGCGTTTTATCCCTTTTCCTCAACTCGTTTAATAAATTAAATAATACATGAACACTCTTGTAAGATCCTCTATGTCAACAATTTATTAAACTATTCGAGGAAAAGGGATAAAATGCTTGGCAAAGCCTCCCATTTTATCCCTTTTCTTCGACTCATTTAATAAAATTAAATAATACATGGACGCTCATGTAAGATCTTCTATGTCAGCAATTTATTAAACTCACTGAGAAAAAGGAGGCATTGTATCCCTTTTCCTCAACCGGTTTAATAAATTAAATAATACATGAACGCTATTGTAAGATCCTCTGTACAGAAAATAGTCTCAGTGATTCTTTTTACTTCTCTCTTTATGAAGCTCTGAAACACAACACATTTTTATTTTATTTTGTTTTCAGAGTAAACATAGATAACTATGAGATGCTTTTGAAGATGGGATACCGTAAAGGAGCCTCTGCTGAAGCTTTAAAGCAATCCAACAATGATGTCAGCCTTGCATTAGAGGTAGACCACAACTTCTTTATAACGCTATTGATGGGGTCCAAAGCAGAAACTGTTTTAGTCAAACAGCCTTGTTATTTCCGAACAAAAATGAATAGATTATATAGAAAAATGACCATTTATGGTCATTTTTCTATATATTCTATACATTTTTGGGACCCATCTTGAAACCATTTTATATTCAAAACTGTGTTGTAATGAACTGTGTTATAATGAGGTTGTGGTATACTATAACTTTAGTCCAACTTTAATAATTGAGAGTCCATGCAGCAAGAGAAGTCTCTGGTTAGACTATATGGATTGGCAGGCTGATCTAAGTCTTCATGTGGAGCACATGTCTAATTATAGGTTTTGTCATGCGCTGACTGAATTTTCATGGTAACATATGTCCCCCCCCCACCCATAGGGGCTTGAAGAAATATATGGGCTGCATGATGCTGCCACATAGAGCTGACACCGACCCGCACACAAGTACTGGTAAACAGTTTAAAGGATCTAAGCCTGCCCAGGCAAAGCGGTGCGAGTCGGCCCATCCATGCTTATAAACCCTATTGGTTTCATTGGGCAGCAGGGTTTGAGATGTCATTTCATCTTAATGCGGGTAAAAGTCCCACAAAATTGGAAGCAACATCTCCAAAATGATCTTTACAGTGTTGACGGGGACGTTAAACCTCAAATCAAACAAACAAACAAACAACTTCTTTAAAACCCTATTGATGGGGTCCAAAGCAGAAACCGCTTTAGTTAAACAGCCTTGTTATATCCAAACAAAAATGAATAGATTATATAGAAAATTTCTATATAATCTATACATTTTTGGGATCCATCTTGAAACCGTGTTGTAGTCAAAACCATGTTATAATGAACCGTGTTATAACGAGGTTATGGTGTTTTATAACTATTGTCAAACTTTAATAATTCAGACTCCAATTATTTGAAGGGCATTAAAACTCAACTATTAAGATCAGCTAAACTTAACCAATAACATTACTTGTACAATTGTTGTTTGCTTTGATGTCTGCTCTGCCCCAGCCCATCTGAGCTTGAAGAAATAGATAAGCTGCATGATGCTTCCACGCAGAGCTGAAATCCGACTGCACACGAGTACTGGTAAACCGCTTAGAGGATCTAAACCTGCCCAGGCAAAGCAGTGCAAGTCCGACCGTCCATACTTCATCTCAGTGTTGGGTAAGTCCCACAAAATTGGAAATAACGCCTCCAAAATGACCTATACATTGTTGACGGGGACGTTAAACCTCAAATCAGCAACAATTTGATGTCTGCTCTTAACTTTTAAAAGTCATTTTTGCAAACAGTGTGGACCCAGAACCAACTGCCCCTGTAGGATCATGGTCCACACCTTTCGCCGGTATGCAAAAAGGTGTTTTAGAAGTTTGCATTAATATGCAGCAGACACCATACACAGACCACATTTTTAGATGCAGTTTTTCGTAGTTGCTTCTGGGATACGACAAATTCGTCTTTAAAAAAAAAACGTTTCTAAAGTTACAAATACTTGTTCTTTCTTTTTATACACCAAGTGTCCATTAGTAAGAGACCAATTTTGAGACTGGGCAAAAGTGGTCTTATAGATCACTTTGAACAGTCCTAAAGGTGGTCCAAATATAGGAATTTTACTGTACTTAAGCATTCAGAAGGAAGTGTTTTTATCCAAGTCCAAACAGGCCCTCATTATTGTGTCATTTCTTAGAAGATCAGGGCCCAGTTGTTCAAAGCATCGTTAGCTTAACTACCGCGTAAGTGTTCAAATTGTTAACCCTTCTAGCAAGTACAATATATGAAATTTTGGTATTTTTGCTGAAAAAAAATGTGAGCATCTTTTGCATTTGCAAAAGCTGCTCACATTTTTTCAGCAAAAATATCAGCATATTTAGCATATTAAATGATCAAAGTTTTAACTGTAAGAAAGAAAGAAGCTGTAGTCATAAAATTGCTGAGTCACTGTTTAAAGCATTGTTGATCCACTGGACATAGAATTGCTGTCCACTGGACACAGAATCGCTGATCCACTGGATGTAGAATTTTTGATGCACATGATATAGAACTGCTGATCCACTAGATGTAGAATTGCTGATGCACATGACATAGAATTGCTGATCCACTGCCCAATGGGTTGCTGTAGAATTGCTTCCTCGAGAGCTTTGTAAAACTAAATGCTAGTCAGTGAAAAAAAGGATATTACAAGAGATATTGGGTAAGTCACAAATTGTTGAAGTTATAACTTATCCATACATATGCCAGTCCATTAGAATTTATGACATTTAGTGGCAGTAAAATCGTATCTATGACATTCCTTCTCCAGTCACCCATAGCAGTTATATATGATTCGTTGTTACATACATAGATAGCTGGCCTCTTAAACTGGCATCATGCTGTGCCCTAATTAGCTAGAACTAGCCTTTGTTGTTAACAAATTGAGCGCATGACAACTTACAATAAGACGTGCGTCCAACGAAGACTCAGATCAGCCTGTGCATCCGTGCAGGCTGATCAGAGTCTTCGTTGTGCACTCTAAGGCTAGCTAAGGGCCCAATGCTCCTTCATGCAGCAAGAAAAGTCTCTGGTCAGACTATATGGATGCGCAGTCTGATCTGATTCTTTGTTGTGCGCTCTAATGATAGCTAAGGCCCCAATGCTCCACCATGCAGCAAGATAAGTCGCTGGTTAGACTTTATGGATGCGCAGGCTGATCTGAGTCTTCACTGGGAGCACATGTCTTATAATAGGTTTTATCGTGTGCTGGCTCAATTTTCATGGTACCAAAGGTGTATGAGACAGAGGATCAACTAGCTTAACTAGTTCTATCTTGCTATCCTTAATTACAGGTTCTACAGACACATCCAGAGTTACTGACCCTCCCAGACCCAGAGGATAAATCAATGCCTGGTATCCCAGATGATGCTATTGCACAGGTAAATATACATTATCTTACCTTTTGAATCAAGAGTATATCAGTATCCTGATTTTAGCAGTGCTGGAATATAATAATCTTACATGTGTTTAGGCCCCCGCCCATCGGGGCTTGAAGAAATATTTGGGTTGCATGATGCTTCCACGCAGAGCTGAAACCGGCCACACACGAGTACTGGTAAACCGCTTAGAGGATCTAGCCTGCCCAGGCAAAGCGGTGCTAGTCGGTCCGTCCATGCTTACAAACCATATTGGTTTCATTGGGCGACAGGGCTTGAGATGTCATTTCATCTCAGTGTTGGGTAGAAGTCCCACAAAATTGGAAGCAATGTCTCCAAAATGACCTATACAGTGTTGATGGGGATGTTAAACCTCAAGTTAAACAAACAAACCTATGAACCAAGAGTTTACCAGTATTCCGATTTTACTAGTGATGTAATATAAGAATCTTATATGGGTGTGAGGGGTGGATGGAAAAATCCGTCCCAAGGGTCACTGTGCGGCATCACAAGGCTTGTCACTGTGCGGCATCAAGAGGCTTGCCGAGTGATGCCAGACAGTGACCCCGAGGGACGGATTTTTCTATCCGCTCCTCTCACCCATATAGGATTCTTTTTCTTGCATACCTTACATTTCACATGATTATATTCGATTTTGTGTCGGAATACCAGGGTCAGAACATAAATTTCTATCCCAGGGTAAAATCATGGATTTGCTTGTCTGGTGTGCAAGAATATAAGAATCTTACATGTGTTTGAGCAATGCATAGAAAAACATCCGTTCAGAGGGTCACTGTCTGGCACATGAGGCTTGTCAAGTGATGCTGTACAGTGATCCTGGCGGAACAGATATTTCTATCTACCTCTGACATCATAATTTTTTCTGCATACCTAGAGATTCTGGTAGTGTAATTTTTAAAATGGACTTTCTTTGATTGTCCACTTCCTCTTCTATCTATCTATCTAATACTGAGTCGGTCATATTTGGCCATTACCTTAGTTGGGTGCGTAGCTAAATTTAGAATTTAGCTCAAAAAGAGTGAAGTCACTGGATGAGTCCTTAAAACTATTTACAATCTGAATAACAGAGGTATACTAAAACACATACCTCTGAGTCTCAATCTTACACTGTACTGCCTTTGAACCCTTCTGCAGTTTTAGCATTCACCACAGAAGAGGGAAGTCTATTCCGCTGGGGAATAGGTCAAGGAAAAAAGGAATTTTTCAGGGTATCACTATAGGACTGGTATCTAAGATATTGTGAGATGTTTACTTTTGGGGTTGAAACTGTCGCAGGGGTCAAGTATTTGTCTTTATTAATGGACACTGTACCTGAATGTATCTTATAGAAGAAAGTTAAAGAGGACTGCTCACAATGCGCCTCTAAGGATGGCCATTCTAGCTTGTTAAGCATGTCACCAACGCTATTTCTATTTCGCCATCGTTTGCAGGTCCATCAAGCAGCTGGTCTCTGCTCTACCTGCTGAATCTGAGTTTGAACATAGGGATGTCAAATGTCTGATGCATATTCAAGTTGAGGGCGAACCAAAGTTTTATATGCAACATCCTTTGTCTACCTAGGTGCAAAAGCCAAGTTACGTCTAAGAAATCGTACAATCCTAGTTGCTTTCGATGTTATATCTGAAATATGTTGACCCAAATCAAGCTCATCAGTGATTGTGATACCAAGGTATTTGGCGGATTGAACCTGCTCCAAAATTTGCTGGTGCAGTGTATAATAAAACTTAATTTCCTTGTCTGGAGGGTGTCGTGTCCAGAGGGTGTCGTGACACCCTCATTGAATGACATTTGGCCACATTGGACTTCATCTGCCAATTGGCCTCACACTGTGCTAGTCAATCCAGGTCATCTTGTAAAATAAGACAGTCAGAAGGAGAATACATGTTCCTATACAGGACACAGTCATCTGCAAACAGACAGATGAGCTGATATTATCAGAAGGATCATTAATGAATACCAAGAAAAGGACCGGTTCAAGGACCGAACCTTGGAGGATACAAGATTAAACAGGGACTGGATCAGACGCTGTGTCATTAAGTACAACTTGTTGTGAGAGCCTTGAGAGCCATGAGCTAATCCACCTATGTGTGGATCCTCTTATCCCATAGTAATCCAATTAATACAATGGCCTTCTATAAGGTACCTTGTCAAAGGCCTTTGTGAAGTCCATGATGATCAAGTCAGTCTGTTTGTGGCCATGGTTTATGACCCCATCCCGATTGCCCTTAATGTCATGGTAAAATTTGAACGAGTTTCGCAAGACATTCGACTTCAGAAAACGTGTTGACAGTCAGCAAGAATGCTCTCAAAGGCTATGTGCTTGATGTTGCTATTTATAGCCCCGCTTTGAAAAAGTGGGGCTATATTGGATTTGCCATGTCCTTCTGTCATTCCGTGATTCCGTTAATTTGTGTTGGCTCCATAACTTTGTATCTGCTTAACATATTTTCATGAAACTTCACACAAATGTTAAACACCATAAGACAATGTGCAGAGCGAAGGAATTATAACTGTGGATTGCCTACTTTTGGAGTTATTGCCCTTTGAACATTTTCCGTAATTCCGTAATTCCGTGATTCCGTTAATTTGTGTTGGCTCCATAACTTTGTATCTGCTTAACATATTTTCATGAAACTTCACACAAATGTTAAACACCATAAGACAATGTGCAAAGCGAAGGAATTATAACTGTGGATTGCCTACTTTTGGAGTTATTGCCCTTTGAACATTGAAAAATGGCAATTTTAATTGTGTCCGCTTCATAACTCGAAAACCGTTTGAGATATTTTTAGGAAACTTCACACAAATGTTAAGCACTATGAGATGATGTGCAGAGCGCAGGAACCATAACTCTGCATTGCTTATTTTTGGAGTTATTGCCCTTTGAACATTGAAAAATGGCAATTTTAACAGTGTCCGCTTCATAACTCGAAAACCGTTTGAGATAATTTCATGAAACTTCACACAAATGTTAAGCACTATGAGACAATGTGCAGAGCGCAAGAACCATAACTCTGGTTTTCGTATTTTCTGTGTGTCTGTCTGTGTGTCTGTCTGTGTCTGTTAACAATTTTCGTGTCCGCTCCATAACTTTAAAACCCATTCACATATTTTCATGAAACTTCACACAAACATTAAACACCATGAGATGGTGTGCAGAGTGCAGGAACCATAACTCTGGATTGCCTAATTTTTGAGTTATTTCCCTTTGAATATTGAAAAATATCAATTTTAGCCGTCTTTGCTCGATAACTCAAAAACCGTTTGAGATAATTTTATGAAACTTCACACAAATGTAAAGCACCATATTACGTGTGCAGAGCGCAGGAACCCAAACTCTGGATTGTCTACTTTTTCAGTTATAGGCTTTTGAATATTAAAAAATGGCAATTTTAACTATGTCCGCTCCATAACCGTTTCTGATATTTTCATGAAACTTCAAATAAATGAAAAGCACCTTGAGATGATGTGCAGAGTGCAGGAACCATAACTCTGGTTATTATATGGTCCAGGGTTTTGCAACAGATGCTTGTTAGCGACACTGGTCTATAATTTGCTGCATCATATTTTTATGCCCCTGCCATTCGAAGAATGGTGGAAAGGGCATATAATGTTTGTCCCTGTGTCCGTGCGTCCGAAACTTAAACGCAGTTAATAACTTCCTTATTTCCTGATAGATTTTAAAATTACTCGGCGGAAATGTTAACCATCATGAGACGACGTGTCAAGTGCAAAACCCAGGTCGGTACCTCCAAGGTCAAGGTCATACTTAGTGGTCAAAGGTCAAAAAAAGGGTCTGAAACTTAAACGTAGTCAATAACTTTCTTATTTCTGTATTTATTTTAAAATTACTTTGTAGAAATGTTAACAATCATGAGACGATATGTCACGTGCAAAACCCAGGTGCGTACCTCCAAGGTAAAGGTCATACTTAGAGGTCAAAGGTCAAAAAAGGGTCCAAAACTTAAACGCAGTCAATAACTTACTTATTTCTGGATGGATTTTGAAATTACTTTGAAGAAATGTTAATCATCATGAGATGATGTGTCGCATGCAAACCCAGATCCGTACCTCCAAGGTCAAGGTCATACTTAGATGTCAAAGGTAAAAAAATGGTTCAAAACTTAAACGCAGTCAATAACTTTCTTATCTCTGGATGGATTTTGAAATTACTTGGCAGAAATGTTGGCCATCATGAGACAATCTACCTCACACAAAACCAAGGTCCTTACCTCCAAGGTCAAGATCATACCTAGAGGTCAAATGTGAAAAAAGGGTCCAAAACTTAAACACAGTCAATAACTTTCTATGGATGAATATGAACATAGACATATTTTCAGGCGGGGGCATCCGTGTCCTATGGACGCATTTCTAGTCTCCTTTCTTATAGACCGGGGTATATGCTTGTCGCCAGTTATCTGGAACAGTGCCCTTGGAAAGTGATCCATTGAAGATAAAGGCCAACACGGGAGAAATTTCAGCACGAAATTCCCTAATCACCCTGGCATTCAGGTGATCCAGCCAAAATGCCTTATGTATCTTGAGCTTACCCAACAGTTAATGACCCCCTTTGGGTCAACTTTATGTCCCCCATAAGGCGAACTGACTATTACCTTTGGATGGTAGTTCACCATCAGTTTCACATGTAAATGGAGATTGAAACTGTTTGTTAGATATGTTAGCCTTATCACACGAATCTGTTTTTAGAATTCCCTTTTCCCTTAACGAAGTGATCCAATCAGGGACTTTACAAATGACCAAAACTTTTTAACTTTACTATTCCTCTGGGGACCATTGGGATCTGTGTTACCATCTTCAAAGGTAAAGATGATCCTCCATATTTTGATGAAAATAATGCGGTGTTTCAGACGTCTCTGCACATGTCGTGACGTTAAACTAAACGAAAGCGGATTTGATATCCTATTCAACCAGTGCACATCAGACATTAAAGTTCTGGTTTTTCATCTTATTACGATGAGTACATATATATACTCCAATAAATAAATAGCCTTAAGTATCACTTATTGGATTTCATCTTGAGATAGCCAGTAGGGTTTTACTCTTGTCGGGAGCTGACCTTGCGAGGGCTTTTGAAATTCTTTAACTTCAGGGGCTAGTTGTTCAAAACTAATGATGTCGTTAGTTTATGTATCATTTAAACTTCGATCTTGAGATATGACAAATAGACTTTTGAAGAAAAAATGTAGGCAAAAGCTGCTCTTATGTTTTCAGCAAAAGCACCAAAGTGTTAGATATTGTATTATGGTACAGTTAACAATTTGACCACAAATGAGCTTGTTAAGCTGATGATGCTTGGAACAACTGGTCCCAGATAGAAGCCCAGGGATTTCACCTAAAAATGGCCAAAAGAGCTTTATTCCAGTCTAGAGTGTACCTTGAGGTGCCATTTAATCTTTAAAACTTCAGACAGTAGCTATTTGATTTGAAGTAGAAGTAAAACAAAGATCAGGAATTGATACAATTAACTTACTCCACCCATAAAAGACACCAAAGGGAAAGAAATACAAACATTAAGCGACCAGACCATAATGGAAACCTAAACAAAGGAAGGCCATAAGGACAGTTACTTTCCCACAAAATGGCCATATGGCCATCCAAAATTAAAAGACACAAGTGATACACACAGTAAGTAACAAACAACAACATAAATAAATCGCCACAGAAGAGCCGCCTTGGAACGGTCAGTGGAAGATTTCCACTGGGGGGCTTAAATCGATTTTACGTGGCCACAATCCTCGCCCTTACTTCCGTCGCGATTTAGACAAATAATTTGTTCAGTCCGCATGAAGGCCTCCTAACTCATCAGTGCAACATCTCCGTGAACACAGAAATCAAAGAACCACAGAGGTGAGACAACGGTGAGGACTCAACAGCAAGAAACCACTGAAATGCTGGAGCAAAAGAAAACCAACAGTTAGACTCCGATGAGCCCGACCAGAGACAGAGCATCAGGCACCAACCAACATTATCTCTTTAATTTTCAATAAGCCTTTACGTTGGAGCCGTCATAGAATCTGAGGCCTGACCCACCGGCGTGCAATTAAAGAGGGAAGCAAAGTTGCCAACCGTGATTGGGTTAACTACCATGCATGCAGTCTGTCGTATAATATCCATGTTGTACCCAATCTTTTTATATCGAAGAATGATTTTACGAAATTGGGTGCTGAAGTCATTGCGGTTATATATTTTTCTGAATTTATATACTAAGTCACCATAAAATTCGGGTTCCGATAGACCTTGTTGCAGAAGAGATTTAAGTCCAATATTGAATTTTGAAATTAAATCAGAATGGCGTCTATAAAATTTTGAAAAGGCTTTGCGTAGTTTATGGTACCGATAACCCTGATTAAGGAGTTTAGCCGTTAATAATTTATTACGAGTGTTGACCCTGAGATGGTTGGGAGAGCTTCATTTCAGACTGGAGCTTACCTTAAGAATGTCATTCAGTTGTAATAGAGTCCAGAGGTTACAGATCATTAGCTCAGTAAAATCAGTGGAAAAATACAGTAATGAACAAATTCCCTTATGTTTGTTTGTTTGTATTGGAGTTTAATGGCCCAGTCAACACTAATTTAAGTCATTTTTGAGGCAGTCAGTTTACTTATCCATACTTTTCCTGGGCAGTCTTATACGTAAGCAGTTGACCAGTACAGTGCACATTCTTTCACGAGAAAATGGCAACTGCCCTTCTTGATTCAGCAAAAGGGAGAGAATGACTGTAGAAAAGATTTCATGAGCAATCTCCATGAAAGAATGTTGCAGACCCCGGCAGGTGTCGAACCCGCGTCCTCCTGATCACCAGTCAGACACGAAATTCCCTTATGTATCAGAAAATAACCATGGCGTTTGACGGTCAGATGAGCTTATTCCATTCTATAGCGGGCATAGGGGTGCGATTTAATTGCAATAGAGTGTATTGGACAGACCTTCAGTTCACTAAAATCATTAGTACACATTTAAGGAAATAATTAAATTCCCTTTTACCTCAGATAGCAGCCATTGAATTTGAGCTGAGATGGTAATGAGACCTTTATTCTAGTCTAAAGCTCACATTGAGTGTGCCATTTAATTACAATAGAATAAAGAGTTGACAGGGCCTTTGTTCACTAATATCATGGGTACAAGTACACATTAATGAATAAAGTCCTTTATATTTCAGATAGCTGCCATGGGATTTGACCCCGAAATGGCCAGAAGAGCTTTATTCCAGTCTAGAGCTGACCTTGAGAGGGCCATTGAAATCATAATGGGTTCAGGAGGAATATTGCCCCCACTCCCAGAAACCCCTTCAACATCCAGTGGGTCCTCAGGTTCGGCCTCATCTTCTTCGGGTGCAGAAACAGGTATGATTTAACAAAAGGTTATCCTTTGGAAACAAAGGAATAGAGCACAGAACTTACACCATAGTGTAGTTTATATTTTCTTGTCCTTTGGGGTTCATTGATTCCATTTTGCAATTTTGAAACGATGTGAGGGTCACTCATGGACCTAATTGGCCTAAACTAGCTATTCTGGCCCAGAAAACATGTACACTCCATATTTTCCGGTCCTGTGGTGCTTCCAAAAGATTACCCTTTCTAGAATATATTTACAATTTTGAAATAATCCAAGTTTGTGGTGGCTCCCTACCAAATAAAGCTAAATTCATTCCGCTTTGATGAACAAGATGGCCACAGAGCTAAAACTAGAAAAAAATCTTTAAACGACAACTCCTCCTGTACTCTTTGGTCAATTTTCATAGGAATTTTGCTAACGTGACTTTCTACCAAAATGGATAAAACGGTTCTGATGAGCTAAAAGGCCACCAGAGCTAAAAATAGAAAACCATTGTAAAGTTGCTTCAAATGGGAACTTCTCCTAAACCCCTGGGCCAATTTGATTTAAAATTCACAGTAATGTTACCTAGGTGGCTCCATGCAAATAAAGCTAAAATCGTTCTGCTCGGATTAATAAGTTGGCTGCCAGAGCTAAATTAGAAAATCGTAAATTTGCTTTAAACCTGAATTCTTCCAAAACCCTTGGGCCAATTTGATTCAGATTTCACAAGAATCTTTCCACTCTGATGAACAAGATGGCGGCCAGAGCTCAAAATCGAATGTACTAGAGACAGTGTTACTCAGGTGTATCAGGGCCCTCTGGGCCCTCTTGTTCATTAGCTTTACATGTCTTCTTCTGTTAATCTGTCAACAAATGTGGTATCTATCTTGCGTTTATTTACCTAAGTTGTAAATGCCTCTATGAAATACCATGAACTCGTTCAAAAGACAAGTTAGTCATGTGGGCAGATTGCCTCATTTTGAATCGAGCATCTTTCTGTAGGATATTAGGGTTATCTTGATGTTATTATTAGTTGTTGTTTCAAGCAGCGTCTTTAAGGTGCTGCTGCCCGATCCTGAATTAAGCTGCCACCTGCAAATTTA
Source organism: Lucinisca nassula (assembly GCA_963580285.1). Classification (NCBI taxonomy): domain Eukaryota; kingdom Metazoa; phylum Mollusca; class Bivalvia; order Lucinida; family Lucinidae; genus Lucinisca; species Lucinisca nassula. The sequence goes on from OY757026.1 coordinate 7,189,023, forward strand.
GTAAGACATTTGGTCACCCTATTTGACATTTGGTCCTCTCCGTAAATTGTGCTTACCTCACCATGGATGTCTACAGGTTCTGTGTTGTGACCTACCTTTTATATTTGCCCTAGTTTCAAACATGCCGTGCACTCTTTTCCCAGTCATTTTGTGTATAGTGTAATGACTATTCTAGGGAAAAACATAAACTGTACTAAGTGAGCAAGATTTTAAACTATGCCACTCTTTTCTGCTCGAAATGAGGTGGTTTTGAGCATACATTGCACGACTGCTGTGAAATAAAACTACACTGACATTAATTTTGGAACAGGCCTCGTAGGTGCTTCTGTGTGCTCCAAAACCTCATCATGTCCATAACAGTATTCCATTTTGTGTCAGGTTAATGTTGATTAGAAATTTATCTTCAGAGAAAATGAGGTCCTCATCAGATGCCATATCTTGCAGTTCTGATCTTAGCGTATACTTTTTGTCAGTATTTTCCTTTCAAAATAGGTTAAAAAAAACATGTATCCTGTCTCAGTCATGTTGTGCAATGCTTTGAAGAAGTTCATACATAGAAACTATCCTTCCATTTGTAGGGGAGTGGTGTTTGCAGATGCCACAGACTCTATTTGTTATGATGTAGCTCATAATTGAGCCAGCTCATGACAAAATGTACAAGAAGGCGTGTGACCAGCAAAGACTCAGATCAGCCTGCACAGTTCAGAGTCTTCGGTGAACACATGTACCTAGTCTAGGCCAATATCTATGCAAAGAGTCATAATCAAAAGGTCTTGTCATAGTGGATGGATGTGCAGTTTGGTTTGAGTCTCTGCTGGTCGCACCGGTCCTATATAAGGTCGCACCGGTCCTATATATTTGTCATGCGCCGGCTCAAATAATAGTCACTGTCTTATGCGTTTAATCTTCAGATTCAAGCCCTGAGATGGATAGAGAAGAGAAAGAAGCTATAGACAAGTTGGTCTCTGACTTACCTACTGAAGAAGAGGATTATCTTGATATAACTCTCACAGAGGAAGCTCAGTTTTTGCAGGAATACAAATCACTTCTTGACTCCATGAGTTCCTGAGAGCTGTCACAGAAAACAGATTGGGAGATTGTAATCTGATCAGCCAATGCATCAATACGATAATTTTATTATAAAAGTCATAGGAGATTGCTGGAAAATAAATCACTTCATGACTCCATGAATTTCTGAAAGCTGTCACAGAAAACAGATTGTGGGGGATTGTAATCTGATCAGCCAATGCACAAAAAGCATGATTTTGTATTAAAAGTCAAAGGAGATTGCTAAGTTTTTTGCTGGAAATAAATCACTTTACGACTCCATGAGCTCCTGACGGCTGTCCCAGAAAACAGTTAATTATATAATGTAATATATTAAATGAAATATGATAACATGAAATTACTCATGGTTAATGGTTCCTTACCCAATGAGGTCGTCCATGACTTCACTATGTTTTCCATAGAAATTCTGTAGCGATTAATATAAAATAGAAGAAATGGCAATGATCAGGAATCCATACAATTACCCAACACTTCCCATCTAAGATTCCAAAGGGAAAGAATCACAAACATAAATGCACGTTATATTAATAAAAATGCCACAATCGGAAGCCAAACGGACAGTTATTTTACCACAAAATGGCTTAACGGCTATCCAAAGTAATAATAATTAAAAAGTCAGCAACACATATGCAAAAAGACGAACCATAACAATAAAAACCACCACAGAAGAACCACCCTTGGAACGGTCAGTAAAAATAAATTTCACTTGAGGGCTTAAATCGATTTCATATGTCCATAAACATCGCCCTTGGTTCCGTTGTGATTTAGACAAACAATCGCATGAATACTGTGTAACTCATCAGTGTTTCATCTCCAAGAACATAAGAACAAAGCGAGATGAAGCAACGATGGGGAGTCGACAGCATAAAATAATTGAATTTGACAACTTTGCTTCCCTACTTAATTGCACGCTGCTAGTTGAGGCCTCAGATTCTGTGATGGTTCCAGCGTAAGAGCTTACTGATAATTAGAGAGTACCTAATTTTATGCAATGTTGGTTGGTGCCTGATGCTTTGTCTCTGGTCGGACACATCAAAGTCAAACTGTTGGTCTTCTTTTGCTCCAACAATTCAGTTGTTTCTTTCTGTCGAATCCTCACTGCTGTTTCATCTCTGTGGTTGTTTGATTTTTGTGTTCAAGGAGATGTTGTACTGATGAGTTAGATGGCCTTCATGCAGACTGAATAAATCATTTTTCCAAAACCCGATGGAAAAAAGGGCGAGGATCATGGCCTCATACAATCGATTTAAGCCCCCAGTGGAATTTGTTTCACTGGCCGTTCCAAGGCGGTCCTCCTGTTGCGGCTTATTTTTGTATTGGTTTGTCTTAGAGTGTGTATGTCGCTTATATTATTTTGTTTTGGATAGCCAATTGGCCATTTTGTTGGAAAGTAACTGTCCTTTTGGCTTTCTGCTATTGATTTTTCCTTAAGGGTCTAGTTGTTCCATGTTTGTGCTCTTTTCCTTTGGTGTCTCTGATGGGAGCTGTGGGTTAATTGTATCGATTCCTGATCATTGCATTCACTTCTATTTTTAGCTCACCTGTCACGTAGTGACAAGGTGAGCTTTTGTGATCACTTTTTGTCCGTCGTCCGTCGTGCATGCGTGCGTGCGTCCGTAAACAATTTCAAATAAGTATATCTCTAATACCCCACGGTCAATCTTGATCAAATTTCATGAGAAGCATCATCAGGTAGGGGGAAAGGCTGCATAAGGTTTTTGGGCTGATCAGATTGGAATTCTGGTTGCCATGGCAACATATAGCTCCCATAGACTTACAATGGGAAAAAATTAAAATATCTTCTTCTCTGAAACCACAGGGCCCAGAGCTTAGATATTTAGCATGTATTAACGGCCAGTGGTCACCTACATAATTCCTGCCATTCATGCCCCTGGGGTCCAAATTGGCCACACCCCGGGGCCCCTTCGCTCCCATAGACTCATAATGGAACAAAAAGCTTCAAAAATCTTCTTCTCGGAAACCACAGGGCCCAGAGCTTAGATATTTAGCATGAAGCAATGGCAAGTGGTCATCTACATAATTCCTGCCAATCATGCCCCTGGGGTCCAAACGGGCCACGCCCCAGGGCCCTTTAGCTCCTATAGACTCATAATGGAAAAAAAGCTTCAAAAAACTTCTTCTCTGAAACCACAGGGTCCAGAGCTTAGATATTTAGCATGTTTTAACGGCCAGTAGTCACCTACATAATTCCTGCCATTCATGCCCCTGGGGTTCAAATTCGCTATGCCCCGGGGCCCCTTCGCTCCCATAGACTCATAATGGAACAAAAAGCTTCAAAAATCTTCTTCTGGGAAACCACAGGGCCCAGAGCTTAGATATTTAGCATGTAGCAATGGCAAGTGGTCACCTACATAATTCCTGCCCCTGGGGTCCAAACGGGCCATGCCCCGGGCCCTTTAGCTCCTTTAGACTCATAATGGAAAAAAAGCTTCAAAAATCTTCTTCTCTGAAACCACAGGGCCCAGAGCTGAGATATTTGGCATGTAGCAACGGAAAGTGGTCACCTACATAATTCCTGCCAATCATGCCCCTGGGGTCCAAATGGGCCACACCCCGGGGCCCCTTAGCTCCCAAAGACTCATAATGAAAAAAAAGTTTCAAAAATCTTCTTCTCTGAAACCACAGGGCCCAGAGCTTAGATATGTAGCATGTAGCAACGGCCAGTGGTCACCTACATAATTCCTGCCAATCATGCCCCTGGGTTCCAAATGGGTGACGCCCCGGGGCCCCTTCGCTCCCATAGACTCATAATGGAACAAAAAGCTTCAAAAATCTTCTTCTTGGAAACCACAGGGCCAAGAGCTTAGATATTTAGCAGGTAGCAACGGCAAGTGGTCACCTATATAATTCCTGCCAATCTTGCCCATGGGGTCGAAACGGGCCACGCCCAGGGGCCCTTTAGCTCCTATAGACTCATAATGGAAAAAAGCTTCAAAAATCTTCTTCTCGGAAACCACAGGGCCCAGAGCTTAGATATTTAGCATGTAGCAATGGCAAGTGGTCACCTACATAATTCCTGCCAATCATGCCCCTGGGGTCCAAACGGGCCACGCCCCGGGCCCTTTAGCTCCTATAGACTCATAATGGAAAAAAGCTTCAAAAATCTTCTTCTCTGAAACCACAGGGCCCAGAGCTGAGATATTTGGCATGTAGCAATGGAAAGTGGTCACCTACATAATTCCTGCCAATCATGCCCCTGGGGTCCAAATGGGCCACGCCCCGGGGCCCCTTAGCTCACATAGACTCTTAATGGAAAAAAAAGCTTCAAAAATCTTCTACTCAGAAACCACAGGGCCCAGAGCTTAGATATTTAGCATGTAGCAACGGCAAGTGGTCACCTACATAATTCCTGCCAATCATGCCCCTGGGGTCCAAACGGGCCACGCCCCAGGGCCCTTTAGCTCCTGTAGACTCATAATGGGAAAAAGCTTCAAAAATCTTCTTCTCTGAAACCACGGGGCCAAGAGCTGAGATATTTGGCATGTAGCAACAGCAAGTGGTCACCTACATTATTCCTGCCAATCATGCCCCTGGGGTCCAAATTGACCACGCCCCGGGGCCCCTTAGCTCCCAAAGACGCATAATGGAAAAAAAGCTTCAAAAATCTTCTTCTCTGAAACCACAGGGCCCAGAGCTTAGATATTTAGCATGTAGCAACGGCCAGTGGTCACCTACATAATTCCTGCCAATCATGCCCCTGGGTTCCAAATGGGCGATCCCCCGGGGCCCCTTCGCTCCCATAGACTCATAATGGAACAAAAAGCTTCAAAAATCTTCTCCTCGGCAATCACAGGGCCCAGAGCTTAGATATTTAGCATGTAGCAATGGCAAGTGGTTACCTACATAATTCCTGGCAATCATGCCCCTGGGGTCCAAACGGGCCACCCCCCCCCCCCCCCTGGGCCCTTTAGCTCATATAGACTCATAATGCAAAAAAGCTTCAAAAATCTTCTTCTCTGAAACCACAGGGCCCAGAGCTGAGGTATTTGGCATGTAGCAACGGCAAGTGGTCACCTACATAAATCCTGCCAAAGATGCCCCTAGGGTCCAAATGGACCACGCCCCGGGGCCCCTTTGTTCACATAGACTAATAATTGAAAAATTAAAAGCTTCATAAATCTTCTTCTCTGAAACCACAGGGCCCAGAGTTTAGATATTTAGCATGTACCAACGGCAAGTGGTCACCTACATAATTCCTGCCAATCATGCCCCTGGGGTCCAAATGGGCCACGCGCAGGGGCCCCTTTGCTCCCATAGACTCATATTTAAAAAAAGCTTAAAAAATCTTCTTCTCTGAAACCACAGCACCCAGAGCTTAGATATTTAGCATGTAGCAATGGCAAGTGGTCACCTACATAATTCCTGCCAGTCATGCCCCTGGGGTCCAAAAGGGCCACGCCCCGGTGCCCCTTAGCTCCTATAGGCTCATAATGGAAAAAAAAACTTCAAAAATCTTCTTCTCTGAAACCACAGGGCCCAGAGCTGAGATATGTGGCATGTAGCAACGGCAAGTGGTCACCTACAAAAATCCTGCCAATCATGTCCGTGGGGTCCAAATGGGCCACGCCCCGGGGCCCCTTAGCTCCCATAGACTCATAATGGAAAAAAGCTTCAAAACTCTTCTTCTCTGAAACCATAAGTCCCAGAGCTTAGGTATTTAGCATGTAGCAATGTCGAGTGGTCGCCTACATGAATCCTGCCAATCATGCCCGTGGGGTCCAAATCCTGTGGCCCCTTAACTCCAACAAACTTATAATGGAAAAAGCTTCAAACATCTTCTTTGAAACCATGAAGTAAAGACCTTAGATATTTAGTATATAGCAACACAAAATGGTCGCCTACATACACCTGCCAACCGTGCCCTTTGGCTCATTAGCTTCTATAGACTTATACTTGAAAAAACTTAAAAAAATCTTTTTCTCCAAAACCATAAGGCACAGATTTTGTTTGATTTGAGGTTTTACATCCCCGACAACACTGTATTGGTCATTTTGGAGATGTCTCTTCCAATTTTGTGGGACTTTTACCGGACATTGAAATGAAATTACATCTCAAGCCCTGTCAACCAATGAAACCAGTAGGGTTTGTAAGCTTGGACACCGCTTTGCCTGAGCTTAGATATTTAGTATGTAGCAATGTCAAGTGGTCTCCTACACTAATGATTTTCTCGTACACAGGTGAGCGATATAGGGCCATTGGGCCCTCTTGTTGAATATCAGGGCTGTTTTGTAAGTGCCGTGTGGTGGCTGTAAAAGGTCTCCCTGTTCATGCAGTTAATGCTCTCATTTTTCCAATCCTCAGGGATTGCATTTACAATTGCTTTTCACCGTTCCTTAATTTGAGAGCTGTGGGTTAATTGTATCAATTCCTGATGACTGCCCTTCTTGAATCAGCGGAATGGAGAGAATGAGCATAGAAAAGACTTCATGACCAATCTCCAAGAAAGAATGATGCTGACCCCAGTAGTTATCAAACTGGCGTCCACCTGATCACCAGTCAAAGCTAACGAGGACGGCTGACACGTCTATCACACGGTGTTCATTATATAAACTCCAGATTAGCAGAGTGAGCTAACACAGTAATCTTGTAATATGACGGGTCTTGTCGTTTAAGCGACCTACATGAAACTGAATTAAATTGGATTAAATTATTACAGACACTTTTTCCATTGGGCTTCGATGACAACATTTAGCATGAGGGTAATATTTCTAAAATGCCCGATTTTGATATTTTCTGGCTACTGGACTGTCGAAAGCGTAAAACTAGATCGCATGGCACACAAAATGGCAACTATAAACGTAAATTACGTGCTTTTAAAAGAAACAATTCCAGGCTGAAGTGACTGTTGTATAATATTGAATCATGGACGCCACTTAATGATCCCATTTCTAAAATAGAAGTGAAGGCAATGATCAGGAATCGATAAAATTAATCCACAGCTCCCATCAGAGACACCAAAGGGAAAGAAACGCAAACATGAAATCACCCGACCGTAATGGAAAAATCAATATAGGAAAGCCAAAAGGACAGTTACTTTCCTACAAAATGTCAAATTGGCTATCCAAAACAATATAAGCAATACAAACTCTCGAAGACAAACCATGACAAAAATAAACCCCGACAGAAGAACCGCCTTCGAACTGTCCACTGATGGGCTTAAATCGATTTTACGTGGCCAAAATCCTCGTCCTTACTTCCGTCGCAATTTAGACAAATAATTACTTTATTCTGTATGAAGGCCTCCTTACTCAACAGTGAAACATCTCCATAAACACAAAAATCAAACAACCACAGAGATGAAACAACGGTGAGGACTCGACAGCAAGAAACCACTGAAATGCTGAAGCAAAAGAAAACCAACAGTTAGACTCCGATGGGCCCGACCAGATACAGAACATCAGGCACCAACCAACATCACATGGAATTAAATACTCTCTAATTCTGAGTTAGCCTTTTACGCTGGAACCATCATAGAATCTGAGGCCTGAACCACGGGCATGCAATTAAAGAGGGAAGCAAACTTGTCAACCTTGATTTGGTAAACTACCATTCATGCAGTCTGTCGTACTTTTATGTTGTACCCTATCTTTTTATATCGAAGAATAATTTTACGACAGTGGGTACTGAAGTCATTGCGATTGTATATATTTTTCTGAATTTATATACTTAATCACCATAAAATTCGGGTCCAACAGACTTTGTTGCAGAAGAGATTTAAGTCCAGCATTGAATTTGAAACAAAATCGGAATGATGTGTATAAAATTTGAAAAGGCTTTGCGTAGTTCATTGCCCATTTCTACTTCACCGGTATGTATTCGCGGCATCGAGACGAATAAATTCTATGATAGTTCTAATCAGTTATACTATGCTGCTCTTTTAACTAGAGGTTATACTCAGCATGCTCTTCGTCCTTTCAGCGATTCAGAAATAAAACACAAACGTCATAACATCAAAATATCCTTCATTAATAAGGGTTTGGATTTTATTGATTTTCCTAGTATCTTTCGGGAAGGTTCGGTGATTTCATCCATTCCTGTTTATTTTCAAAACACTGAAACACCCATAATTTGCTATAAATACGATAATAAACCTGTTAGATCTATCATTTTTAATTTCAATAAAACTTGTTTCTGATCTTGAAATTGACACTTACACTCCTGATACCCGAGATTGTAAATATTCAATTTATCATATGACGTCGTGTATGAGAGTGTAATAACGTCATGGTATATTTTCGATAATCCACCAGTGGATTAATTTTGCAAATTAGCTAGATACGTACCGTAACGTTACATGTACGACGTCGAGTTTACTAATGGCGGAATATTGATATTTTTGTAAAAAATCGTGAAAACATGCGTTTTAAATGTCATATGATAAATAGACTCTTGCATTCTTGCTCATGTATTATTGAATTTATTAAACTCGTTGAGGAAAAGGGATAAAATGGTCGGCAAAGCCTCGCATTTTATCCCTTTTCCTCAACTCGTTTAATAAATTCAATTATACATCAGCAGTCATGTAAGATCCTCTATGTATTGCTCTATTGCAGCTGTTTATGATATTACTGACAATTTAAAAATTGTTCCTGATTCTAGGATACGAAATATAATTTCTAAATTTCTTGTGATGGGAGCTGTGGTTTAATTGTATCGATTCCTGATCATTGCTTTCTATTTTATACCTGCACATTGGATGACTCCCTTGCACAGGGGACCCTCAGTTAATATCCCTATCTAAAGGACACACCTTTTGACAGCATACCTACAAATGATGCCAATGAAGCTTGTTCAGGCTACGAAGTTTCATCACCCATGTCAGGGATGAAACGGCTTGCCGCAAGCATCAAAACCAAATGCATAATGCACTGAACTATCAGGCTCCGCAGCAAGTATATTAATCATGTCTTGATTCCATGAGCTCCGACAAGCTGTCGCAGAAAAGTTTATTATATAATGATGCTGTTTTTGAGTAGAAAAATTCAAGTCATTACAGTGATATGATCACAAAATTAATGTAATAATATAATGTTATTAATCAAGTAATTTTGTATTGACCCTTTTACAGGTCCGAGGTTTGCTGTATTGGCACGAGGCCGAAGGCCGAGGCCAATACAGCTGACCAAGGACCTGTAACTGGGACAATACGAAATTACTTGATTAATGACAATTTTATTAATTGACGCAATTAAAAACATGATTTATGTTTTTTTTATATTGGTTGACCTTGTGTAATATAGGATAGTCAATTAATAACACCTGGTAACAGGCACGTACATGTAATTTCATGAATCCATCCTTGACACCAATGAACATTTACATTGTTTTAAGCACTCATCAGAACCAACTCAATGAAACCTGTAACATGTATATTCATGGACGGTCCGACTCACACCACTTTGCCTGGGAAGATTGAGACCTTAGCAGATTACCAGTAATCATGTGCACGGTCAGTTTCAGCTTTGCATAGAAGCACTATGCAGCCCCATCTATTTCCCCAAGCCCCGATGGGCGGGGGATTTAATGTGTGTTATAATTGAGAAATAAGCCAAATCTTATCCTTGTTAAACCAGCATTAATGTCTATAAAGTAGGACAACATGCCTTAATAACTTTGAACTCCGTAAATCTCACTTTTTATAAATCTCATTTTTTAGAGAAAAGTGAGGGTTTAAGGGGAATATATTTTTTCTTAATATTTCTGTTTAAAACATAGATTTGGTTACTCGTTAGAGCTGTGTTTTATCACTCAAAGTTCTAGACCTGATCTATTTCGATTCTAACGCATTGAATAATAAATTTATTGTTTCCTTCAAATTTCCCCACTAGAAGACATCACACCAACCTCACACTGTATCACACGATTTTAAGTTCTTTTATAACGATTTCTGGCGACAAAAAAATCTTCGAGTGACATAAAACGGTGCCTTGTTTTGTCAAGCTCTTCACTCTAGAGGTGGCCCTGAAGAAATAGATTGGGCCACATGATGCTTCCATGCAGAGCTGTAATTGACAGCATATGAGTACTGGTACAATGCTTAGAGATTCTAATATGTTCTATAAAAGGGTTATCCTTTGGAAGCAAAGAATACACTACAGAACTAGAAAATATGAAGTGTACATGTTTTCTGGGCCAGACTAGCTAGTTTCGGCCAACCAGACCCCACCAGTGACCCCCAAATATTTCCAAAATTCCACAATGGAATCAATGATCACAAATGACAAGAAAATATAAACTACACTATGATGTAGGGCAGGGAGACTTCTAAACATGCAATGAAAAGTGGTGCGAGTCGGACCGTACATGCTTATAACCCCTACTGATTTCATTGGGCGGCAGGGCTTGAGATATGATTTCAACTCAATGTTGGGTAAAAGTCCTACAAAATTGGAAGCAACGTCTCCAAAATGGCCTACACAGTGTTGACGGGGAGGTAAAATCTCAACAAAAATCTTCTTCCTGAAGATTATTGCGGAATCAATCACACACCCTTTCCATTGCTTATAAAGGCTAGCTGTGCTGGAATGAGAACTTTTATTTATTTAGGGAATGTGAAAAATTAATTGCCACATTTGTTTATTTTTGTTGTTTTCCCTGTTTTTGTTATTGCTGTACATGCATAATATAAACATATCACTACAGTAGCCTGTCTCATTGTATTTCGTCGTTTGTGTTTCAAGATCAACCTATTAAACATATTTGCATTATCTGCTGGCTCCCAGCTTGCACATTGTCAATATTGGAAAAACAGGTAAACAGACCCCCCCTGACCTTTCAAGGTCAGGGGGGGGGGTCTGGTTACCTGTTTTTCCAACACTGATAACCTTCAGACTAGGAACCAGCAGATATTGCAAATAAGGTGAATAATATGAAACACGGATCCTCAAGTGTGATGCACAAGATGTGGAAATATCCATTAGATATGGTCCTAGGCGGCAGATCATGTTACTTTAGTTATAACGTTTTTTATCCCCCTGCCACTCGAAGAATGGTGGAAAGGGCATATAGCGTTGCCCCTGTCCGTGCGTCCGTGCGTCCGAAACTTAAACGCAGTCAATAACTTCTTTATTTCTTGATGGATTTTAAAATAACTCCACAGAAATGTTAACCATCATGAGACGAGTCACGTGCAAAACCCAGGTCCGTACCTCCAAGGTCAAGGTCATACTTAGAGGTCAAAGGTCAAACAAAGTGTCAGAAACTTAAACGCAGTCAATAACTGTCTTATTTCTGGATGGATTTTGAAATTACTTTGCACAAATATTAACCATCATGAGACAATGTGTCACATGCAAACCCAGGTCCATACCTCCAAGGTCAAGGTCATACTTAGAGGTCAAATGGCATGAAAAGGGTCCAAAACTTAAACACAGTCAATAACTTTCTATGGATGACTACGAACATAGACATATTTTCAGGCGGGGGTATACGTGTCCTATGGACGCATTTCTAGTTTCTTACATGCCTTTCAATGAAATATAGAGATTTCTCAGTGAAATCGAAAACGATATTATTACTGTTTCAAACAGTGACTGATATCAATTTTATTTTTTACTGTTTGGGACTACTTTTTCTCCAAATCTAATTCTGTGGTCAGTTTTCCATCGTCAGATGATTGAAAATTAATGAACTGTATAAGATTTCACGCTTAGCCCGTTCACACGTCACGTGGACGTTAATGACATCATTTCGACGCTGACGTCACGTATTTTGTTGCGCGACGTTAGATCTGTCCATGCCTTCTTTAGGTAACTAATATCTCAGTTATTTCAGTAACCATTCATAAAAATGCCAACCAAGGCTATGGCTCAGGTGCAAACTTGTAGTTTACACCCAATATTATACCCAGTAAATACGTTGGACACCACTAAATTGACGCCAATCGACCAGGAACAAAGTTAGTTTTCTCTGAGGGTGAGTGACGCGATTAGTGAAGCTAAATATAGCCGTTTTGAAGCATGTAAGAAACAGAAAGTTTGATTTTTTTCAGTATAAGATCAAATTTTATTTCACTCATGAACACCAAAACTGGTATTTTCACTCGTGGCTACGCCACTCGAGAAAATACTGGTTTTGGTGTTCATTCGTGAAATAAAATTCGATCTTACACTGAAAAAATCAAATATCCTCTATAAATACCACTTAGTTTCAAATAAAGTCGGGGGTGGTTGGGTGAGGTAAAGATGATATGTATCTTGTGTCACTGGGGCGACCACCTGACATTGGCTTACAGTTGGGTAAGGCCTGCTGTTCTTGCAGGAGGTAAGGGTAGAGGGGAGTGTTATTGCCTTCACTTAAGAAATAATCTCCACGTACCGTGTGTTATCGTGATTAACACACGGTGTTAATCACGATAACACACCGGGTGCGTGGAAATTATTTCGATTCTAACATGATGCTAAACTGAAATACAGTAGTAACAAAGCGTTATCTTGGGGACTATTTTGCAGCGGATGTCGACAGAAGGAAATGTTTACATGCAACGTCACGATGACGCCAAATTGCACGCACCACGTTGACGACGTGAATTATCGCATATTTGCAAACGCTGACGTTTCCACTGGGTTCAATGGGAAAAACGTTAACGTCATGTTAGAATTCTATTTATTGTTTCTTCTGTTTCTACACTTTCATTCATTATCCTCGTTCTTCACTGTCCCTCACTTTCATCACCTCTACTATTTCTTCTGTCTCTTTTCTCCCTTTCTCTAGGAGACTAAACTAATTGACTCACACCTTTACTATCTCTTCTGTCTCTTTTCTCCCTTTCTCTAGGAGACGTCACAAATTGACCCATCACCTTTACTATCTCTTCTGTCTCTTTTCTCCCTTTCTGTAGGAGACGTCACAAATTGACCCATAACCTTTACTTTCGCTTCTGTCTCTTTTCTCCCTTTCTCTAAGAGACGGCACAAATTGACCCGTCACCTTTACTATCTCTTCTGTCTTTTTTCTCCCTTTCTCTTGGAGACGTCACAAATTGACCCATCACCTTTACTATCTCTTCTGTCTCTTTTTCCGCTTTCTCTAGGAGACGGCACAAATTGACCCATCACCTTTACTATCTCTTCTGTCTCTTTTCTCCCTTTCTCAAGGAGACGTCACAAATTGACCAATCACCTTTACTATCTCTTCTGTCTCTTTTCTCCCTTTCTCTAGGAGACGTCACAAATTGACCCATCACCTTTACAATCTCTTCTGTCTCTTTTCTCCCTTTCCCTAGGAGACTACACTAATTGACCCATCACCTTTACTATCTCTTCTGTCTCTTTTCTCCCTTTCTCAAGGAGACGGCACAAATTGACCCATCACCTTTACTATCTCTTCTGTCTCTTTTCTCCCTTTCTGTAGGAGACGGCACAAATTGACCCGTCACCTTTACTATCTCTTCTGTCTCTTTTCTCCCTTCTCTAGGAGACTACACTAATTGACCCATCACCTTTACTATCTCTTCTGTCTTTTTCTCCCTTTTTCTAAGAGACGGCACAAATTGACCCATCTCCTTTACTATCTCTTCTGTCTCTTTTCTCCCTTTCTGTAGGAGACGTCACAAATTGACCCATAACCTTTACTATCTCTCCTGTCTCTTTTCTCCCTTTCTCAAGGAGACGGCACAAATTGACCCATCACCTTTACTATCTCTTCTGTCTCTTTTCTCCCTTTCTCAAGGAGACGGCACAAATTGACCCATCACCTTTACTATCTCTTCTGTCTCTTTTCTCCCTTTCTCTAGGAGACGGCACAAATTGACCCATCACCTTTACTATCTCTTCTGTCTCTTTTCTCCCTTTCTCTAAGAGACGGCACAAATTGACCGATCACCTTAACTATCTCTTCTGTCTTTTTTCTCCCTTTCTCAAGGAGACGTCACAAATTGACCCATCAGCTTTACTATCGCTTCTGTCTCTTTTCTCCCTTTCTCTAGGAGACGTCACAAATTGACCCATCACCTTTACTATCGCTTCTGTCTCTTTTCTCCCTTTCTCTAAGAGACGGCACAAATTGACCAGTCACCTTTACTATCTCTTCTGTGTCTTTTCTCCCTTCTCTAGGAGAATACACTAATTGACCCATCACCTTTACTATCTCTTCTGTCTTTTTTCTCCCTTTCTCTTGGAGACGTCACAAATTGACCCCTCACCTTTACTATCTCTTCTGTCTCTTTTCTCCTTTTCTCTAGGAAACTACACTAATTGACCCATCACCTTTACTATCTCTTCTGTCTCTTTTCTCCCTTGCTCTAGGAGACGTCACAAATTGACCCATCACCTTTACTATCGCTTCTGTCTCTTTTCTCCCTTTCTCTAGGAGACTACACTATTTGACCCATCACCTTTACTATCTCTTCTGTCTCTTTTCTCCCTTCTCTAGGAGACTACACTAATTGACCCATCACCTTTACTATCTATTCTGTCTTTTTTCTCCCTTTCTCTACGAGACGTCACAAATTGACCCATCACCTTTACTATCTCTCGTCTCTTTTTCCCTTTCTCTAGGAGACGGCACAGATTGACCCATCACCTTTACTATCTCTTCTGTCTCTTTTCTCCCTTTCTCTAGGAGACTTCACTAATTGACCCATCACCTTTACTATCTCTTCTGTCTCTTTTCTTCCTTTCTCTAGGAGACTTCAATTATTGACCCATCACCTTTAATATCGCTTCTGTCTCTTTTCTCCCTTTCTCTGGGAGACTACACTAATTCACCCATCACCTTTACTATCTCTTCTGTCTCTTTTCTCCCTTTCTCTAGGAGACGTCACCAATTGATCCACAAGTGTTGGTGTGTCTTTACTGTTCGAACAATTTGACATAAGACTGAACTTTATGCAAGGAATAAATTAATCAATTTATTGACTAATACGTCGGCTTTCACCAACTTCTCGTGAATTTTCGGCATCTTCTGAATAGCGACCCTTTTACCGACCTCTGTGTATTTTATAACAATATCGCCATTTTCGGAAAACGACGAAGATAAATATATGCATTCAGTCGGGTGTGAAATTATGTTAATAGAGTTCACCAGTCTCGGGTCAAGTTGTTCGAACTATAAACCCAAAACAATCAATCAATCGATCTAATAAAGTCATTTTGCCAATCATTAATAAGAAGGAAAATTTGACACCACACTGTGCGTGTAAGTGATATCGTCTTTTCACACGCCTGGTTCCGCGTTACCTATGGCTGCATTCTAACGTTGCACCAAATGCTGGAATTAAGAGCCATCAAGGGTAGTGGTACGGAATCGGCGAATAGAATGATACGGGATTCTGTTTTTTCTGTGTCAGAAAATTAGTAGTATACAGCAGTATTTTTGCAGTTATATTATATAGAGGATCTTATATGAGTGCTAATGTATTATTGAATTTATTAAACGAGTTGAGGAAAAGGGATAAAATGCGAGGCTTTGCCGAGCATTTTATCCCTTTCCTCAACGAGTTCAGGGCGTCAAGTTACCTATATTTACCTATATTTTCCTATATTTCAGGCCATTACCTATAATAACCTATAAAATCCTATATTTTACCAAAATACCTATAAATACCTATAGTTTGGAATTTTGTGTAAGCAAGGAATATAAAGTTTCTAAAAAATCTTTGACAGTAGATGTTTTCTATAATATTTGAGTTTAATAAGCTGTTTCCTTTTAGGAATTTGTATTCCTTTTTGATGTAGCAACCTAGTCCAGCCCAGCTTTTGGAAAGCTTTAGCTAGTGGAAGTTCTGCTATTTTTTATAGCCCCGCTTTGAAAAAGTGGGGCTATATTGGATTTGCTATGTCCTTCTGTCATTCCGTAATTCCGTTAATTATAGCCCCGCTTTGAAAAAGTGGGGCTATATTGGATTTGCCATGTCCTTCTGTCATTCCGTGATTCCGTTAATTTGTATTGGCTCCATAACTTTGTATCTGCTTAACATATTTTCATGAAACTTCACACAAATGTTAAACACCATAAGACAATGTGCAGAGCGAAGGAATTATAACTGTGGATTGCCTACTTTTGGAGTTATTGCCCTTTGAACATTTTCCGTAATTCCGTGATTCCGTTAACTTGTGTTGGCTCCATAACTTTGTATCTGCTTAACATATTTTCATGAAACTTCACACAAATGTTAAACACCATAAGACAATGTGCAGAGCGAAGGAATTATAACTGTGGATTGCCTACTTTTGGAGTTATTGCCCTTTGAACATTGAAAAATGGCAATTTTAATTGTGTCCGCTTCATAACTCGAAAACCGTTTGAGATATTTTTAGGAAACTTCACACAAATGTTAAGCACTATGAGACGATGTGCAGAGCGCAGGAACCATAACTCTGCATTGCTTATTTTTGGAGTTATTGCCCTTTGAACATTGAAAAATGGCAATTTTAACAGTGTCCGCTTCATAACTCGAAAACCGTTTGAGATAATTTCATGAAACTTCACACAAATGTTAAGCACTATGAGACAATGTGCAGAGCGCAAGAACCATAACTCTGGTTTTCGTATTTTCTGTGTGTCTGTCTGTGTGTCTGTCTGTGTCTGTTAACAATTTTCGTGTCCGCTCCATAACTTTAAAACCCATTCACATATTTTCATGAAACTTCACACAAACATTAAACACCATGAGATGGTGTGCAGAGTGCAGGAACCATAACTCTGGATTGCCTAATTTTTGAGTTATTTCCCTTTGAATATTGAAAAATATCAATTTTAGCCGTCTTTGCTCGATAACTCAAAAACCGTTTGAGATAATTTTATGAAACTTCACACAAATGTAAAGCACCATATTACGTGTGCAGAGCGCAGGAACCCAAACTCTGGATTGTCTACTTTTTCAGTTATAGGCTTTTGAATATTAAAAAATGGCAATTTTAACTATGTCCGCTCCATAACCGTTTCTGATATTTTCATGAAACTTCAAATAAATGAAAAGCACCTTGAGATGATGTGCAGAGTGCAGGAACCATAACTCTGGTTTGCCTACTTTAGGAGTTACAGTAAAACCTGTCTTAGTGGCCACCTCTATTAAGCAAGCAACCTGTCTTAAGCAAGCAGGCATTCAGTTCCCAAGAAAGGCAGATGTGTTAAATTTCACCTGTATTAAGCAAGAACCTGTCTTAAGCAAGCATATTTTGACTATCCCTTAGGCACTTGCTTAATACAGGTTGAACTGTATTGCCCTTTGAACATTTAAAAAGGCAATTTTGACTGTGTTGGCTCCATAACTCACAAACCATTTGAGATATTTTCATGACACTTCACACACGTGTAAAGCACCATGAGACAATGTGCAGAGCGCAGGAACCCTGACTCTGATTTGCCTACTTTAGGAGTTATTACCCTTTGAACATTGAAAAATGGAAGATGAAATTTAGTATAAACATGGACATTCTGGTAATGTATCATGCTCATTGAAATGAGGGACAAGGGCTCACAACTCTTAGAGTTTTTCCAGATAATGTAAAATTTTCAACAGTTATTTCTTGTTCATAACTGTTTTCTCTGCAGCTTAAATAACTTTCTTCTCTGACAGCGCTGAAGCGGGGCTATAGTCAGATCCTCTGACAGCTCTAGTTAAATTTGAAATGTTCCATTTTGATTTTGTTTTTACTATTGTTTCTTTATGAATATTAAACAAGTTTTGCCGTTTTTTTTTTAGCAGGCGAGCTATTGTGATCAGTCCCCATCTGCCGTCGTCCCCCATCCATGCGTCCGTCTGTCCCTCCACAATTCCATTAAATGACATCTCCTAAACCCCTGAATAGATTTTGACCAAACTTGACAGAAATAATCTTTGGGTGGTCCTCTCTCAAAGTTGTTCAACTAATTTCAGTCAATGCTGAATTCTCACAGGCCTGTATGAAATTAAGTTGCAGTATTTCTGCAGAAATATTGTGACAGGATTCTGACTTGAAACCTGTATGAAAAAATTTTCAAATAGAATTTCCACAAAGAATTTTTACTTAATTTTTGTCTTCGAGACGGGATTCAGGTGGGTATCAGTGTGGAAAAGCTTGTGAAATATTTAAATTAGCAGGAAAATTGATGCAGAAATCCTGTAGAACAGTTTTATACTTGTAAAGCTGTACAGCAACACACAAAGCTAGCCATCATCCCTAATGCCTTTGAATGCGTAATAGGAGTGCTAATCGCCATGTTTCAGGAAGTGATTATGCTCTGTTTTCATGCCAGACTTTTAAACAGAATTTGGTTAACATTTTGTTGCAGAATTTCTGTTACGATCTGGCCATTTTCCTTGTGGAATCTGTAACCAAATTCGTGTACTGCTAGAGTCTGACAGGAAAAAAGAGTACCACTATGATTTCTGTTACTGTCCACAAAGACTCTATGTGGGATTATGTCTGAATTTTTTTGGGTGGTTGCCACGGCAAACAAAAACAGGGGAAAAAAAATCTTCTTGTCTGAAACCAGAATGCCCAGGTCTTTGATATTTGGTATGAAGCATCATCTAGTAAGTCTCTACCAAGATTGTTCAAATTATATCCCTAGGGCCAAACTGGCTCTGCCCCAGGGCCCACTGGTTTTACATAGGCTTATATAGGTAAAACCTTAAAAAATCTTCTTGTCTGAAACCAGAAGGCTCAGGCTTTGATATTTGTTATGATGCTTTGTATAGTGGACCTTGACCAAGATTGTGCAAATTAAAGCCCTGGGACCAAAAATGGACCCTCCACGGGGCCTACTTGCTACACTATGGATCACGTGAGCAATCCAGGGCCATCAAGCCCCTCTTGTTCAAAGGGAAGAATGTCCCATGTTTTGATTCTAGAGAGAACAAAACCCAACTGTGTCTATCTGACAATTTAGGCTTGTTCCAAGAAATAGATAAGGTGGTTGTCTGGTGATATTAAAGTAGATCACTCAGTTCTGTATAAAACATACATTGAGGGTATTCATTAGAATCATCTACTAAGGACTGATTTTTATGGAGATTTATTAAAGATTTTTTCCTTAATTATAACCAGCTGACCACCTTATCTATTTCTATATGTTGTATTATTAATAAAAGAGAGAGCTGGTAGGTGGTGGTGGTGTCTGAAAATACAAATCTGGCTTGTTTTCTTCAGTGTAGGCAACCTATAATATCCTATATTTCTGGCCGCTAGATACCTATATTTCTGGACCTTACCTATATTTTTGACTCCTAATATCACTTGACGCCCTGCGAGTTTAATAAATTCAATAATGCAAGAGCACGAATGCAAGATTCTATTTATCATATGACATTTAAAACGCATTTTATTCACGATTGTTTACAAAAACGTCAATATTCCGCCGTTGGTAAAGTCGACGTCGTTAAGGACGTTGTACATGTAACGTTAAGGAACGTATCTAGCTAATTTGCATATTTAATCCACTAATGGATTATCGAAAATAATACATGGCGTTATTACACTCTCAGACGCGACGTCATATGATAAAAAGGTATATAATGTAAGAATCTTTTATGGGTGTTTGTACTGGATAGAAAATCCGTCCCGAGGGTCACTGTCCGGCATCATATGGCTTGCCGAGTGATGCCGGACAGTGACCCAGAGGGACGGATTTTTCTGTCCACCCCTCACAATCATGTAGGATTCGTTTAGCTGTATACCTTCTATTTCTTAGCGCGGATTTTTAATGCTGCAGTCACTTCGGTTACCGACGTCCGCCATACAGGAATTTTAAGTGGCATCGCATAACGTGCTGTGACGCCAGCCTTAACGACGGCGCATTTGAGGTCGGATTCAACCAGTTTTTTATCAAACACGCGAGAATATTCGATTTTAGGTTAGAACACCAGGGTTAGAACAAAATTTCTATCCCAAGCTAAAACTATGGACTTCCTTATCTGGTGCGCAAGATGGCCCTTTTCAGCTGATAAAATGAACGTGATGGGGCAAAAACAAAAGGCCATCACGAAAAAAATTTATCAATATGTAATAAAAGGTCATTAACCTGATGTTGGTGAATATGGTTCCTTGTTTGTATATCAGAGGACGCTCACAGGCTCCTGTCATTCCCATCACGAAAACACGCCTATATAATTCTGACCCCCGTGAACCCCACTTTTATACGGGGCTAAATCTTATTTTTCTGATTTCTGCTTTCTCGGTGAGGCGGTTCTAACGTGTACCCACAATCTATATTTTGAGCAGAAATAAGAAAAAAAATCACAATTTTTCATGTTAAAATATTCGAGCTTTTTGCGGCGGTAAAATTTACAAAGCAATTGTATAGGTGTGTTTTCGCAAATGAATAAGGATAATATACATGCTTTTTGCAATGCTTTCTTTTAGGGTTGTAAGTATGATATTTTTTCCGATAAAAATATTTATCAGTTAGCCCCTATATATTTTGCATTGAAACGCATTGACCTGATAAAGATATGCTATCTCAGGACAAGTGAGCTTTATCACGTCAACGTGACTTTGCACTTTTATGAATGAACCGGACTACTGGAAAATGGACAAAAATGTTATTGTTACTGGGAAAATTGAAAAAAAAGCTTTAAAAAATTATAGAAAAAATATAGTCAACAGATACTAAATATATCGACCACCAGAATGCTGGGACGCACTGAGAACCACCAATAACTGATCGTAAATTGCAAAATTTAAGAGTGTACAAGGGGATAAACTGATAAATAGAATACCAGATTCGTGTCATTCGATATCAAGTTTATCAGGCTCGGCTTTGAGAACGCATGTAGAATCGCTCGGCAAGCCTCGCGATTCTACAAGCGTTCTTGAAGCCTTGCCTGATAACCTTGTTATCAAAAGACACTCACCTGTTATTCTCTATTTTTCTTATTTTTGACTGAAACGAAGATTGTGAAATCTCGATAGAACCGCCTCTCGAATACCCAATACTCTATGTTTTTGAGCAAAAATAAGGAAACTTATAAATATCCCTTTAACCCTACCCTTTATATAAGGTGGGATTTAGAGGGGTTCTTAGTACAGACTTGTTAACCGGATGGGTGTCTCAGTTCTCATTACGAAAGCACGCGTATACAAATAGATCGTAAATTTTACCGAAAAATGAAAAATTTCGATAGTTTTCTTATTTCTGCTCAAAAACATAGATTATTGGTACTCATTAGAACCGCCTCGTCAAGGCGGTTTTAATGAGTATCCACAATCTATGTTTTGAGCAGAAATAATAAAAAATAATATATACCCCGGCAAACCCCAGTTTTACTATATAAAATTGGGGTTTAAGGGGGTCGTGACACGGAGAATATTTTTCGATTTATAGCATTGTCCCTATTATAAAAAGTACAATATGACATATTGGCCGTCACCATTACACGCTAGAGAACCACAGTACGCGAAATGTTCAGTAGTTGCGTGCTGGCCCAGTCATAGAGTGGCGATTTTTTAACATTTTGCTGTTGATCTGGATAGAAAAATAGGTATGTACTTCCAAATAATTTATTTTTGGAAGGGGCTTTCGCATATTACTGTCACTTAGATATCCAATTTTGTATTTGCCTATTGACAGACGTGTAACCCAAGTGATAGCTCATGCAGCGTCCGATTTATGCCAACATGTGATTTTACTTTATGGAAAAAGGGGATAAAAATCACACATGTTCTTTTTTGGAAATAATCTGGAACATATTTTCAATTAAGAAGAATTGAACAAATCGGTACTTACAATATGGACAATTTTGAAACTATCAGGTTGTACATTTTGCAAGTTATTTGAGATTTTCGAACTGTACACAGTGTAATAAATGTTGCGTGCGCTGGCCCAGTGATCGGGACGTCACTGTACGCAATTGTCGAGTTTGGTCAAAAGAGAACTGTACGCATAAGACGAGTGACTTCTATACCGCATTTGCCTTTAAAGCAAACTCGCTACAGAATACTCCGCAGTAACTGAAATTTTGACCGATATCTTTGACTAAGACGAAATTAGCTGATATTTTAACACGCTATTCTCCAATTTTTAACTCCCATGATGTAGGAAATTAAGAAGTATTCAAACTTAATAACACTTGCCTAATATTTGAACGATTTGGCCAGCCTTGGTAGCTCAGTCGGATGCGAGTCTGACTGGAGGTCGCGGATTCGATACCTACCGGGATCGGCAACTTTCTTTCATTAAACTTTGATCAAATATTCGTATCAGTGAGCTGATGTGTAGAACCAATAAACGAATCATGCCGACTGAAGGTCATTGTCAAAGTTGAAGGTCACGAGTTTGAACCTTTGGATTTTGTGTCCGTCCCATATCTCCTTAACCCTACAAAGGATTCTCATTACACGGTGGCCAAATGCCCCCCCCCCCCACTCAGTGAGCTGATGTGCATAACACATAAATAATCATGCCGACTCAAGGTCAAGGCCACAGTTAGAGGTCACGAGTTTGAAACTTTGAAATTTGTGTCTGTTCCATATCTCCTTTACCCCTGGAAGGATTTTCATTAAACCTTCGTCAAATAACCTCCCAGTGAGCTGATGTGCAGAACCCATAAATACACCATGCCAACTCAAGGTCAAGGTCACAGGTGAAGTTAACGAGTTATGAAATTTGGAATTTTGAGTCCGTTCCATATCTGCTTTACCCATGGGAGAGTTTTCATTTGCTTTAGTGAAATATACCCCCACAGTGAGCTGATGTGCAAAACCCATAAATAAATTATGCCAACTCAAGGTCAAGATCACAGGTGGTGGTCACACTGTTGAGCCTTGATACAAAGTTCGGCGGGGGATATGGCTGTCCCTCAGACTGCTTTCTTGTAGCAAAACAGTTTCAGGCCGAGATTTCATCTTCCCGGTTTATATGTGTCATCTCGGCTATCGTGTATCTTATCAATTGTTCGAGCAAGCAAAAATTCGGCAGTTATCTATTATTGTCAGAAAATGGTGCATGTGTATGTGTGGGCGAGCGTGCGTGCGTGAGTCCCCGCAATGTCTGTTTTGAGCAGAAATAAGAAAAAATGTAAGAATTTTTATATGAAAATTTTCAGATTTTGATGGTAAAATTTTCAATACATTTGTATTGGCGTGTTTCGTAAAGTGCACAAAGGCAATAAATGTGTTTGTAAATGATCTGAAACCTAATGGAGCGCGATAGCTCAGTGGTAAGTGCACTGACCTATGATGCGAGAGGTCCCGGTTTGAATCCCCGGCAGCAGTAATAAAATGGCGGTGCCGTCGGAAAATGTGTTTTGTAGGAATGAATCCAACAACGTGCACCGCACTTCCGAACGGGACATTGACTGGAGGTTCCCTGTCCCCTGTGCAGGTTGAAGATCCCTATCGTAATTACGTGATTACTGTACAGGCTTTGATCCTGCAAACCAGGTGTGTACATTATGTACACTTGTGAGTAATCTTCCAATGTGACCGATGGCAGTAACAATAGATAGATAGTTAAACACCTGGCTTGTATTTTAGTGCTTCAGATTGTGTTACGTTATATTGAAACATTCTTTCGTGGAGATTGATACGGTCACCCCCCCCCCCCCCCATTCCGCTGATTCATGAAGGGCAGTTGTCAGTTTCTGGCGAAAGAATGTGCACTGTATTGGTTAACCGCTTACGTATATGCCTGCCCCGGAAAAGTGTGGATTCGTAAACTGACCGGCTCAAAAATGACCTAAAATAGTGTTGACTGGGCCGTTTAACTCCAATACAAACAAACCATCAAACAAGCAAACAAACGCTCAGTATTGTGCCTTCTTTATCGAATTAATGCTTACGAACCGTTCCTCCATACAACGACTGCGTTCAGTTATAACTTGACATATGGGTACAAATTACATATCAAGACTGCTGGTACAGCAACACCGACTACTGAAAATTGGAGTACAGAGACAAAATTGCGTATAACTTCGCTAACAATAAACAGAAATATGTCAAAACTGTCCAGTTCTTCCCGTACCCACATTCTACAATGTCGGATAACATAATATATTCTTTTATTACTTCAACACAGCACATTTTACGTATAAACACATTTCGGACATGTACATTTCGCCTGTAACGCTAAAATTGCCTGAAAACTCAGCCATCTCTTTATTCTGAAAGCACCGATTTAGCTAGAATGGACAGAATTATTTAAGTGATATTTCCAAATAAAAATATCATCACGACATTAAATACTTGTAAAGAACTTACCTACTTTATGACCCCGGTACACAAAAACTTTCCAGAAATCTGCACTCTATGACTGGGCCAACACGCGCCTACTGAAAATTTCGTGTACAGTGGTCCTCTAGCGTGAATTAATCATAAACATGTTTTAATAAAGCCCATTTGTATTTAACAAGCACCTGACTTGAGCAAGCATATTTTGATAATTAGTTTACCTGGAAGCTTTCATTTTAGCTTATGCCGCGCCCTTTTGTCTGTTTTCTGCCCTGTCTGTCTGCTGTTAACGTTTCATATTTTTAATGTCCTCTCCAAAACCGATAGTCAAATTGAGCCGAAAATTGGCGGGAGGCATTTGAATGACATGGTTTTCAAAATAACTAAAATTGTTGGGTTCCAACATCCAAGATAGAGGCCATCTGAACAACTTTAAACAACGTCTACCAAAATAAAAATGAAGGCAATGACCAGAAATGGATGCACTCAACCCACAGCTCCCATCAGAGACACCAAACGGAAAGAAACACAAACATGAAATAACAAGACCCTAATGGAAATATCAATAGCGCAATAGCCAAAAGGACAGTTACTTTCCCACAAAATGGCCAATTGGCTACCCATAACAAAAGATCCACACTCAAAGACAAACCATAACAAAAATAAACCGCGACAGAAGAACCGCCATGGAACGGTGAGTGAAACGAATTCTAATTGGCGTGGCGGGGCTGGGGGTGAGGGTGGTGTCTTAAATCGATTTAACGCGGACACAATCCTCGCGCTTACTTCCGTCGCGATTAAGAAAAAAAAATGTTCAGTCTGAATGAACGCCTCCTTACCCATAAGTGCAAAATATCCGAGAACACAAAAATCAAACAACAGCGACGATGACTCGACAGCAAGAAACCATTGAAACGCTGGAGCAAACGAAAACCAACAGTTAGACTCCGATGGGCCCGACCAAACCTCAAAGTCGGATGGGAAGCTTCGGGGCAACATGGAAATTCCCAATTGCTTAACCCTTGTCCTGCTGAATATTCATATATGTCACACCCACTACCGATTATCAACCAATCAGATTACTTGATGCAAATTATTGCAACAAATTCATAATCTGAATGGCAAACAATGTAGATCCTGATCAGATGGCTTTGCCAGAAGCCATCTGATCTGGATCTACATTGTTTCAAAGATAAGGCATATCCGGGATTAGCAGGACAAGGGTTAATATTTACATTCTGTTAAAGGTCAGCTATATCAAAATTCTTCAGACATCTCCGGAATTGAAAGTTAGAATGAGCCAACGTCGGGGCAACATGGAGTTATTGAACTACCAAAACTGATCCGTTTCAATAAACATAGAGGACCTTACATGAGGGTCCATGTATTATTGTATTTATTAAACGAGTTGGGCAAAATGGAAAAAAATGCAAGGCTTAGCCGAGGATTTTATCCCTTTTCCTCAACGGGTTTAATAAATTCAATAATACATGAGCACGAATGCAAGATTTTATTTATCATATGACATTTAAAACGCATTTTATTCACGACTGTTTACAAAAATGTTTATATTCCGCCGTTAGTAAACGCGACGTCCGCCCCCGCCCATAGGGGCTTGAAGAAATATATGGGCTGCATGATGCTTCCACGCAGAGCTGAATCTGGCCCGCACACTAGTACTGGTAAACCGCTTAGAGGATCTAAGCCTGTCCAGGAACCGCGGTGCGAGGCGGACCGTCCATGCTAATAAACCCTATTGGTTTCATTGGGCGACAGGGCTTGAGATGTCAGTTCATCTCAATGTCGGGTAAAAGTCCCACAAAATTGGAAGCAACGTCTCCAAAATGACCTTTACAGTGTTGACGGGGACGTTAAACCTCAAATCAAACAAACAAACAAAACGCGACGTCGTTAAGGACGTCATACATATAGCGTTACGGGGCGTATCTAACTAATTTGCAAATTTAATCCAATAGTGGATTACGAATTTATTGCGACGTCATATGATGAAAGATGTTAGCAATATCAGCCATCTTGAAATTCTTGAAATACATTCTCGAAATTCGGGATGAACTGAAACATGATGCAAGGTTGGCAAAAAGCCGGTCAATATGAGTATTGACCGGGCCAGTGGTTAAAACCGGTTTTAACCGGTCAATATTGGTCGATTGGTGGTCAGTTAAATCACTGGAGTATATGCCTCTGTCCTGTTGCTAAACTGGTCTTAAAAGCTGTCTCCCTACATCATGTACATGATGCTAGACTATATTTTCATCACTGAACAAGACAAAATAGTTTTTATTAACAACAGTAATTATTTGAGGTAATTTTTATTTGATCAAAAAACAAAAGACTATATTGCTGGTCAAATGAAGATATTGGATTGACACACTGAACTGTAGACAGGCCTGTCCTTTCCAATCAAACAATCTTTATAATTATTCTTTTTCCTTTATAAGCTAAATTGATTGTTCATAATTTGATTTACAGGAATATGAATAAGCTGAATGTATCATGGATTTTGGAGGACTTACGAAAGGTCCTATTTTGTTTGACACAGAAATCAAAAATTGTTGTTCCAGATGGACCCACTCCTCTCTTTCCCCGCCCCCCCCCCCCCCCCAACACACACACCACACAAATCTTCTTCCCTCTTCGACTTTGAAAGTAGAAGTAAAACAAAGATCAGGAATTGATACAATTAACTAACTCCACCCATAAAAGACACCAAAGGGAAAGAAATACAAACATTAAGCGACCAGACCATAATGGAAACCCAAACAAAGGAAGGCCATAAGGACAGTTACTTTCCCACAAAATGGCCATATGGCCATCCAAAGTTAAAAGACATAAGTGATACACACAGTAAGTAACAAACAACAACATAAATAAATCGCCACAGAAGAGCCGCCTTGGAACGGTCATTGGAAGATTTCCACTGGGGGGCTTAAATCGATTCTACGTAGCCACAATCCTCGCCCTTACTTCTGTCACGATTTAGACAAATAATTTGTTCAGTCCGCATGAAGGCCTCCTAACTCATCAGTGCAACGTCTCCGTGAACACAAAAATCACAGAACCACAGAGGTGAGACAACGGTGAGGACTCGACAGCAAGAAACCACTGAAATGCTGGAGCAAAAGAAAACCAACAGTTAGACTCCGATGAGCCCGACCAGAGACAGAGCATCAGGCACCAACCAGCATTATCTCTCTACTTCTCAATAAGCCTTTACGTTGGAGCCGTCATAGAATCTGAGGCCTGACCCACCGGCGTGCAATTAAAGAGGGAAGCAAAGTTGCCAACCGTGATTGGGTTAACTACCATGCATGCAGTCTGTCGTATAATATCCATGCTGTACCCAATCTTTTTATATCAAAGAATGATTTTACGAAATTGGGTGCTGAAGTCATTGCGGTTATATATTTTTCTGAATTTATATACTAAGTCACCATAAAATTCGGGTTCCGATAGACCTTGTTGCATAAACCTCATTTATTTAACATAATCTTTGATCATAAAATTTTAAAGCAGTCCTTGTATAATTTTGATGGTATTGCAGAAAATTGTCACCTACATTGACAAAAGTGTGAAATACACCTGTCATTAATCTTTAGGCCTGTGAAATATTAAATCTGTAAATGGCTGTAATTTATTAAACAAACAATGAAAATTCACTGATGTCTTTGTATATTTAAAAGTATCTGCAACACCTAAAAATTGCTGTCAAAACACACTAACCCATGCCACTGCAGTGAGTGTGGCAAAGATCTAATTGCTAAATTTATCAATTGCATGTCCCTAAAAGGGGTATTATTAACTGACACCAGGCTTTATTCCTAATGTGTGGAATTTTGATATATCTTATCATCAAGCTATTACTGAAGGGGTCAAAAATGAATGAAACCTAAAGACCCACAAAAACAAACAGTGCAAGGTGCAAAGACTGCACTATTGAAGTTAGTGCTAAGGTCTTAAGACTGATGAGTCGTAGACAAAAATGCCTAGGGCTAAACAAAGCCAGAAAGTATGATAAGAGGCCACTTGCAGAAATAACATCTGAACCTGAAACTCTATTAAATGATCAGCCTCCAGCAAAGAGGCCAAAACTTCAAAATAGTTTCAGTAGCTTTGCCTTTTCAACACTTAAATTATTCAATTGACCACTCAATATTTCAATCGACCAGTATTGACCACTCTGGGAGTATTGGCCGGGACGGTTTTAAACGGTTAAAACCGCCAGTTAAAACCACCCCTGGTTTTGCCCGCCCAACCTTGACATGATGGGAGACATTGGGGCGAAATGGGGATTTATAATTTTTAGAATCCTTAAGTTGTGCGCTCTTAGGGTAGCAAAAGGCCCTATGCTCCTTCATGCAGCAAGAGAAGTCTCTGGTTAAATTATATTGATGCGCGGGCTGATCTAAGTCTTCGATGGTCGCACATGTCTTTTTGTAGGTGACTTTCCGCGTTGTTATTTCCCTTTGGTGTCTCTGATTGGAGCTGTGGGTTAATTGAATCGATTCCTGATCATTGCCTTCCTTTCTATTTTGTCATGCGCTGGCTCATTTTACAGAGGTCCGTCAACATCCTCCATTCTGCAACAACATTATCTCTAACTGAGACCTTGATCAGATTGAGCAGTTTAGAAACCCTGTAAGAGGCATCAAGGCAACAGGTAGATTAGATGGTCACCATTACGCAATGGTACATTCTAACACAGCGCGCCTAAATATGCAATTGAAAATAACTGTGTTTCATTCTACAACAAATCAGACAAGGAATGACGTCATTAAAACTGCCAATTTATGACGTCACTAGTCGATTTCCTTGACGTTAGACGGTGTAACGCCATTTGTTTCAGTCGATAATTTTAGGAAACAACAGCATTTTTGCCGATTTTCAGCCTGTTAGAATCGAAATAGATCGACTCTAGTTTGTGATTTGTTGAGTAATAAGTCACAGTTTGTCGGTCAGTTGTAAGTAGACAGATCACGCACGCGTAGTGATTTGTCTACAACTGACCTACAAACTGTGATTTATTATTCAACATATCACAGTTAGAGCTGATCTATTTCTTAATTCAAATTAGGTTTTAAGATGGTCACCATACATTATTGATTAACAAACGGACTTTGTGTGCACTCGTTAGAATTGCCTCGACGATGCATACATTTTCATTAGAATACAATCAAATCTTCCTTAACATGATCCATAGAAGTTCGTTATGGGGAACTGTCGGAAGAATTTCTCCAGGACGTCAAGAACGCGTTTTTATTTACCATGTTAAAAGAGCCATCCCTGTTCGGGTCACTGAAGTTCTGCTGAAGATTGCATCTAGGCACTTAAGAACGTGTTTGAATTAGCAATGATAGAGGAGTCATCCCTGTTCGTGTCACTGAAGTTCTACTGAAGATTATTTTAGGCACTCAAGAACGTGTTTGAACTAACCATTTTAAAGGAGACTTGCCTGTTCGAGTCACTGACGTTCTACTGAAGAATTACTCCAGGCACTAAAGAATATGTTTGAATTAGCCATGGTAGAGGAGTCATCCCGGTTCATGTCACTGAAGTTCTACTGAAGACTATCTCTAGGCATTTAAGAACGTGTTTGAATTGGCCTTGGTAGAGGAGTCATCCCTGTTCATGTCACTGAAGTTCTGCTGAAGAATCTCTCTTGGCGCTTAAGAACGTGTTTCAATTCATGTTAAGGGAGACATCCTTGTTTGAGTCTCAGAAGCTCTGCTGAAGTATTACTCTATGGCCTTTAGATCGTGTTTGAATTAGCCATGGTAAAGGAGACATCCCTGTTCGAGTCACTGAAGTTCTACTGAAGAATTTCTCTAGGCACTTAAGAACGTGTTTGAATTAGTCATGGTAAAGGAGACATCCCTGTTGTGTCACTGAAGTTCAACTGAAGAATTACTCTAGGCACTCAAGAACGTGTTTGAATTAACCATGTTAAAGAAGACATGCCTGTTCGAGTCACTGTAGTTCTACTCAAGAATTACTTTAGGCACTTAAGAACGTGTTCGAATTAGCCCTGGTAAAGGAGACATCGAAGTTCGAGTCACGGAAATTCTTCGGAAGAATTTCTCTAGGCACTAAAGAAGGTGTTTGAATTAGCCACGGTATAGGAGACATCCCAGTTCGAGTTACTTAAGTTATACTGAAGAATTTTCCTAGGCATTAATATTTCTAGCAGTAGCCGTGATATAAGAGCCAGCCCTGGTCGAGTCACTCAAGTTCTACTGTATTTTTACCAACAATTAGGTGACAATGTGAATGTTTATAACCGATGTTATTTCTGTAATCTCGTAAAGGGAGACAATTTTGTAACCTTCTATTTGCTTTTCTGTAAAATAAACCACACCAAAATTTGTGTATGCTCTTAAAAGAAAGAATTTGCTCCTCGGGAGCAAATTCTTTCTTCTTAGTGTAAACATCTGGTGGAAAGGAAAATTGAAATATTTTTTACCATGAAGGTTTTTCCGTTCCCCTTGATGTGTTCTGCTTCAATTATTGGTATCACTACAACTGGTTCTTAACATTACGATAACACGCCTATACAAATACATTGCAAACTTTATCGCCGAAAAATTCAAAATTTTAAGATGAAAAATTGTGATATTTTTCTTATTTCTGCTCAAAATATAGAGTGTAGGCACTCGTTAGAACCGCCACATTGAGGCGGTTCTAAAGAGTACCCACGATATAAATTTTTGGACAAAAATAAGAAAAATAATGTTTACCCCATGGAACCCCAGTTTTACTACATACAAGTGGGGTTCAAGGGTGTCAAAATTATAAAGGCGTGTTTTTGTGATAATTAGATTCTCGAGCTGGAAACGATCGACCATATCATTATCCAAATAGCTGATGAAAATTGAGTCACTTGCAGCATGGTAAACAATGTCCCTTGGATACCATCGAAGATCTTTTCCTGAGAGTAGAATTCTACTGTGGCTGAAATCTGCTGACCAGAGGCCAATTTCCCTTCGACGCCAGTAGCAGATATATACATTTCCATCCCTATCAGCGGTAACACCACTTGGTCCCTTCCCTGGTACATCAATTACCTTGATAATTTTTCCAGTATCAGCATCAATAAGTGTCAGTGTATCCTTACTAAAGTCCGTCACTATGACGATTGTTTTGTTATCCATGACACTAGTTGTTAGATAGGCTGACCACCGGAAGAGTTTTTGTCCATTAGGATCTGATGATATGGACCAGCGAATATTGCATAGATCGAGCATCTTCACAGACGCTGGTTCTGTCCATGAAGAAACAATAATTCTACCGTTATACTTTGTTAATCCCCAGACCCTGTATTGAAGTGAAATTGATCTCTGTATTGACATGGATCTTGGATCAGATATATCAAGAAAGTGAAGTTGTTTACTCTCGGTGCTAACGACAGCTGTTGTTGAATCAATCACAGTTATACCATGGGGAGAACTACTACATTTCATAGATGAAAGGAAGCTATTTTCCAGAGAGAAAACCTTCACTCTCATGTTCGAGTAGTCAGTCATAATGAGATTACCATCATTACTTAAGGCCATGCCCCTTATATCGCATGTATCTGTATCTTCACCAAGCTTTATATCCAATGAGCCTACCATCTTAGCTATTATCTCGGGTATGCCCCTCTGTTTCCTATGAACCTCTGTATCTCTGGTTGATATGGAGAGCGATGAAAAAGTCATTTTTGAAACTGGTTGTAGTATCAGTAGAGAATACACAACTAAATAAGCAATAAGGAAAATAAGGTGTGTGCGATTGTTTGCGATTAAATTGTTTTTATTCGTGTTTTCAGTTGGCGATGTACATGGAAATGTGATGTGTGGCAGTTGTTCTAAATTGTCAAGTTTTGATACCTCTTCATGGACCTCGCCAAGCTGAGTGTTCGGTGATAGAAATGTTGTGACTTCTTCGCTTGGAGAAAAGGAGAGATTGACTGTCCTGCATTGTTTGTTGATGTCGTCAAACTGGCTCTGCAAATTCTGCGCGTCTTCTGAAACACTGTGAAGTTTCATAAACTGACCTGGCCCAATGAAGGTGCAATCTATATCTTGAATTTTCGTAATTCCATTTTGTAGTGACTGGATCATGCGCGATAACTCCTCGACTTGGCTTGACAAGAGTGCTATTTTATGCCCACAGAATTGGTCGATTTTGTCCTCAGACATACTTTGAACCTTTGTGGTCAGTCTTTTCTTCAGTTCCGTTGCTTCTGTTAGCATTATTCCTTTTCTATTTTCTATGTCTTTGCTGGTTTGTTCAACTTTACTCTTAACAGAGTAAGCAGCTTCCACAAGTAGCTGAACAGAGTCCCGCAATTGCTGTACATCATCAGGGCAAAGCGATTTACATAGGCTAGTAATTGTTGTTCCTAAACAGGTTCTGTGGGACGTTTCGAAGCAGTGAATACACACTACCTTCTTGTGATCAAGACAAAAATGGTCCATCATATTCCCCTTGTGAATCTTACAGTCGGGAAACCTAACAGGTTTGTCGGCTTGTGACTTCGGCATATCATCGCCTTCAAGTAATTTGTGGTTTCTTACCGAGGGCAGGCTCTGATGAACATCCAGACATGACTCACACATAAACGTGTTGCAGTCTTCACAGAGACAGACTGCTTGGAGTTTGCTTTTCAGTTGTTCATAACAGCGTTCACAGACAGTATCAGCATGTTCATCGGAAGTTGCATGTTCAATGTTAGTGTTGGCACCTGGTATTTCATTTAAACCGCCATCATCTAATGTCCCAACTCCTTGCTCTAACATTCTGAAACCAGAACGTTTGAAATGAAAAGTACAACACAGATAAAAAAATAGCCATCAGAAGAGATGACAAATCACCCGACCAAAAATCAATATGGCATTAAAAGGTGTGTACAAATGTAGAAATTGCACAAGAAAACACATACACACATATACCATGGCACCTAGAGGTGTGTTTCTAGGAGTTACAGTGATCACAAGGTGATACTGTCAGGGGAGATAACAAGAAACCTATGGTATCCAGAAATGTGATTCTTGTGCATGACACGCCTACTCAGCTTCATGTATAATTGTACCAAGTATCATCAATATAGCTCACAGAGTTTTAGAGTTATGGCAATTACAAGGTGATCACCAGAAAACATTTTCAGGGGAGATATTTTAAATACCAATGCACCTTGAGTTTCAGTTCTTGCGCATGACACGCCTACTCAACCTCATATATGAGTGTACCACGTCCCATCAATATATCTCAATGGGTATTGGGAGTGACGGCGATCACAAGGTGATGATAAGGAAATACAGTCAGGGGAGAATACTCAAATACCATGGCACATAGAGGTGTGGTTTTGATGCACGACACTCCTACACAACCTCATGTATGATTGTTCTAAGTATCACCAATACATTTCAAAGGGTATTGGGGTTACAGCGATCACAAAGTGATACTGTCAAGGGAAATAACTGAAAACAATAGCACCCGGAGTTGTGGTTCTTGTGCATGACACATCTTCTCAAACTTATGCCAAGTACCATCAAAATATTTCAAAAGGTATTGAAGTCATGGCCATCAGAAGGTTTCGTCCACGGACGGACGGAGGGACGGACGCCAGGCTGATTGCCATATCCCCCGAACCTATTCGGTAGGGGATAATGGCAAAAGTTTCGGTAATTTCCCGGGTTATTTCTGAGGCTGTAGCACACATTATTAATTGACTATCCTGTATTGATCGGAGGTAATCCGTATTAACACCAGGTCAACCAATATTAACTGAGGAGAAGTGAAGTAAAAAAATCAATAATAATGTTTTTTTTTAATTGTGTCAATTAATAATAGTGTCATTAATCAAGTAATTTCGCATTGATTCAGGTACAGGTCCTCGGTCAGCTGCATTGGCCTTCGGCTTTGGGCCAATGCAGCAGACCTCGGACCTGTTCCTGGCCAATACGAAATTACTTGATTAATAACATTACAATTGTGCAGGTGCATTACCTACAATAAAACATGCTACCAGCAAAGACACAGATAAACCAGGGCAACTGCGACAAGCAAAAATTTGGATCGAACACTGGTTTTATCCAGCCGACCAGGGTCTTCTTGTTGAAACTATAGACAGTCCTCTCGAACAGTGAATGCTCTGATCAGACTGGGCGGACTCGCAGGCTGATCTGAGTCTTCGCTGGTCTAACATGTCTTATTGTTGGTTTGCCGCGCATCGGCCCAGTTAATAATGCATCTCAAACGAGTGGCCATTTCGTATAATATTACCCAAGTATGAAATTCCGTTTATCATGTCACATTCAAACAAGCTTTTATATCTACGGATGTCGCCATTGCCATCAACCACGTCATGACGTTACACAACAGTAACCAAGGAAGATGCTACGTGATTATACGATCTTTATGGGATATACGACATGTCATCGACCACGCCATGACGTTACACAACAGTAACCAGGGAAGGTGCAACGTGATTATACGATGTTTATGGGATATATGACATTGTCATCGACCATGCGATATTACGTTGCACAACAGTAACCAAGGAAGGTGTAATATGATGATACACTATTTATGGGATATACGACATTGTCATCGACCACGCCCAGCCTACGCCCATTGGGGCTTGAAGAAAAAGATCGACTGCATGGTGCTTCCACGCAGAGCTGAAATCCAACAGCACACGAGCACTGGTAAACCGCTAAGAGGATCTAAGCCTGCCCAGGTAAAGCGGTGCGAGTCGGACTGTCCATGCTTATAAACCCTATTGGTTTCATTGGGCGACAGGGCTTGAGATGCAATTTAATCTCATTGTCGGGTAAAAGTCCCACACAATTGGAAGCAACGTTTCCAAAATGACCTATACAGTGTCGACGGGGAATTTAAACCCAAAATCAAACACACAAACCATCGACCAGGCCACATGACGTTACACAATGGTAACCAAGGATTATAAGATGTTTATGAGACAAACGATATTGTCATCGACCACGCCATGACGTTACGAAACAGTAACCAAGGAAGTTGCTACGTGATAATACGATGTTTATTGGATTATACGACATGTCATCGACCACACCATATGACGCTATACAACAGTAACCGAAGAAGATGTTACGTGATTACACGATGTTTATGGGATATGCGACACACCAGCGACCATGTCATATGACGTTAGGCAACAGTAGATTTTTATGGGTTATACGAAATATCATCGATCACGCCATATGACGATATACAACAGTAACCAAGGAAGGTGTAACGTGATTATGCGATATTTATTGGATATACGACATGCCATCGACCACGCCATATGACGATACACAAGGTGTTACTCGAGTGAGTGAGTGATATTTATGGGATATACGACATGCCATCGACAATGCCATATGACGATACACAAGGTTTTACGCTATTATGCGATATTTATGGGATATACGACATGCCATCGACTACGCCATATGACGATACGCAAGGTGTTACTGGAGTGAGTCACTTAGTGAGTGAATAATATTTATGGGATATACGACATGCCATCGACCACGCCATATGAAGATACACAACAGTAACCAAGGAAGGTGTTGTGTGATTATGCGATATTTATTGGATATACGACATTCCATCGACCACGCCATCTGACGATACACAACAGTAACCAAGGAAGGTGCTGCGTGATTATGCGATATTTATGGGATATACGACATGCCATTGACCACGCCATATGGCGATACATAACAGTAACCAAGGAAAGTGTTACGTGATTATGCGATATTTATGAGATATACGACATGTCATCGACCACGCCATATATGACGATACACAACAGTAACCAAAGAAGGTGTTACGTGATTAAGCGATATTTATGGGATATACGACATGTCATCGACCACGTCATATGACGACCAAGGAAGGTGTTACGTGATTATGCGATATTTATGGGATATACGACATTCCATCGTCCACGCCATATGACGATACACAACAGTAACCAAGGAAGGGGTTACGTGATTATACGATATATATGGGATATACGACATTATCAGGGAAAAAAGTTCAGCCACGTTCCAAATAAATTTTTAAGAAAACACAACCTGACACCCCTAAATTTTGAAATGGATTCCTGCTATATATAAGGAGGTAGATTCCGTTTGGTGCAAAGGGGGTCAGTACAGACTTAGAAGATAATGACTAAGTGGGAACACTGTTCTGAGTCTTCTCTGAAGGCCATAGTTTGAAGACCCATTTTTTGTTGCGGCTAACTAATGAATATTCACATTTCCAGTGTAAAACATAATGTAGTAGAAAATAATTTACTCCATGAAGGTGTCACAGGGTGAAATAAATATATAACATACTCGCGTTTGTTTTCTCTTTATTTCCCTTAACCTATATTTTCAACACTCCCATAAGTCTAGTGATTTTATTTATCATATGACATTTAAAACGCATTTTATTCACGATTATTTACAAAAATGTTTATATTCCGCCGTTAGTAAACGCGACGTCCGCCCCCGCCCATAGGGGCTTGAAGAAATATATGGGCTGCATGATGCTTCCAAGCAGAGCTGAATCTGGCCCGCACACTAGTACTGTTAAACCGCTTAGAGGATCTAAGCCTGTCCAGGAACCGCGGTGCGAGGCGGACCGTCCATGCTAATAAACCCTATTGGTTTCATTGGGCGACAGGGCTTGAGATGTCAGTTCATCTCAATGTCGGGTAAAAGTCCCACAAAATTGGAAGCAACGTCTCCAAAATGACCTTTACAGTGTTGACGGGGACGTTAAACCTCAAATCAAACAAACAAACAAAACGCGACGTCGTTAAGGACGTCCTACATATAGCGTTACGGGGCGTATCTAACTAATTTGCAAATTTAATCCAATAGTGGATTACGAATTTATTGCGACGTCATATGATGAAAGATGTTAGCAATATCAGCCATCTTGAAATTCTTGAAATACATTCTCGAAATTCGGGATGAACTGAAACATGATGCAAGGTTGGGAAAAAGCCGGTCAATATGAGTATTGACCGGGCCAGTGGTTAAAACCGGTTTTAACCGGTCAATATTGGTCGATTGGTGGTCAGTTAAATCACTGGAGTATATGCCTCTGTCCTGTTGTTAAACTGGTCTTAAAAGCTGTCCCCCTACATCATGTACATGATGCTAGACTATATTTTCATCACTGAACAAGACAAAATAGTTTTTATTAACAACAGTAATTATTTGAGGTAATTTTTATTTGATCAGAAGACAAAAGACTTTATTGCTGGTCAAATGAAGATATTGGATTGACACACTGAACTGTAGACAGGCCTGTCCTTTCCAATCAAACAATCTTTATAATTATTCTTTTTCCTTTATAAGCTAAATTGGTTGTTCATAATTTGATTTACAGGAATATGAATAAGCTGAATGTATCATGGATTTTGGAGGACTTACGAAAGGTCCTATTTTGTTTGACACAGAAATCAAAAATTGTTGTTCCAGATGGACCCACTCCTCTCTCTCTCCCCCCCCCCCTCCACAAATCTTCTTCCCTCTTCGACTTTGAAAGTAGAAGTAAAACAAAGATCAGGAATTGAAACAATTAACTTACTCCACCCATAAAAGACACCAAAGGGAAAGAAATACAAACATTAAGCGACCAGACCATAATGGAAACTCAAACAAAGGAAGGCCATAAGGACAGTTACTTTCCCACAAAATGGCCATATGGCCATCCAAAATTAAAAGACACAAGTGATACACACAGTAAGTAACAAACAACAACATAAATAAATCGCCACAGAAGAGCCACCTTGGAACGGTCAGTAGAAGATTTCCACTGGGGGGCTTAAATCGATTCTACGTAGCCACAATCCTCGCCCTTACTTCTGTCGCGATTTAGACAAATAATTTGTTCAGTCCGCATGAAGGCCTCCTAACTCATCAGTGCAACATCTCCGTGAACACAAAAATCACAGAACCACAGAGGTGAGACAACGGTGAGGACTCGACAGCAAGAAACCACTGAAATGCTGGAGCAAAAGAAAACCAACAGTTAGACTCCGATGAGCCCGACCAGAGACAGAGCATCAGGCACCAACCAGCATTATCTCTCTAATTCTCAATAAGCCTTTACGTTGGAGCCGTCATAGAATCTGAGGCCTGACCCACCGGCGTGCAATTAAAGAGGGAAGCAAAGTTGCCAACCGTGATTGGGTTAACTACCATGCATGCAGTCTGTCGTATAATATCCATGTTGTACCCAATCTTTTCATATCGAAGAATGATTTTACGAAATTGGGTGCTGAAGTCATTGCGGTTATATATTTTTCTG
The DNA here is from genome assembly GCA_963580285.1 of Lucinisca nassula. NCBI lineage: Eukaryota > Metazoa > Mollusca > Bivalvia > Lucinida > Lucinidae > Lucinisca > Lucinisca nassula. The sequence continues at coordinate 7,227,539 of OY757026.1, forward strand.
AATTTATATACTAAGTCACCATAAAATTCGGGTTCCGATAGACCTTGTTGCATAAACCTCATTTATTTAACATAATCTTTGATCATAAAATTTTAAAGCAGTCCTTGTATAATTTTGATGGTATTGCAGAAAATTGTCACATATATTGACAAAAGTGTGAAATACACCTGTCATTAATCTTTAGGCCTGTGAAATAATAAATCTGTAAATGGCTGTAATTTATTAAACAAACAATGAAGATTCACTGATGTCTTTGTATATTTAAAAGTATCTGCAACACCTGAAAATTGCTGTCAAAACAGACTAACCCATGCCACTGCAGTGAGTGTGGCAAAGATCTAATTGCTAAATTTACCAATTACATGTCCCTTAAAGGGGTATTATTAACTGACACCAGGCGTTATTCCTAATGTGGGAAATTTTGATTTATATTTATATATATATCTTATCATCAAGCTGTTACTGAAGGGGTCAAAAATGAATGAAACCTAAAGACCCAATTTGGAACGGAAGATAACAAAAAACAAACAGTGCAATGTGCAAAGACTGCACTTTTGAAGTTAATGCTAAGGTCTTAAGACTGATGAGTCGTAGACAAAAATGCCTAGGGCTAAACAAAGCCAGAAAGTATGCTAAGAGGCCACTTTCAGAAATAACATCTGAACCTGAAACTCTATTAAATGATCAGCCTCCAGCAAAGAGGCCAAAACTTCAAAATAGTTTCGGTAGCTTTGCCTTTTCAACACTTAAATTATTCAATTGACCACTCAATATTTCAATCGACCAGTATAGACCACTCTGGAAGTATTGGCCGGGACGGTTTTAAGACTGATGAGTCGTAGACAAAAACCGCCAGTTAAAACCACCCCTGGTTTTGACCGCCCAACCTTGACATGATGGGAGACATTTGGGCGAAATGGGGATTTATAATTTTTAGAATCCTTAAGTTGTGCGCTCTTAGGATAGCAAACGGCCCCATGCTCCTTCATGCAGCATGAGAAGTCTCTGGTTAAATTATATCGATGCGCGGGCTGAGCTAAAGTCTTCGATGGTCGCACATGTCTTATTGTAGGTGACTTTCTGCGTTGTTATTTCCCTTTGGTGTCTCTGATGGGAGCTGTGGGTTAATTGTATCGATTCCTGATCATTGCCTTCCTTTCTATTTTGTCATGCGCTGGCTCATTTTACAGAGGACAGTCAACATCCTCCATTCTGCAACAACATTATGGCTGAGACCTAGATCAGATTAACCAGTTTAGAAAGCTTGTAAGAGGCATCAATGCAATATACAGATACAGATTTGCAATTAAAGGTGCATTATTGAGCTACCGGGTCTCAATTTTTTTCTGGTTTTTATCTTCAATGCATACTCCTTTGTCATGTGTACACTTTTGGAGCCAAATACAGCTTCAGAACTTTGTGAAAATGGTCGTTTTCATTCGTGTTTACCCTTGGCTCTGAACATGTGTTCGGAATTTCTGTTCTAAAAATAAATCTGTCACTTTACACATACATGGCGACAGTATCTTCTCTGAGTGTCGTTACTTATGGCATGGTATTCAGCGTCAACTTTTTTTTCCGATTCAGGATTGGCCTAAGCAAACAAGGCCAAAAATGAACGTCGCATAACGTCATATATGGGGATTCTATTTTTGTCACGAACTAAAACTAGATCTAACTAGTGTTCGAAACCTAGTTAGGGAATCCCTCTCAAACTCGTTTACCTGTCATCATAATTGTTCGCATTTTTGCATAAAATGCATTCATTTGTATTGTTTTAAAGAAAAATACCGACTTTATGTATTTTATTTTTGGAAGCATTTTTTCCAGATAGCTCAATAATGCACATTTAAAGCAGGTTGATCTGACAGATTAGATGGTCACTATTACGCAATGGTACATTCTAGCACAGCGCGCCTATATAGGCAATGGAAAATACTCGTAACTGTGTTTTATTCTACAACAAATCACGGCCAGGAAGAGCGTGTCGAGTAATGTCATTAATAACTGCCAATTCATGACGTCACTAGTCGATTTTCTTGACGTAAGACGGTGTAACGTCATTTTTCGCATTGAAAAAGTTAGAATAGTATATACATGAATGTGTTTCAGTCGATAATTTTAGGAAACAATAGCATTATTGCCGATTTTCAACCTGTTAGAATCGAAATAGATCAGCTCTAGTTTGTGATTTGTTGAGTAATAAATCACAGTTTGTCGGTCAGTTGTAAGTAGACAAATCACGCGTGCTACGCGCTCGTGATTTGATCTACTTTACAACTGACCCCCAAACTGTGATTAATTACTCAACAAATCACAGTTAGAGCTGATCTATTTTATTAATTAAAAATAGGTTTTAAGAAGGTCACCACACATTATTGATTAACTAAAGGACTTTGTGTGCATTTAGAAATGCCTCGAAGATGCATACATTTCTATTAGAATTAGGGCTGGCTAATCGGAGCCGAAAAGATAATCGATTATCAGTCCTGTCATTGCGATCGATAATCGATTAGTAATCGCTAAGATTTTTGTCATTATTTTACCTGTCTGGCTTTCTGTCTGAGCATGACTCTTACCATATGTTGCACTTTACCATATGTATATTTGAACAGACAGGCCTGAGCAAACAGTGTAGACCCAGATGAGACGCCGCATAATGCGGCGTCTCATCAGGGTCTGCACTGTTTGCCACTCATCCAGCTATTTTAGGCATAACTTTGGGTAGTAAATTGTACCTATCAAGTAATCGATTAAAAGCAAATCAGAAATGATAATCATTTTTGTGGAATTTATCGATCAATTAATCGATTATACGATTAATCGTGGCAGCCTTAATTAGAATACAATCAAATCTTCCTTAATGATCCATAGAAGTTCGTTATCGGGAACTGTCGGAATAATTTTTTATCAGTTACCCCTTATATAAATTGTATTGTAACGCGTTGACCTGATAAAGATATGCTATCTCAGGACAAGGGAGCTTTATCAGGTCAACGTGACGTTTCACTTTTATGAATGACCCGTACTACTGGAAATATGCGCAAAAATGTTTTAAATACTGGAAAAACTGGAGAAAAAAAAATACATAAAAAATATCATAGGAAAAATTACGATCAGATGATACTAAATATATGGACCGATGAATGTTGGGACGAACTGAGGACTATCGATAACCTATCATAACTTGCATATTTTAATTGTGTACAAGGGGTTAAACTGATAAATAGAATACCGGATTCGTGTCATTTGATATCAAGTTTATCAGGCTCGGCTTCGAGAACGCGTGTAGAATCGCTCGGCAAGCCTCGCGATTCTACACGCGTTCTCGAAGTCTTGCCTGATAAACTTGATATCAAAAGGCACGAACCTGGTATTCTCTATATCCAGGCCATCAAGAACGTGTTTAAATTTACCAGGTTAAAGGGAGACATCCCTATTCGAGTCACTGAATTTCTGCTAAAGAATATCTCTAGGCACTAAAGAACGTGTACGAATTAGCCATGGTAAAGGGCACATCCCTGTTCGTGTCGCTGAAGTTCTACTGAAGAATATCTCTAGGCACTTAAGAACGTGTTTGAATTAGATTGGTAAAGGAGACATCCCTGTTCGTGTCGCTGAAGTTCTACTGAAGAATATCTCTAGGCACTTAAGAACGTGTTTGAATTCATGTTAAAGGAGGCATGCCAGTTCGAGTCACTGGAGTTCTACTGAAGAATATCTCTAGGCACTTAAGAACGTGTTTGAATACATGTTAAAGGAGACATGCCAGTTCGAGTCACAGGAGTTCTACTTAAGAATTACTCTAGGCACTAACGTGTTCGAATTAGCCCTGGTAAAGGAGACATCGAAGTTCGAGTCACTGAAATTCTTCGGAAGAATTTCTCTAGGCACTAAAGAACGTGTTTGAATTAGCCACGGTAAAGGAGATATCCCAGTTCGAGTCACTTAAGTTATACTGAAGAATTTCTCTAGGCACTAATATTTCTAGCACTAGCCATGGTACAAGAGCCATCCCTGGTCGAGTCACTCAAGTTCTACTGTATTTTTACCAACAATTAGGTGACAAGGTGAATGTTTGTAACTGATGTAATTTCTGCAATCTTGTAAAGGGAGACAATTTTTGCAACCTATTTGCTTTTCTGTAAACCAAACCACCCCAAAATAGGTGTATGCTCTTAAAAGAAAGAATTTCCTCCTCGGAGAGTAAACACCTGGTGGAAAGGAAAATTAAAATATTTTTTACCATGAAGGTTTTTCCGTTCCCCTTGATGTGTTCTGATGTTATGGGGCGCTGTGGTCCAGTGGTAAAGCATCGGATTTGAGATCGAGAGGTAGCCGGTTCGATCCTCGCAAGCGCCAAGTGTTATTTCCTTGAGCAAGAGACTTTATCCATATTGCTTAGTACCGGTTCCTACCCAGGAAAAGAGGGCCACATGGAAGATTAGAACTAAATGTATTACCCTCTATAAATAAGGTCGATTATTATTATTATTATTTTTATTATTTAATTCTTGGTATCACTACAACTGTGGTTTCGTAAATTAGATTCTCGAGCTGGAAACGATCGACCATATCATTTTCCAAATAGCTGATGAAAATTGAGTCACTTGCAGCATGGTAAACAATGTCCCTTGGATACCATCGAAGATCTTTTCCTGAGAGTAGAATTCTACTGTGGCTGAAATCTGCTGACCAGAGGCCAATTTCCCTTCGACGCCAGTAGCAGATATATACATTTCCTTTCCTATCAGCGGTAACACCACTTGGTCCCTTCCCTGGTACATCAATTACCTTGATAATTTTTCCAGTATCAGCATCAATAAGTGTTAGTGTATCCTTACTAAAGTCCGTCACTATGACGATTGTTTTGTTATCCATGACACTAGTTGTTAGATAGGCTGACCACCGGAAGAGTTTTTGTCCATTAGGATCTGATGATATGGACCAGCGAATATTGCATAGATCGAGCATCTTCACAGACGCTGGTTCTGTCCATGAAGAAACAATAATTCTACCGTTATACGTTGTTAATCCCCAGACCCTGTATTGAAGTGAAATTGATCTCTGTATTGACATGGATCTTGGATCAGATATATCAAGAAAGTGAAGTTGTTTACTCTCGGTGCTAACGACTGCTGTTGTTGAATCAATCACAGTTATACCATGGGGAGAACTACTACATTTCATAGATGAAAGGAAGCTATTTTCCAGAGAGAAAACCTTCACTCTCATGTTCGAGTAGTCAGTCATAATGAGATTACCATCATTACTTAAGGCCATGCCCCTTATATCGCATGTATCTGTATCTTCAACAAGCTTTATATCCAATGAGCCTACCATCTTAGCTATTATCTCGGGTATGCCCCTCTGTTTCCTATGAACCTCTGTATCTCTGGTTGATATGGAGAGCGATGAAAAAGTCATTTTTGAAACTGGTTGTAGTATCAGTAGAGAATACACAACTAAATAAGCAATAAGGAAAATAAGGTGTGTGCGATTGTTTGCGATTAAATTGTTTTTATTCGTGTTTTCAGTTGGCGATGTACATGGAAATGTGATATGGGGCAGTTGTTCTAAATTGTCAAGTTTTGTTAGCTCTTCATGGACCTCGCCAAGCTGAGTGTTCGGTGATAGAAATGTTGTGACTGTTTCGCTTGGAAAAAAGGAGAGATTGACTGTCCTGCATTTTTTGTTGATGTCGTCAAACTGGCTCTGCAAATTCTGCGCGTCTTCTGAAACACTGTGAAGTTTCATGAACTGACCTGGACCAACGCTGTTGCAGTCTATGTCTTGAATATTCGATATTTCATTTTGTAGTGACTGGGTCATTATCGATAACTCTTCGACTTGGTTTGACAAGAGAGTTTTTTTCTGCTCACAGAATTGAGCGATTTTGTCCACAGACATACTTTGAATCTGTGAGGTCAGTCTTTTCTTCAGTTCTGTTGCTTCTTCTATCATTCTTCTTTTTCTTTTTAGCTCACCTGACCGAAGGTCATGGTGAGCTTTTGTGACAGTAAGATGTCCGGCGTCGTCGTGCGTCGTCCGTCGTCCGTCGTCCGTCGTGCGTAAACTTTTTCTTGTGAACACACTAGAGGCCACAGTTTTGGTCCAATTATCATCAAACTTGCTCAGAATGATAATCATGACAATATCTCGGTCAAGTTCGAATTTGGGTCATGTCGGGTAAAAAAGTAGGTCAGTAGGTCAAATCATAGAAAAACCTTGTGAACACTCGAGAGGCCACAATTTTGGTCCAATCATCATCAAACTTGCTCAGAATGATCATTGTGACAATATTTTAGTGAAGTTTGAATATGGATCATGTCGGCTTAAAAAGTAGGTCAGCGGGTCAAATCATAGAAAAACCTTGTGAACACCCTAGAGGCCACAATTTTGGTCCAATCATAATCAAACTTGCTCAGAATGATCATCATGACAATATCTTGGTCAAGTTCGAATATGGGTCATGTCCGGTCAAAAAGTAGGTCAGTAGGTCAAATCATAGAAAAACCTTGTGAACACTCTGAAGGCCACTGTTTTGGTCCAATTATCATGAAACTTGCTCAGAATGACCATTGTGACAATATTTCAGTCCAGTTCGAATATGGGTCATATCGGGTTAAAAAGTAGGTCAGCGGGTCAAATCATATAAAAACCTTGTGAACACCCTAGGGGCCACAATTTTGGTCCAATCTTAATCAAACTTGCTCAGAATGATCATCATGACAATATCTCGGTCAAGTTTGAATATGGGTCAAATGGTTCCGGTCCGTTGCACATCTAGGTCACAGGAGCCAAAAACAGATTTTTTTCACCAAAAACTTAAAAAATCTTCTTCTCTGAAACCACAAGGCCCAGGTCTTTGTTATTTGGTATGAAGCTTCATCTAGTGGACCCCTACCAAGATTGTTCAAATTATAGTGCTGGGGCCAAAAATGCCCCCGCACGGGGGCCCTTTGGTTTTACATAGGCTTATATAGGGAAAATCTTTAAAAATCTTCTTCTCTGAAACCACAAGGCCCAGGACTTTGATATTTGGTATGAAGCTTCATCTAGTGGACCCCTACCAAGATTGTTCAAATTTGAGTGCTGGGACGAAAAATGCCCCCGCCACGGGGCCCTTTGGTTTTACATTGGCTTATATAGGGAAAATCTTTAAAAATCTTCTTCTCTGAAACCACAAGGCCCAGGTCTTTGATATTTGGTATGAAGCTTCATCTAGTGGACCCCTACCAAGATTGTTCAAATTATAGTGCTGGGGCCAAAAATGCCCCCGCCCCAGGGCCCTTTGGTTTTACATAGGCTTATATAGGGAAAATCTTCAAAAATCTTCTACTCTGAAACCACAAGGCCCAGGACTTTGATATTTGGTATGAAGCTTCATCTAGTGGACCCCTACCAAGATTGTTCAAATTATAGTGCTGGGACAAAAAATGCCCCCGCCACGGGGCCCTTTGGTTTTACATTGGCTTATATAGGGAAAATCTTTAAAAATCTTCTTCTCTGAAACCACAAGGCCCAGGTCTTTGATATTTGGTATGAAGCTTCATCTAGTTGACCCCTACCAAGATTGTTCAAATTACAGTGCTGGGGCCAAAAATGCCCCCGCCCCGGGGCCCTTTGGTTTTACATAGGCTTATATAGGGAAAATCTTAAAAAATCTTCTTCTCTGAAACCACAAGGCCCAGGTCTTTGATATTTGGTATGAAGCTTCATCTAGTGGACCCCTACCAAGATTGTTCAAATTTTAGTGCTGGGACAAAAAATGCCCCCGCCACGGGGCCCTTTGGTTTTACATGGGCTTATATAGGGAAAATCTTTAAAAATTTTCTTTTCTGAAACCACAAGGCCCAGGACTTTGATATTTGGTATGAAGCTTCATCTAGTGGACCCCTACCAAGATTGTTCAAATTTTAGTGCTGGGACAAAAATGCCCCCGCCACGGGGCCCTTTGCTTTTACATTGGCTTATATAGGGAAAATTTTTAAAAATCTTCTTCTCTGAAACCACAAGGCCCAGGTCTTATATATTTGGTATGAAGCTTCATCTAGTGGACCCCTACCAAGATTGTTCAAATTATAGTGCTGGGGCCAAAAATGCCCCCGCCACGGGGCCCTTTGATTTTACATAGGCTTATATAGGGAAAATCTTTAAAAATTTTCTTCTCTAAAACCACAAGGCCCAGGACTTTGATATTTGGTATGAAGCTTCATCTAGTGGACCCCTACCAAGATTGTTCCAATTTTAGTGCTGGGGCCAAAAATGCCCCTGCCCCGGGGCCCTTTGGTTTTACATAGGCTTATATAGGGAAAATCTTTAAAAATCTTCTTCTCTGAAACCACAAGGCCCAGGACTTTGATATTTGGTATGAAGCTTCGTCTAGTGGACCCCTACCAAGATTGTTCAAATTATAGTGCTGGGACAAAAAATCCCCCCCCTGCCACGGGGCCCTTTGGTTTTACATAGGCTTATATAGGGAAAATCTTTAAAAATCTTCTTCTCTGAAACCACAAGGCCCAGAACTTTGATATTTGGTATGAAGCTTCATCTAGTGGACCCCTACCAAGATTGTTCAAACTATAGTGCTGGGGCAAAAAATGCCCCTGTCCCGGGGCCCTTTGATTTTACATAGGCTTATATAGGCAAAATCTTTAAAAATCTTCTTCTCTGAAACCGCTAGGCCCAGGTCTTTGATATTTGATGTGTAGCTTCATCTAGTGGACCTTTGACAAGATTGTTCAAATTTTAGCCTTTGTTGATGTTTGGTATGAAGCTTCACCTTTAAGACCTCCCTCAACATTATGTACATTAAAGCCCTGGGGCCAATAATGGCCCTCTCTGGGGCCCACTTGTTACACTATGGATCAGGTGAGCGATCCAGGGCCATCATGGCCCTCTTGTTTCTATGTCATTACCGGATTGTTCAACTGTACTCTTTACAGACAGAGCAGTTTCCATAAGTAGCTGAATAGAGTCTCGTAATTTTCGTACATCATCAGGGCAAAGCGATTTACATAGGCTAGTAATTGTTGTTCCTAAACAGGTTCTGTGGGACGTTTCGAAGCAGTGAATACACACTACCTTCTTGTGATCAAGACAAAAATGGTCCATCATATTCCCCTTGTGAATCTTACAGTCGGGAAACCTAACAGGTTTGTCGGCTTGTGACTTCGGCATATCATCGCCTTCAAGTAATTTGTGGTTTCTTACCAAGGGCAGGCTCTGGTGAACATCCAGACATGACTGACACATAAACGTGTTGCAGTCTTCACAGAGACAGACTGCTTGGAGTTTGCTTTTCAGTTGTTCATAACAGCGTTCACAGACAGTATCAGCATGTTCATCGGAAGTTACATGTTCAATGTTAGTGTTGGCACCTGGTATTTCATTTAAACCGCCATCATCCAATGTCCCAACTCCTTGCTCTAACATTCTGAAACCAGAACGTTTGAAATGAAAAGTACAACACAGATAAAAAATAGCCATCAGAAGAGATGACAAATCGCCCGACCAAAAATCAATATGGCATTAAAAGGTGTGTACAAATGTAGAAATTGCACAAGAAAACACATACACACATATACCATGGCACCCAGAGGTGTGTTTCTTGCGCATGACACGCCTACACAACCTCATGTATAATTGTATCAAGTATCATTAACATATTGTAAAGGGTATTGGAGTTACAGTGATCACAAGGTGATACTGTCAGGGGAGATAACAAAAAAAACCATGGTGTCCAGAAATGTGATTCTTGCGCATGACACGCCTACTCAGCTTCATGTATAATTGTACCAAGTATCATCAATATAGCTCACAGAGTTTTAGAGTTATTGCAATTACAAGGTGATCACCAGAAAACATTTTCAGGGGAGATATTTTAAATACCAATGCACCTTGAGTTGCAGTTCTTGCGCATGACACGCCTACTCAGCTTCATGTATAATTGTACCAAGTATCATCAATATAGCTCGCAGAGTTTTAGAGTTATGGCAATTAAAAGGTGATCACCAGAAAACATTTTCAGGGGAGATATTTTAAATACCAATGCACCTTGAGTTGCAGTTCTTGCGCATGACACGCCTACTCAACCTCATATATGAGTGTACCACGTCCCATCAATATATCTCAATGGGTATTGGGAGTGACGGCGATCACAAGGTGATGATAAGGAAATACAGCCAGGGGAGAATACTCAAATACCATGGCACATAGAGGTGTGGTTTTGATGCACGACACTCCTACACAACCTCATGTATGATTGTACTAAGTATCACCAATACATTTCAAAGGGTATTGGGGTTACAGCGATCACAAAGTGATACTGTCAAGGGAAATAACTGAAAACAATGGCACCCAGAGTTGTGGTTCTTGTGCATGACACATCTTCTCAAACTTTAGCCCATTGTGCTAAGTACCATCAAAATATCTCAAAAGGTATTGAAGTCATGGCCATCAGAAGGTTTCGTCTACGGACGGACGGAGGGACGGACGCCAGGCTGATCGCCATATCCCCCGAACCTATTCGGTAGGGGGATAATGGCATAAGTTTCTGTAATTTTCCGGGTTATTCTGAGGCTGTAGCACACATTATTAATTGACTATCCTGTATTGACCGGAGGTCATCCGTATTAACACCAGGTCAACCATTATTTACTGAGGACAAGTGAAGTAAAAAAATCAATAATGTTTTTTTTTTAATTGTGTCTTTAATAATAGTGTCATTAATCAAGTAATTTCGCATTGATTAAGGTACAGGTCCTCGGTCAGCTGCATTGGCCTTCGGCTTTGGGCCAATGCAGCAGACCTAGCACCTGTTCCTGGGCCAATACGAAATTACTTGATTAATAACATTACAATTGTGCAGGTGCATGACCTACAATAAAACGTGCTACCAGCAAAGACACAGATAAACCAGGGCAACTGCGACAAGCAAAAATTTGGATCGAACACTGCTTTTATCCAGCCGACCAGGGTCTTCTTGTTGAAACTATAGAAAGTCCTCTCGAACAGTGAATGCTCTGGTCAGACTGGGCGGACTCGCAGGCTGATCTGAGTCTTCGCTGGTCTAACATGTCTTATTGTTGGTTTGCCGCGCATCGGCCCAGTTAATAATGCATCTCAAACGAGTGGCCATTTCGTATAATATTACCCAAGTATGAGATTCCGTTTATCATGTCACATTCAAACAAGATTTTTATATCTACGGATGTCGCCATTGTCATCGACCACGTCATGACGTTACACAACAGTAACCAAGGAAGATGCTACGTGATTATACGCTCTTTATGGGATATACGACATGCCATCGACCACGCCATGACGTTACACAACAGTAACCAGGGAATGTGCAACGTGATTATACGATGTTTATGGGATATATGACATTGTCATCGACTATGCCATATTACGTTGCACAACAGTAACCAAGGAAGGTGTAATATGATGATACAATATTTATGGGATATACGACATTGTCATCGACCACGCCCAGCCTACGCCCATCGGGGCTTGAAGAAAAAGATGGACTGCATGGTGCTTCCACGCAGAGCTGAAATCCAACAGCACACGAGCACTGGTAAACCGCTTAGAGGATCTAAGCCTGCCCAGGTAAAGCGGTGCGAGTCGGACTGTCCATGCTTATAAACCCTATTGGTTTCATTGGGCGACAGGGCTTGAGATGCAATTTAATCTCATTGTCGGGTAAAAGTCCCACACAATTGGAAGCAGCGTTTCCAAAATGACCTATACAGTGTTGACGGGAAAGTTAAACCTCAAACACACAAATCATCGACCAGGCCACATGACGTTACACAATGGTAACCAAGGATTATAAGATGTTTATGAGATATACGATATTGTCATCGACCACGCCATGACGTTACGCAACAGTAACCAAGGAAGTTGCTACGTGATAATACGATGTTTATTGGATAATACATGTCTTCGACCACACCATATGACGCTATACAACATTAACCGAAGAAGATGTTACGTGATTTCACGATGTTTATGGGATATGCGACATGCCAGCGACCACGTCATATGACGTTACGCAACAGTAGATGTTTATGGGCTATACGAAATATCATCGATCACGCCATATGACGATATACAACAGTAACCAAGGAAGGTGTAACGTGATTATGCGATATTTATTGGATATACGACATGCCATCGACCACGCCATATGACGATACACAAGGTGTTAATCGAGTGAGTTAGTGAGTGATATTTATGGGATATACGACATGTCATCGACAATGCCATATGACGATACACAAGGTTTACGCTATTATGCGATATTTATGGGATATACGACATGCCATCGACTACGCCATATGACGATACGCAAGGTGTTACTCGAGTGAGTCACTGCGTGAGTGAATAATATTTATGGGATATACGACATGCCATCGACCACGCCATATGAAGATACACAACAGTAACCAAGGAATGTGTTGCGTGATTATGCGATATTTATGGGATATACGACATGCCATCGACCACGCCATATTACGACACACAACAGTAACCAAGGAAGGTGATACGTGATTATGCGATGTTTATGGGATATACGACATATCATCGACCACGCCATATATGACGATAAACAACAGTAACCAAGGAAGGTGTTACGTGATTATGCGATATTTATGGGATATACGACATGTCATCGACCGCGCCATATATGACGATACACAACAGTAACCAAGGAAGGGGTTACGTGATTATGCGATATTTAGTGGATATACGAACTGTCACCGACCACGCCATATGGCGATACACAACAGTAACCAAGGAAGGTGTTACTTGATTATGCGATATTTATGGAATATACGACATGCCATCGACGACGCCATATATGACGATACACAACAGTAACCGAGGAAGGTGTTACGTGATTATGCGATATTTATGGAATATACGACATGCCATCGACCACGTCATATGACGACCAAGGAAGGTGTTACGTAATTATGCGATATTTATGGGATATACGACATTCCATCGTCCACGCCATATGACGATACACAACAGTAACCAAGGAAGGGGTTACGTGATTATGCGATATTTATGGGATATACAACATGTCATCGACCACGCCATATATGACGATGCACAACGGTAACCAAGGAAGGTGTTACGTGATTATACGATACTTATGGGATATACGACATTATCAGGGAAAAAAGTTCAGCTACGTTACAAATAAATTTTGAAGAAAACACAACCTGACACCCCTAAATTTTGAAATGGATTCCTGCTATATATAAGGAGGAAGATTCCATTTGGTGCAAAGGGGGTCAGTACAGACTTAGAAGATAATGACTGAGTGGGAACGCAGTCTGTTCTGAGTCTTCTCTGAAGGCCATTGTTTGAAGACCAATTTTACTTGTTGCGGCTAACTAATGAATATTCACATTTCCAGTGTAAAACATGATGTAGTAGAAAATAATTTAGTCCATGAAGGTGTCACAGGGTGAAATATAGAGGATCTTACATGAGTGTTCATGTATTATTGAATTTATTAAACGAGTTGAGGAAAAGGGATAAAATGCGAGGCTTTGCCGAGCATTTTATCCCATTTCCTCAACGAGTTTAATAAATTCAATAATGCATGAGCACGAATGCAAGATTTTATTTATCATATTTCATTTAAAATGTATTTTATTCACGATTGTTTACCAAAATGTCAATAATCCGCCATTAGTAAACGCGACGTCGTTATGGACGTCGTACATGTAACGTTACGGGACGTATCTAGCTAATTTGCATATTTAATCAACTAGTGGATTATCGAAAATATTACATGGCGTTAATACACTCTCAGACGCGGCGTCATATGATAAATAAATAAATAACATACTCGCGTTTGTTTTCTCTTTATTTCCCATATCCTATATTTTCAACACTCCCATAATTCTAGTGACCGGCAAAATTCCAATCTCATTGAAACAGGTACAGGTAGGGTGATGTAGTGTGTAGCGTTTAGGCGTAGAAATTTGCATGTTCATACACTATTAACCTTTGTCCTCATGCTTCGTTGCATTCGCCTTTCAACCATTGTTGTCATTACACCACATCTCATATACATGACTGATTCATTATTAATATATTTATATAATATATTTCCAGGTATGTTAGCTACATTTACGGCCCCCGCACATAGGGGCTTGAAGAAATATATGGGCTGCATGATGCTTCCACGCAGAGCTGAATCCGGCCTGCACACTAGTACTGGTAAACCGCTTAGAGGATCTAAGCCTGTCCAGGAACCGCGGTGCGTGGCGGTCCGTCCATACTAATAAACCCTATTGGTTTCATTGGGCGACAGGGCTTGAGATGTCATTTCATTTCAATGTCGGGTTAAAGTCCCACAAAATTGGAAGCAACGTCTCCAAAATGACCTTTACAGTGTTGACGGGGACGTTAAACCTCTAATCAAACAAACAAACATAAGCTACATTTCATTTCATCTAGACATCGTTGCATTAGTTGATACCCAAAATATGTGAAGCTCATAACGATAACTCACCCGTGCGACATAGTGCATTTTTCCCATCTCCTAAATTGGTACTTTTCTGATGAAAATCCTTGATATTTTTCTTATAAATGCTTTAAACATAGGTTGAGGGTGCTCGTTAGAACCGCCTCAGTGAGGCGGTTCTATCGAGTACCCACAACCTATGTCTTGGAGTAAAAATAAGAGAAATAATGTTTACCCCCGTAAACCCCAGTTTTCTCCATACAAAATGGGGTGTAAGGGGGTTTCATTTCACGGACTTGTTTACGTGAAGCTGATGTTGTGGGTACTTGTTAAAAGTCTTTCTTTTAGTGACATGTCGGGAGTGCTGTCCGTTGGCAAGGTGGAATAGCAAAGGGGCATTGATGTTAAATCTAACATTATAATTAGGGGATAACTGTACTGTAAATTGTCATTTGGGGAGGTAAATCGGAGGTTTTACGGTCGGAAATTTCGTTTTACGGCGACGCGTTAGCGGAGCCGTAAAACGTAATTTGCGACCGTAAAACCGACGATTTACCTCCCCAAATGACAATTTTCAATACAGTTATCCCCATTCTAATGCACTTTTTCGGTTGTTAAGCTAAAAGTGTACTATTTTGCACAAGGCGACAAGCGCTGTGAGCTGCGTAAAATCAAAGGCCAGCCAATGAAAAGCGACGTTACGTGATGACGTCGGGTTTCCGACAGTATATCGCAGAATATACTGTCGCAAATTTTTGACGTTATCCAATCAGACGTCGCGTTACATACGCAAGTGCATTAGAATGACGCATTAATGTTATTTTTAATACCAATGATGTATGTTCATGTCCTTTCAATGTTGTGTCATTGTGTTATTTGTGCATTTTGTGGCATTCGCCTTTCAACCATTGTTGTCATTACACTACATCTCATATACATGACTGATTCATTATAAATATATTTATATAATATATTTCCAGGCGTGTTGACTTTGAGAACCCATATGGGCATGGGAGCGTAAAAGTAGACACCCTAAAAAGAACCCCGTGACAAAGGCATCGAGTCACAAGATTTTCAGTGTCGTCAAGTGACGTCAGTCTAAACCATGGTTCTATACGATCTGATTGGGCGTTAGCGACGTCAACGCTGTTCCGCTCTTTGAGGAAAAACAGCGTGTAAATGTTTTTCAGCCTATAAGTATTTTTCGCCCGGTGATGAGGATCAAAGAATGTAAATATAAGAAATAAACTAAATTTTCTCTGTTCATGTATGAAGTATAAACAGCAGCAGATCGCTAGTAAAAGTTAAGGGGTTCATTCACTTTGCAGGCGACCCACTGCGTTCATACTTTCATGAACAGCAGAATTTTTATAAACATTCACACTATCAGTGCGTTTACAGAAAAGCCGTACAATTATATTTTAACCCTTATCCTGCTGTTCAAGACAACCCCTATCTTTGCGAACAGTGTAGATCCAGATCAGATGGCTTCTGAAGAAGCCATCTGATCAGGATCTACACTGTTTGGCATTTAGTTTATGAATTTGCAGCAATAAATTACATCAATATATTTGATTGATTGATAGAAAGAAAAGGGTGTGGCTTAAATGGATATTCAGCAAGAGAAGGGTTAACATTTGCCGTGCATTAACCTCCCTTTTGCATATTTACTTTTTTGACATGAATATAGAGGGTCTTAGATGAGTGTTCATTAAAATTGAAATTATTAAACGAGTTGAGGAAAAGGGATAAAATGCGAGGCTTTGCCGAGCATTTTATCCCTTTTCCTCAAAGAGTTTGATAAACTCAATAATAAATGAACACGAATACAAGATTATATTTATCATATGACATTTAAAACGCATTTTATTCCCAATTGTTTACAAAAATATCAATATCCCGCCATTATTAAACGCGACGTCGTTAAGGACGTCATACATGTTACGTTACGGGACGTATTTAGCTAATTTGCATATTTAATCCACTAGTGGATTATCGAAAATATTACATGGCGTTATAACACTCTTAGACCCGAAGTCATATGATAGAAAAAAATATTTCATCGAGTGTGTTGAAAACATCAGTATCACGATGGAATGTGTTTACGATATTTATGGGAAAATGTAAATTTTCTTTTTATTTTATACGTGTCTTTGTGTATGTACTGTTTTATTTCATACGTGACTTTGGCGATGTAGTCCCGGCTGCTCCTATAAAATTAACATGGTTATGTTAATTTTCTCATTGTGAAAAGTGAAAATATCACTTTTATTTGTTTCAGATATGCATTGATTTAATTGCTACGTATAGAATAATATACATGTGGTTAGTTTGTTTGTTTGTTTGTTTGTATTGGAGTTTAACGGCCCAGTCAACACTATTTAGGTCATGTTTAGCCTGTAGGTTTACCTATCCACACTTTTCCTGGACATGCTTATACGTAAGCGGTTAACCAGTACAGTGCTCATTCTTTCGCCAGAAACTAACAACTGCCCTTCTTGAATCAGCGGAAGAGAGAGAATGGCCGTGGAAAACATTTCATGATCAATCTCCACGAAAGAATGTTGCCGACCCCGGCAGGTATTGAATCCGCGTCCTCCTGTTCACCAGTCAGGCCGCACACGAGTACTGGTAAACCGCTTAGAGGATTTTAGCCTGCCCAGGCAAAGCGGTGCGATTCGGACCATCTATGCTTATAAACGCTATTGGTTTCAATGGGCGACAGGGCTTGAGATTTCATTTCATCTCCGTGTCGGGTAAACGTCCCACAAAATTGTAAGCGACGTCTCCAAAATGACCTATACAGTGTTGACGGGGACACAAACAAACAAACAAATCATTTTAGCCTTTAAACAAAATTTCGTTCGTCATATGGTAGATTGGGAATTATGTAAATATAAGTAATAATGTTGATTAATATAAAGTTCATCGAATTATGAACGTTGAATCTACGCACAGTTTCAAGCATTTTCAAACAAATTAGACCTACCTTAATTTGTAAAGAGGAGCCCCTTCCTCTGTCTAGCTATCTTTTGTTCTCAAGGCTGCAACTAACCGATGATCATAAGTGATCCGATATGTGTAGTATAAGACACGTCATCAGTTTTTTTTTTTTTTTGTTTGCTGTTTTGAAAATAGGAAAAGTTCAGACGAGCCTGTGCATGTTCAAAGGCTGGTTGGTAGCTTGGATTACACAGTATCTAACCTTTTAACGTCGCTGTCGGACCGACATTTAGCTCAACATTCTTTGCTAACTGTGATACCAGGCCAGCACATGTCTAACCTAGTCGCAACCTTGAAGACAGGGTTTTCTCACGAAGGGGTGTGTTATGTGTTATCATATGGCAGGATGTCCATCTATAAATAGTTGCTACACTACGAGCATTGTTATCACATTTCTTCTGCTACTGACAGTTTTGAGCTAGAATTGGTCTGATTTAATGTCGTCTTACAGGATTATGATTGATCATAGACAGTAATGACAAACGAACTATTATATTTTATAGCTCGAACAAATTGACCTGAGACTGGTGAACTCCATTGACATAATTTCACACCCGACTGAATGCATGTATTTATCTTCGCCGTCTCCCGTAAATGGCGATATAGTTATTCAATACATAGAGGTCGGTGAATGGGTCGCAAATCACTTGATGCCGAAAATTCACGAGACGTTTACGAAAGCCGACGTATTAGGCGATAACACTGACAAATTTATTCCATGCATAAAGGTTAGTCTCAGGTCAAATTGTTCGAACCAACACAATGCACATTTAAAACAATCGTGAATAAAATGCGTTTTAAATGTCATATGATAAATAGAATCTTCATTCGTGCTCATGTATTATAGAATTTATTAAACTCGTTGAGGACAAGGGATAAAATGCTCGGCAAAGCCTCGCAATTTTATCCATTTTCCTCAACTCGTTTAATAAATTCAATAATACATGAACACTCATGTATAGTCTTTCAAAACGCAGTGAGACGTGACTGCACTTTTACTTTTGGACCAGGCCACGTTTTAGGAAAATCACCTTCAGTTGGGATTTTATATATTAGGCAATTTAGTTTTACTGAGGCTCGTACTGCATCATATTGACCACTTGGCCACAACGTCTACATAATGGCATTAACAAAAAAACGTATTTATAATTTTAAAATCTGTGAAAAAAGAAATCCGAAACCTGCTTCCCCTAAAACAAGGAATTGAACGTTGAACTCTCAAAGGTCGTTGATAAACTATTAGATCCTCTATATTTTATAGTCTTTCAAAACGCAGTGAGACGTGACTGCACTTTTAATTTTGGACTCGTCCATGATTAAGGTAAGTCGCCTGTAGTGGATATTTTTTTACACTGGGCGATAGTTACCGTCATATTCTTAATCTGGGGCGTCGTGTAACCAGATAGACCACCAGTCGAGACACTTTAGTAACACGTCTTCCATCTTGGAGATCTAGGGTTCGAATCTTGGGCAGATGTTATTTTTTTTTTATTATTTTTATTTTTTATTTTTACTTTTCTTCAACATTTTTTCGAACCTTTAAAATTGGAGCACATGAGATGTTTGTTTGTTTGTTTTTTGTTTGTTTGATTGATTTAAGGTTTATTATCCCCGTCAAGTTTGGAGAAGTTGCTTCCAGTTTTGTGGGATTTTTACCCGACACTGAGATGAAACGACATCTCAAGCTCTGCCACCCAATAAAATTAAACGGGTTTAATAAGTATGGACGGTCCAACCCGCACCACTTTGCCTGGACAGGTTCGGACTTACTAAGCGGTTTACCATTGCTCATGTGTCGTCAGTTTCAGATCCGCTTGGAAGCATCGTGCAGCTCGATCTATTTCTCCAAGCCCCGATGGGCGGGGCCATCGCATTAGATGTATATTCATTTTATTGAAAAGATGGAAAGAGCACAAGCGAATCGTTGCAGCTCGGATTCAAGAAGTATTATCAAAAATGTTACTATGATTGAACGTACGTTCATAGCCGTCAGTGAAGGCAAATGCGCTGTTGAAATGAATCTGAAATTTGAATTGGGCTTTTACGGCCCAGGTAACACTATTTAGGTCATTTTTGAGCCGATCAGTTTACTAATTCACACATATCCTTGGCAAGCTTGTACGTAAGCGGTTAACCAGTACAATGCACATTCTTTCCCCAGAAACTAACAACTGCTCTTCTTGAATCAGCAGAAAGGAGGGAATGGCCATGGAAAAGATTTCATGATCAATCTCCATGGGAAATAATGGTGCTGACCCCGGCAGGTATCAAGCCCGCGTCCTATTGACCACCAGTCAGACGCGCATCCGACTGAACTACCGAGGCCGGCATCCAATATAAAAAATATAATTGTTGAAAATAAAACAAACGAAACAAAATATAAATGATGTAAACATAAAAAATAAAGAAAATAACTTAAACATAAAAAGATAAAATAAAAATGAAAAATCAAATATAAAAAAAATGTGCCACTGGGACTAGAACCCTCGTCTAAAAGATTCGCAGTACTTCGCATTAACCACTCGGCCGTACTTCTAGGAAGATAATATTAAAACATTGATTTATATCTTTAAAATCACGAGAAAAAAAAGTATCCGAAACCTGCTACCCCTAAAAATGGAATCGACTCGTCTCGCTTAAACTTTGAACTCTCAAAGGTCGTTGATAAATTATAACACAATGCACCTTTCATTTACAGTGTTTCTGTACACATCGCACGAATTTTGTATGACCCGTATTTTGGATCTGATTGATTGATTGATTGATTGATTGATTGATTGATTGATTTGCGTTTAACGACACGTCAACGCTTGTAAATCATTTTGTGTCGTCTCCCAGAGAAAGAAGAGATAGTAGATTAGATCAAAGTGAGGGACAGAGGAGAAATAGGAAAGTGAATGGAAGTGTAGAAACAGAAAAAAATAACATTCCACCCTCAACGCTTACCTGCTGCAAGTACAGCAGGTCTTGTCCAACTCGTAACACAATGCACCTTTCATTTACAGTGTTTCTGTACACATCGCACGAATTTTGTATGACCCGTATCTTGGATCTGATTGATTGATTGATTGATTGATTGATTGATTGATTGATTGACTGATTGATTGATTGATTGATTAATTGATTTGCGATTAACGACATGTCAACGCTTGTGGATCAATTTGTGTCGTCGCCCAGAGAAAGAGAGAAATAAAAGATACTAGATTCGATCAAACCCTGTAGGCACAAAACGTTGACTCAATGTTGAACTAACGTTGAAACAACGTTGTCAACGTTGTTTCAACG
This sequence comes from Lucinisca nassula, assembly GCA_963580285.1. Taxonomy (NCBI): domain Eukaryota; kingdom Metazoa; phylum Mollusca; class Bivalvia; order Lucinida; family Lucinidae; genus Lucinisca; species Lucinisca nassula. The sequence goes on from OY757026.1 coordinate 7,248,324, forward strand.
TTAGTTCAACGTTGAGTGCCTGCTGGGAAGTGAGGGACAGAGGAGGAAGAGGAAAATGAAAGGAAGTGTAGAAACAGAAAAAGGAACATTTCACCCTCTACGCTTACCTGCTGCAAGGACAGAGGGTCTTGTCCAACTGTAAGCCAATATCAGTTGGACGCTTCAGTAACGCAAGATGCACATCACGTTTGCCTCATCCAACCACCCCTATTTTTGGTCTTGTTGGACAAATTATACCCCGTTCAAGACTCACGTTCAATGTAGTAGGTGGATATATTGATTTTCATTTGTTGACCCATTTGTCAGTAGGGCACCCAAAAGTTCTGTATACTCTAGAGGCTTCTCTGCGATTGTCCACGTGACCAATTTCTTTAAATGTTTAACCGCGCACAAATTGCGTTTGTACGAAGTCCAAGAAACGGTTATTTACAGCCACGATATTCTTGTCCATGTGATGTCAGTTGTGTAACAAGGGTTGTGTGTAAAACCTGGATTAGCCGCGATATTCTTGTCCATGTGATGTCAGTTGTGTAACAAGGACTATGTGTAAAAACCTGGATTATCCGCGATATTTTTGTCCATGTGATGTCAGTTGTGTAACAAGGACTATGTGTAAAACCTGGATTAGCCGCGACATTCCTGTCCATGTGATGTCAGTTGTGTAACAAGGACTATGTGTAAAACCTGGATAAGCCGCGATGTTATTGTACATGTGATGTCAGTTGAGTAACAAGGGCTGTATGTAAAACCTGGATTAGCCGCGATATTCTTGTCCATGTGATGTCAGTTGAGTAACAAGGGTTGTGGGTAAAACCTGGATTAGCCGCGATATTCATGTCCATGTGCTATCAGTTGTGTAACAAGGACTATGTGTAAAACCTGGATTAGCCGCGATATTCTTGTCCGTGTGCTATCAGTTGTGTAACAAGGACTACGGGTAAAACCTGGATTAGCCGCGATATTCTTGTCCATGTGCTATCAGTTGTGTAACAAGGACTATGTGAGAAACCTGGATTAGCCGCGACATTCTTGTCCATGTGATGTCAGTTGTGTAACAAGGGCTATGTGTAAAACCTGGATCAGCCGCGATATTATTGTCCATGTGATGTCAGTTGTGTAACAAGGACTATGTGTAAAACCTGGAATAGCCGCGATATTCTTGTCCATGTGCTGTCAGTTTTGTAACAAGGGTTGTGGGTAAAACCTGGATTAGCCGCGATATTCTTGTCCATGTGATGTCAGTTGTGTAACAAGGACTATGTGTAAAACCTGGATTAGCCGCGAAATTCTTGTCCATGTGCTATCAGTTGTGTAACAAGGTCTATGTGTAAAACCTGGATTAGCCGCGATATTATTGTCCATGTGCTATCAGTTGTGTAACAAAGACTATCTGTAAAACCTGGATTAGCCGCGACATTCCTGTCCATGTGATGTCAGTTGTGTAACAAGGACTATGTGTAAAACCTGGATTAGCCGCGATATTATTGTCCATGTGATGTCAGTTGAGTAACAAGGGCTGTGTGTAAAACCTGGATTAGCCGCGATATTCTTGTCCATGTGATGTCAGTTGTGTAACAAGGACTATGTGTAAAACCTGGATTAGCCGCGACATTCTTGTCCATGTGCTATCAGTTGTGTAACAAGGGCTATGTGTAAAACCTGGATTAGCCGCCATATTATTGTCCATGTGATGTCAGTTGAGTAACAAGGGCTGTGTGTATGACCTGGATTAGCCGCGAAATTCTTGTCCATGTGATGTCAGTTGTGTAACAAGGGTTCTGTGTGTAAAACTGGATCAGCCGCGATATTCTTGTCCTTGTGATATCATTTGTGTCACAAGGACTATGTGTAAAACCTGGATTAGCCGCGATATTCTTGTTCATGTGATGTCAGTTGTGTACTAAGGACCATGTGTAAAACCTGGATTATCCGCGATATTTTTGTCCATGTGATATTAGTTGTGTGACAAGGGCTGTGTATAAAACCTGGATTAGCCGCGACATTCTTGTCCATGTGATGTCAGTTGTGTAACAAGGGCTGTGTATAAAACCTGGATTAGCCGCGATATTCTTGTCCATGTGATGTCAGTTGTGTTACAAGGACTATGTGTAAAACCTGGATTAGCCGCGATATTCTATTCCATGTGATGTCAGTTGTGTTACAAGGATTATGTGTAAAACCTGGATTATCCGCGATATTTTTGTCCGTGTGATGTCAGTTGTGTAACAAGGGCTGTGTATAAAACCTGGATTAGCCGCGATATTCTTGTCCATGTGATATCAGTTGTGTAACAAGGGTTGTGTGTAAAATGTGGATTAACCGCGATATTCTTGTCCATGTGATGTCAGTTGTGTAACAAGGACTATGTGTAAAACCTGGATTATCCGCGATATTTTTGTCCATATGATGTCAGTTGTATAACGAGGGCTGCGTGTAAAACCTGGATTAGCCGCGATATTCTTGTCCATGTGATGTCAGTTGTGTAACAAGGACTATGTGTAAAACCTGGATTATCCGCGACATTCTTGTCCATGTGATGTCAGTTGTGTAACGAGGGTTGTGGGTAAAACCTGGATTATCTGCGACATTCTTGTCCATGTGATGTCAGTTGTGTAACGAGGGTTATGGGTAAAACCTGGATTAGCCGCGACATTCTTGTCCATATGATGTCAGTTGTGTAACACGGGTAGTGTGTAAAACCTGGATTAGCCGCGATATTCTTGTCCATGTGATGTCAGTTATGTAACAAGGGCTGTGTGTAAAACCTGGATTAGCCGCGCTTTTCTTGTCCACGTGATGTCAGTTGTGTAACAAGGGCTGTTTGTAAAACCTGGATTAGCCGCGATATTCTTGTCCATGTGATGTCAGTTGTGTAACACGGGTAGTGTGTAAAACCTGGATTAGCCGCGACATTCTTGTCCATGTGATGTCAGTTGTGTAACAAGGACTATGTGTAAAACCTGGATTAGCCGCGATATTCTTGTCCATGTGATGTCAGTTGTGTACCGAGGGCTGTGTGTAAAACCTGGATCAGCCGCGATATTCTTGTCCATATGATATTAGTTGTGTAATTAGGGCTGTGTGTAAAACCTGTATTAGCCGCGATATTCTTGTCCATATGATATTAGTTGTGTAACGAGGGCTGTTTAGTAAAACCTGGATTAGCCGCGATATTCTTGTCCATATGATATCAGTTGAGTAACTATGGCTATGTGTAAAACCTGGATTAGCCGCGATATTCTTGTCCATATGATGTCAGTTGTGTAACGAGGGCTGTGTGTAAAACCTGGATTAGCCGCGATATTCTTGTCCATGTGATATCAGTTGTGTAAGAAGGACTATGTGTAAAACCTGGATCAGCCGCGATATTCTTGTCCATGTGATGTCAGTTGTGTAACAAGGACTATGTGTAAAACCTGGATTATCCGCGATATTCTTGTCCATGTGATATCAGTTGTGTAACAAGGGCTATGTGTAAAACCTGGATTATCCGCGATATTCTTGTCCATGTGATATCAGTTTGTAACGAGGGCTGTTTTTGCTTGATGTTGTTTGATTTGTGGCTTAACGTCCCCGTCAACACTGTAAAGGTCATTTTGGAGACGTTGCTTCCAATTCTGTGGGACTTTTACCCGACATTTAGATGAAATGACATCTCAAGCCCTGTCGCCCAATGAAATCAATAGGGAATTAATATAAGCATGGACGGTCCGACTTGCACCGCTTTGCCTGGTCAAGATTATATCCTCTCATTTGCGGTCGGATTTCAGCTCTGCGTGGAAGCATCATGCAGCCCATCTATTTATTCAAGCTCCGATTGGCGGGGGCCGGTAACGAGAGTTATGTGTAACGAGGGCTGTGTGTAAAACCTGGATTGGACTTTTATGCAGGAACATTTGCAAACAGTACAGACCAAGATCAGACTCCGTAGAACGCAGCATTTGATTTGGGTGTGCATTTTTTTGCATTCTTACAGGAAATGAAGTTTATACAAAAAGAGTCGTTCAAGGTCCATTTTCCTGACTACTCTCACAGAAAACCGCCCCCTCTGTGCTCTCAGTGTTTTGTTTTATTTATAGTCGAACCTCAATGGATCGAACACCTTTGGGACCTCGAAAATCTGTTCGAGACAGGGGTAGTTCGAGCCACTGAGGGTTACTGTTAGGAGGCATAGCGATATACTTTGGGACATCTTTTCGGTGTTCTAGAATAAAAATGTATGTAAATAAAGATGTATGTAAATAATGTATATAAAAATGTATGCTGTGTGTACTCATTAGAATCGCCTCATTGAGGCGATTCTAATGAGTACACACAGCATAGATGCGCAAGATAAAATACTAAAATCTCCTAAATTATCACCCACTGTTTCTTATGTAGAGGAATTTCCTAGGGACTCAAGAACGGATTCGACTCAGCCATGGTAAACGAGCCATCGGTGTTCGAGCCATTGAAGTTCTACTGTAATAGAAGATGTTACATGAGTGTTCATGTATTATTGAATTTATTAGACTAGTTCATGTCAAGGGATAAAATGCGAGGCTTTTTATCCCTGTTCCTCAACGAGTTTAATAAATTCAAAAATACCCGAGCACGAATGCTAGATTCTATTTATCATATGACATTTAAAACCCTTCTTTCAGCATTATTTACAAAAATGCCAATATCCGCCAATAGTTAACGCAACGTCGTTAAGGATGCCGTACATGTAACGCTACGGGCGTATCTAACTAATTTGCATATTTAATCCACTAGTGGATTATCGAAAATATTACATGGCGTTATTACGCCGTACATGTAACGCTACGGGCGTATCTAACTAATTTGCATAATTATTTAGTCCACTGGTGGATTACTAAATTTAAAACATGACGTTATTTGACTCTCAGACGCGACGTTATATGATTAATAGCACCGACCGTTCCAAGGCGGTTTATTTATGTTGTTGTTTGTTACTTACTGTGTGTATCACTTGTGTCTTTTTATTTTGGATGGCCATTTGGCCATTTTGTGGGAAAGTAACTGTCCTTATGGCCTTCCTTTGTTTAGGTTTCCATTATGGTCTGGTCGCTTCAAGTTTGTGTTTCTTTCGCTTTGGTGTCTTTGATGGGTGGAGTAATTTAATTGTATCGATTCCTGATCTTTGTTTTACTTCTACTTTACAACTATGCAAGCTGTGGTGAAAGACTTGTTCAAGTGCATACATGAGTCTCATGAAAAATTTGGCAAGTCATATTTTTCAATTTCCGCAGCATCATAATTTGGGCCCCGTCAAGCGATTTTGGTACTTATCGCCTATGCGAGCAGCGAAGGTTAAGGCGAGCCTGCGCATCGGCGCAGTCTCGCCAGAACCTTCGCTGCTCGCTCATACAAGCAGTGAATCAAGGGGAACCTTCAGACAGAAAGCCATATCCCTGGCCCCTCTGAATGGCTGGGCATGCGCAGTTAAAATTTGCCATGACGGAATGCTCGAAGACACAAATTCGCTTGGCGGGGCTCATTTTGTGTAATTCCCTTGTAAGCTCAACTGAGCACGAATTGCGAAGTGCTCATGCTCAGCTGTTGTGATCTGTCAATGCCATCGTGCGTCGTCCGTCGTGTGTCAGACTGTGTCAACACCTTGCTTTAAATGACAACTTCTCCTAAGCTTAGTGCAAATCTCACAGACATGTTGCCTAGATAGCTCCCTACCAAATTACCCTAAATCTTTCCATTCCGATTAACAAGATGTCCAAAAGAAGGAAAAAAAGCAAGCATCTTTAAACAACTCCTCCTATATCCCTTGGTTATTTTCAATCAGTCTTCATAGAAATTTTGCTTAGATGATCCTCTACCAAAATTACTGAATCGGCTCCACTCCGGTAAACAAAATTGCCACCAGAGCTAACAATATAAAAAAGTCAACAATTTGTTTTCAATTCTAACTCCTCCTAAACTCTTGGGCAAATTTTATTTGTTACCTACGTTACTTAATCATATGACGTCGCGTCTGAGTGTGTAATAACTCCATGTAATAAATTCGATAATCCACTAGTGGATTAAATATGCAAATTAGGTAGATACCTCCCGTAACGTTACATGTACGGCGTCCTTTACGACGTCATGTTTAATAATGGCGGAATATTGACATTTTTGTAAACAAATCGTGAAAAAAAATGCATTTTAAATGTCATACGCTAAATAGAATCTTGCATTCGTGCTTATTTATTATTGAATTTATTAAACTCCTTGAGAAAAAGGGATAAAATGCTCGGCAAAGCCTCGCATTTTATCCCTTTTCCTCAACTCGTTTAATAAATTCAATAATACACGAGCACTCATGTAAGATCCTCTATTTCTACCAAAATTGCTAAATTCGTTCCACTTCAATGGACAAGATGGCCGCCAGTGCTTACTTAGCACCGGTAACTCCTTCTATATCCACGGGCCAATTTCAGTCAAAATTGATAGGGTTGGATCTTATAGAGGATCTTACATGAGTGTTCATGCATTATTGAATTTATTAAACGAGTTGAGGAAAAGGGATAAAATGCGAGGCTTTGCCGAGCATTTTATCCCTTCTTCTCAACCAGTTTAATAAATTCAATAATACATGAGCACGAATGCAAGATTCTATTTATCATATGACATTTAAAACGCATTTTATTCACGATTGTTTACAAAAATATCAATATTCCGCCGTTAGTAAACGCGACGTCGTTAAGGACATTATACATATAACATTACGGGACGTATCTAGCTAATTTGAATATTTAATCCACTAGTGGATTATCGAAAATATTACATGGCGTTATTACACTCCCAGACGCGACGTCATATGATAAAATCGTTTCCGCTTCCATGAACAAAATGCACGCTAGAGCTAGAAATAGAAAAATCTTTACATGTCAACTTCGGTCCTTACAGCGATGTTGCAAAGCTGACCCTCTACCCAAATAGCTAAACTGCTTTCGGTCTGATGAACAAGTTGTGACTAAAATAGACAAAAAACCTTTAAGGTGGCACTACAGTAAAAAAAATCCCCTTACTCACAATGTAAATTGGGGCATATTCCATGTTCTACCACATTTCAGCAAGTCTAATGCTTCCATTATGAGGCATATAATTTGACAGGCTGACCATTTACCTTCCAGTAGCAGCTTAAAAATATGGGTGCTGTGCGGCATATTTTGGCCATTTTGGCAGCCAGTGTCAACAAACCAATACCTCAGCGGCGAATAAATCCAGGCATTTCCAGTGGCCAGTCATCATAATTTTCTGGTTCAATTTAAATCAGCTGCATTTTACAATAGCAAATACCTACTAATATTTCTTCTAATAAACACTTATACTTCTCAGAAAAAAAATGGCTTAGCACCAAATCCGATCAGAAGCAGCAGAATATTCAATCCTGTACTGAAAGCGCTCCCGAAAGCAAGTGCAGCTTTCAAAAAGACCAATTATTTACTGTAGTGCAACCTTTAAAGGACAACTTCTATACATTTAATCCAATTTTATGCAAATTTACAGAAAGGTTGCTTATATGACCCTCTTTCAGAACAGCCAGCTGGCTGCCAGAGCTTAACCCTTATCTTGCTAAATATTCATTTAAGCCACACCCATTTCTGTCTATCAACCAATCAAATTACATGATGTAATTTATTGCTACAGATTCATAAACGGAATGCCAACTTCTTCAGAAGCCATCTGATCTGGATCTACAATGTTTGAAAATAGGGGGTGTCGTGAACAGCAAGATAAGGGTTCAAATACACACACAAAATGTTGAAATGTGATTTCTCCTCTACCATTGGTTAATGTTTTTCAGGCACTGGCACTGATCAATCTCGTACAATCTCTTTTCTTAGGTGACCATCTACCGAAATCACCACAATGAACAAGATGACTGCCAGCGCTTAAGATAAAAATATCTTCAAAAGTTTCATTCAAACTTCACAGGAACGTCGCTAAGGTGACCTTGCACAAAAATGGTTTTGGTCCTATGACAGACATAAAGTAGAAAAATCCTTGAATGGCAACCTCGCCTAAACTCGTAGACCAGTTTCATTCAAACTACCGTAGAACTTTGCCAAGGTGAATCGCTATCGATCTGAGAGCAACTGTTACATGTATGCTTAATGCAATGTGATGACTGTCAGTTACCCAGATGACTTTCAGAAGCTGTGCGCATCTTTTAATTAGGTGAGCGGTTCAGGGCCATCTTTGCACTCTTGTCTAAACATCCAAGATGAATCTCAGTGACTCAAACTACTCTCGTCTAGAACAATTTACCACTGTCCTGGCACTATAATTTACCCTCAGTGTAACAAACTATCCTTGTCTAGAATAGTTTACCATATACCTGGCACTATGGTTAACCATCAGTGACTCAAACTATCCCTGTCTAGAATAATTTACCATAGACCTGGCACTATGATTAACACTAAGTGACTCAAACTGTCCCTGTCTAGAATAATTTATGCCAGTCCTGGGACTATGATAAACACTCAGTGACACAAACAATCCTTGTCTAGAATAATTTACCCCGGTCCTGGGACTATGATAAACACTCAGTGACACAAACTATCCTTGTCTAGAATAATTTACCATAGACCTGGCACTATGATAAATCCTCAGTGACTCAAACTATCCCTGTCTAGAATAATTTACCATAGACCTGGCACTATGATTAACCCTCAGTGACTCAAACTATCCCTGTCTAGAATAATTTACCATAGACCTGGCACTATGATAAATCCTCAGTGACTCAAACTATCCCTGTCTAGAATAATTTACCATAATCCTGGCACTATGATAAACACTCAGTGACAAAATCTATCTCTGTCTAGAATAATTTACCCAAGTCCTGACAATATGATTAACCCTCAGTGACTCAAACTATCCCTGTCTAGAATAATTTACCCAAGTCCTGACAATATGATTAACCCTCAGTGACTCAAACTATCCCTGTCTAGAATAATTTACCATAGACCTGGCACTATGATTAACCCTCAGTGACTCAAACTATCCCTGTCTAGAATAATTTACCATAGACCTGGCACTATGATAAATCCTCAGTGACTCAAACTATCCCTGTCTAGAATAATTTACCATAATCCTGGCACTATGATAAACACTCAGTGACAAAAACTATCTCTGTCTAGAATAATTTACCCAAGTCCTGACAATATGATTAACCCTCAGTGACTCAAACTATCCCTGTCTAGAATAATTTACCCAAGTCCTGACAATATGATTAACCCTCAGTGACTCAAACTATCCCTGTCTAGAATAATTCACCATAGTCCTGGCTCTATGATTAACCCACAGAGACTCAAACTATCCCTGTCTAGAATAACTTACCATAGTCCTGGTACTATGATAAACCCTCAGTGACTCAAACTATTCCTGTCTAGAATAATTTACCAAGTCCTGACACTATGATTAACTCTCAGAGACACAAACTATCCCTGTCTAGAATAATTTATCATATACCTGGTACTATGATTAACTCTCAGTAGCACAAACTTTACCTGTCTAGAATAATTTACCATAGTCCTGGTACTACGATTAACCCTCAGTGACTCAAACTATCCCTGTCTAGAGTAATTTACCATAGTCCTGACACTATGATTAACTCTCAGAGACACATACTATCCCTGTCTAGAAAATTTACCATAGTCCTGACACTATGATTAACTCTCAGAGACACAAACTATCCCTGTCTAGAATAATTTACCATAGTCCTGACACTATGATTAACCCTCAGTGACTCAAACTATCCAAGTCTTGAATAATCTACCATAGTCCTGGGACTATGATTAACCATCAGTGACTCAAACTCAACCTGTCTATAATAATTGACCCCAGTCCTGGGACTATGATTAACCCTCAGTGACTCAAACTATCCCTGTCTAGAATAATTTACCATAGTCCTGGCACTATGATTAACCCCCAGTGACTCAAACTATCCCTGTCTAGAATAATTTACCATAGTCCTGGGCCTATGATTAACCCTCAGTGACACAAACTATCCCTGTCTAGAATAATTAACCATAGTTATGACACAATGATAAACCCTCAGAGACTCAAACTATCCCTGTCTAGACTAGTATACCATAGTTCTGACACTATGGTTAACCCTCAGTGACTCAAACTATCCCTGTCTAGAATAATTTACCCCAGTCCTGGGACTATGATTAACCATCAGTGACTCAAACTATCCATGTCTAGAATAATTTACCCCAGTCCAGGGACCATATTTAACCCTCGGTGACACAAATTATCCCTGTCTAGAATAATTTACCATATCCCTGGCACTATGATTAACTCGCAGAGTCTCAAACTATTCCTGTCTAGAATAATTTACCATGTACCTGGCACTATGATTAACTTTTTGAGACTCAAACTATCCCTATCTAGAATAATTTACCCCTGGGACTATATTAAACCCTCAGTGACACAAATTATCCCTGTCTAGAATAATTTATCATATACCTGGTACTATGATTAACTCTCAGTAGCACAAACTTTACCTGTCTAGAATAATTTACCATAGTCCTGGTACTACGATTAACCCTCAGTGACTCAAACTATCCCTGTCTAGAGTAATTTACCATAGTCCTGACACTATGATTAACTCTCAGAGACACATACTATCCCTGTCTAGAAAATTTACCATAGTCCTGACACTATGATTAACTCTCAGAGACACAAACTATCCCTGTCTAGAATAATTTACCATAGTCCTGACACTATGATTAACCCTCAGTGACTCAAACTATCCAAGTCTTGAATAATCTACCATAGTCCTGGGACTATGATTAACCATCAGTGACTCAAACTCAACCTGTCTATAATAATTGACCCCAGTCCTGGGACTATGATTAACCCTCAGTGACTCAAACTATCCCTGTCTAGAATAATTTACCATAGTCCTGGCACTATGATTAACCCCCAGTGACTCAAACTATCCCTGTCTAGAATAATTTACCATAGTCCTGGGCCTATGATTAACCCTCAGTGACACAAACTATCCCTGTCTAGAATAATTAACCATAGTTATGACACAATGATAAACCCTCAGAGACTCAAACTATCCCTGTCTAGACTAGTATACCATAGTTCTGACACTATGGTTAACCCTCAGTGACTCAAACTATCCCTGTCTAGAATAATTTACCCCAGTCCTGGGACTATGATTAACCATCAGTGACTCAAACTATCCATGTCTAGAATAATTTACCCCAGTCCAGGGACCATATTTAACCCTCGGTGACACAAATTATCCCTGTCTAGAATAATTTACCATATCCCTGGCACTATGATTAACTCGCAGAGTCTCAAACTATTCCTGTCTAGAATAATTTACCATTTACCTGGCACTATGATTAACTTTTTGAGACTCAAACTATCCCTATCTAGAATAATTTACCCCTGGGACTATATTAAACCCTCAGTGACACAAATTATCCCTGTCTAGAATAATTTACCATATCCCTGGCACTATGATTAACTCTCAGAGACTCATACTATTCCTGTCTAGAATAATTTACCATATACCTGGCACTATAACTAACTTTCAGAGACTCAAACTATCCCTGTCTAGAATAATTTACCCCAGTCCTGGGACTATGATTAACCATCAGTGACACAAACTGTCCCTGTCTAGAATAATTTACCCCAGTCCTGGCACTATTATTAACCCTCAGTGACTCAAACTATCCCTGTCTAGAATAATTTATCCCAGTCCTGACACTATGGTTAACCCTCAGTGACTCAAACTATCCCTGTCTAGAATAATTTACCATAGTCCTGACACTATGATTAACCCTCAATGACTCAAACTATACATGTCTTGAATAATCTACCATAGTCCTAGGACTATGATTAACCATCAGTGACTCAAACTTAACCTGTCTAGAATAACTGACCCCAGTCCTGGGACTACGATTAACCCTCAGTGACTCAAACTATCCCTGTCTAGAATAATTTACCATAGTCCTGGCACTATGATAAGCACTAAGAGACACAAACTATCCCTGTCTAGAATAATTTACCATAGTCCTGGCTCTATGATTAATCATCAGTGACTCAAACTAAACCTGTCTAGAATAATTTACCCCAGTCCTGGGACTATGATTAACCATCAGTGACTCAAACTATCCCTTTCTAGAATAATTTACCCCAGTCCTGGGACTATGATTAACCATCAGTGACTCAAACTTTCCCTGTCTAGAATAATTTACCCCAGTCCTGGGACTATGATTAACTCTCAGTGACTCAAACTATCCCTGTCTAGAATAATTTACCATAGTCCTGGCACTACGATTAACCCTAAGTGACACAAACTATCCCTGTCTAGAATAATTTACCAAAGTCCTAACACTATGATTAACCCTCAGTGACACAAACTATCCCTGTCTAGAATAATTTACCATAGTCCTGGTACTATGATTAACCCTCAGTGACTCAAACTATCTCTGTCTAGAAAAATTTACCATAGTCCTGGTACTATGATTAACCCTCAATGACTCAAACTATCCCTGTCTAGAATAATTTACCATAGACCTGGCACTAAGATTAATCCTCAGTGACACAAACTATCCCTGTCTAGAATAATTTACCATAGACCTGGCACTAAGATTAACCCTAAGTGACACAAACTATCCCTGACTAGAATAATTTACCAAAGTCCTAACACTATGATTAACCCTCAGTGACTCAAACTATCTCTGTCTAGAATAATTTACCATAGTCCTGGTACTATGATTAACCCTCAATGACTCAAACTATCCCTGTCTAGAATAATTTACCATAGACCTGGCACTAAGATTAATCCTCAGTGACACAAACTATCCCTGTCTAGAATAATTTGCCATAGTCCTGACACTAAGATTAATCCTCAGTGACACAAACTATCCCTGTCTAGAATAATTTACCATAGTCCTGACACTAAGATTAATCCTCAGTGACTCAAACTATCCCTGTCTAGAATAATTTACCATAGTCCTGGCACTATGATTTACTCTCAGAGACTCAAACTATCCATGTCTAGAATAATTTACCATAATCATAGCACTATGATTAACCCTCAGCGACTCAAACTATCCCTGTCTAAAATAACAACACAATATCAGCACCCAGTGCTTGAAACAAGAATACTCAAAATTAATGCCCCCTTACTGAGCACTACAGAAATCAATTTAATACTGAGCATAACACTCATCAAAGTCGTGCTCACTGCACCAGCACAGGTTAGAGGCAATTGAACAGCCTGCGGCTTTGCGCTACCGGGTCATTCGCTAAATACAACAAAAGAACAAAAACTTAATTTCATATCCTTCTCCGCGACACGGCTCACAAATATAGCTTTTAACAAACTTTTTTTACATAAGTAACAGCTATAAACTAAAAACGGGAAGATTTTCACCTCAATCTACACACCGCGAATCAATATTTGAATAGGACTACACTAGCACATTACGAAAACACGCCTATATAATTTCGGTCCCCTTGAACCCCACTTTTATGTTGTAAACTGGGGCTTAAAGGGGGTTAACCTTATTTTCCTTATTTCTGCTCTAATTATAAATTGTGGGTACTCGTTAGAACCGCCTCGATGAGGCGGTTCTAACGTGTATCCATCATCTATATTTTGAGGAGAAATAAGAAAAATATCACATTTTTTTTAATCTTAAACTTTTCAATTTTTCGGCGATAAAATGTACTATGAAATTTTATAGGCGTGATTTCGTAATGATGCTACATGTAATATAATAATATTTTATCGTGTCCACATTGTTTGCTGTAAAATACTGAACTAAAATCATTTCTGTATTTGGTAGACTTAACGTGAGAACCGAATTTGCGACGCTGACGACGTCATTAACGCCGCTCAGGCCGTTATAACGTATGACGACAAAATACCCAACTTTGTAATCCTATATATTTGCCTCCCCTTAATGCAGTGCTTGCGGAAAAAACAACAACATTATTTGCATGTGCATACAGAAACATGCAGATTTCTTAAACAGAAGCGGCACCGTAATTCTTCTTGAACAAAATTCTGTCTACGCCAACACGAACAAGCTTGGAATACCGGTTCATCACGGTTCATCATCACGGATAACCCGTCAGGCTCTTGTCTAAGAGTTCGCACTGATGATGAAGATATGGTTAAACCTGTCTAAATTTACGTCCCCTCAACACCTAATGTCTTATAGAGACGGGACCTCAGTTTTCTAGCAACCGATAGCCAAAAGCGGCGTTTGGCTCGGCACAATCTTGAGGTTATACGTACTTTAAATTCTGACCCGCTGCTGAGATAACAGTAATTTTAGGGGTGGGGTGTTTATCTATTGGCCATACAGGAAAATCATGCATATCCGTGCTGGCTCGATAAAATCGTGAGAAAAATAGATACTCGCTAAAATGGATCTCCGTTACAATTGCATTTTCGGAGAAAAAAATGATGAAACTTCCATACAGAACAATGTTATATATCCCATCAGTTTTGTTTGTTTGTTTTGTTTGATTTGAGGTTTAACGTCTCCGTCAACACTGTTAAGGTCATTTTGGAGACGTTGCTTCCAATTTTGTGGGACTTTTACCCGACATTGAGATGAGATGACATCTCAAGCCCTGTCGCCCAATGTAACCAATAGGGTTTATTAGCATGGACGGTCCGCCTCGCACCGCGGTTCCTGGACAGGCTTAGATCCTCTAAGCGGTTTACCAGTACTAGTGTGCGGGCCGGATTCAGCTCTGCGTGGAAGCATCATGCAGCCCATATATTTCTTCAAGCCCCTATGGGCGGGGGCTTATATCCCATCAGTACAAATCACCACAACTACGCGACTGGCATGACAATAAGCACTGTTTGCCGCTTGGCAACTTTTTAGGCAAACGCCATGAAAGTGAGACCTATAGCGGCATACTGTATGGCGAAGACAAAGGACTATCAAATATCCATCTATCTGTAACTTCCCCACAAACCGCTCAGGACAACATCGCATGGAATACGCGCGATCGGTGCGTGGCGATAAAAATGTTGCCTTCCATATTTCATATAAAATACTTTAGTCGCGCTGCTTTGTCAGATGCCTACTAAAATTTTAGACGTGCAAAAGCACTAGATGGGCTACTACTTCATCTCGTAACAAGTCCGAAGCCGCGACCTACCTCCAAGGACCCTGGATGAGCTTTTGGCATCACTTCAAGAAGAGTGGCGAAGGATCCCTCAGTTCACAATTCGTAGACTTATTGGAAGTATGCGACGACAATCGTGGGAGTCCAACAGGCTTGTGAAAAATGACGTTGACGCTTAGAAGATTGATCGCCGTGTCGCTACATAATGACGTGATCAATGGAATTAATGTGCGGTTCAATATATGGATATTTGATAGTCCTTTGTCTTCAATGCATCTTGGCAAGGTAAAGTTTTATTTATTTCCCAATATTCAGCCTGAAAGTAAAATATCCCCTACTTTTTGTGAACAGTATATTTATTTTTAGGGGATTCGTAGTTCACACTCTGAATTCCCACCCCTATGAGGCGGTTTTAACGAGTACGCAAAAATGTGTCTTTCAGAGAAGAAACATGCGGTAAACCATCATTATGTTCTTTATAGCTCTAAAACTAATACTTTTATTGTGTCCTGAATTCTATTTTTTGGCCTTATCAAATGAGAATGTTTGTGATCGATAGAACCGACTGCACGCGATAGAACCGTCGTTTTGAGGCGGTACTAACGAGTACCCAAAATCTATGTGTTTCTGAGCGTAGGTATGAAAAAAAAATTACCTTGGCCATGGTATTACTAAACGCCTCATCTGTTTTATTAGTTTAGTTGACAACACTATCTATCTATCTATCTATCTATCTATCTATCTATCTATCTATCTATCTATCTATCTATCTATCTATCTATCCGTCCGTCCGTCCCTCCATCTATCATTATTTATTTAATAGTTTGGTATGGTTTACAAATGTATGTTCGCGTACTCATTCGAATTGCCTCGACGAGGCGATCTGTATGAGCAAACACTACATTAATACTCATAAGAATCTCCTCGAGAATAATAAGTACTATATTAGTTATTTCATTTCTTGACGGGCAACATGGGATCCCCTTGCCCGCCTGAGAGCGTTATAGCCGTTAGGCGAGGGCAAATATCGCTTTTAGGCGATAGCGTACCCATGTCACCCGTCAAGAATCAAAATAACGAATTTGTTATATATAAATATATATATCGCAAAGCATTTTCATGACCGTTAATACATTCCCCAAAGTTTTCTCTTGTAACGGATGTCCTGAGAATGTTTACATGTGACGTCAACAAACGCGCCCTTCTGTACGCACTACTTGATCACGGCGCTCAGTTGGGGAAATGTTTACGTCATGTTAGAACGATAGTTTTATAATGGAAAACAATGAAATAAAGTACCAAATGAATGAAAACCAAACAAACGTTTCTATTCTAATGTGGTGCATGAAATAATATTGCTTAGACGTTTTATCACCGGTCGTTGAGTAAATCCAAGATGGCGGACATCGCAATTTAGCGCAGGCAAGCGCGAGAGGGGTATATTGAAATTAATTATCATTGCGCTGTCCAATCAAAAGCCTGGGAATTTCTTTGCAGTTTAACAAACAACATTATTAATGATTAGTAAGTTGCATCCACTTCTATTTTGGTATAATTTACAAATGTATGTCGTGTATCCAGATTACATTTGCCTCGAAGAGGCAATCCTTTTTGGGAAACACATCTTTCATACACATTATAATCGCCTCGACTCTAATGAGTTCACATATCATTATCATTGATACGGGTTTGGCATAAATAATTAACGTCTGTGCCGCGCGTACTCATTATTATTGCTTCAACGAGGCGATCCATATGAGCAACCACAACATTTATACTCAATAGAATCGCCTCGACCCTTAATGAATACACATATCATTATAAGTGGTTAGCAGTTTAGTAAAACTAATTTACAAAAATATGTCGAGCGTACTCATCCGAATGCCTCGGCGAGGCGATTCCAATGAGCAATAACAACATACATACTCATAAGAACCTCCTCGACTCTGATTAGTACACATGTCATCGTTAGCGATAAGTAGTTTGGTATAATTTAAAACGTATGCTTAATCATTAGAATTGCTTCGACGAGGCGATTCAAATGGGCAAACACAACATATATACTAATTGAAATCGCCTCAACACTAATGAGTAGATGCCGGCCTCGTTAGCTCCGACGGATTGGCGTCTGACTTTAATTTGTACTCATTAAAATAGCCTCGACGAGGGTTACCTTATGAGAAAACACAACATGCATACACATTAGAATCACCTCGACACTAATAAGTATACCAAACAGATATTATCAAGATAAAATCCTTAGTTTCAATCCTTTATTATCCGCCGACATTTTCTGTCTCGAATTATCGAAGTAATTTCTCCAGACATTCAAGAACGTGTTTGAATTAGCCAAGGTAGATGTGACATCACGATTTGAGTCACTGAAGTTCAATTGTGCATGTTAATCTACACTTAAGGTGAATAGATACAACTGACGAAATTTCTGCAATTTTGTCTTTGTCTGATTTCAGGTTTAACGTCATCGTCAACACTGTACATGTATATGTCATTTTGGAGACGTTGCATCCAATTTTATGGTACTTTTACCCGACATTGAGATTAAATGACTTCTCTAGCCCTGTCGTCAAATGAAACATATACGTATACCGACTCGCACCGTTTTGCTTGAGCAGGCATAGATCCTCTAAGTGGTTTGCCAGTACTCGTGATCGGTCGGTTTCATCTCTGCGTGGAAACATCATGCAGCCCATCTATTTCTTCAAGCTCCGAAGGGCTCGGACCATCTGCAATCTTGTAAACTCACACTTAAGCTGAATAAATACAACTTATTTATTTCTGTAATCTTGTAAAGGGAGACATTTATGTACTGCATGATTGCTTTCTGTAAATTAAATCACACAAATAATGGTGTCTACTCTTAGAAGATAGCATTCTTTCTTCTTAGAGTAGACAACTCGTGAAAAGGGAAATTAAAATAGGTTTATGTAAGTTTTTTCCCCGCCGACGATGCTCCCGTTCTTCTTTATGTATTCTGCTTTGACTCTATGGCATTATTACAACTGTGGCTCTTTATTATGATTCAGCTGGTAACAATGACCTTTGTATAGATTAATTGTTTTTATTCTCCATTATCTCCTTCATGTTTATTTTGTTATTCCGCTCATAACTGATGAGAATTGAGTTCTCTGTAGCTTGGTAAACTATGTCCTGCGGACGCCTTTGAAGATCTTTTCCTGCGAGTAGAATTCTACTGTGTCTGAAATCAAATCTCCAGAGACCGATTTCTCTTGATTCTGTGTAGCAGATATATACATTTCCATCCATGTCAACGGTAACGCCACGTGGTTCTGTTCTATTTACATCAATTTGCTTGATAAGGTGTCCAGTATCAGCATCAAGAAGTGTTATTGTACCCATATCAATGTCAGTCACTATGACGATTGTTTTACCATGAATGACACTAGTTGTTAGATAGGCTGGGGCCGAGAAAAGTTGTCCCAAATTAGCAGCTGATGATATAGACCAGTGAACATGGCCATCTAGATCAATCATTTTCACAGACCCTGTTTCTGTCCAAGAAGTAACAATAATTTTACCGTTATACGTTGTTAACCATGTGACACTGTATTGAAGTGATAGTGATCTCTTGATTGACAAAGATCTTGGATCAGATATATTCAGGAAATGAAGTTGTTCAATATCTTTGTCACAATTGACGACTGCTGTTTCTGAATCAACCACAGCTATACCCATTGGATAACTTCTGAGTTTCAAAGATGAGAAAAAATCGCCTTTCCTAGAGAAAACCTTCACTTCCATGTTCGAGTAGTCAGTCATAATCAGATGACCATCATTACTGAAGGCCATGCTCTTTATATCACATGTATCTGTATCTTCATCAAGCTTTACATCCAATGAGATTCCAGTTTGCACTTTTATTTCTGATATGTGCCTATGTGTCCTATGAATCTCTGTATCTCTGGTTGTTGTGGACAGTGAAGAAAACATTTCTGACATCGTTGGTGGGATAAGTAGAAAATACACAAGCAAATAAGCAATTAGGAAGGAAAGGTGTTTGCGATTGTTTGATATTGAACTTGACTTCTTCATAGTTGGAGCTGGCAGTGAACCTGAAAATGTTGTATAGGGCAGTGGTTCCAAAGTATCAAGATCTGATAGCTCTTCATCCACCTCGTCAAGCTGACTGTTGGAGGATAGGAAAGTATCGGCGTTAGCATCTGGCATTCCATCTAACTTCTGAATGACTTGCTCTGGCATTCTGAAACAGGAATGTTTGAAGTGAAACGTACAAACTGATCAACTGATATGATTTTTCGGTAACATTCCAGTTTTATGTTTGTACCTATGTCACGGATGGGCATCAGGGAAGCTATCGCGAAATCACGTTACTTGTTCCCCAAGACATATCTGGGAACTCTTGCGATAGTTCTTAGGACCTGGAAATGGTAAACAAAGGTAGGTACCCCTGTGTGCTTTGATTTATTCATGAAGAATGAGAGAATAATATTACATTTCGGAAATGCTATTCAATGTTAAAATGATTAAACTTTCTGAGCAGCCCGAACGAAATATTGAAATCAAAGTAATGAAAGTACCAACAGAGGGTGATGTTATAAAACTTCTAGTTTTAACATTTGACCATTTCGGTTTTTTTTTTTTGTTGTTGTTGTTGTTGTAATTTTTAAAACAGTCAATGGTTTGTACGATTTTAGTAAAGTGAGTAGCAGACAAATGAAATGTCAGAAACAAAATTGAGGGTCGAACGGTGCGGTGCATGTTGTGAAACCCTTTTTGCATCAGGGAGAATAATTCGCGAGACCCTTACATACTTTATTAAATATCATAAATTAATCAACACTCTATACCTGCTAGACTAACCCAAAATGGCTTTCCTAAACCAATATTCCATACACATTTTTCCAGGACACTGGCTGGTTTGTTCCTGAGGCCTCGATCACAAGTTTAGAAGTTTGTTGGTTGAAGATAATGTACCAGGTTGCTATGATTTGGCAAGTGTTTGAAAGATGTCCGTCGACCCAGTGAAACCGTGATCTAGCCGACTGGTGGAGTACTTAGAAAAAAATAATCGAATACACTTTTAAATAAAAACTATATTCACAATTTGCTGTAACAGCATGTAAACTTGTTTTATTATGGACAAAATCATTTATGGAAAAAGTCATTATCCAATAAAATGATTTACAAGTAAGATGTTATGGTCCTATATCACTCACCTGAGTTAGATGTTAATGAAATGGAACTGATCATAGCTGGAATGGTTTGATGGATATGAATTGAAACTAGAGAGCTGTCAAAGGATCTGAACATATTGCACTTTTATTGGTGAAAGACCAAAAGTTTTGTCCATGCTTACCAGATAACATTACTGAAATACATGGTACAGGGCAATGTAAAACCTAAAAAGGGATTTAACTCCATAAATTCTGTGTCCTAAAAAGAATTGGAAGCAATGATCAGGAATCGATACAATCAACCCATAGCTCCCATCTGAGACAGCAAAGGGAAAGAAACACAAACATGCAACAACAGACCTAATGGAAACACCAACAGCGGGAAGCCAAAAAGGACAGTTACTTTCCAACAAAATGGCCAATAGGCTATCCAAAATAAACTAACACAAGCGACACAAACACCCAAAGACAAACCATAACAAAAATAAATCGCGACAGAAGAACCGCCTTGGAACGGTCAGCGAAAACGAATTCCACTGGGGGGGGGGGGGGGGGGGGCTAAAATCGATTTTACGTGGCCACAATCCTCGCCCTTATTTTCGTCGAATAATTTGTTCAGTCCGCACGAAGGCCTCCTAACTCATCAGTGCAACATCTCCGTGAACACAAATAATCAAACAACCACAGAGATGAACCAACGGTGATGACTCGACAGCAAGAAACCACTGAAATGCTGGAGCAAAAGAAAACACACAGTTAGACTCCGATAGACCGACCAGAGATAGAGCATCAGGCACTAGCCAACATTTCCCTGAAATAGATCTCTCTATTCTCAATAAGTAGAAGTAAAACAAAGATCAGGAATTGATACAATTAACTTACTCCACCCATAAAAGACACCAAAGGGAAAGAAATACAAACATTAAGCCTTTACACTGGGACCGTCATAGAATCTGAGGCCTGACCTAGCGGCGTGCAGTTAAAGAGGGAAGCAAAGTTGTCAACCGTATTTGGGTTAACTACCATACATGCAGTCTGTCGTATATTTTTTATGAAATAACACATCAATCCACTGGTTTTAACTTTATATTCCCAAAAGTTCTTAAACGTTTTGTGACGAAAAATTTTCAGTGATGACAAATTGTTAGCCTGTTTACAAAATTTTAACTTTACAGCCACAGGTCCTGAGAAATGTGAAACAAAACAAAAAAAAATCCAATAATTAAACCTAATAATGGATTTAACAGCAAGAGTTGTAGCCCCTTTGCCCTAATTCCCATAAAAATACCATCCATGTGCATTTCAAGTTTTTTTTTTTTTTTATGAACGGCAATTAGTAAAATCTATCGAGGGATATTTCTCCAAGAGTTTTAACGCTCTTGGCCCTTATTCCAGCATAAACGATGCATCAGTCCAGTGACCATGTGTGTGCCAAGTTTAAAATTTACCCCAATGTGATTTATATCAGTCTTTGTATCGACTGCCTATTCGAAGTTAGCAAAATTGCAGCATGTTTCCTCTGGCTTTCTTTGCCGAATCATTACAGGATCACTGATGAGGCTTTATTAGCCGAAACTACGTAGTATGACCCATCTTCTTTCTTGTGAATGTTTTCATTGCTCTTAAAGGAACTCATTTTTGATTTTTATTTGCCTTCACTGCAGCTGGTGTTGTGCCTTGTGGCGGCCGTAAAACGTCTCCCCGTACATCAACCATAGTGTAGTTTATATTTTACTTTTGGTCCTTTGAGATCAGCGTGAATATTCTGAGAAATCAGAAATGAATTATTGGTTTAGACTCATATTCTAGACAAGTTTTTAATTTTTTGGACCCCAATGTGATTTATATCAGTCTTTGTATCGACTGCCTATTCGAAGTTTGCAAAATTGCAGTATGTTTCCTCTGGCTTTCTTTGCCGGATCATTACAGGGTCACTGATGAGGCTTTATTAGCCGAAACTACGTAGTATGACCCATCTTCTTTCTTGTGAATGTTTTCATTGCTCTTAAAGGAACTCATTTTTTATTTTTATTTGCCTTCACTGCAGCTGGTGTTGTGCCGTGTGGCGGCCGTAAAACGTCTCCCCGTACATCAACCATAGTGTAGTTTATATTTTACTTTTGGTCCTTTGAGATCAGCGTGAATATTCTGAGAAATCAGAAATGAATTATTGGTTTAGACTCATATTCTAGACAAGTTTTTAATTTTTTGGACCCCAATGTGATTAAAATCAGTCTTTGTATCGACTGCCTATTCGAAGTTTGCAAAATTGCAGTATGTTTCCTCTGGCTTTCTTTGCCGGATCATTACAAGGTCACTGATGAGGCTTACACTCTGTCTCTGGTCGGGCTCATCGGAGTCTAACTGTTGATTTTTTTTTGCTCCAGCATTTCAGTGGTTTCTTGCTGTCGAGTCCTCACCGTTGTCTCACCTCTGTGGTTCTTTGATTTTTGTGTTCACGGAGATGTTGCACTGATAAGTTAGGAGGCCTTCATGCGGACTGAACAAATTATTTGTCTAAATCGCGACGGAAGTAAGGGCGAGGATTGTGGCCGCGTAAAATCGATTTAAGCCCCCCAGTGGAAATCTTCCACTGACCGTTCCAAGGCGGCTCTTCTGTGGCGATTTATTTATGTTGTTGTTTGTTACTTACTGTGTGTATCACTTGTGTCTTTTGGTTTTGGATGGCCATATGCCCATTTTGTGGGAAAGTAACTGTCCTTATGGCCTTCCTTTGTTTAGGTTTCCATTATGGTCTGGTCGCTTAATGTTTGTATTTCTTTCCCTTTGGTGTCTTTTATTGGTGGAGTAAGTTAATTGTATCAATTCCTGATCTTTGTTTTACTTCTACTTTTTATTAGCCGAAACTACGTAGTATGACCCATCTTCTTTCTTGTGAATGTTTTCATTGATTTTAAAGGAACTTTTTTTTTATTTTTATTCAAAGTTTATGGGGAATACGTGATGTAAATGATTTAATGAAATGGTAAATATATTAAGAAGTGAAGCTGTGATTGTTATATAACCTTCGCCCTGAATCTAGTATACCCGATATATCCACCCACTACCCATGTGTGTACCAAATTTAAACTTCGTATACCTTGTAGTTGTTGAAAAAAAACATGACTTAATCAGATATATGAATGAAACAGAGATACACACTTAATTAACCTCCTTTTCATAAGTTACCAAGTTTTAACTTTGTAAGCCTAACAGTTGCTGAGAAAATGGTGGCGGAAGTTTTAACTGGCAATTATGGAAAAAAAACTATGCAGCGATATAACTCCAATAGTTATGGAATCGTGGACATGAATCCAATACGCACGACACATCGACCCACTGTCCTTGTGTTTACCGAGCTTCAAAATAAAAGTGGAGGCAATGATAATGAATCGAAACAATCAACCCACAGCTCCTATCAGAGACCCAAAGGGAAAAAAGCACAAACATGAAAAAACAGACCTAATGGAAACATCAATAGCGGAAAGCCAAAAGGACAGTTACTTTCCCACATAATGGCCAATAGGCTATCCAAAATAAAAAAAATATAAGCGACACAAACAACCAAAGACGAACCATCACAAAATAAACCGCGACGGAAGAACCGCCTTGGAACGGTCAGCGGAAACGAGTTCCAAGGGTTTGTGTGTGTGTGTGTGTTTGGGGGGGCTTAAATCGATTTTACGTGGCCACAATCCTCACCCTTACTTCCGTCGTGATTTAGACAAAAAATTTGTTTAGTCCGCATGACGGCCTCCTAACTCATCAGTGCACCATCTCCGTGAACACAAATAATCAAACAACCACAGAGATGAAACAACGGTGAGGACTCGACAGCAAGAAACCACTTCAATATTAAAACCTTTCTAAGCAGCCCGAAAGAAATATTGAAATCAAAGTACTGAAAGTACTAACAGAAGGTGATGGTAGAAAACTGCTAGTAGCGAGTTCCACGGGTGGGGGTGGGGCTTAAATCGATTTTACGTGGCCACAATCCTCTCTCTTACTGCCGTCGCGATTTAGACAAATAACTTGTTTAGTCCGCATGAAGGCCTCCTAACTCATCAGTGCAACATCTCCGTGAACACAAATAATCAAACAACCCCAGAGATGCAACAACGGTGAGGACTCGACAGCAAGAAACCACTGAAATGCTGTAGCAAAAGAAAACCAACAGTTAGACTCCGATTGGCCCGATCAGAGATATAGTCTTTAATCCTAACAGTTGTTCCAACAGGATGGACAACCTTCGTCATAGTCTCGTAAGAAAAGTTTTAAGGAACACTAAATTTGATTGTCAAATTCCTCCACTCCAGGTCAGACAATTAGCTTCTGCGGAGTGCATACGTAACAAAGCTTAATGCGGTAAAAAGCATTTACCCGCCCCCATCGGTTTCTATTTTTATTTGCATGATTCATCTTTTTCTGAAATTCAGTCTTTTTTTCGAGATTACACCAAGAAAACCTGGATTTTTTCAACGTTTTGGGACACACATTCGCTTACCAGCTAGCTTCTTATTCTCGAAGCGGACCAAATACGGCTCTCTAAAATCCCTAAAGGACTGGAAACTTAGCATTTTAAGACTAGTGAATAAACGCATTTCTTTCTATTCTCAAAATACTAACTTATTACCTCCTAAGCCCAAGACGTCTTTACGTCATCTTAAACTAGGTATTCAAGAATTTCATAAGAAGTTTGTTTTGGCCCCTGCAGACAAGGCCGCTAACAACGTCGTCGTTGTGTGACGGCTCCACTATGTTAACACGCTTAAGCAGGAGCTTGGTGGTACTAAGGCCTATGAACTTCAGCCTTTGGCTGAAGAGAGAGCTATAGTAGATAAACATGTTTGTCTTTCAGCCACCAAGTTTGCTGTGTGTGTTAACGAAGGCCAAGACAAGCTTCCTACGCTATACTGGTTACCAAAACTTCATAAAAAACCTTACAAAGCACGGTTTATTGCAAATTCTAGTTCTTGCACTACCACTGAACTTTCTAAATTATTAATTTCCTGTCTTACCTCTATTAAAACGCATGTAATTAAATATTGTGATAAAGTCTTTGAAAGATCAGGAAGAAATCTGTTTTGGTCTATAAAAAATTCGAATGAGGTTTTAAATAAATTGAAATCTAGACAGTTTCGTGCTTCTAGTCTGTCTACCTACGATTTTTCCACACTTTACACTACACTTCCTCATAATCTTATAAAAGAAAAGCTTAATGATTTAATTGAATGGGCTTTTCACAGAGAAGATTCTCTCTATCTTGCATGTAATGTCAGAAATGCATTTTTCACTTCTAAAGAGCATAAGAATTATACACTTTGGTCATGTCAGAAAGTGTGTGATGCCCTCACCTTTCTACTTGACAATATTTATATTAGATTCGGTACTAAGTTATTTAGACAAATTGTGGGTATTCCGATGGGTACTAATTGCGCACCTCTTGTGGCTGATCTGTTCTTGTATTGTTATGAAAGAGACTTCATTTTGTCGCTTTCCATTGATAACCAATCTGAAATTATTGAAGCTTTTAGCTCTACTTCTAGATATTTAGATGATTTATTAAATATTGATGGTGCCTATTTTGATGGTTTGATCGGTCGGATTTGCCCCCTAGAACTTCAGTTAAATAGGGCAAATTCTTCTGATACCGAGGCCCCGTTTTTGGATTTGCATCTGTCTGTTGTGGATGGATTTGTTTCGTGCAGGATTTGTGATGGGCGCGGTGACTTTGGTTTTGAGATTGTAAATTTTCCTTTTTTGGATGGTGATGTTCCTCGTGCGCCATCCTGTGGCGTTTGTGTTTCGCAATTGATTCGATTTGCTAGAGTGTGTAGTCATGTAACTGACTTCAACACTCGTAATAAATTATTAACGGCTGGACTTCTTAATCAGGGTTATCGGTACCATAAACTACGCAAAGCCTTTTCAAAATTTAATAGACGCCATTCTGATTTAATTTCAAAATTCAATATTGGACTTAAATCTCTTCTGCAACAAGGTCTATCGGAACCCGAATTTTATGGTGACTTAGTATATAAATTCAGAAAAATATATAACCGCAATGACTTCAGCACCCAATTTCGTAAAATCATTCTTCGATATAAAAAGATTGGGTACAACATGGATATTATACGACAGACTGCATGCATGGTAGTTAACCCAATCACGGTTGGCAACTTTGCTTCCCTCTTTAATTGCACGCCGGTGGGTCAGGCCTCAGATTCTATGACGGCTCCAACGTAAAGGCTTATTGAAAATTAAAGAGAAAATGTTGGTTGGTGCCTGATGCTCTGTCTCTGGTCGGGCTCATCGGAGTCTAACTGTTGGTTTTCTTTTGCTCCAGCATTTCAGTGGTTTCTTGCTGTCGAGTCCTCACCGTTGTCTCACCTCTGTGGTTCTTTGATTTCTGTGTTCACGGAGATGTTGCACTGATGAGTTAGGAGGCCTTCATGCGGACTGAACAAATTATTTGTCTAAATCGCGACGGAAGTAAGGGCGAGGATTGTGGCCACGTAAAATCGATTTAAGCCCCCCAGTGGAAATCTTCAACTGACCGTTCCAAGGCGGCTCTTCTGTGGCGATTTATTTATGTTGTTGTTTGTTACTTGCTGTGTGTATCACTTGTGTCTTTTAATTTTGGATGGCCATATGACCATTTTGTGGGAAAGTAACTGTCCATATGGCCTTCCTTTGTTTGGGTTTCCATTATGGTCTGGTCGCTTAATGTTTGTATTTCTTTCCCTTTGGTGTCTTTTATGGATGGAGTAAGTTAATTGTATCAATTCCTGATCTTTGTTTTACTTCTACTTTGCATATCAGGGCTGTTTTGTTTGTGCCGTGTGGCGGCTGTAAAAGGTCTCCCCGTACATGCATTTAATGCTCTTATTTTTCCAATCCTCAGGGATTGCTTATGCAATTGCTTTTCACTGTTCCATCAATTAACATCCTTTAGATACCTGTTGAAGGTCATTATTAAACCGATGTTCGTTCCTCGTTGTATAACAACTGCTTGTTTGACATCCCTGTACTTTAAGTAGACTAGGATGTTTTGTGGGCTTTTGTTGTACCTTCCTTCTATTCGAAGGAATCTTCTTCAGTAATTTTATTTATTTAATAACCGGTATGAACATCGCTTTAGTTTTGACGGTATCACAACCTTATTATCCAAAATGAGTATTACAAATACATATAAAATATCAATATCACCCCTTAGGTTACATTCTGCTTCTTCTGTACGGATTCCCCATTCTATTAAGAACTTTAATACTATGTTGCCTTCGGTATTGGTTAGACCCTTAAATTTGTCTTCTGTAACTTCAGTTAATCTCAAAGGAGCAGGCAATACCAATGTTTTTGGGAGTAGTCTTCGTATAAGACTATCTCCTCTCAAATCACCCATCCTTCGAAAATATACTAATCCGTGGAAAAGAAGTGGAATGTATCCTAGTATTTCTAAGTGCAATGCCAAGAGGTGCAGATGTTGTTCGCATTTAAGCACTGCGTCTACCGTTACTTCATCTGTAAACGGTAGACGCTTCTCTGTAGTTAACATGTCTGATTTGACATGACAGTCTACAGATTTAATTTATCTAATTACTTGACGTGCTGCAAACTGTAATATGCAGTACGTCGGTCAAACTAACCGCATGCTTAAAACTAGATTGAACGAGCATTATCGTAGAATGAGTAAGCCTAAGAAAACTGACACTTTCTTGTACCGTCACTTTCGACGTACAGGTCATTCTGTAAACAAGTTGGCTGCTTTCAAAAAGCATCCAATAGGTTTGGTCTTGTCAGTCTACATTCTGAGTTAAGCCAGGTGATATCATTATCCCACTTAATGCACTTTTTGAATAAAAATAATAAACTTTAAACGTTCCAAGGCGGTTCTTCTGTCGCGGTATATTTTTGTTATGGTTTGTCTGAAGTTTGGGGGCCTTCATGCGGACTCAGCAAAATATTTGTCTAAATCGCGACGGAAGTAATGGCGAGGATTGTGGCCACGTAAAATCGATTTAAGCCCCCCCAGTGGAATTCGTTTCCGCTGACCGTTCCAATGCGGTTCTTCTGTCGCGGTTTGTTCTTGTTATGGTTTGTCTTTGGATGTTTGTGTCGCTTATGTTATTTTATTTTGGATAGCCTATTGGCCATTTTATGGGAAAGTAACTGTCCTTTTGGCTTTCCGCTGTTGGTGTTTCCATTAGGGTCTGTTGTTTCATGTTTGTGTGTCTTTCCGTTTGGTGTCTCTGATGGGAGCTGTGGGTTGATTGTAACGATTCCTGGTCATTGCCTCTACTTCTATTTTTAATACACGTGTATATAAAATTTCGAAGTCTGTGACCTTGGTATCAGGAGGGGTAGGTAGTGATGTATGGGGCGCCGTTTTACTATTTAATCCGTATTTATAGATATCCATAATTATTTATGGATATCCATAATTATCCCCACGTTTTTTAACAAAAGTGGGGATATTGTTATCGCCTCCGTCCGTCTGTCCGTCTGTCTGTCTGTCCGTCTGTCTGTCCGCCTATCTCCTCCTAAACCGTTAGCCGGAATTCAACCAAATTTGGTATGCGAGTTGCTTACATGAATGGCTTGCGCAAGAGCACATTTTTTTTGTCCCCGCCCCCAGGGGCCCTGGGGAGGGGTCAAAAGGTCAAATATCAATTGTTTTGTTTGATTTGAGGTTTAACGTCCCCGTCAACACTATAAAGGTCATTTTGGAGACGTTGCTTCCAATTTTGTGGGCCTTTTACCCGACATTGAGATGAAATGACTTCTCAAGCCCTGTCGCCCAATGAAACCAACAGGGTTTATGAGCATGGACGGTCCGCCTCGCACCGCGGTTCCTGGACAGGCTTAGATCCTCTAAGCTGTTTACCAGTACTAGTGTGCGGGCTGGATTCAGCTCTGCGTGGAAGCATCGTGCAGCCCATATATTTCTTCAAGCCCCTATGGGCGGGGGCGGAAGGTCAAATATCAATAAAATTCAATTACAAAGTCAATTTTGAAGATTTTGATGCCAAACTTTGCACATGTACTTAGTTATGAAAAAAGTAAAACATATTGAACGGGATTTTGGCTGTGGGTCACGCCCTGGGGGTCGGACTTGGGGGGGGGGGGGGGGTCGGGGTTCAAAATTAAAGTTTTTCAGAACATAGTCATGTTGCATATCTATGCGAAGGGGATAATGGGTAGAATAAACTACAAGTAAAATTTTGACCCTGGGGTCAGATTGGGGCCCTGGGAGAGGGGTCAAAGGGTCAAAATTTAAGTTTTTTGGAACATAGTCATGTGGCATATGAAATTGAAGGTCATGATTAGTAGAATATAATACAGGTAATATTTTGACCATGGAGTCAAATTAGGGCCCAGGGTGAGGGGTTTTCGGTACTTGGCCCCTCTGTAGAAAACGTGGGGATTTGCAATGGCGCGCCATCGACAGTATTCTAGTTAGAATTATGGATATCCATAATTCGAATTATGGATATCCATTATTATTTTTGGATATCCATAATTATTTATGGATATCCATAATTTGAATTATGGATACCCATA
The DNA here is from genome assembly GCA_963580285.1 of Lucinisca nassula. Lineage (NCBI taxonomy): Eukaryota > Metazoa > Mollusca > Bivalvia > Lucinida > Lucinidae > Lucinisca > Lucinisca nassula. The sequence goes on from OY757026.1 coordinate 7,278,188, forward strand.
ATTCGAATTATGGGTATCCATAAATCGAACTGAATTAATGATATCCATAAATCGAATAATTGATATCCAGTATTCGATCTCTTGATATCCATAAATCGAATTATGAATATCCATCATTCGGCTGATTTATGGATATCCATAAATCAAATTATGGATATCCACAAATCGAATTATGGATATCCATAAATCGATTTATGGATATCATTTATTTAGATCGAAATATGGATATCCATAAATCGACTTATGGATATCCTTAATTCGAATTATGGATATCCATTATTCGGCTGATTTAAAGATATCCATAAATCGATTTATGGATATCCATAATTCAACTCTGCAAATAATCTTAATAAATAATGACTGCTCCCTTTGCAAAACAAAAAACAAAAACAAAACAAAACAAAAAAAAAAAAACTCGACTATTCGCGTCAGGAGGCTTAGTGGTGGCCTATGGTGAAGGAGAGATATGTTTTGTTTGATTTGAGATTTAACGTCCCCTTCAATACTATTTAGGTCATTTTGGAGACGTTGCATCCAATTATGTTGGGCATTAAGCCTTCATTGAGATGAAATGACATCTCAAACCCGCCGGCCTCGATAGCTCAGTCGGATGCGCGTCTGACTGGTGATCAGCGGGACGCGGGTTTGATACCTGCCAGGGTCAGCAACATTCTTTCGTGGATATTGATCATGAAATATTTTCTACGGTCATTCTCTCCCTTTCGCTGATTCAAGAAGGGTAGTTGTCAGTTTCTGGCGAAAGAATGTGCACTGTACTGGTTAGTTACTTACATATAAGCCTGCCCAGAAAAAGTGTGGATACGTAAAATGACAGGCCCAAAAATGACCTAAATTAGTGTTGACTGGGCCGTTTAACTCAAATACAAACAAACAAACACCTCAATCCCTGTCTCCCATTGACTCGCACAACTTTGTTTGGACAGTACTCTCAGCTCATGCAGCCAAATCTATTTCTCCAATGACTGAACGGCGGGGGCAAGGATGTATATCTGAATCTGCCCGGTATTCCATACATCTCAAGTAGAGTATTATATGGATATATTTTAATACTATATACACAGTGGAATTACCTAAAACTAAGACTAATTCTGCTTTAAAAAGCCTATTTAGAAGGGTGCAGTTATTCTTTCCTCGTGAGTTCTGCACACAATGTCCTCTGGTCAGGGACCACCTTTGGAACTGTTCAAAAGTGGTCTTAATATAGGAATTGTACTGTATAACGATCATGTACAATTTTTCCAGAAAGCATGCACGGATTGCCTGTTTGGATCATTATAATCTTACGTCCGACTTTCCTTAGGTGCGCAGTCCTCATAGAGGTGATTCCAGAGGTACAGGATGCGTTCGCCGGCATTTCCAGATCTTACGGCTGGTTCCGATATTTAACTGCACACGTGGCGGGCGTTCAGCGTTTGGCGTCCGTTGCTTTGGAAGCCTTACGGGCTGTAAAGGCTGCACGGCAGAAAGGCCTTTTGACTGGCCATCATCTCCCAGCGATGATGAAGACCTTGAAGATTTTTACATTAAACAATCACGTGTCTTAGGGAGAAATCATTAAACCAAAAGCTTTGGCGGTGATTTATGGATATCCATAATTCGAATTTTGGATATCCATAAATCGATCGGAATAATGGATATCAATAAATCGATTTATGGATATCCATAATTCGAATTATGGATATCCCATAAATCAGAGGAATAATGGATATCCATAAATCGAATTATATCCATAATTCGATCAGCCGAATTATGGATATGCACGGCAGAGAGGTCCCTTTGACTGGCCATCATCTCCAAGCGATGATGAAGACCTTGAAGATTTTTACATTAAACAATCACGTGTCTTAAGGAGAAATCATTAAACCAAAAGCTTTGGCGGTGATTTATGGATATCCATAATTCGAATTTTGGATATCCATAAATCGATCGGAATAATGGATATCAATAAATCGATTTATGGATATCCCATAAATCAGAGGAATAATGGATATCCATAAATCGAATTATATCCATAATTCGATCAGCCGAATCATGGATATCCATAAATCGATATGAATTAATGATATCCATAATTCGATTTGTTGATATCTATAAATACGGATTAAATAGTAAAACGGCGCCCCATAGTGATGAGTATTTTGTGGTAAATTGTTTAACGTCATGGCAAGTATAAACTAAATCTAACTTACATATGGTTTACACATGTATAGCACAAAACTTAACCAAACGAAAATGTAAACCGAATTTTTCAAAGGTCATTACTCTGTTAATATTTTGTTAGACAGTAATTCTCGAAACTTTAGGCACATCTTCACATCTTAGCCTTACTACATACACATTTTAGGCTTGATCGGATGAAAACTGTATAGTAGGAGTTATACGGAAACGAAAAAAAAAGTTTACGAACGAACGGACGGTCATGATCCCCATAACTTAATACGACCGTTTTTATTTTTTCTTGTTGTTTTTTTTTTCAAATGGGTATATAAAAAGATTTTTCTAAGTCATCAGGCCTTCTATAGGGCCTTGGTTATTTCATTTGTTGTTAACGTCCCTGTTAACACTGTATGAGTCTTTTTTGAGACATTGCTTCCAATCTGTCGCCCAATGAAACTAAATGGTTGAAATACATGAACGGTCCGACTCGAGCCACTTTTCCTGGGCAGGCTTAGAACTTCTAGGCGATTTAACACTACTCATGTGCGGCCGGTATCAGCTCTGCGTGGAAGTATCATGCAGCCCAATCTATTTTTTCAATCCCCGATGGACGGGGCCGATCAGACCTTGGGGCAATATATTGGACTGCATGAGCTGAAACCGACCGAATTTTGAAGTACTGCTGAACCGCCTGGGAAGATCTAAGCCTGCCCAGACAAAGTGCTGCGAATCAGACTGTATATTAAACCTCGGCAGTTTCTTTGAGCGGTACCTCCGCAAAAACCTCAAATTTGCAATTCTTTTGTATATCTTTCTGGATCGCAATTTAATTGTAAAAGAAACTGATTAGTAAAACGTCAAGTATTGAGTGGAAATAAAGAACACCACTCTCGGCTTATCAGATGCAATAGCTACCATCGAATGCGCCAAAACAGTCTGTAACTTGTGGCAGGTCACTTAGTAGTCATGAAGTTTTTGAACAGAAACTATTGCTATCTGTGCTGGGCTCAAGAACAATAAACAACGACCCATCAACGTTATGACTTTGTTTCGCTCCCTAAATATTTTATATATTTGGAAGAGTTAGAACCTTCGACCTTGGCACTGACGTTAATTCTAGTAGCAAAGACATGAACATGTTTTTACACACCCAGCGATCTTTTTTATGTTTGGTTTTACGATCCTTTCAAGATTATTTCACTCACATCAAGCCGATTGTTAATCAGAGGTGAGCGAAAACTGGAGTACCCGATGAAAAACCTCCTGACCTTCCGTTGCAGAACTTCTCATTATGTGACCTGAGCCATGCTCAAACCTACAGCGTTGAGAGACCTAATGATTAAGATTCAGCACTCTTATCCACTAGGCCACGGAGGCCCGTTACACTCAGCGATCATTATAAATGAGGAAAAATAACGTTCTCTGTCTTTCCAACATTTACATATACGTATTATTAGAGCTATCAGCTGAAAGATGTTCAGAATATATAAATCTGTTCCTATCTGTGTGAAGTAAACTTTGCAAGTTTTGTTTGTTTGTATTTAACGGCCCAGTCAACACTGATTTGGGTCATGTTTGGGCTGTCAGTGTACCTATCCACGCTTTTCCTGAGCAGGCTTATCTGTAAGCGGTTTACCAGTTCGGGGCACATTCAGCCGCCAAAAACTGACCCCTGCCCTTCCTGAATCAGCGGAAGGGAGAGAATGACCATAGAAAAGATTTCATAATCTCCACGAAAGAATGTTGCCGACCCCGGTAGGTATCGAACCCGTGTCCTCCTTATCACCAGTCAGACTGCATCCGACTGAGCTACCGCAGCCAGCCACACGTTGTGAGAAGTAGTAGTTATGTTCTGTTGTTGTTCGTTTCCATGGCCCCATGGACTTACTCCATAATGGCATTGCAAGACGTAAAATTTGCGAAAATGACTGCGGCTGTTATAAGTTCCCCATAAGGGAAATAGATACGCCTTAAGGGGGTGGGGCTACTCCTGCAAAAGTAGTTTCTCTTTGGATATGTCTAAGGGGTATACTCTTAAAGGAAAGAATTTGCTCCTGGGGAGCAAATTCTTCCCTTTTAGAGTAGACCTCTTGCGGAGCAAATTCTTCCCCTTTTAGAGTAGACCCCTTTTTCAGTTGGACAGAGCGAACAGAGTAGCAACCATAAGGTCCTTAAAGTTGTATTTCCATTACGAAATCATGCCTATAGAATTGTGATCCCCTTTTATATGTTCTATAAAAGGGTTATCCTTTGGAAGCAAGGAATACACCACAGAACTGAATTATATGGTGTGCACATGTTTTCTTGGCCAGACTAGCTAGTTTCGGTCAATAAGGCCTCATCAGTGACCCTAAGATATCAAAATTCCACAATGGATTCAATGATCCCAAAGGACTGTGACAAGAAAATATAATCTACACTATGACAGGGAGACGTTTTACCGCCGCCACACATTCCCATACACCAGTTGAAGTGAAGTTAAATATGTTCTATAAAAGGGCTATCCTTTGGAAGCAAGGAATACACCACAGAACTGAAAAATATGGAGTGTACATGTTTTCTGGGCCAGACTAGCTAGTTTCGGCCAATAAGGCCTCATCACTGACCCTCAGATATTTTCAAAATTCCACAATGGATTCAATGATCCCAAAGGACAAGAAGATATACTCTTCACCTTTATATAGTAAAGCTCGGGTTTGCATGGGTATACATTAATTTCCGTACACTAGATTGAGGGTACTCGATAGAATCGCCTCGTCGAGACGTTTCTGTAGACTCCCCGCAATCTATGTTTTGAGCAAAAAAAAGGCAATATTCCATTTTTTCTTTTTAAAATTTCTTTTTCTTTGTCCAAAAAATGACAATGTATTTGTATAGGCGTGTTTCGAAATACGGTAAAAATGGTAGACTAACTGCCACACCTGCCAGGGGTCACGGTATCCATTTCCCTTAAGATATTTATTGTTGGAGTTGAAACGCTTGCTTTTCGGTCTGTTTCAGTATAGTCCCGCATGCATGACCTAGTCACTAGGGTTTCGTCAAATCAGCGTCGGTGCTTGACTTTACCCCCGACGTAGATATGACGTTGCATAAACGTCAAGATGTAGTACCGACGTTGTCACGTTGCTGAAATGTTACGACGTATGGCATATCAAAACAACAACATGCACATAAATTTTACTGTCTAACACTAACAAGTAACCAATAATGCAATTTTCTCGGAATACGGTAAGACAAACAACTATTGCCATAAATAAAGATAAGAACCATGCAATTACATCTTAGTCTGAGGATGCAAATCACAATAATCGTCGTCTGCTTTGTTGTCTGTTGGTTACTTGTAAACATTGTGGAGTCAGATCAGACTGTTGCTCAAGGAGCAGATGGCAGTCTGGTCAGGACCACATTGTTTACCTGTATGCTTAAACTGCACAAAGAAGTAGCAGACGACATAAACAGACGACAGTTTTAGGGTTAAGAATAAATATGGTGCAACTGAGGTCATGTTTACTGGTCCTGATGACACGTTCTTAGACAATCCTTATCCCAGGTAATAAGATAGAGAAACAGGGCCGTACTCGGATGAGCAATAGCAGTTCAGCTATCAATGTTCAAATTTTGTTTTTATAGAAACTTTATTTACACATGGTTTAAAAAACAGCTCAGAATATAAGTATTTATACCCTGAAAACATGAGTTGTTCTTCAGTATTAGCATCCGGCATAAGGTAGGTTTTCAGTAGCACAGCTACGTGTGTATAAACGCAGCGAGCGAGGGGAGGTAACTACCAGACTACAGATTGCATCATCGTTAAAGCTGATTGGTTGATCGCGTCACGTGCCCCTCCATGGAACAGTTACAATCTGGTCATTATACCCGGTTTGCCCGCCTCATGGCGACCAAACCAATAACATTATTATACAACCAGTGGAAAAACTTTATTACGATGCAAATTCTACATCTAGATTCAAAATAATCAAAAGACATGAAGCTGAACTGAAATGGATTAAATTTTTACAGACCCCTTTTCCACTGGGATTTAATGACAACATTTATCATGAGGGTAATATTTCCAGAATGCCGGACTTTGATATTTTCTCACTCCTGGAATGTCGAAAACGCAGAACTAGATCTCACGGCACCAGGAAAAATGGTAACTTTAAACGTAAATCACGTGCGTTTAAACGAAACAATACTAGACTGAAGTGACTGTCAATTATATTATTAAATCATGGACGCCACTCTATGCTTTCATTTTTGGTTTGGTCGCCATGAGGCGGGCAAACCGGGTATAATGACCAGATTGTAACTGTTCCATGGAGGGGCACGTGACGCGATCAACCAATCAGCGTTAACGATGATGCAATACTATACTGCAATTACAGGAAACAGCCTGTCTGAATAGCGAAACAGACCGAAAAGCAAGCGTTTCAACTCCAAAAAAATAAATACTGATCCGGGTGATAGAATTGTTAGAAAATATCAGATTGGAGATTTATCAGTGTTCGAACTGTTTGATCTGAAAGAATTCCATGCATTGGACCAGGTTGGGTTCAATATTTTAAACAACTACGTTTTTCCCCCCGCGGCCCTGTCAATCCGCAAGTGATTAGAAGTTATAAATATCACTTATGCAGTGCAGAACCGTTTGATCTATAAATAAGTCAGTTTGTGCAGGGGGTCTTTGAATGCGAGCTTTTCATGTAGTTACAAGTATAAGGTTACACATTGTCATTAATGACATTTACACCTATTGAACTATCACTATTCCCTTTAAAATGGGCGAGTCAATTTGTGATCTCAGGAAAAAGAGAAATTGATTTGTTTGGAGCAAATTCTTTTCTTAAGCGAAGCCCATATATTTTTCAAAGAATTTCCTGATAGTCTGTAATATTTTTTTTTGTTCCGGCTACACCGCAGCAGACAAAGTCCAGCTACATGTATATATGGGATGTGATGTTGAAACCCGCACGTGCAGCTACCCAGTGGAGCTAGGCGCGTAGATACTTCACCCCCCCCCCCCCACACACACACACACCTACATTGTTTAAGCGCATAGTGAAGCCTCAGGCGAGACTGCGCAGCCTTGTTTGTGTGTTCTCTGTTTACTCATAAGCTGTCTCAAATCAGCGTAAGCCGGGGACATGTAGCAATTCAATGCCTATCGAAGAAGTCCGCTGAAGACTGATTAGACTGCGGATGCAAAACCATCATGTTATTTAGATAGGCAAGTAACAAGAAAAAGAAAATGCGGACATCATACACAATTTTAACATGTGCATGTGCGTTCTTCACTTTGTGCGCGATGAAACGTTTCAAACCTCTTCAACATTGAAGACACAATCCCGATTGCACAACTGCGCAGACTTACCAGTCTTTTCTGTACGCACATGCGCAATAAGTATTTTACTCGAGATAGGAGATCTGAACAGACTGATCCTTGCACTAGGTAGCTTAGAATGTGTTTGTAATGTCGCAAGCAGATTTGGCCGGTTAAATGTACACAGTCGTTTTAAGCCGGCGCACGGCGAAAAAAAACCGTTTCAAACGAAGGACCAGATCAGCCTCCGCATCTAGCCAATGTGGCCTTAGTTTTCACCTGTTGTTCTTTGATTAGCACATAGGCCACGTTAGGCACATACGAACAACGAAGACTGTTCAGACTGCATGTACGTGTAGGCTGACCTGAGTCTTAGCCCATCGCATATGACTTATTTTCTTAATCATGTTCCCCGAAATTACTTCCAATAAAACCTTGTCACCGTGAAATAAATGGGCATCTTCACTTGCTCCTCAGAAAACCAGGGTAACACAACAGGTAACCTGAATTAAACTAACTTTTTGCATGCAACAACCATGAATTTCACTCGCACGTGCTGAAAGACGTTCTGTGGAAAAAGGCGGGAAACGCTCAATTAATATTTAAAGGGGCGCTTCTGCTATCAAAGAGGCATTGAATCAAATGCCACAGCACATGGAAAAAGGGTAACACTGTCACACAAATAATAATGAAAGTGGAGGCTACGCTCCAAAGAGTCTGAGAGTAAAGCGAAAACACTTGCATATGCACGGTGATCCAAGCCTTTGTAGGCCACAATGCTACATCACCGACTAGGATCAACCTGCACATCGATGCAATGTGATCAGTCTTTATTGAACCCTTAAAGCTTACGAAGTCACAAGGCTAAGTGAAACCCTTTGCCTTACATGTCGGTAGTGGGTGCGCATGTTCAGTGTTTGCAGGTCGTTGAGAAACCAGCGAAGACACATCTTAGCGTACTCCTGCAATCCGATTAGAGTTTTCGCTGATCGCAGGAGCCTGATGCAGACGATGGGATTTCACAACATAAATAAGCGAAACTCCTGTGGCTCATCAAGGTTGATCTAAGCACTTGCTGCCTGCGTTTCTCACAGTCTGATCAGTATTCGGTGAGGGTATGAACCTTCCATTACCACAGGGCTATCCAAGTGAGAGAAGCGAAAACCATTTGCCTCACAGAGTGCATGTTAATCCGAGTCTTTGGAAGTCGCACATATTTCATGCTAAGTTTTCTTTTTTTCGTGCGCTAGCTCATATACGAGCAGTACGATGTTGTAATGATAAACCCGGGAACGGTCCGAAATGCTTGTTCTGGGTGAATTTTTCGGCATTTTTTGTGTGTTCAAAGTATTAAAAATTCTGATTTCTGAAAAATTTGGGAGTTCGAATTAAATGAGAAAGTTTTCAGCCACAGATTCGAAATAATTTTGGGTGTTTTTACCGTATTTCGAAACACACCTATTCGAATACATTGTCATTTTTTGGCCAAAGAAAAAGAAATTTTAAAAAGAAAAATTGGAATATTCAAGTTGCCTTTTTTGCTCAAGACATAGATTGCGGGGAGTCGACAGAAACGCCTCGACGAGGCAATTCTATCGAGTACCCACAATCTAGTGTCGCAGAGCATGAATACGGAAATTAATGTATACCCCTGCAAACCCGAGCTTTACTATATAAAAGTGTAAGTTATATTTTCTTGTCCCTTGGGATCATTGATTCCATTGTTGAATTTTGAAAATATCTGAGGGTCACTGATGAGGCCTAATTGGCCGAAACTAGCTAGTCTGGCCCAGAAAAACATGTAGGCCCAGAAAAAAATGTACACTCCATATTTTTCAGTTCTGTGGTGTATTCCTTGCTTCCAAAGAATAGCCCTTTTATAGAACATATTTAACTTCACTACAACTGGTGTGTGGGAATGTGTGGCGGCTGTAAAACGTCTCCCTGTCCTACATCATAGTGTAGATTATATTTTCTTGTCCTTTGGGATCATTGATTCCATTGTGGAATTTTGAAAATATCTGAGGGTCACTGATGAGGCCTATTTGGCCGAAACTAGCTAGTCTAACCCGGAAAACATGTGCACACCATATTTTTCAGTTCTGTGGTGTATTCCTTGCTTCCAAAGAGTAACCCTTTTATAGAACATATTAAAGGGGATCACAATTCTATAGGCATGATTTCGTGATGGAAATACAACTTTAAGGACCTTATGGCTGCTACTCTGTTGACTCTGTCCAACTGAAAAAGGGATCTACTCTAAAAGGGGAAGAATTTGCTCCTCAAGGGGTCTACTCTAAAAGGGAAGAATTTACTCCCCAGGAGCAAATTCTTTCCTTTAAGAGTATACCCCTTAGACATATCAAAAGAGAAATTACTTTTGCAGGAGTAGCAGTCATTTTCGCAACTTTTACGTTTTGCAATGTCATTATGGAGTAAGTCCATGGGGCCATGGAAACGAAAAACAACAGAACATAACTACTACTACTCACAAAGTGTGGCTGGCTGCGGTAGCTCAGTCGGATGCAGTCTGACTGGCGATAAGGAAGACTCGGGTTCGATACCTACCGGGGTCGGCAACATTCTTTCGTGGAGATTTTGTTTGTTTGATTTGAGGTTTAACGTCCCCGTCAACACTATTTGGGTCATTTTGGAGACGTTGCTTCCAATTTTGTGGGACTTTTACCCGACATTGAGATGAAATGACATCTCAATGCCTGCCGCCCAATAAAACCAATAGAGTTTATATGCATGGACGGGCCGACTCGCAGCAGTTTTCCTGGGCAGGCTTAGACCTAAGCAGAGCACCAGTACTAATGTGCGGTCAGTATCAGCTCTGCGTGGAAGCATCGTGCAGCCCATATATTTCTTCAAGCCCCTATGGACGGGGGCGAGTCTTTCGTGGAGATTGATTATGAAATCTTTTCTGTGGTCATTCTCTCCCTTCCGCTGATTCAGGAAGGGCAGGGGTCAGTTTTTGGCGACAGAATGTGCACTGAACTGGTAAACCGCTTACGAATAAGCCTGCTCAGGAAAAGCGTGGATAGGTACACTGACAGGCCCAAACATGACCCAAATCAGTGTTGACTGGGCCGTTAAATACAAATAAACAAAACTTGCAAAGTTTACTTCACACAGATAGGAACAGATTTATATATTCTGAACATCTTTCGGTACGGTGGTAGCTCTAATAAAACGTAAATGTTGGAAAGACAGAGAACGTTATTTTTCCTCATTTATAAAGATCGCTGGGTGTAACGGGCCTCCGTGTGGCCTAGTGGATAAGAGTGCTGACTCTTAATCATTAGGTCTCTCAAAGGTGTAGGTTTGAACATGGCTCAGGTCACATAATGAGAAGTTCTGCAATATAAGGTCAGGAGGTTTTTCATCGCTCACCTCAGATTAACGATCGGCTTGATGTGAGTGAAATAATCTTGAAAGGATCGTAAAACCAAACATAAAAAAGATCGTTGGGTGTGTAAAAACATTTTCATGTCTGTGCTACTAGAATAAACAGCAGTGCCAAGGCTCTTCCAAATATATAAAATATTTAGGGAGCGAAACAAAGTCATAACGTTGATGGGTCGTTGTTTATTGTTCTTGAGCCCAGCACAGATAGCAATAGTTTCTGTTAAAAAACTTCATGACTACTAAGTGACCTACCACCAGTTACAGACTGAGTTGTTAAAAGACTTTTTGGCGCATTCGATGGGAGCTATTGTATCTGATAAGCCGAGAATGGTGTTCTTTATTTCCACTTAATACTTGACGTTTTACTAATCAGTTTCTTTTAAAATTAAATTGTGATCCAGAAAGATATACAAAAGGATTGCAAATTTCAGGTTTTTGCGGAGGTACCGCTCAAAGAAACGGCCGAGGTTTAACATACAGTCTGATTCGCAGCACTTTGTCTGGGCAGGCTTAGATCTTCCTAGGCGGTTCAGCAATACAGCAGTCCAATATATTGCCCCAAGGTCTGATCGGCCCCAGTCCATCGGGGATTGAAGAAATAGATTGGGCTGCATGATGCTTCCACACAGAGCTTATACCGGCCGCACATGAGTAGTGTTAAATCGACTAGAAAGTCTAAGCCTGCTCAGGAAACGTGGCTCGAGTCGGACTGTTCATGCATTTCAACCATTTAGTTTCATTGGACGACAGGGCTTGAGAAGGAGTTTTATCTGCCCGTTTTATCTCAGTACTGAGTAAAAGTTCCACAAAATTAGAAGCAATTTCTCAAAAAAGACTCATACAGTGATAACAGGGACGTTAACAACAAATGAAATAGATAACCAAGGCCCTATAGAAGGCCTGATGACTTAGGAAAAATCTTTTTATATGCCCGTTTGAAAAACAACAACAACAACAACAACTAAAAATACAAAACAAAACAAAACAACAAAAAAAAAAAAAAAAAAAAAAACGGCCGTATTAAGTTATGGGGTTGTGTCCGTCCGTCCGTCCGTTCGTAAACTTTTTTTTATTGTTTCCGTATAACTCCTACTATACAGTTTTCATCCGATTAAGCCTAAAATGTGTATGTAGTAAGGCTAAGATGTGAAGATATGCCACCAAATACTAACAGAGTTATGACCCTTTGAAAAATTCGGTTTACATTTTCGTTTGGTTAAGTTTTGTGCTATACATGTGTAAACCATATGTCAGTTACATTTAGTTTATACTTGCCATGGCGTTAAACAATTTACCACAGAATACTCATCACTACCTACCCCTCCTGATACCAAGGTCACAGACTTCGAAATTTTATGTACACGTTTGTATTAAAGTTTATTATTTTTATTAAAAAAATGCATTAAGTGGGATAATGATATCAGCTGGCTCAAATCAGAATGTAGACTGACAAGACAAAACCTATTGGATGCTTTTTGAAAGCAGCCAACTTGTTAAGTTCATTACCCGTTTCTGTTTTACGTCTTCTGGACACCGAGGCGAATAAATTCTACGATAGTTCTCATCAGTTATATGATGCGGCTCTCTTTACTAGAGGCTATACTCAGCATACTCTCCGTCCTTACATTGATTCTGAAATTAATCATAAACGTCATTTCTTCAAAATATCCTTCATTAATAAGGGTATGGATTTTATAGATTTGCCCAGTATCTTCCGTGAGAGACCGGTGCTTTCTTCCATTCCTGCTTATTTTCAAAATACTGAAACACCTATAATTTGCTATAAATATAACAAACCTGTTAGATCTATCATTTTTAATTTCAATAAACTTGTTTCAGATCTTGATATTGATACTAATACTCCTGATTCATGTGATTGTAAAAACTCAAAGTATTGCTATCCAGCTGCTGGTCATGTAATTACTGGAAATTTGAAAATTATTCCTGATTCTAGGATAAGGAATATAATTTCTAAAGGACCGAAATATCGGTTTCCTTCTAAAATTGATTTCAGTAAATGTAGAGATGAAATCGCTGCTTCCTTGAATGAATTCGGTAATCGATGGTGTAAGCGAGAGTATGTTGAGTATAAAGCCCTAAAGGACTGGAAACTTAGCATTTTAAGACTAGTGAATAAACGCATTTCTTTCTATTCTCAAAATACAAACTTATTACCTCCTAAGCCCAAGACGTCTTTACGTCATCTTAAACTAGGTATTCAAGAATTTCATAAGAAGTTTGTTTTGGCCCCTGCAGACAAGGCCGCTAACAACGTCGTCGTTGTGTGACGGCTCCACTATGTTAACACGCTTAAGCAGGAGCTTGGTGGTACTAAGGCCTATGAACTTCAGCCTTTGGCTGAAGAGAGAGCTATAGTAGATAAACATGTTTGTCTTTCAGCCACCAAGTTTGCTGTGTGTGTTAACGAAGGCCAAGACAAGCTTCCTACGCTATACTGGTTACCAAAACTTCATAAAAAACCTTACAAAGCACGGTTTATTGCAAATTCTAGTTCTTGCACTACCACTGAACTTTCTAAATTATTAACTTCCTGTCTTACTGCTATTAAAACGCATGTAATTAAATATTGTGATAAAGTCTTTGAAAGATCAGGAAGAAATCTGTTTTGGTCTATAAAAAATTCGAATGAGATTTTAAATAAATTGAAATCTAGACAGTTTCGTGCTTCTAGTCTGTCTACCTACGATTTTTCCACACTTTACACTACACTTCCTCATAATCTTATAAAAGAAAAGCTTAATGATTTAATTGAATGGGCTTTTCACAGAGAAGATTCTCTCTATCTTGCATGTAATGTCAGAAATGCATTTTTCACTTCTAAAGAGCATAAGAATTATACACTTTGGTCATGTCAGAAAGTGTGTGATACCCTCACCTTTCTACTTGACAATATTTCTATTAGATTCGGTACTAAGTTATTTAGACAAATTGTGGGTATTCCGATGGGTACTAATTGCGCACCTCTTGTGGCTGATCTGTTCTTGTATTGTTATGAAAGAGACTTCATTTTGTCGCTTTCCATTGATAACCAATCTGAAATTATTGAAGCTTTTAGCTCTACTTCTAGATATTTAGATGATTTATTAAATATTGATGGTGCCTATTTTGATGGTTTGATCGGTCGGATTTGCCCCCTAGAACTTCAGTTAAATAGGGCAAATTCTTCTGATACCGAGGCCCCGTTTTTGGATTTGCATCTGTCTGTTGTGGATGGATTTGTTTCGTGCAGGATTTGTGATGGGCGCGGTGACTTTGGTTTTGAGATTGTAAATTTTTCTTTTTTGGATGGTGATGTTCCTCGTGCGCCATCCTGTGGCGTTTGTGTTTCGCAATTGATTCGATTTGCTAGAGTGTGTAGTCATGTAACTGACTTCAACACTCGTAATAAATTATTAACGGCTGGACTTCTTAATCAGGGTTATCGGTACCATAAACTACGCAAAGCCTTTTCAAAATTTTATAGACGCCATTCTGATTTAATTTCAAAATTCAATATTGGACTTAAATCTCTTCTGCAACAAGGTCTATCGGAACCCGAATTTTATGGTGACTTAGTATATAAATTCAGAAAAATATATAACCGCAATGACTTCAGCACCCAATTTCGTAAAATCATTCTTCGATATAAAAAGATTGGGTACAACATGGATATTATACGACAGACTGCATGCATGGTAGTTAACCCAATCACGGTTGGCAACTTTGCTTCCCTCTTTAATTGCACGCCGGTGGGTCAGGCCTCAGATTCTATGACGGCTCCAACGTAAAGGCTTATTGAAAATTAAAGAGATAATGTTGGTTGGTGCCTGATGCTCTGTCTCTGGTCGGGCTCATCGGAGTCTAACTGTTGGTTTTCTTTTGCTCCAGCATTTCAGTGGTTTCTTGCTGTCGAGTCCTCACCGTTGTCTCACCTCTGTGGTTCTTTGATTTCTGTGTTCACGGAGATGTTGCACTGATGAGTTAGGAGGCCTTCATGCGGACTGAACAAATTATTTGTCTAAATCGCGACGGAAGTAAGGGCGAGGATTGTGGCCACGTAAAATCGATTTAAGCCCCCCAGTGGAAATCTTCCACTGACCGTTCCAAGGCGGCTCTTCTGTGGCGATTTATTTATGTTGTTGTTTGTTACTTGCTGTGTGTATCACTTGTGTCTTTTAATTTTGGATGGCCATATGGCCATTTTGTGGGAAAGTAACTGTCCATATGGCCTTCCTTTGTTTAGGTTTCCATTATGGTCTGGTCGCTTAATGTTTGTATTTCTTTCCCTTTGGTGTCTTTTATGGATGGAGTAAGTTAATTGTATCAATTCCTGATCTTTGTTTTACTTCTACTTCTCATAAACACCTGAATTGGTCTGGACCTCAGGGTTGACCAAGCCGGTTTTGTTCACGACATTCTATAGACACATACAAAGACTAGATCACAAAAGGTCATTAACATCACGAAAACATGCCTATATACGTTTCACCCCCTTGAAACCCACTTTTATATAGTAAAACTGGGGCTTATAGGGGTATACCTTACTTTTCTTATTTCTGCTCTAAAATATAGATTGTGGGTACACGTTAGAACCGCCTCGATGAGACGGTTCTAACGAGTACCTACAATCTTTATTTTGAGCAGAAATGAGAGAAACAGCACAATTTTCATCTAAAAATGTCATTTTTGGTGGTAAAATTAAAATTGTATTTATATAGGCGTCTTTTCGTAATGCCTCGTTTTATCTGGTGGGCAAAAAACTTTCCGTTCCATACTCTACCGTTGATGAAGCACGAATATTGGATTCTGGAATTATTGTTTGATTTGAGGATTAACGTCCCCGTCAACACTGTAAAGGTCATTTTGGAGACGCTGCTTCCAATTTTGTGGGACTTTTATCCGACATTGAGATGAAATGACATCTCAAGCCCTGTCATCCAATGAACCCAATAGGGTTTGCATGCATGGACGGTCCGACTCGTGCGCACCGCTTTGCTTGGACAGGCTAAGATCCTCTAAGCGGTTTACTCGTGTGTGGGTTGGATTCAGCCCTTCGTAGAAGCATCATGCAGCCCATATATTTCTTCAAATAAAAATCAAAAATGAGTTCCTTTAAGAGCAATGAAAACATTCATAAGAAAGAAGGTGGGTCATACTACGTAGTTTCGGCTAATAAAGCGTCATCAGTGACCCTGTAATGATCCGGCAACGAAAGCCAGAGGAAGCATACTGCAATTTAGCCAATTTCGAATAGGCAGTCGATTCAAAGTAGAAGTAAAACAAAGATCAGGAATTGATACAATTAACTTACTCCACCCATAAAAGACACCAAAGGGAAAGAAATACAAACATTAAGCGACAAGACCATAATGGAAACCTAAACAAAGGAAGGCCATAAGGACAGTTACTTTCCCACAAAATGGCCATATGGCCATCCAAAATAAAAAGACAAAAGTGATACACACAGTAAGTAACAAACAACAACATAAATAAATCGCCACAGAAGAGCCGCCTTGGAACGGTCAGTGGAAGATTTCCACTGGGGGGCTTAAATCGATTTTAGGTGGCCACAATCCTCGCCCTTACTTCCGTCGCGATTTAGACAAATAATTTGTTCAGTCCGCATGAAGGCCTCCTAACTCATCAGTGCAACATCTCCGTGAACACAAAAATCAAAGACTGATATAAATCAAAATGAGGTCCAAATAATTAAAAACCCGTCTAGAATTTGAGTCTAAACTAATAATTTATTTCTGATTTCTCAGAATATTCACGCTGATCTCAAAGGACCAAAAGTAAAATATAAACTGTACTATGGTTGATGTACGGGGAGACGTTTTACGATCGCCACAAGGCACAACACCAGCTGCAGTGAAGGCAAATAAAAATCAAAAATGAGTTCCTTTAAGAGCAATGAAAACATTCATAAGAAAGAAGGTGGGTCATACTACGTAGTTTCGGCTAATAAAGCTTCATCAGTGACCCTGTAATGATCCGGCAACGAAAGCCAGAGGAAGCATACTGCAATTTAGCCAATTTCGAATAGGCAGTCGATTCAAAGACTGATATAAATCAAAATGAGGTCCAAATAATTAAAAATCCGTCTAGAATTTGAGTCTAAACTAATAATTTATTTCTGATTTCTCAGAATATTCACGCTGATCTCAAAGGACCAAAAGTAAAATATAAACTGCACTATGGTTGATGTACGGGGAGACGTTTTACGGCCGCCACACGGCACAACACCAGCTGCAGTGAAGGCAAATAAAAATCAAAAATGAGTTCCTTTAAGAGCAATGAAAACATTCATCAAGCCCCGATGGGATTACTATTGTCACATCGTCGTTCTATCAAAACTGTTACCACAAACCATTCTGGACATTAAACTGCTTCTCATTCGTATAAATTTGGATCTAAAATATACATGCTTTAAGGAGGGTCGCGCATAATTGACTCTGCCGTAATCAAGTTCGAATTTTTACCTCAAAATAATTTTTGTTTCTATTTAGTTTTCAAAGTGTTTTCTGAGGTTTTTGTAACATTTAATAACCATTGCAATGTGCATTTTGTTATAAATTATTTTGCGACTTCATAGACTACTTTCCGGTCTAGTCCGCATGGCTGGAAGCACAGGAAAATAGAGGGATAAACTGACTAACCCTGTATTTTTCCAGCTACTGGTTTGTTTCCTCCGATTGCAGCCCATCAGCTGTCCATGGCAAATCTGAACTCTCTTTAACGCACGATGTTTACTTTATTTTTCCATTGGTGTCAAAAATATAGCCTCGAAGAGTCTATCAGTTCACATAATCCACGGCCATACTTTGTCAACACAAACAAAACAATGAATCAATAGAATAGAATAGAATAGAATAGAATAAAGTTTATTTCCAATCATGGGCCACCATGTGGCAGCATATTAATCACAATTTATAATAATAAAGCAACAACTCAAAATAAACTCTGTAAATACTGTAAAACAACTAAAGCTTGATTCTGATTAGTCAAAAACAATTAAATAAGGCACAAGTTAAGTACAGCATCCCACCATCGGGATGCGGTCAGGCAAACAATCAATAGTGACGTTTACTTTAGTTTGCGTGACGTCATATATATGGAAAGAAAACACTGCCATATTTGATACCTAAAAGTGCAGACTGTAATGCCTGGCAGCGCACAATATTCTTTTAACTGTCAGTCGCAGTCTCAGGTTCAATTACTGTTAAGCCATCTCAGTGAACAAATAGCCTGTGCCAGCACCCATAATTAGGCTCTTGCACTCAACAGGTGTAGGCCTACTGGTAAACTGCTTAGAGGATTTAAGCCTGCCCAGGCAAAGCGGTGCGAGTCGGCCTGTCCATGTTAATAAACTCTATTTGTTCAATTGGCAGCGGGGTTTTAGTTGAAATTTCATCTTAAGGTCGGGTATCTATCTATCTATCTATCTATCTATCTATCTATCTATCTATCTATCTATCTATCTATCTATCTATCTATCTATCCATCCATCCATCTATCCATCTATCTATCTATCTATCTATCTATCTATCTATCTATCTATCTATCTATCTATCTATCTATCTATCCATCCATCTATCTATCTATCTATCTATCTATCTATCTATCTATCTATCTATCTATCTATCTATCTATCTATCTATCTATCTATCTATCTATCTATCTTCTGATACTGCGATGGTCACATTTGACCATTACCGCAGGTGTACATTACATACACTCCAGGTTTTGCAGGATGAATGCCTACACAGTAATCATGTAATTACGGTAGGGATCTTTAACCTGCACAGGGGATGGTTCTCCCTGCACAGGGGGCCTCCAGTTAACGTCCCGATCCGAAGGACGGTGCACTTTATGACATTCATCCCTGCAAATGATGCCAATGGAGCGTGTTCGGACACCGAAATTTTATCGCCGCTGCCGGGGATCGAACCCGGGACCTCTAGCATCAGAGGCAAGTGCACTAACCACTGAGCTATCACGCTCCACCCACAAAATTGGAAACGACGTCTCCAAAATGACCTTTATAGTGTTGACGGGGACGTTAAACCTCAAATCAAACAAACAATAATCAAGCATAAGCAAAAGGGTGTACAAGAAAAAATCCCTTTGATCTGTTTCGAATATAAAGATGATGGTTTAGGTTGTGCCACACGGAGCCTTTGTATGCCCACACATCCACCATCATAACAGAATTTTGTCAATGTACCGGCTCCAGCCAATCGGGCTGCATGATGCTTTCACGCAGAGCTGAAACCGACGCATGTGAGAACTAGTAAACCGCTTAGAGGGTCTAAACCTGCTCAGGAAAATGGGTCCGAGTCGGACCGTCCATGCATATAAACCCTATTGGTTTCGTTGAGCGGCAGGGCTTGAGATGTCATTTTAACGTCAACATAATATTGGTCATTTTGGAGAGGTTACTTCCCAGTTTGTGGGTCTTTTTACCCGACATTGAGATGAAACCTGACAGCCAGTGAAACCAATCTATATGTTTATAAGGACCGTCCGTCTTGCAACACTTTACCTGGACAGGGCGGTCTACTCGTACTCATGTTTGATTGGGTTAGTATCATGCAGCACAATCTTTTTCTTCTAGGCCAGTTCGGGGCTATCATGCATTGTAGAGACTATATATATGGAATTTTTTGGGCGAGGCCTTTGAAGTGGTGCAGCACACTGAAGTGATTTAGCTATGATTACAAAGCCCCCCCCCCCCCAGAACAGAACTCGCATGACAAGACATAAAACACAATGATGAAATGCATTAGGCTGAGAAAAGAGCCTTGAGGAACACCGACCTTCAATTCGAATTCTTCAATGGAACCAACACAAAAACGCATACGGCTCCGCGAATTAGCATACACCCACTGGACCATTCGAACATTCCACTCCTCCACTTCAAATTTTCTCTGTGCCTCCCAGATGACTTTCCGAGACACTCAACCAAATGCCTTCTCAAGGTCCACGAAAGCCACTATGTGGGAATGCAACTGCCATTTTGGCTTTCCGCTAGTGATGTTTCCATTACGGTCTAGTTATTCATGTTCGTGGTTCTTTCCCTTTGGTGTGTCTGATCGGAGGTGTTGGGTAATTGTATCGATTCCAGGTCATTGCCATCACTTCTATCCACTTTCGGAAAGTAAAAGGATAACTTATCTCACCTCCCGTTCACAGTTTGCATAAACGGCCAATAGATAATTAAATAGCGTTTCCGGTCAATATGGCATGAAAAAAAAAAAAAAAAAAAAATTGTCAAAATTATAGAAAAAAAAATAATTAGAAGTGTTTCTACTTTCCCTATAACGTTGGCAGGAACTTAAATGGGAAAAAGGAAATTTTTATATTCTTTTGCATCAGCTTATTGTATTTTTTTATCAATTTCAACCCATTTCATTAGGGGGTAGGGTAATAAATTGTCAAAAAAGATAGCTAAAAATGTATAATAATGTTTCCCAGGTATATTAATAACATACATCTGACATTGTTTGAACGTCTGCGACAATGTTAATGGCTTCATATCTTTTAAACATGAACAAAACGACAATATGGCTATATTAGAACATGCATTTTATGGCCAGAAAAATCCATTTTTCACACCATAAAACTTACAAATGAAATTGTGTTTCAATTCTAATGAAATACTTTGATTCATATCACATTAAGGAAGCAAAAGTATGTGCAATAATAAAGGTATAATCCTTGTTCTTGTCATTTAAACAATATCTTATTGCTTTTTTAGCCATTTTTATTGGGGGGTGGGGTAATTTTTTCTGCAATATTTCTCTCAGATGCCTGGTGACATGGTCAAATTTCACGCCTATTTCGTGTATCTAATATTATTACACAATATATGTGAAAATAAGAAAAATCTAAAGACGAAAAATGCATTCTTTTTTCAAATATAGCGAAAATTGCATCTCAAAACAGCAAAACATGCAGAAAAGGACATTTGTAAATAGGTGTTTCGACAAAAATCTGTGAAAGAGTTTGTCTTTCACACATAGGTACGCCAACATGACATTATCCTGCATTGTTTTTTTTTTAACCAAACTTGGAAATATTGTTTTAAACAATTGTTATCGACAATTTGTCAATGACTGGGGTAATTTTTGAAACATTCGATAAATTCGAAAACAGTACACATCTTCAAGGCAAAAAAGCTCGAAAAAAAGCCTGGTGTGCCTATATTTTTATACCGGCAAACGAGTGCAGAGATTTCAAGCTACAAAATATAAGCAAATAAAAAAAATCTAAAGAGAAAAGAATAACTCCCCACCCTCCTTAATCTCATTTCCGTTCGTTAAATAAAGCGCATCGACTACGTTTTGGTACGACGGTGGGTAGTTTAATAACGCTTTTTAGGCAAGAAAATGTGCGATAAATTGTCAGAAGAGACTTGTTCTATAGATCAATGACTGTTTACTGAACACTACGGACGGATCCATCAGAAACCGTTATGTGGTGTTACCAACTTTCCCCTCGCGTTATTCGCAAAATATTATATTATTTTGATATGACATCGGCAAAGGAATAAGATGTGGCGGTATTGGTTAGATAGAAATTTTTTACCACCTAGCCATTCAAATGTTCGAATCCCAAATTTTGAATAATATTTTTGTTTTTTTCGAGTTTTTTTTTAATAGTCAGTTTTATGCAGACTGTGGCGAGAAAAATGCTCAAATATATTATGGAAAGCGGTATCCTTTGGAAGCAAGAACTACACCACAGAACTCGAAAATATGGAAATATGGAGTGCACATGTTTTACGGGCCAGACTAGCCAGTTTTGGCCAATTAGGCCTCGTCAGTGACCCTCAAATATTTTCAAAATTTGACAATGAAATTAATGATCCCAAAGGACAAGAAAATATAAACTACACTATGATATAGGGCAGAAAGACTTTTTACGGCCGCCACACATTACCAGACACCAGCTCTAGTGACGTCGAATACGTTCCGAAACTAGCTAATCTGGCCCAGAAAGCATGTACACTCTATATTTAACAGTTCTGTGGTGTATTCCTTGCTTCCAAAGGATAACCCTTTCTAGAACATTTTATCCTTTGGAAGCAAGGACCAAACCACAGAACTGGAAAATATAGAGTGTACATGTTTTCTGGGCCAGACTAGCTAGTTTCGGTAAATTAGGCCTCGTCTGTGACCATCAAATATTTTCAAAATTCAACAATGGTATGCGGACCTTTTGGAGCCTGACCTTTTGGTACTTTGCAAACGAAATAAACCAGCTGTCACTTATCGAACTGACCAGCTTTTGAAGACGCAATCGGCACAGTTCTGCGGCTGCCACGATACCATCCAGATCTGAGTGTCATTGGGATGATTTGGGGAAATTTGAAAGGTTGTATTGGCCGACGAAATTTACAGCTTCGCATGGCAGATATCAAGGCTCGGGTCGAAGTAGGCATTGCAAGCATTGTTGAAATAGAAAGGTCTGCTTGATGCACACATGCCGAAAAGGTTGAATAGGACTACTGGAAAAGTGACATCGCTGTTGAGGCTGAAATGGCGTGAATCATAAACCACGTGGACTCTGACAGTGACGTTAGAGATGATAGCGACGAAGGTACAGAGACTGCTTCTGAGGGCGATGAATCTATCGACACTGCCGAAGAATCATAAATGTTTTTGTAAAGCAATTTTGAAATATGAAATTCTGAAATTCAGGCTAATGTGAATCGCTGAAATTTGAAAATAATGAAATACATACTAATGCAAAAAACAATCCAAAAAAAAAAAAAAGAAAGAAAAATTATGAGAATAAAAAATACAAAACAAGAAAAAAAAAAACAATATGATAATATACAATTATAAAAATGCAGAAAAAAAGTTTTAAAATTTACACCGTGCAAGTGTCTGTTTCATCCCTCGCCCTAACCGTATCGAGAACTGCAATAAATGCGAGCCGTAACTGGAAGCACCGGGGTATTTTTTATTCACGAGCATTTCTGTGTACATTAAACTTACATTCCAAGCATGCCTACCATTGAATTATTACGTAAGGTATTTATCTTTAAGTTTTTAATTCTTCTCGACAATTTTTTTTTTTTAATTTATTGTTTCTTATTACATCACTGTATAGAAAAGCGTAACATAAAATACGTACATTGATGTACACATGGACTATTACCAATATTATAGTTACATCTTACAAATAGCATTTCGAAATGACAGTCATGCAATCAATTTATTTTTTATAAAAGCCCTTCTACAAAGTGTCGCAATAAGTTTAAAAGAAAAAAAAAAAAAAAAAAAAAAGTGGTGGGATCATAACATCACGAAAACACACCCATACAAATACGTTTTCTCCCATCTCTGCCCAAACCATAGACCGCGAGCACGCGCCAGAACCGCATTCATTGAGGCGGTTCCAACGAGGACCCACAATCCATGGCCCAGTACAGAAACAAGAGAAACAAGGTTTACCCCTGTAAACGCCAGTTCTATTATATAAAAGTATGGTTCAAGGGAGTCAAAATTATATAGGTGTGTTTTAGTGATGAAAAGAGATGGTAGTTCCGTCGACCCTGTGCCCTTATTAATTTATTGCATGTTTAGAGTATCTAAAAAGTTCCTCCACTTGTATTCAAAAAAGGCTAATTTGTCATTCAGCAAAGCTATCTCTTTTTCTATTCTGATTCTGTTGGCCAAATATATCTTAAAATGACGTATGCTAGGAACTTCTTTCCTTTGCTTGTTTCTGAATATAAAATATTTTGCCAAATAAAGAACAAACCAGTTCATTTTGTTTAAGCTTATATTAACAAATTCCGAACGTTACTGTTTATTATTTATGTTTGTATTTATGCCACACTGGCTGAGAAAATCTGACACTGATGTCCAAAACTGCTGTACATATATACATTCCCAAAACAGATGCGAAACAGTTTCCACCTCCATATTGCAAAACTCGCAAAGAGACGAACCAACAATAGTCGTTTTATCCAATTTACTTTTAATGACCATATAAATTTTTCTATATCAATCATTCTAAGCCTTCCCTTATCGTAATCCTTGGTTAGTATGTTTCGTTTTATTTTGTCTGGCTTACCGTCCAATATAAAGTCATACATTGTCTTTTCAAAGCGTTTAATAGTTTCCTTTGGTGGATTTTGCAATGATGTAAGTGGATAAATAAGTTTAGGAAGCGCGAAGTAGAAGTAAAACAAAGATCAGGAATTGATACAATTAACTTACTCCACCCATAAAAGACACCAAAGGGAAAGAAATACAAACATTAAGCGACCAGACCATAATGGAAACCTAAACAAAGGAAGGCCATAAGGACAGTTACTTTCCCACAAAATGGCCATATGGCCATCCAAAACCAAAAGACACAAGTGATACACACAGTAAGTAACAAACAACAACATAAATAAATCGCCACAGAAGAGCCGCCTTGGAACGGTCAGTGGAAGATTTCCACTGGGGGGCTTAAATCGATTTTACGTGGCCACAATCCTCGCCCTTACTTCCGTCGCGATTTAGACAAATAATTTGTTCAGTCCGCATGAAGGCCTCCTAACTCATCAGTGCAACATCTCCGTGAACACAAAAATCAAAGAACCACAGAGGTGAGACAACGGTGATGACTCGACAGCAAGAAACCACTGAAATGCTGGAGCAAAAGAAAACCAACAGTTAAATTCCGATGAGCCCGACCAGAGACAGAGCATCAGGCACCAACCGACATTATCTCTCTAATTTTCAATAAGCCTTTACGTTGGAGCCGTCATAGAATCTGAGGCCTGACCCACCGGCGTGCAATTAAAGAGGGAAGCAAAGTTGCCAACCGTGATTGGGTTAACTACCATGCATGCAGTCTGTCGTATAATATCCATGTTGTACCCAATCTTTTTATATCGAAGAATGATTTTACGAAATTGGGTGCTGAAGTCATTGCGGTTATATATTTTTCTGAATTTATATGCTAAGTAACCATAAAATTCGGGTTCCGATAGACCTTGTTGCAGAAGAGATTTAAGTCCAATATTGAATTTTAGAATTAAATCAGAATGGCGTCTATAAAATTTTGAAAAGGCTTTGCGTAGTTTATGGTACCGATAACCCTGATTAAGGAGTTTAGCCGTTAATAATTTATTACGAGTGTTGAAGTCAGTTACATGACTACACACTCTAGCAAATCGAATTAATTGCGAAATATAAACGCCATAGGATGGCGCACGAGGAACATCACCATCCAAAAAAGGAAAATTTACAATCTCAAAATCAAAGTCATCGCGTTTATCATAAATTTTGCACGAAACAAATCCATCTACAATAGATAGATGTAAATCCAAAAACGGGGCCTCGGTATCAGAAGAATTTGCTTTATTTAACTGAAGTTCTAGGGGGTAAATCTGACTGATCAAACCATCAAAATAGGTATTATCAATATTTAATAAATCATCTAAATATCTAGAAGTAGAACTAAAAGCTTCAATAATTTCAGATTGGTTATCAATGGAGTTCTTTATCACAACTATTTTACCCATCAGTGTCAGTTTTCTATGATGCCATTGCATAAGACATGTTTCAAACTCTTTAATTTTTGATTCTAGGTTAGAAGATAGATAATACGTGTTCCTTATTTGTTGTGAAGGTCATACCAAGACAACTTGCTTCATTTGAGTTCCAAGAGAATTTCCTATGTTTCAAAAATTCTATATTCCTTGATTTTAAAAGACCTATTTGAAGAACTTGGCATTTGTTTGCATTTACTTTGAGACCGGAGATGTTTGTGAAGTTATCCATTACTCTAATTAGAGTTTCAAACGATTTTCTTGAACCATCCATCAAAAATGACGCATCGTCTGCAAAAAGAGATGTTTTGAATTCATTGCCTGCAATATTTATACCATTGATGTCTGAGTTATTCCTTGTTTGATTTGACAACAATTCAATACATAAGATAAATAGATATGGTGACAAGGGGCATCCTTGTCTAACACCACGCCATATTTGAAAACACTCTGAATGATGTCCATTGTTTGAAACGCAACTTTTAGCACCTTTATATAATAATTTGACCCAATTTATCAGGTCATCACTGAAATTAAAATGTTGAAGACATTGGAACATATAATCATGATTAGTATTGTCAAAAGCTTTCTCAAAATCTGAAAAGAATACTAGTCCTATTATATTGTTTTCATCAGCATAGTCTAATGTTTCAAGTATCAATCTTATATTTTCCCCTATATAGCGCCCTTTCATAAATCCTGTTTGTGATTCGTGTATAAGTTTTGGTAGACGAGTTTTAATTGTATTTGCAATAACTTTTGCCGCAAGTTTATAGTCAACATTAAGTAAAGTAATCGGTCTCCAAATTTCTAAAAGTGAAATATCTTTCCCTTGTTTTGGTAAAAGAGTAATAATGCCTTGTTTTTGAAGTTCTGTAATTCCGCCGTTTTGAAAGGAAAATTGATAGATTTTAAATAATAATCTTTAATGTCATTCCAAAATAGTTTATAGAATTCTGTGGTTATACCATCAGAACCTGGGCTTTTTTATTTTTCATTTCTCTTAAAGCTTTTATGCACTCATGGTCTGTAATAGCTCCTCCCCCAATATTTTTCTCGTTTTCATTTAATTTAGGCAAGGACTCATCGAAAAATTCAAATATTGAACCAAGTTGCTCTTTTTCTGCATATAATCGTTCATAAAAATTTTTCTCCTCCAACAAAATGGATTCTTGGTTTGTGATGACTTGTTCGTTTATTTTTAATCTTGTTATTACCTTTGTTTCAGATTTTTTTTTCTCTAGGCCGGCAAAAAATTTACTATTCCTTTCATTTTGTTCAATGACTTGAGCTTTAGAGCGTGTGATATAGCCGTTCAGTTTATTTTCCAAAATATTGTTTAATTCGTTTCTTTTATCATTTAATTCAGATTTTAATCTAACGCTGAGGTCAGGATTATCTGAATTACTTAACTGTTTTTCGAAACGCTGAATATCATTTGTGCAGTGAGTTTCAGTCTCTAGGTTCTTTTTCTTCTTCATTGTAGCATATTTAATTGTTTCGTTTCTTATAGTTCCTTTTATAATTTCCCATAATGTGTTTAGGTTGGCATCCTTATTTATTTCACTTAATTCTTTGATTTTTTCTTTTATATTTTATTGGTATTCGCTGTCAAGTAATAAGCTATTGTTCAGTTTAAAATAACCAGGGCCTCTTTCATACGTATTTGGGTCAATTTTTAATTTAACTATGCTGTGATCAGACTTAGTGGGAAAGTGACTGTCCTTATGGCCTTCCTTTGTTTAGGTTTCCATTATGGTCTGGTCGCTTAATGTTTGTATTTCTTTCCCTTTGGTGTCTTTTATGGGTAGAGTAAGTTAATTGTATCAATTCCTGATCTTTGTTTTACTTCTACTTAAAACTGATTATGTGCTCACTGGATTCGACTATGTTTGCAAGGTTCTTTGATATAAGAAAATAGTCTAGCCTACATAAAATTGATGGTTTATGCGAAGAATGCCATGTAAATTGTTTGAGCGTCGGATGTTTATCTCTCCAGATATCTACAAGATCATATGTTTCAAGTATCTGAATAATTTTCTGTCTACAGTGTTTATGTGTATCATTTTTTCCGTTTTTTTTTATCTAAATGTATATCTAGGATAGTATTGAAATCGCCCCCAATGATAAATCTTTTTTCCTTGTTTGCGCTAATATATGCTTCAAGACATTCGAAAATACCTATTTCATCTTTATTCGGCCCATATATGTTTAAGATTGTTACTATTTTGTCCTGTAATTTTACTTCTAGTGTTTGTAGTCTGCCACTAATTAGTTCGGAATAATCTGCAACAAGGTCTATCGGAACCCGAATTTTATGGTGACTTAGTATATAAATTCAGAAAAATATATAACCGCAATGACTTCAGCACCCAATTTCGTAAAATCATTCTTCGATATAAAAAGATTGGGTACAACATGGATATTATACGACAGACTGCATGCATGGTAGTTAACCCAATCACGGTTGGCAACTTTGCTTCCCTCTTTAATTGCACGCCGGTGGGTCAGGCCTCAGATTCTATGACGGCTCCAAAGGCTTATTGAAAATTAAAGAGATAATGTTGGTTGGTGCCTGATGCTCTGTCTCTGGTCGGGCTCATCGGAGTCTAACTGTTGGTTTTCTTTTGCTCCAGCATTTCAGTGGTTTCTTGCTGTCGAGTCCTCACCGTTGTCTCACCTCTGTGGTTCTTTGATTTCTGTGTTCACGGAGATGTTGCACTGATGAGTTAGGAGGCCTTCATGCGGACTGAACAAATTATTTGTCTAAATCGCGACGGAAGTAAGGGCGAGGATTGTGGCCACGTAAAATCGATTTAAGCCCCCCAGTGGAAATCTTCCACTGACCGTTCCAAGGCGGCTCTTCCGTGGCGATTTATTTATGTTGTTGTTTGTTACTTACTGTGTGTATCACTTGTGTCTTTTAATTTTGGATGGCCATATGGCCATTTTGTGGGAAAGTAACTGTCCATATGGCCTTCCTTTGTTTAGGTTTCCATTATGGTCTGGTCGCTTAATGTTTGTATTTCTTTCCCTTTGGTGTCTTTTGTGGATGGGGTAAGTTAATTGTATCAATTCCTGATCTTTGTTTTACTTCTACTTTGCATATCAGGGCTGTTTTGTTTGTGCCGTGTGGCGGCTGTCAAAGGTCTCCCCGTACATGCATTTAATGCTCTTATTTTTCCAATCCTCAGGGATTGCTTATGCAATTGCTTTTCACTGTTCCATCAATTGACATCCTTTAGATACCTGTTGAAGGTCATTATTAAACCGATGTTCGTTCCTCGTTGTATAACAACTGCTTGTTTGACATCCCTGTACTTTAAGTAGACTAGGATGTTTTGTGGGCTTTTGTTGTACCTTCCTTCTATTCGAAGGAATCTTCTTCAGTAATTTTATTTATTTAATAACCGGTATGAACATCGCTTTAGTTTTGACGGTATCACAACCTTACTAACCAAAATGAGTATTACAAATACATTTAAAATATCAATATCACCCCTTAGGTTACACTCTGCTTCTTCTATACGGATTCCCCATTCTATTAAGAACTTTAATACTATGTTGCCTTCGGTATTGGTTAGACCCTTAAATTTGTCTTCTGTAACTTCAGTTAATCTCAAAGGAGCAGGCAATACCAATGTTTTTGGGAGTAGTCTTCGTATAAGACTATCTCCTCTCAAATCACCCATCCTTCGAAAATATACTAATCCGTGGAAAAGAAGTGGAATGTATCCTAGTATTTCTAAGTGCAATGCCAAGAGGTGCAGATGTTGTTCGCATTTAAGCACTGCGTCTACCGTTACTTCATCTGTAAACGGTAGACGCTTCTCTGTAGTTAACATGTCTGATTTGACATGACAG